>JAMXDD010000008.1:34547489-35147489 GCA_024733475.1 Syzygium grande | reverse complement strand
ATATGAACTAAAAGTTTAGGATTGTTCAAATTAAAAAGTCTAAGGATCACATTGACCAAACTAAAAATTCATGAATCATATTACACATTTGGTTATAGTTCAAGGATCACGTTGAATAATTTAATAATTCAAAAACCACATTGCACATTGGGTCATGTTGAGAGACCATGTCTAATTTGCATAATGCTGGAAACTCTTAATTTAGGACTTAATAAAATTGGCCCAGTAGTTAATAACATTTAGGCTCTATTCATTTCGCGAAAAATGTGACGTTTCTGGAAAATATTATCTAGAAAGCCATTTTCCAAAAAAATAACACAATTTTTCGGTGTTCAGCTGAAATCCGAAAAAGACCTGTAAAATATTTTCCGTCGTTCGGTATGGAAAATCAAATTAGATTTTCCTCCATACACTGCTTTTAATAATTTTTTTGAATCGATTTTTAAATTATCTTTTTTATTTTTCTTTATTTTTATCTTCTTCTTCTAGCCTGGCTCATTCACGCCAAGATTGGTGACCGCCACCCATGGCGAGCTGGAGTGTTGCTAGAGGCGGCAAGGCTCGAGCCTCGCTAGATCAACGAGCCATCAACCTCTAGCGAGGCCTCGAGCCTCACCAATCTAGCGACGCTTGAGCTTGCCTGTGGTTGGTTGTTGGCCTTTGGCTGGCCACCGACCAGAGAATAAGATAAAAAAAAAAAAAAAAAAGAAAAAAGAAAAGGATAATTAAAAATTATAATTTTAAAAAAGAAAATAAAGAAAAAGAAAAGAATAAAAATAATTAAAATGAATGGTGAAAAGAAAATATTTTCCTCACTTTTGAATATGTTTTCTCCATTGAGGGAAAATGTTTTATATGGCTAATTTATTTCTCGTGAAACGAATGCTATAAAATTTGGATAATATTTTCTTGGAAGTTATTTTCCATGAAACAAACGGAGTCTCAGATCATCAATTGTGTCAATATTCTAAATCAATTATAACATACTTAAAATATTACTTGAAAATTTCCATAGAAAATAAAAGACTTTACTCCAAACTAATAAGTTGCGGTTTGAAGTTTTATTTTAACTTATCAAAGAAAAACCCCATGCATACGTTCGAAATATATTATGACCACGCAAAAAGATAGATGAACAAAATTGCAATTTGTAATAACCAAGGCAATTGGGCAGTTTTTCGATGAATCTCTTACATTCTGAAATGGAATTCAAAACAAATTATCAAGTATTCAGTGCATGATTCTCTCTTCTTCTTTTTTTTCACAATGATTTAAATTATAAAAAAATAATTCAAAATCTTTACATTTTATTTTATTATTTACTAAATCTAGTTTTTCCCTGTTCACAAAACTTGTCTATCATATTGATGTTAGTTTAGAGTTGGCAATGCGGGACACGACCTATTTGCACCACACGAGGTAAAACACGAATTACATAGGGAGAAGACTCGAATATAGCACGACGCGATATATATTGACTTTATATGTCGTTGCGCTTTCGACGCGGATTGACACATTTTCATCATAATTAAATAAAAATCAAGACATTTCAAACCGACAATGACACGAATTACACGGACGATTCCGACTCGTTAACATGACTTGCTAGCCCTAGGCTGGTTACACTGATTCCTCGGACATTCCGATATTCAGGCAAGATGTAAGCCAAACTCATCATCTTTTTTCTTGGCATGGCATCTAGAAAAAGGTCTAATCTTACTGCTAATGGTTTGAAGGGAACCTTTTGGAGAGATTTGCACCTTTCCTGAGGGGGAAAGAGAGTCTTTGATGGGAATAGCAAACCGTAGGAGTTCAAATCAACAAGACCTCGCCGTTTCCGAATTTGAAGATAGCGGACAGCGGAATCGCCAAATCTATCCGACATACCAAAGATGCAAACTATCCGTATCAAACTAAGCTCAATTTCCCTCGTCATAAAGCAATGAACATCCGCGCATCCAATCACTTACAGTTTCTCGATCCCAAGGAAGGCGATGTTGTAGGAAGGCAAGTGGATCAGCAGCACCTGCGCGATTTGAGGACTCAAGTCTCCGGCAAGAACACGGCCAAGCAAGCGTGAATTCGTAGTTACCGTGGGGACAGGTAGGGGTGTAAATGGTTCGGTTCGGTTCGGTTTTCTTGAAAATCCGAACCGAATCGAACCATTAATGGTGCCCCTTGAACCAAACCGAATTTGAACCGAACCGAAAAATCGATTTGGTTCGGATTGGTTCGGATCGGTTTCAAGTTCATTAAGCAAAGAGAGAGAGGAGAGAGAGAGAGAAGGGGTTGCCATACCCGAGAGAGAGGGCAAATAGCCCTAAACCGGCCAGTGTTTATTTTAGTTCGGTTCGATCCGAACCGAATCCTACACACACTTTCCTTCTACCCCGAAATGAACCGAATCGAAAAGAAAAATTGATTTATTTTGATGATCCGAACCGAAATCGAACCGAATACACAAAATTTTCAGTTCGGTTCTAACACCCCTAGGGAGAGAAACGTTGAGGTAGAGCTTGCTGGAGAGAATTCAATGGCGTATCCTTACCCTAAAAGAGACAATCGGCATCGCTTTGCAAGAGGATGAAGAGGATGATGCGGTGGATTTAAAAATAAACCAGGAGGCAATGGTGACATTGCAAGAGAGAGAGAGAGAGAGAGAGGGAGAGAAATGTTGAGGTAGAGCTTTACTGGAGAGAATCCGGATGTATCTGGAGACAATCGCATCGCTCCGGCGCAGGTGTCCCATAAGAGGATGATGAAGCGGCGGGATTCGCAGGAGGCAGTGGTGACATTGCGAGAGAGAGAGAGAGAGAGAGAGAGAGAGAGAGAGAGAGAGAGAGAGAGAGAGAGAGAGAGAGAGAGAGAGAGAGAGAGAGAGCCTGACTGGTGAAGAATCAAAAGAGAAGGCATTTCGACCAGGGGTATGCAACGAGACCACTCAAGCCGGACCAGCTCTAGGCGGTTTGCCAAGGTTCCGATTCCCAATTTCGGCATGTGTTGACACCAATAAATAAATTAGGTCGTCGACGATCTGACGTATTATAAAGGGGACGAGCAAAGTATCAAAATATATGTGGTTTGTCGAAGGATGACGTGAACCGTAAAAGTTAATTATCTAAATTGTGACAGTAGACGGCTGACCACCACTGGAATATCCTGGCGGAAAAATCAAGAATTTGAAATTGAAAAGACTGACGTCATAGAGAATGAGTGCCGCCTGGTTTTTGGTATTGTAGATTGTCGATGAAGATTGTCATGATAAAATCGGGCTACCGAAGCTGTCGACAAGAAATGTGGAGCGATGACGCTTACTTTTTGCGTAAGGACAAGTGTCAGAATAAAATAAAATCGATGACAGTTATCTCACAAAAAAAGGACATGTGTTGGAATGAAATAAGATTGATGACGCTTATCTCGCAAAAGGGACAAGTGTCAGGATGAGGATTGATGATGGTTACTTTTTGGGAAGGACAAGTATCAGAATAAAATGGGATCGATAATGGTTACTTTTCACGAAAGGACAGATGTTGAGATAGAGTAATGTCGACGACGGTTACTTCATGAAGAGGGATAAGTGTCAAAGTCAGGACCAAGTCAAACAAATAGTTAAGTGGACAGATGTCATGCGAGAAACGGTGAAGATGTGATCAACGGTAGATATTGGCGGATGGCATCAGAGAAACGGTTATCTTCTTCCCAGTATAAATACTACTCGATGGCTAGAAAAGCTGCTCTCGCGAATATACAATCAAAATGCTATCTTTCAATTACCTTTACTTTCTAGCATTGTACTTTCAATTTCTTTAGTTGTAGTCATTTTCTGAGCACAGTAGTCCTGTAATATGGTATCGATGGAGTTTGGATGCGACGAGTTAGTAGCTAAACGGATCTATCCGAATAGTTTATAAAATCCGAAGTTCTTGTTGATCGGATCTTGTCACGATTTGAATCTGTGTTGCTGATCAAAACAAGTAAGTTCCTTGTTCACACATGGATATCTCCTGTCAAGAGTAGCCACAGAATCCGGTTTTCTCTCATTAAAAATCGAAGAACGACTTTCGGTGAATTATATTTCGTTGCGAGAACAATTCCGACGAAACAGGGTGCGAACCGGACCGATTTAAACATACGTGATTATTGAGCAAAATCAACTAGAAATTATTACTGGGCCTGTACAAATTATGTGCTATTTCCCCGTTCATGTGACATCTGCTTTTCACGGATGGGATTTTTTTTTTTGGCCAAACACGGACAGGATTTGACTCCTTACTACATCGAAGGATAATCTTCTCTTTTCTAATTTTCTTCGGGGAAGGATTGAGCCGCCTGTTGCCCTCCGATCGAGGATCGTTGTCAAAGTCGGGGGTCAAAACTCAAAAAAGCGAACGACCCTCTGCTTTGAAATGCTCTTCAAATGCCGTATGCTCAGATGCATTTGCTTCTCCACCGGTTCCGTCGAGCTGCCCGAGAACCGGTCCGATCCAATTTCCTGTTCCAAAAACTAGATGGGACTGGACCGGACCGAAAACCGATTACTCCTAATTTTGACCGATCAAATAGATTTTGAGATGGCTATGGAATTTCACCGAGTCCTGGCCGCGTCGACCCGGAAACATGGAAAGCTCGCTTGCTTGGACGCGGAAGGACCTTGAAGAAAGCGAATGATAGTGCACGTGGCATTACGATGTTGCTATTGGTCTAGTATTCGCCAACGTTTTATCAGACCATTAATAAAACAAAAGCTTTTACTCCAAATTGTATAATTTGGGACTCAAATTTGTATCGTGCGCCTATCTCGCGTATGCAAATTTATAATTAGATTCGATGGTCTCTTCAACATATGGTATTCATTAAAAGTTTTCATAAAAAAATCCATGTACGCATTTACAGTATATTATGACCATACACAAAGATACATGAGCAAAATTGTAATTTGTAGCAACCAAGAGGGTTGGCAAGTTATTATTGAATCTCTTACTCTATAAATTGGAATTCAAAAATAAATTAGGTATTGGATAGTATCAAAGTACATGTCTTTCTCATTTGCTGCCACTCAACAATAGCCGGTCTCAGCTCATCTTTCCTTTTACGATAAACTGAAGTACACCCAAGAGATGGTTCAAAATCTTTACGTATTATTTTTGCTCTTCACATAAATCGACGTAGGTTAGCACGTTTCCATCGTAATTGAATTATCTGGCATGCAGAATCAAAATCACTACATTATAAAGCCAACACGATCCGGCATGGAATTACAAATATGATCATGACACGTTAACACGAATCGTCGGTCCTTGGTCGGTTACACTAATCCGATATACTTTCGAGATGGGTAGGGGGGTCATTGTAATTGAACGATGGATTTGGGACCAAATGACTCCCGAATTTGGACGGTCGGCTCTCCAGAGAACATGGGCCTTGGGGCTAAATTGCTCCTTCTAGACTTTTTCAAAACCCTCTGGCCCAAATTTGAAAAACTAGGGAAGAAAACAAAAAGAGAGGAAAAACTCTTCCAAGATTTGCCAATTTTTCATCTAGTTATTAACTTCGAGAGGAGCCGCTAGGCATGCGGCCCTGCTGATAAAGGGATTAGTGGGGGTTGGGGACGCTATTATCCGAGTCCCGTACTCTGCAAGAGACAGAGCAAAAGTCAGAGAGTGAACAAAATTAGAGATAGGATTTTAAAAAAAAAAACTTCGGGAGGAAAAAAAAACCGTAATTGAAGCTGAGTAACAATTTTAAGGTTTTACCTTGCAATAAATTTGCAAATTTTCTGATTCATCATGCGAAGTTGTCGCAGATTTTTGTCTTCAACCGTGATGACTTATTCGACACTGTGCAGTATGCATCTTCCTTCGGTCCAAAGGCAGGTTTCGTCTGTGTGCCTTTCATGTGCTCGCCGGTTTGATCGGTTGGCTCTCTCTAGCGAGAACGGGTGGTGCATCGTCCGTCCCTTTCTCCTGCCATGGGTAAATGGATCCGAGAAATTGAATTTAACCGGTTTTCGACATTTTGGGGATCCATTACAGAACAGCGACAATCGAGGTGACTGGATGGGGCGGAAGAGCCACGTTCGTCCTGTCGTGTCGTGCCGTGCGGGGCCCAAGAGCGAAAGGACGGCTAAAGTAAGTTGCAATCCTATCCTTAAGATGATGCCAAAAGATCAGCGGCTGGTTGCGTCTTTGGCTTTGCTTGATTCGTGCGCTCGGAGGTGACGCGTGATTCAAACAGCAAATCATCTGTTGCATTGAATCGGCACGGACATCATTCTAATCGGCGAACTAAACATCGATTGGTGGAATGACACGATCCTTATCCACGATGCCCCACGCATGGCTAAGGAAGCAGTGGTTTCTAATCTCACAATAGTCGAAATCGCAATGATGCACGGACACGTTGTTGTCGCCCGATGTCAGAGAGTTGTCGATCGGTGTTATTCGACGGTTGAAAACAATGACGTTGCACTGCAGATGTCTCGACATGAATCGACCGATTTCTATTTACTCCTCGTTATAACATCGTTGCTAGGCAGGCAATCTCTCTCTCTCTCTCTCTCTCGTCAACAGTGTCTTTTCACTGAATTCTTTTGAGGTGGCATTAGGTGCTGCTGAAGTGAGCTGTGGAAAAACGTCATCCTTCGCACTTCTATGCTTTAAAAGAAGAGTGTGTGGGTATGCAAGTATGTAGATATGTAACCTACCAAAACGTATTCATACTGTCTGCATACGAATCTAATACTACATACTGCATGTATTTATATTGCTAGTGAACATCGTCCTCGATTCTGTAGTAACGTAGTTAATCTCTATACATATAGGTTTCCATGAAATCCATATGAAGAATATTTTTGTTTCCAGTACTCTTCATTTGCAAGACTAAAATGCCAATTCAAGTTTTTAGTCAAACACGTGTCCGTGAAAAAGCAGTCCACTTTAGTTTCAGTGTGGCAAAAGTCGCATAGCTAGGCCTAACGATGACAAAGAATTTTGAGGGCTTGAATGAAGTGTTGCCAAGTACTCTAAGAAAAAGACAGCAACAAAAAAATTTCACTGACTCTCAATTATATATCTATCGGAAGTGATCGCACACCTTGTAGCTGTAGATTCACAAAGAGATGGATTACTTAGTTTTGATCTTGTGTTTGTACCTCCTCTGGGGCTTGTTCCAAGCTCTCTCCTTCGTCGCCAGGGGAGGCCGAAAAGCTCGGCCCTTCAACCTCCCCCCCGGTCCACGGCCTCTTCCGATCATTGGCAACCTCCACCAGCTCGGAGATCTTCCCCACAAGTCCCTCGCCAAGCTCGCTCGCGCTTATGGCCCCATCATCAAGCTGCAACTCGGCTTTGTGACCACGGTGGTGATCTCTTCACCGGCGCTGGCCAAAGAAATCCTCCAAACCCACGATGCTGTCTTCTCGAACCGTATGGTTCCAGATTCCGTCGTGGCCCATGACCATGACAAACTAAGCGTGGTCTGGGTACCTGTGTCTCCTCTCTTCCGATACCTCAGGAAAATATACAACTCTCATATCTTCTCAGGCAAGAAACTCGACTTGAACCAACACCTTCGCAGCAAGAAAGTGCAGGAGCTGATCACCTCTGTTAGGAAATGCGCGTGCGCTGGTGAGGCAGTGAATATCGGTGAGGCAGCTTTCAGGACCAGCATTAACGCGTTATCAAACACGATTTTCTCTTTGGACATGATGGAACCTTTGAATCCAGCCAGAGAGCTGAAGGAAGTGGTGTGGCAAATCGTGGTTGAGGCTGGAAAGCCAAACCTGGCAGATTACTTTCCCGTGCTCAAGAAAATCGGCCTGCGTGGTTCGAAGCATCGCTTCGAGGCGCATTTGGAGAAGATTTTCAACATCTTTGACGACCTGACCCAGAGAAGGTTGCAGCTGAGGACGGAGACCGGTTCGGATAAGTGTAACGATGTTTTGGATAATCTTCTTGATTTAGTTGAAGACAAAAATGAGACCCTGGACATGTCCTTAGTCAAGCATCTATGTCTGGTACCGTGTCCATTTATTATGCTTCCTTATTTGTGATGATTAATATCTAATTTCTAGGTACAAAATCTTTTATTTGCGACATTGATCACGCAGGACATATTGGTCGCCGGTGGCGAAACCACTGCGAGTACTCTGGAGTGGGCAATGGCAGAACTACTTTGCAACCCAGAAAAGCTATTAAGAGCCCAAGCCGAGCTCCATCAAGTCATTGGCAAAGGCAAGCAGATTGAAGAAGCCGATATTCCTCGCTTACCCTATTTACAAGCTATTGTAAAAGAGAATTTCCGACTTCACCCAGGAGCTCCTCTCCTTGTTCCTCGGAAATCCAGAGAAGATTTCATTGCAGGCGGTTTCACGATTCCAAAGGGTGCACAAGTCCTCATCAATGTATGGGCGATGGGTCGAGATCCTAGCATTTGGGACGATCCAGACAAGTTCATGCCCGAGAGATTTCTTGGATCGGATATTGATGTTAGGGGACAAAACTTCGAGCTCCTACCTTTCGGTGGCGGCAGGCGGATTTGTCCGGGATTGCCATTGGCCACGAGAATGTTGCCTTTGATGCTCGGTTCGCTCATTAATATTTTCAATTGGAGGCTTGAAGAAGGTGTTGCCCCTGAGAACATGAACATGGAAGACAAGTTCGGAATAACCATCCAACGGGCTGAGTCTCTAAAGGCTGTGCCCATTCCTATATGAAAGAAGAAAAAGAAATGCGTGTTAAGGGTTGCATTCTACGTAATTGTTATCGATTATGTTCGTCGCGTGGTTTATTTTGCAGAAAAAAGTTTATACAATATTTTTGGTAAAATACGCATATTTTCTTGAATTTAGATTCCTTCAAAACAACTATATATTAGAGAGGAATAAAAAATTTCCTCGATCCCATGTTAAACCTGGAAGTGAATATAATTTCCCAGTTTCCTTGGTGATTAAGAAGAAATTTAGGTAGATTCTCGATGTATTGTGAGGCTTATTGTTGTCTCAATTGTTTATTTGGTTTATCCTCGGATTCAAGACAGACTTTGTCCGCTAGAACAAAAACGGTATCTGATGACTTTGGTCGATAACTTAATCAAATTGTTATAATCAATGTGCTTTGTCCTCATCGCAAGAAGCTTCAATTTAGAGCCTCACAAATTGCTTTCCCCGCCAAATTCAACATCCAGTCTTTTGTAATTGCAAAATTCTGTTATAACGCGCCTTTGTCATGCCAGTATATTTCAGTCAGTATTGATAAGTGAAAATTTCTGGATCTATCGGTTCTCGATAAGTTGTTGGAAACTTAACAACACTCTCATGAAATTATCGTTTTGCCAAAAGTGGTTCTTCGATGAAATACCTTTCACCAAAGATTTGATCTTTGGCTTTTTAGATAAATCAAAATCTGTGGTGACTCAAACAGGAAATAATTAGCGTGACATGGATTACCAATTGTTCGTCGAAATTGATTTTTCAACGAAATACCTTTCACCAAAGGTTTGATCTTTGATTTTTTAGATGAAACAAATTATGTGGCGACTCAGATAGGAAACAATTTGCGTGACGAGGATTATCAATGCTAAGTAAAACGAATTGAAAGAATAAAGAAGGGTTAATACCACGAAAAACCTTAAATTGGTACATCTATAATAATTTTACCCTGAACTAATTTTTTTACCATAAAAAATCCCAAACTAGTACACCGTGACAAATTTATCCCGAACTATTTTTTGACCACAAAAAATCTCATACTAGTATATTTGTAATAATTTTATCCCGAACTAATTTTTTGACCACAAAAAACTCCAAACTTGTATACCTGCGATAATTTTACTCAAAACTAATTTTTTTACCAACATTTGTGACAAATTGACCCTCTATTAGTATCCGTTAAATTGGATTAATATCACGAAAAACCATAAATTTGTAAACTTGGGACAAACAGAGGGGTAAAACCATGAACTGATACACCCATCAATTACCACGTGCCATCAAACTTAGTAATTTGATGGTAAAATTTAACGAAAATCTAACGGAGGGTAAATTTGTCATAGGCATACCAATTTAGGATTTTTGGTGGTCAAAAAATTAGTTCGGGATAAAATTGTCACAGGTGTACTAATGTAGGATTTTTGATGGTCAAAGAAATAGTTCGCGGTAAAATTATCACAAGTGTATCAGTTTGGGGTTTTTTATAATCAAAAAAATAATTTGGGATTAATTTGTCACAGGTGTATCAATTTTAGGTTTTTTGTAATATTAAACCCAATGAAGAATGACGAAACAATAATAAATCGATAAACTGGAAACTGGAAGTAGATAAAATTGCATAAGTGTTGTTGATCATGAATTCTTTACAATTGATGCTTCTTGGCCTTCTATATAATCTTGTACAAAATATAACCATCACTGTCTCGCTATCTTTTGAATTACCAATTACAACTGCTTCCGAGATTCCCGGCTTCGTATTAACCATCCTCAACTGCACGTTCTTATCCATGATTGGTTATAAGCTTTGGGATATCTTCCAGTTTGGCTCTTCTCCACTCTTGTATTACTACTGACCCTTTGTCATCTTGCGTCGACAACCAACTTGGCCTATTACTCTTCATCGATGACCATGGGTGTTGTCTGATCGATTTTATGTCAGTTATCCGTCCATTTGTTGAGCCCAAGATCACATTTTTACTTACAAAGCCCGTACCAACTCGCAACTTAATTCAAGTTAACACGAAAATCAATTTTACTTCGGGGTCAATTAGAAACTCAAGTCATGTGTGGGAGGGTACTTTACTATTACGAACCAGAGATTAAATGAACGTGGAGACTTTTATTACGATAGATTACTCTTACTCTTTTCTATACCTTTTCTCTTTTATTTTCAAAAAAAATTAGAAAAATTCCAAATAAGGGTATGAAATATCCTCAGTTTCTCAAATAAAAGTCTGAAGTGGACCTTATGTCAAATAAGAACCTAAAGTGGCTATAACAATTTTAAATAAGGGCCTAACCCGTCGGCTTGCCGACCGGCTAAATTTTCCGGGCGGTCAAGGGTATTTTCGTTAAAATATAATTTAATGTAAATTTTAGTTAAATTAGATTAAAAATTAAAAATAATTTTTCAAAAGAAAAAAATTCCAGCAAAGCCCTCTCACTTGTGGCTACTGCCCCATCATCGGTGGGGCAACAGAGATGGTCGGGGGGTCGCCATTGCCATAGCGAGGGCTAGTGACCCTTGCCGACCAAAGGCGAGGGCCTTCTAACAAGAGAGGGCAGCAACCCTCTCTCAAATCTGGATAAGGGTCGTAGGGTCGTCGACCCTAGCCTGACGCCGGTGGCTTGGGTGGGTGAGGGTGAAGTTTGCCCTCGTTGGATCTAGCAAGGGTCGTCCCCGTTTGCCTAGCCCAGGAGAGGGCGAGCCTCGCCGGCATCTCGCTTTAGACCACTGACCTCCGCTGAGCCATCAACGAGACCCAACGGAGGGAAGAGGAAAAAGAAACGGAAAAGAAAAAAAAAGGAAAAAAGAAAGAAAAAAATGAAAAAATATTCAAAAAAGTAAATGATGAAAATTATCTTCGTCCATTGAAGTCAAGTTCCCTGTTGAGACTAATATGATCATTTCAAGTCTTTATTTGAGACAAAGTCCACGTCGGGCCACTTCGGGTCACTTTAGGCCCTTATTTAAGAAAATGAGGGCACTTCGTGCCCTTATCTAAAATTTTCCTAAAAAATATTTATCAGGCAATTTGTATTGATTTTAACCTAGTCCCTAGCATGCAAGGAGTGTCATGTGGATGCACAATCAATAAAATTGACACTCAACAATGAAAACAGATAAATGAATAAATTGCGAAAATAAAAGAAATTAAACATTCCAAAACAATCAATTATTTTCAGGTTTTCTTTTAACTTAAAATAAAGACTAACCAACGTGACATGCGATTCTAATTAAATGAACCCTAACATGCAATCACTAAATGACATGCAAGCAATAACACGACATAGATGATGATGGGGATGGTAACATTGCGTATGACATGGCAATGATGACATAGCATGATGTTATGGTATATATGAATGACGTGGCATATGACATGGCATGGCATAGCAATATGACGTCGAAATTTATGCTTCTAATCCTATATGACATGCACATGATATTTTTTTTATTTTCAATTAAAATTCGTAATTAAAAATTAATGAAAATAAATTATCTAGAGAAATATATCATCCGATTTATACTAGGAAATAAACTAAGTCAAATCCTAATTTAGATCGGAAACTTATTCTACACTCCTAAAATCTATCCAAATATGCAATCTACCTAAAACTATCATATCTTATCAAGGAAGTCTTATTTAAAGTCTACCCTAAACATGCAAGATTATCTAGAAAAATGTTTTCCAGTCTAATTGAACTTAAAATCCTATCTTAAACATGCAACATTAATTATCTAGAAAAGATTATTATAATCTAATGTGCTATTTTTTTGTATTTTCTTGTAAGGAAACAATCAAACAAAATAAGAAACAAATCAAAAGAGATAAATTCAAACATGAATATAAAATCCATCCAATCCGAATTTGATCGCAAATAAGACCGACAACTTGATCTTAAGCCTTAAAGATTAGAGTTACCAATCTTCCGCGCAAACCATAATTTCATCTCAAGGCTTAAAAATCAAATTAAAATTATGTGCACATTGCAGATTATGAAATTTTTCCCAATTCATATTGCTTATCACTCATATATTTAACTAGATAACGATCACTCAAAATAGACAATAAAATATTTTAATTGAATTTGGATAAGATTTTTACCTAATTTGGATATTGACTTCCATTCAAACCGGTGGATGGTGGCTTGTGGACGACGGTTCATGGTGGATACTAAAAAGGTAAAAATTGAAGCCAACCTTCTTGAAGGCGAAACTAGATGCCTAATCCAGTTATGGAAGGAATATCGGGATATCTTTGCCTAGACTTGTAGTGACATGCCTAGCCTTCAACCCATCCATTGTGGAGCATTGTTTGCTAACTGATCCAATCTTGGCAATGTCTTAGTTTGTACTTAGGTGTAAAATAGTAAGATCTATCAGCTTTTGTATAGTTATCACCAGCTTTAAGGAGAAGTACTTTAATATAAGTAGCACATTCTACTGTAACTTCAAAGAGATTGATAGTGGAATTCAACCGGTAGGTTTTAGTTTGGGAGAGTGAACATGGCCTTACACCAAGCCAAACCACTATAAAGCTTCCTAACCATTTCTCCCCTCAAAGCATCAGTGTGTGCGGAACGCGAGTTAGGACGGCGGATCGGAAATTGTAGAGTTTCTTTGATTGGATATTGTCGGATTTGTTTGTATAATTACTGCGTTTTATGAAGGGAAAAAGCCATGAAAAAACTCCAAATTATATTCACTGTGACACATTTCAAGTGACGTAAAAAATCTCAAACTTGTGCTTATATGACACATTTACCCTCCTCCGTTAAGGTTCTGTTAGATAATTTTTCAGTTAAAATAATGTTGTTTTCGTTTTATTTAAGTTATGTGAGTGTCATGTCACTACAAAAAAAACGGATTTTTGCCACGAAAATTTTCCAACGAAAAATTTTCGTTGCAAATTTGCGACAAATTTTTCCAACGAATGGGAAAATTAGTTTGGAAATTTCCAACGAAAAATTTTAAATCGCAAAATTAGTTGGTAATTTCCAACGAAAAATTTTTTCGTTGAAAATTTCCAACGAATTTTCCAACGATTTAAAAAAAACAATTAATTTTATTAGACATTTTTTTTTATATTCGTTTGGAAAATTAGTTTGAAAATTTCTAACGAAATTTCAACAATTTCAATTTTCGGCAATTTTTTCATAGTGTTCAATTTTTCGTTTGGAAATTTCCAATGAATTTTCCAACGATTTAAAAAAATATTAATTTTATTAGACATTTTTTTATATTAGTTTGGAAAATTAGATTTGGAAATTTCAACAATTTCAATTTCAATTTTTTCAATTTTTTTTCATAGTGTTCAATTTTCGTTTGGAAAATTAGTTTGAAAATTTCAACGAATTTTCCAACGATTTAAAAAACATTAATTTTATTAGACATTTTTTTATATTCTTTGGAAAATTCGTTTTGGAAATTTCAACAATTTCAATTTTCGACAATTTTTTTCATAGTGTTCAATTTTAGTTGGAAATTTCCAATGAACTTTCAATGATTTAAAAAAAAATTAATTTTATTGGACATTTTTTTATATTCGTTGAAAAATTAGTTTGGAATTTCCAACGAAATTTCCAACAATTTTAATTTTCGGTAATTTTTTCATAGTGTACAATTTTTAGTTGGAAAATTAGTTTGGAAATTCGTTGGAAATTTCCAACAATTTCAATTTTTGGCAATTTTTTACATAGTGTACAATTTTCATTGGAAAATTAGTTGGAAATTTCAACGAAATTTTCAATGATTTAAAAAAAACATTAATTTTATTCGACATTTTTTATTTTTTGTTTGAAATTTCCAAGCGAAATTTTCAACAATTTCAATTTTTCGGCAATTTTTTTTTTCATAGTGTACAATTTTCGTTTGGAAAATTAGTTTGGAAATTTCAAACGAAAATGTTTTCGTTGGAAATTTCCAAATCGAATTTTTCAACGATTTAAAAACATTAATTTTATTCGAGATTTTTTATATTAGATTTGGAAAATTAGTTTGAAATTTCAACGAAATTTCAACAATTTCAATTTTTAACTAATTTTTTTCATAGTTTACAATTTTAGTTGGAAATTTTCAACGAATTTTCCAACGATTTAAAAAAAAAATTAATTTTATTAGACTTTTTATATTCATTGGAAAATTCGTTGGAAATTTCCAACGAATATAAAAAAAGTCGAATAAAATTAATTTTTTTTAAATCGTTGAAAAATTCGTTGAAAATTTCCAATCCAACGAATTTTCCAACGAATATAAAAAAAACCCGGTACTATTCGAATTTTTTATATTCGTTGGAAATTTCCCAACGAATTTTTCAACGAATTTTAATTTTCTGACAATTATTTTAGTGTGTACAATTTTCCAACGAATTTTGCAACGAAAAACCTTACTACATTTTCACGCTCATTCAATTTCAAAATTCATTCTCTCTCTCTCTCTCTCTCTCTCTCTCTCTCTCTCTCTCTCCTTCTCCCTCTGTCTCCCCTCCCCCACCTCCCCCTCTGCCCCCTTCTCCTTCTCCCTTTGTCTCCCCCTCCGCCTCCTCCCCCCCCCCCCCATCTCCTTCTTCCTCTGTCTCCCCCCTCCGCCTTCTCCTCCTCCATCCAAGCGCCCTCAAGTCTCCTCCCACTCCCGACCCGCCTCTCCCTCCTCCTGCCCATACTCGGCGGTGAGGCTCCCCCTCCATCCGCCCGCCACCAACACCACACTCCAGTTTGACACCCCCCCATCAGGCGGCTCCATCGATCCGCATCGCCTCGCTCGACCCAGCCTTGCGCCCGGCTTCGAGGATATCATTGCCGTGTGCCCCGGGGAGGCCTCGCCCCCATTGCCCCCTTCTCCTTCTCCCTCTGTCTCCCCCTCACTTCCCTTAGCTGCCCCCCCCCTCCTCCTCGCCTCCTCCCAGTCGCCCCCCCTCCTCCTCCGCCTCCTCCCCACGTCGCCCCCCCTCCTCCTCCAGCAGCGTCGGCTCCCACCAGTGGCCATGTCCAGGCCGCCCCGGCGCCAAGCGCCCCCACAGCGCCCCGGGGCATACCATGGGCCTCCCCCAAGCGCCACCAGAAGCCTCGTCGCGGTGAGCTTCTTGAGATCTTGAGGCGAGCTCGGCGAGCTAGATTGTGTTAAGCTTGCGGATCTGGGCGAGCTCGAGCTCGTCGCCGGCGACGAAGGCCAGCCCTCGCCCGGCCATGGCGGGCGGGCATGGCCCGAGCTCGGGCGGCCCGGCGGCGATCTGGCCCTGCCCCGCCCGAGGCGATTTTCGAAATAAAATTTTCAAAAAAAAATTCAAAAAAATTAGAAAAAAATTTGAAAAAAATCCGAAAAAAAATTTCGAAAAAAAAAATTTCGTTGGAAATAAATTTCCACGATTTTTCGAAAAAAAAAAATTTTGTAATTTTTCCAACGAAAAATTTGTCATTGGAAAAAAAAAATTTCCACGATTTTTCGACCAAAAATTTTTTTTTTTGTAATTTTTCCAACGAAAAATTTTTGTTGGAAAAAAAATTTCAACGATTTTTTTCGACCAAATTTTTTTTTTTTTTTTTTTGTAATTTTTCCAACGAATTTAGCTACGAGTTTTCCAAACGAATTTTCCAACCAAATAAAATTAAATATGAATTTTCAACGAAAATTGAAATTTTTCGTTGGAAAAATTTCAATGACCTATTACCAACGAATTTTTTTTTTTCGTTGGAAATTCATTTTCCAACGAATTTTTCCAAATTTTTCGTTGGAAATTTCGTCGGAAAAAAGCAGTTTTTTTTGTAGTGTGTTGGCACTCCATGTAGGTAGATTTTTTACGATTTTTGGCAGAACTTTGATAGAGAGTAAATATGCCACACAGATATAAGCTTAAGATTTTTTGTGTCACGAAAAAATGTTCACGATAAATGTGTTGTAATGGTCATAGTTTAAGATTTTTGGTATCTTTTGTCCTTTTGTGAAAAAAGACCTAGTAAGACATTACTTTAGTCCGACAAAAAAAAACATTACTTTATTTTTCTTGTGATAAACACATGAAATATTGAGAACTTTCAAAACGTAAAAAGTCAAGGGGCCGTTTCGACCATTGACATGTTTCATTCCCGCCTTGCAAGTTCTTTTCAAGCAGCATGCCAGGTCACGAATAAGGTTTGGGAATGTCCCGCAGAAGTGAAGTTGTATAATCCAACATTAAGTAAGTTGGACTCCAAAACCACTCGGTGTTACTTTGTATCTTACCCGGATCATTCGAAGAGATATCGGTTCTATAATCCCAATGGAGGCACAAGAATTGTGGAATCACAGATAGCCAGGTTTCTGGAGTTTGATGTGGCCGAAGAAAGTAGCTGCTCACAGACTATTGAGGATAATAGTACGGTGGGTAATATTGTATCTTTATCTCCTCCCATACAGATAATTGTGGAAACTCCCACACCACAGACTGAACCTGTTGAGACTCGGGATCCTGTTGTCGAGACAGCTCCTAATGAAGTTCCTCAAGGCTCTCAAGTGCAGGATGAGGCTGTTGTTATTCCAGTAAGGAGATCCATTAGGGAGAGACGATCAACTATACCACCGGACCACTTAGTCTATATAGGAGAGCAAGACTACGATATCGGTTTCTATGGGTCGATCCAGGTGACTTATGCGGAAGCTGTTTCTTGTCCTCGGTCAGAACTGTGGTTGGATGCAATGAGAGATAAAATGCAGTCTATGAAGCATAATGGAGTTTGGGAACTTGTTGAATTACCTGAAAGTTATAGACCCATAGGCTGCAAATGGGTGTATAAGACTAAAAGGGACTCCAAAGGAAAGATTGAGAAGTTTAAAGCTAGACTGGTAGCCAAGGGTTTCACTCAAAGAGAAGGAGTAGATTATGAAGCAACTTTTCCTCCGGTCTCTTCTAAAGACTCCTTTAGAGTGATCATGGCATTGGTAGCTTATTTCGATATGGAGTTACAACAGATAGATGTTAAAACTGCCTTTCTCAATGGAGACCTTAATGAAGAAGTCTATATGATGCAACCCGAAGGCTTTGCGGCAGATAATTCAGGTACGCTTGTGTGTAGACTGAAAAAGTCTATTTATGGTCTCAAACAAGCTTCTAGACAATGGTACTTGAAGTTTCATAGTGTTGTTGCTTTATTTGGTTTTGTTGAGAATAAAGTAGATCAGTGTATATACTACAAGGTCAGTGGGAGGAAATTCATTTTCCTTATACTCTATGTGGATGATATGCTGCTTGTGAGCAGTGACCTCGGTTTACTGCATAAGACAAAGCGGATGTTGTCAAAGAACTTTGATATGAAAGACCTTGGTGAGGCGTCTTTTGTCCTTGGCATTAAGATTCATAGGAATCGTTCTCGCCGACTATTGGGTTTATCTCAGAGGGCATATGATGATCGTATTTTAGAAAGATTCAACGTGCAAAGAATGCAAGCCGTGAATTGCTCCCCCGTCGAAGAAAGGTGATAAGTTGAGTCTGTCACAATGTCCTCATTCAGATTTGAGAAAGCCCAAATGAAGAATGTACCTTATACTAGTGCACTTGGAAGTATGATGTATGCTCAAGTATGTACTAGACCAGATATTGCTTTTGCAATAGGACTTCTAGGCAGATATCAGTCAAATCCAGGGACACGATCATTGGGTTGCTGCCAAGAAGGTTTTAAGGTACTTAAAGAGAACAAAAGACTATATGCTCATTTACAAACATGTTCAGGACCTACAGCTAGTTAGGTATTCGGATTCAGACTTTGCTGGCTGTCAGGATGAAAAGAAGTCGACAACATGTTACATCTTTAAGTTAGCAGGAGGTGCAGTATCATGGAAAAGTGAGAAATAGAAATCAATGACATTCTCTACCATGCAAGCGGAGTTTGTAGCATGCTTTTCGGCTGCTACTCAGGCAATTTGGCTCCGAAACCTCATTAAGGACTTGACCGTATTTGATTTTGTGGATAGGCCCATACAGTTGTATTGTGACAATAACTCTGCGGTGTTGTTTGTTAACAACAACAGAGGTCTCAAGGGGTCTAAGCATATGGAGGTCAAGTACCTGACTATAAAGGAAAAAGTTCAGGATAGTGACATTGTAGTAGAGCACATTTCAACAGATGATATGATTGCAGATCCGCTAACTAAAGGCCTTCGCCCTTGTATATTTGATCGACATATCATTAACATAGGCTTAGGAGTATCATGGGATACTGTCAATTAGTGGGAGTTGTTTAGTTTTATGTTGCTCTTATGAAGTTTGTATATAATTTCGTTACATTTTTGTAATATTTGAATATGTATCAACTCTTTGCATTCAATGAGGTATTTGTGAATGTAGATTTATCAAGTTGAGTACATATATTTGATGAAAATCTCGAGGCATTGTGTAAATCTTGAGTACAAGCTATGGGGCATTCTTGGTATTAGCCTTAACAATATGTCTTGTTACACATAAAGTACAGTTAACTATCAAGGTAAGACATACGAAGGTTCGTTGGAACCATAAAGGATATTCTCTAGTGACACGTTAGGTTTTGTGACACTTAAGGAGAGAGAATTTGGACTAACAAAGTGGACAACACATGAAGTATCACTCATTATGAGGTATTGTCCATTTGACACACTACCATATTGAATCCATATCGATAAAAGTTGAAAGCATTCGTGACCATGGAAGGTTACATTGAGTACATGCAATTACCGCCATGATTCGGTGTTCGAGACTTTATGGGATCGGAATGACTATTAAGAATAATCTCTAGACCACTATAAGGGTGCGCACACAGTTGTGTTTCAATTAATATTGCCCAAGTGGGAGAATGTAAGAATTTCCTAATGTGGGCTTTATTAATTGAAATTAACTGAATCAGTTTGGTCTAATAAAGGTAAGATATATGGGTTCTTAATAAGTCTAATATGGGGCTGGCTTGGTGTGGGCCGAGCACGCCCGGCCCGTAATGAGAGAGCCCGTGGTCGAAAACTCTATAAATAGCGCTCAAGTCCCTCCCCTAACCTGATGATGCACAATTTGACTCACATACGGATCAAGAGAGAACTTTCTTCTCGTGAGTGGCAATCTCATTAGGCCAGTGTTCTAACGAAAGGTATAGGGGAGAAGATCTTGAGTTCGTGTTCGGAAATCGTCACAAATTCTGCATCAAGTACGATGGATTCCAAACTAGATACGCGAATCGACAATTTCTCCATTATCGTGTTTCGGTTTCTGAATATGGTGATCTTGGGCGTGCCATTTTTGTGACCAACATTTTCTATTCTAGGATAACATGCCTGACTAATTTGTATGGACTGTGCTGTGCTCGCCTCATCGTTTTCTTTGGGGTTGTTGCAAAGATGCAGCTCTCTGACAGTAGGCGAGCGGATCTGTGCGGCTTTCCTACCGTTTCTGGCAACTTTCGAGACTTTGAGGTTCGCATTGGTCGATTTGCTTCGGGTACTGGCCCCGGCCCAGCCCCAGGGATTTCGCTACGGTTTCAGAGATCTGGCTCGCCTTGCAGATGAGACGACATGTCTGTCTGTCTATCTGTCTCTCTCGCGATTTTCTTTTTTCTTGAGTTAAGTCCTCTGCATTGTGTTTGGGAAGAATTCTCTCATCCACAGTCAGCAATTAGCGTTTATCACCCCGGGAAGAACTCTGGGTTTTCCTCAATGTTCGCTCGATTCGAAATGAATCAAGGCGTTTTCCGTCCGTCCTTTCTTTCTTTCTCTCTTTTTTTCTTTTTTTATGCTCGTGCGTTCTCGCTTATGAGTGCGTCCACTACGTGCAAAGCTGGTATGTAATTGTTAAATTTCTGGAATTGCAGTTGCTTTAACAAGTGTGGCCATTGTGTGAAATGTGTGTCATGTCTCTGAAAATGGATATACGGTGGGTTATATTTGTTACCTTGCAGTCACTGTGAACGAAGTGGAAGCGTTGCGTGCGTGAGCTGTTCAAGAAATTGAGTATTTCAATCATTGACGATGGTCTAACTCACAAGGTAAATTCTGTCGCATTGTTTGCTACTTACAACACATGTTTCATCGAATCATTTAATAGACCGGCTTTTATACTATTCTATTTAGGGTTAAACCCCAAATTGATACATATGCGATAAATTTACCCTCCGTTAATTTCCATTAAATTGGATTAATACCTCAAAAAATCACAAACCGGTACACCTGTGATAAACGGAGGGTAAAACCCAAAACCGGTACATTTATCAACTGCCGCATATCATTTAACAAAGTAATTTGACAATAAAATTTAATGGAAACTAATGAAGGGTAAATTTGTCACAGGTCTACCAATTTGGGATTTTTGATAATCAAAAAATTAGTTTGGTATAAATTTGTTTTGGATGTACCGATCTAGGGCTTTTCGTGGTATTAACCCATTTAGTTATTGAGTCCTTAGGAGGGGGAATTCTTTGATTTCCTTTAGCTAGATTGATTAGTCCAGGCATAAAGTATGAATTACCAGGGGACCTAAAGGTTACGATCTTTTACTCATTATCTTGAAGTTAACAGCTTATCATTGTTGATCTGTTCATTTAGTTTGCATGCGATGAAATCTGTTTATTGTAAGTTTATAACATCCAGCATAGTGACTGTAGGGAGCTTAATACTCCTGATCATATCACTGAATAATTGCAACTTTTTTCCCGATTCCTTATGCAATGACTTGCACAAATTAAGGGTAATCATCTCTTCTTGTTGTAAGCACGCTATCCACATACCAAGCTTTTGACTGCAAAACACACCTGTTGTGCAACAGGAGGAACTTCAAGTAGCACTATTCCAGACTCCATCAGGGGAGAACCTTTTCCTCGACCGGGTAAATAATCTTGGCGACTCTTGTTCATCTTTTCTCTCGTGTTTTTACTGTAATTGTTCCGATTCGATGGGTCTTTAGTGAACGTCGATATGGGGTTATTTCTTGGATGTAGGTTTTCTTAGAGTGTTGATTTTTTCAGTGATTGCAAAGTGTCTGTGTAAAGCTTTCCTGGACCAAACGTAGCTTTACAATGAATGTCAATAGGAGAAGATGCTGCGTCTGTTCTTTTCTCCCTGAAACTATCACTAAACAGAGCAAAGGCTGTTGCCCCTAAAATGATGTTTCGGGTTAGATTCAAAGGAGGTTGGGCTATGGGCGGTGGTCATAATCTTTGCTCGGCCGCCCTTTTTCTCTTTGTTGATGTATGTTTTCTGTTTTATTTCTCTCGTAGGTCTTTGATGTTTTCGATGAAAAGAAAAATGGTGTCATTGAATTTGAAGAGTTTGTCCATGGACTCAGTGTCTTTCATCCCAATGCTCCAGTGGAAGACAAGATAGATTGTAAGGATTCAATATATGGTTTGCTAATTTTGTCGCAGCAGAGTTCCTTTGTGCTGATGGTAATACATCTATCCTTTGCAGTTACATTTAGGTTGTATGACTCAGACAAACTGGGTATATTGAGCGAGAAGAGGTGAGGATGTTGTTATGCATCCCGATTGCTGATATTTAATAGGGCGTCTAGGCAATAGGCTCATTAGCCTTCCATTGGTTTCAGGTCAAGCAAATGGTTATTGCACTTCTGATGGAATCAGACACGAGCCTGTCCGAGGACCTCCTCGAGGCTATTATCGACATGGTAATGCAGACCCCACCAAAAGATATGCATCGCTTTCCTTCTCGTTTTCTCCTCATTTTTTTGTTGGAATAATCTCGTCCTCACCGAAGGGCAAAGTTCCTCTTGCAGACATTTGCGGATGCAGATGCCGACATGGATGGTAGGATCAGCAAAGATGAATGGAAGGCTTTTGCGCTACGAAATCCAGCTCTTCTGAGGAACATGACGCTTCCATACTTAAAGTATGTCTTCGTTCTCTCTGTCCTTGCTTTGCATGTCAGTGTCCGCACTCTTGATTGTCATAGTTGGGAGCATGGACCTAACCGTTTATACTGAATGTTATCATCCAGGGAGGTCACCACTGTGTTTCCAAGTTTTGTTTTCAAAACTGAAGTCGAGGACTGAATGCTCTATTGGTCTACCGTGGCACTTCAGAATTGGCTTTTAGATTGGTGTACTCTGAGGCCGAGTCCGCCTTTGAAAGGGCCTTGTACATATTTCCCATGTGAAGTGGAAAATTGTTTTTGCTCGGTGAAGAGGGAGACAATTTTGCCCTCCTTCACTTGTTTGCTTGACTCATTTTTTCAATGTCTTTTTTGTATTCTTGTCGAAAGGTGAAACAGATTAAACCGTCGCCACGAACAATGCTCAATTTCCCTCATCATCGACTAGCCTCGTCCAGGGAAGAAGGGACGGGGAACTAAATGAAGCATGAACATCCGCACATTCAATCACTTGGGCTGTGTTTGATAGTCCGGATTTGAATCCGGATAGGATAACGATGTTTGGGAGCATCCACTGGATCGGACAAAGCCGGATAAGTCCGGCTAAAAAATCCAGGGAAGAGGTTGGGATAAACCTGGATTAGATAAGAATTCTTTTTGAGGAAAATTAACTTAACAAAAAGAGAAGAGCTCGTGAGCATCTATATCAAATAAATCCAAGTGAGCACCTCCGCCTCCGCGTTGGCCTTCGTCTCTCCAATTCACTGTCTGCCACTCTCTTTACCTGTCTCAGTTCCAATTGGTGGAAGACGAGACGAAATTGTCACTACTTATTGTCTTCTTCCTTCCTCTTCTTCTCCCATCTCCGCTTCTAGTACGCCAGCAATTGGGTGCCCATTAGGACTTGATGAATTTGGACAAAAGGATATCAAAAGTGTCATAAATTATGTACGGAGAACACTTTGATGCCATAACTTTTTTTCGGATCATTTTTATTGATTCCGACCAAAAAGCTGATGTGGCATTTATATTTAAAAAAAATGGTCTGATTTGTACACGTGAAAATTATGTGGCTTTTTTTCCGAATTTTTTTAATCATTTTTTCCTTTTTGCCCGGCCTCAGTAAAGCTCACCACTCAATGGTCCGAAAGCCCGGAAAGAAGGCCGGCGCCGCCGCTTGGGGCCGACCTTGCCCGGCGAGGCAGGCCCGACCTCCGTCGTGTCGACCCGAGGCTGACGGCGATGTCGGCCTGCGCCTTTTGCAGGCGGGGGCGGCGAAGACTTCACCGGATAAGGCCAACCTCGCCCGTCGCTGGAGCCCGCGGCGGGCGAGGTCTGCGCCCTAGCCCGACAAAGGCGAGGTGACCTTCCCAAAATCACTGGATCGAGGAGCAGCGGCAAGGGTCGTTTGATTTTTTTTTAATATAATATAAATTTTATTTTTCTAAAAAAGTACACGTCAGCAGACTAAACGGCGTCATTTTTTGTTTTTAATGCTGACTGAACCTCTCCGGCAAGCCATGGACCTCTCCAGCGAGCCATGTTAGCACCACGTAGGATTTTTGGCAAGCCATGTCAACATTGGCACTAAACTAATCATTTTTAAAAAAAAAAATTGGTAAGACATTTTTCAAAAAAGTTGGCACTAAAGTGATGCGAGAAAAAAAGTTATGGCACCAAACTGATCTCCGTACACAAGTTATGACACTAATAGTGTCCTTTTGCCAATGAATCTGATGACCTTGAGACAAAATGGGCAGAAGTTTTCTCATAGGCATTTGTTGAACGAATTGAAGCATTGCTTGCACCACCTCGAACATCAACGGCTGGAACTTTGGCTCCGCCCGCACCGCTTCATTGACATGGTGATCAATATCGTGGTGGACAAAAACAGGTTCCACGGTGACGCTAGAATCCTCACGGAGGACTCTATACGTCTCAAGGGAAGAGGGGATGATGGTGCTGAAGAGGTCGTAAATCTTTAGCATCGCCGACAACCCAGACCTCAATCAATCTGAGGTGACACAAAGACAATGCAAGCTTGGTCGCCCGAAATTCCCGACCGTCCTCACTGTCGTAGCTTGAAATTTACCGATCTACGTCGCCAAATGTTGGTGGTGGCCATTTTCAATCATGGCCACTGCAGAGGCGGTGGCCACAATTC
The DNA here is from genome assembly GCA_024733475.1 of Syzygium grande. NCBI lineage: Eukaryota > Viridiplantae > Streptophyta > Magnoliopsida > Myrtales > Myrtaceae > Syzygium > Syzygium grande. The sequence continues at coordinate 35,122,808 of JAMXDD010000008.1, read as the reverse complement.
ATAGATTTAGGATTTTTCCTTCACTTTTAATTAATTGAATTTTCCAATTTAATTGAAAACTATATATATTTTTTAATTTTATCCTGAAAGTGTACCAAACACTATATAATTAGATATGTCCACCTTTATTATCGGGAGGATTTAGTATCCCACTTTATCCTATCATATCACAATCCTGAGGAAAGCAATGTCGTAGGAAGGAGAGCAAATTAAAGGCACCTGCGCGATACAAGGACTCAGCCTTTCAATAAGAATACGGCAAGCACGTGCGATACCTTGAGTCGCTGGAGGTAGTGTTGACATTGTGCATGCGTGCGCGCGCGCGCGAGAGAGAGAGAGAGAGAGAGGAACGAGGGTGCCTGAGTGGCAAAAGAATCGAAGAGAAGGGGAGACGACCGATCAAATGGATCTGAGTCCGCTCCGGAATTTCACCAAGTAGTGACCAAGTCTACCAGGAAACGCGAAAAGCTCGCTGGGTTGGGCAAGCAGAAGGACCGCAAAGAAGGCGGCGCATCGCAAACAATAATATTGCACGTGGTAGTACAATGCCACCGTTGGTTTGCAATTTTTTTTTTTCAATTGAGAGCGGTATTTAGTAAAATCATATCATCCATGTACCGATATTCTAAATCAATTATAACGTACATATAAAATTAATCAAAAACTTCAATAAAATAAAAAAATTTACTCCGAACTAATAAATTGCGGATTGAATTTTTATTTTAACTTATCACAGAAAAACCCCGTGCATACATTAGAAATATATTATGATCACACAGAAAGATAGATGAAGAAAATTGTAATTTGGAATTACCAAGACAATTGGCCAGTTTTTCAATGAATCTCTTACTTTCTAAAGTGGAATTCGAAAAAGTTATCAAGTATTCAATACATGATTCATCATTTTGTTTACAATAATTTAAATTAGATGCCAAAAAAAAAAAATCGGTTCGGAATCTTTACATTTTATTTTATTCTTTACTAAATCTATTTTTTCAATGTTTCTCTTCACAAGTAGACGCTTGTGTTTGTCTTGGTGGAGCAGCCCAACTCGTTCGGGAGTCGATTTGAAATATCTCGATGATTGCTCATCAAGAATATCTAATAGGAAGGAGTCCTATTATGGTAGGATGCTAACAAAGATATTATATAAATAAGGAGTCTTATGTAGGAAGAATATCGGGATTGAATCAATTCTGGTGATTGCCCAATTAGAGCAATTCCAATCAATCGGAGAGATTTCTAATTGGGAGGTGATAGTCAATCAATTATGGAGAATTCCTAATTTGGGTGGAGGTCTACTACTATAAACATAAGGGCTTGGGTGAGGGTTTCTAAGTGCACCAGAAAATACTGCAGAGATATCACAAAAATCTTTAACAATATGTGTAAACACGAGTCCTTGAGAGTTCTTCAACAAAGGGTGCGTGTAATCACGAGAGATTCTAAGAGTTCATCAAGTAAAGACGTGCTTTGGGATAGTTGTGAGAATCTATTGTGAAGAGAAACACCGTTAGGGTGTTAATTGTAATCTTTTGATTATAGTGGAGCAGTTCCTGGATTAGCATCCAGTAATTTTTCTCACATTGGACTTCCACGTAAGAGTTCTGGTGTATTGTTCTTCTTCTCTCTTGTTTGCTGTATTATTTACGTTTTTTTGCAAAAAGAATATATAGTCGCATATTACGCAATTATGACAGTTAGAATTTAGCTGCAATCGATTGTGATCCGACTTAATTTACAACATTTCTCTAGTCTATGTGTCAATCATTAAAGCCATTAAGGTTCGTTTAGGGTTGGCAATGCCGCAACTCGACCCCTTTGCACAAGTTAAGCACGAATTAAATAAGAACACCCGACTATAACAAAACAAGACATGACATATTGGCTTCATATGACACGCACTTGGCACGAATTAAGACATTCCCATCGTAGTTAAATAATTTGGCATGCAGAATCAAAATCGACATATTTCAGGCGGACGGCGACATGAATCACAAAGATGGTAGTGACACGTTACATGAATTGCCAGCCCTGATTCCCTGGACTTTGCAGGTTGGCAGAATCACTGGGATTCAGCCCACCATCCATGGGGTCTTTTGTCCTACGGCATGCTAAAAGTAATTTTACGTGAGGATGGACTCGTGGAACGATGGATTTGGGACCAAATGGCTCCCGAATTTTGAACCATTGCCTCTATAGAGAATGTAGGCCTTGGGCCCGAATTGCTCCTTCTAGGCCATTTCCCCTCATGAGATTGAGTTCACCCAGCATCGTTCAAACTTGGCGTAGCAGGTTTGACCAAAAAAACGAAACTTGGTCTACAAGGGATCTTCTCACCCTTATTTTGTCCTGTTTTTTTATTTATCTCTTCCTCTTCTTCTTATTGTTATATTTGTCTTATACTATAATTTTGGTCCAAGTGTTCCTATTGTAGGTATCTGGAACTATATTCCTTTATTTTCTAGCTGAGGAAAATTTCTAGAAAGAGTATAAAAAGTATCTATACGTAAAATATCCAAATTAGATTATCTTTTCTCTTCTTTTTGATTTCTTTTTGTTCATTTCATTTCATTTCATACCGAAACTAGGAAGAAAGTGTTTTAGTTCAAGATTGAAGACGAAGTGAAGGCGCCAGTAAAAATATAAATAAGATCTTGCCAAATATTTATACAGTGCCAAAAGAAGCAATGGTTCAGAAATGTTGATTCACATATCAATGGTTCATGATGGTAATTATTCGTGAAATGTACCAATCATTATTCTGTCTAAGTTTTACAGGGTACGGACAAAGTAACTGTCAGATACCTTATTGTCACGGACTGTCTTATATTCTTGTACCTTTGTAAGTGGAGCTTGGTGGCGCAGTGAAAAGTGAGTCATGCAAAAGGGATAATACAATTGGTTCGTGGGAGTGACATTAGGGTAGTTTGTATTAGGAGTTATAGGTTAGAATCAATATACATTTAAAAGCTCTGAAGACGGGGATTGGTCTCCCGTGCACAAACTGGTCGAGAGATGATGTAACTTTCGTGATGAGATTATGGTAGGCCAAAACCAGTTATTGTACCTAAAAGTATTATGCGTATCTTGCTCGAGGGACTTGATGACCGAGTTAAGATGGATATGATACGATCCGATATGAGAATGTTATTTGTCGCACCGTTCTTAGAAACAACTATAGAATGAGGACTAGCATGGGGTCTTCTCGACTCGTCAGGCATCGCACGGGCTATTCAGCGGCCAAGGAATTGCCGACCCGTGACACTATCATGCTTTTGAGAGGTAATTATTCATACCTTTTCAAATGTTTAAAAGAAGGGAGCATATCTTGACACCCAAATATGACATGACAAAGTCCATTAATGGACATGATGCTGACTTAAATGAATATAAAGCCTGGTGTTAAGTGCGATTCAATTGTCAACACCGACAACGGAAACACATGTTCATGGCTATGATATACTGCCATCAATATATGGTGGCAATTGGTCGACGACTGTCAATAAGCATTGGACATGAACTGAAGAAGACGGAGGGAAGATGCCGATTGAAGATGAAAATACCGGTTCGGTCCAACGGCATCCAAAGGGTTGTAACCGCTTGTGGATAAAGTCGATGCACAAAGAATATCAACTGTTTACGAGCAGTTACACGTGTGTTGTAAAGAATCAACTATCATCAACACAAACTAATGTATTTTTCTCGATTTCAATTCATCACTTTCCAGTACTCGCATTTCCTTTCCCTTCAGAATTAGCCGTTCTCGATCCCAAATCGCCACCGAACCCGATTCACAATTAAAAAAAAAAAAACTACCTGCCATATATTTAATGACGTAATTCCGGTGCGAGTTTCCGATTGGTCCAGCGTGTACTGTTCACACATCACGACTCTCTCTAACTCTCGGGCTTACCCGAAATTCAAAAGCACGTGACCCCACCGAGACCGACCGAAGATGGACGTCACGTGCAGATAACCATCCTCGTACGTCGTAACCATCGTTTTCCTTATGTTCCTGTGCCTCCAGCTGGATAACAATCATAACTCGTTCCAGGAAGCATCCTGGTCTCCTCCACCTGTCCTAGATTGCCATCATCGCTTAAAAAACGACCACTGCTTGCGTCGTTTTCGTTGTGCCCGTCAGCGGTTCGCGGGTACCGCTTTCTTCTTTGCGCGAGCGCGTCCCACGCCGTTGAAACGTCGACGTTTTCGACCGTTCCTAACCATTTCTCCCCTCAAAGCATCAGTGCGCGCGTAACGCGAGTCAGGACGGCGGATCGGAAATTGTAGAGTTTCTTTGATTGGATATTGTCGGATTTGTTTGTATAATTACTGCATTTTACGAAGGGAAAAAGCCACGAAAAAACCCCAAATTATATCCCCCTCGACACATTTCAGGTGACGTAAAAAATTTCAAACTTGTATTTATATGACACATCTATCCTCCTTCGTCAAGGTTCCGTTAGATAATTTTTCGGTTAAAATAATGTCGTTTTCGTTTTATTTAAGTTATGTAAGTGTCATGTCACCACTCCATGTAGGCAAATCTTTTACGATTTTCGACATAACTTTGATGAAGAGTAAATATGCCATATAGGTATAAGCTTAAGATTTTTTGTGTCACAAAAACATGTTCACGATAAATGTGTTGTAATGGGCATGGTTTAACATTTTTGGTATCTTTTTTCCTTTTGTGAAAAAAGACCTAGTAAGACATTACTTTAGTCCGACGAAAAAAAACATTGCTTTATTTTTTCTTGTGATAAACACATGAAATATTGAGAACTTTCAAACGTAAAAAGTCAAGGGGCCGTTTCGACTATTGACATGTTTCATTCCCGCCTTGCAAGTTCTTTTCAAGCAACATGCTAGGTCACGAATAATGTGTCACATGACTAAAGTCCATATTAAAAAGTCTAAAGTCCCTTAAAAAGTTCAAGCTATTAGACAGATAGGGATTATATGCACATAAAACTTATTATAAACAAAATTCATAGGGGAGACTATATTTTCCTTCATCCATGGTTGGAAGAAGCCATACCTCTCCGATCGAGGGTTCATGAACACGCTGAAATTGATAATCCCCTAATCGGGATGCCGATCGGGAATCGGAAATGGAGTAAAATACGTCCCTTCACAAAAGTTATAAACCCAAAAGTACGTCTTTGATTTGAGATATGCTTCTCTAGAGAAACATGAATAAAGAAACATGAATAAATCATCAAGGCACGGACAAAAACTAAGAAAAGCCCAAATCCTCATTCACGATCTAACGTAGCATAGGTATCGTTAGCAATGTCCCGTCGAGATCCCACCTCTACCAGGTCCGGCCAGCGGGTGGGGTGGGCCGGGGCGGGGCGGGCTTATCTGATTCATCCCTCACGTATTGGGCGGCTCCGTCAAGACCACATATTTGGCCCGAATACCTTGTTCCGAAATCAAGTGGGTCCCACGTGGAATGTTGGCTAGGCGGGGGATCCACGAATTTCGGGGCACGATGATAGCCAATGGCCAACTTAGTCACTGCATTAATTTTTTTTTGGGGGGGGTGGGGGGGGGCGGGATTATTATACTTGCTCTCTTAATCCACGTCCCGCAAGTGTGCGAACCATTGCCGATTTTAAAAATGTTGCACCCCAATGATAGGAGAGAGAGTCGGGTGATCGTCCAATCGTGGAAATGTCAATTTCTGGCCTTTGCTAGCAATCCCACAGTTAGATTTGATTTCAGCTCCAAGGACGGTTTCGTCCTTTCCCACATATATATATATATATATATATATATGTGTAACTCGATACGGGAATTGCAACACGCCAATAATTTTAAAAAAAATATTATTTATTTCGAAGAAATTCCTCAATTCAAAACTTCTTTCAATTATCGCCTCCACCGGCTAATCATCCTTACCGCGTAGGACATCGATTTGATGTGACCTTACATATACGGGAAAGGACGAGTTTTTCCTGCAGCATGTGACAAGTTCTATGGTCACGGTGGTTCGAGCTCGTACCGAAAAAAAGAAAAGTCAAATTAATAGAAGGAAAATTGATTTTTTGCGCTCGAGATTTCGGAAATTTTCTCTGATTATCAGTGCATGTGGTGCAGATAAGGAGACATGGAGTGTGGTGGGAGTTGACTTTCTGATGTGGTTTTTTTTCTCCTGGAAGGTGGTTGGGTGTAGATAAAATCATGAATAACGTGTGGTTTTCGATTTTAATTTTTCAGAACCGATGCTTATTGGGTGGTTCCCGATTTCATGATAGGAATCATTCACCCAAATCACGCTCACCTCTAGTAACACCAACAACATATACCTAACTTTTCCTTTTCTTACGCAAGTGGTCCTCATTCAATGGCCAAATCAAACTTAACAGAAACTAACAGGTGGTAAATTTATCACAAATATATCAATTTGAATTTTTGGGTGGTCAAAACATTAGTTTGGAGTAAATTTATCACAGGTGTACCGGTTTGAGGTTTTTATGGTAAAAAAAATTAATTTATGGTAAATTTATCGCGAGTATATAAAAAATTTGAAGTTTTTCACGATATGAACCCCATCTTTTTTTTTTTTTATTGTCTTCTAAAATCAGATTTTAAGTAATCAATGAAACACGCCAGGCCTAGGTAAGGGCTAGCGTCACCCAAATCTAGGGGCCCTACACCAGCCTCAACCCAGTTTTGGGCGAGGCCTCGCTAGCCATCACCTGAGGCTGGCGAGACCTCTCCTCGACCTAGTGAGGATCGGAGGCCGTCACCTCACCGTCCCCAAGGGAGGATCGGCGTTGCCCAAATCTGGGCACCCAGCTAAGATTTAGGCAAGGCATACCGGGTGAGGCCTCGCTTGAGGTTGGCGAGCCGGTCACCTCACCTAGGACTGGCAACCTCTACTGACCCCTAAGTGATGGGTGGTGGCTGCACCCAATCGGCAAGCCACTTGCGACTTCCCCGGCCGTTTTTTTTTTAATTTTTGTTTTTTAATAAAATTATAACCTTTTCTTAGTTTTGTAATCTTATTTAAATAAGATTAAGAAAAGAAAATAATAAAACACGCCAAGTAGGAAAGAGAAAATGATTAAAAATTGACATGTTAGCATTTTTCGTTAGTTAAATTGATATTATTAACTTTATGACTCGATTGAACCGATTTGATAAGTTTTAAGACTTGATTGTATTTTTGAAAATTTTAAGACTTATTTACATTTTCGTGATAAATTTTAAGACTTTTAGTGCACATATCCATTTTTCTTTTTGAGGGCAATCATCATGTGTACCTTGCGACTAATTGTTGCTTATCGGAACGAATCCATTTTCTTGGTCTCATCAAAGATGACTTGTTCATTTAGCTAAAGAAATCGAGTCGAATGAAAATTGAATCTTAGACTTCACATGTCTGCCTCTGCTTTCTCTAAAATGCAACCGAGTGGAGTGGAGGGAGTGGAGATAATGTTAACCTTCAAACTCGACTCCACACACATGATCAATATTCGAAAAAGCTCGATCGAGTACTACACCCCTTGCTCAAGCGCGATCCCAAGAATATAGTCGAGAAATTCGAGCATGAATCGACCAGGGTTCTCCGCACATAAGAGCGTAATACGGGATTTTAAGATCGTTTGACCGTCCAATTGACACTTTTCAAGCAGTGAAAATCAGTTATTCATAGTAGGTTTTTTTTTTTTTTTAAATTTCTCAGTATGATAAATACCAAGAAAGAGGGATCACACTTAGAAACGACATTAAAATGACCCAAAAAACGCTCTTTAATAAAAGCAAACTGGTATAATCGTGACGGACTGATTAAGCGATTAGCGTGTTCGGACTCTCCCACTCGAGATTTGATTTCACGCTCGAGCACATTCTCTTTGCTTTAAGGGCCGGACCTTCGGTTATAAGCGCCGTCAAAGATTTTTTTGTAAGAAACGATTTAACTCCTTGATTTGATATCTTGATTTGACGCCGATTCAACTTGGGGGCCCGCCTATTAGACCCAGGGGGTGTTCATCACCTCGCCGACAGCTAAGAGTGGCTGTGGCTCTCAGGACCTGCCACGTGGCTCCCGTGGCGACCCTTGGATCCGAATAATCACCCAAAAAGGGGGAAAAAAAAATCCCCGGGAAAAACCAAACGAAAAAACGCAGGTCGTTTCCAGGATGAGAGCAGCACGCATGCAGCAAACAAATACGGAGGAGGGGGACCGCATAAACAAGCAAGCGCGAGGAGCGTGTCGGTCCAACGAGTCTCCGTCTCTGACTCGCCAATCGTCATCGCCGCCGTCACCGTCGCCGTCGCCGTCGCCGTCGCCGTCGTCGTCGCTCGGGCGAATGCGAGCGGCGGGAGGAGGCGTCACGGCACGGGAGACTCCGCTCCTCTTCTCCTCTGACGGGGGCGAAGAAGAAGAAGAAGGAGGAGAAGGAGAAGGAGAAGGAGAAGATCCGAGACCTCTCCTCCGTCTCTCCGTCTCTCTCTCCCTGCGAGATGAGACAGGTCGCAGAGAGAGGACGTGCCTCCGGCTTCCACGAGCTTCGCCAGGCGCCGATGAGGACGGGCATTTCCTCGGTAATCTCTCCTTCTCTCTCGTGGCTTGAAAGTACGGGCGCGGGGGAAGCCGGAGCCTGAGGCTCAATCCGCGATTTTTCGTCCGCTGGAGCTTGTTCGGCGAATCCGTGCTCGTAGGAAGCGTGTTTTCCGATGTGTTTTCTCACGTGCTTTGGAATTCCCCGGCGCGCGGGAAGTTCCGCGTTCTCAGGCTTGATTGCTTGACCGATTTCCGTACATATGCTGTTGCCGTCCGTGCCTGCGCTCGCGAGGTCGCGGACGACGTCGTTGAATCGTGCTCGTTCATCATTTGTTTTGCGTGGTTGTTGTTGTTGTTGTTGTTGCAGCAGAGATGCAGCTCTCTGACGATGGGCGAGCGGATCTGCGCGGCTTTCATACCGTTCGTGGCGATTTTCGAGGTTTTCATATTCACATTGGTCAATTGCTTCGAGTACCGGCCCCGGCCGCGGCCGCAGCCCAAGGGGTTTCGCTATGGTTTCAGAGATCTGGCTCGCCTTGCAGATGAGACAACATGTCTGTCTGTCTGTCTGTCTCTTTCTGGCAATCTTTTCCCCGTTCCCTTTAATTTATGTCCTTTACATGGTGTTCGGGAAGAATTTTCTCATTTACAGAAACAATTAGCGCTTTATCGCCTGGGGAAGAGTGTGGATTTGCGGCGATGCTCACTGAATTCGAAATGAAGCTTGGCGTGTGTCGGTCTTTCTTTTTCTTTGTGCATGCGGGTTCTCGCGTTTGCGGGCGTCCAATACATGAAAGCCCTGTTTGCAGTCGTTGCAGTTGCTGTATCGAGTATGAGCATTTTTCGAACCGTGTCGTGTCGTGTCTATGAAAACGGAAATATGATTGTTATGTTTGCTGCTTCGCAGTCACCGTGAACGAAGTGGAAGCGTTGCATGAGCTGTTCAAGAAATTGAGCAGTTCAATCATTGATGACGGTCTAATCCACAAGGTAAATTGCAGCGCAGTTTGTTCGATACTTGCCATACATGCTTCATCGAGTCATTTATTTGATCGGCGTTTTTCCTATTCTATATATTGAGTCCTTTGGAGGGAAGTTTTGGATTTCCTTTAGCTAGATTGACCAATCCTTGCATATAGCATGAATTACTTGGGGACTAAAGATTATGATCTTTTACTCATATTTGGAAGTTAAATGCCTATTATTCTTGTTTGGTTCATATAGTTTGCCCGCAATCATCTCTCTTTATGGTAAGTTTATGACATTCCGTATTCCTTCTCATTTTCTGAATGGTTGTGACTTTTGTCCAATTCCGCATCCAAATGATTCGCACCAATTGATTTCACGCATATCTTCTTGTTGTAAGCACGCTATCCACTTACCAACTGTTAATTGTAAAACCCCTGTTGGGCACAGGAGGAGCTTCGGTTAGCACTGTTCCAGACTTCAACGGGGGAGAACCTTTTCCTCGACCGGGTAAATAATCTTAACGACTCTTATCCATCTTTTCTCTCATGTTTTACGATAGCTGCTCCAAACCGATTGGTCTTTAAGACACGTCAATGGGGTTAGTTCTTGGATGGCAAAGTGTCAGTGTAAAGCTTTCCTGGATCAAAAGTAGTGTTACTATTGTATGTCAAGGGGAGAAGATGCCACGTCTGCTTTTTGCCCCTCGAAATTGTCACTAAATGGAGCTAAAACTATTCCCACCAATGATGTTTCATTTTAGATTCAAAGGATGCTGGGATATTGGTGGCATTGCTAGTCCTTTCTCGGCCTTCCTCTGGCTCTTTGTTGATATTATGTTTTGTGTTTGATTTCTTTTCTAGGTCTTTGATGCTTTTGATGAAAAGAAAAATGGAGTCATTGAATTTGAAGAGTTTGTCCATGCACTCAGTGTCTTTCATCCCTATGCTCCAATGGAAGACAAAATAGATTGTAAGGATTCAATATGTGGTTTACTAATTTTGTTGCAGCAGAGTTACTTTGTGTTGATGGTAATATATCTATTGTTTGCAGTTGCCTTTAGGTTGTATGATCTCAGACAAACAGGGTATATTGAACGAGAAGAGGTGAGTATGTTATTCATCCTGATTGCTGACTTATTGGAGGCTCATTAGCCTTCCATTGGTTTCAGGTTAAGCAAATGGTTATTGCAATTTTGATGGAATCAGACACGAGTCTTTCCGAGGACCTCCTTGAGGCTATTATCGACAAAGTAATGCAGACCCCGCCAAAAGAAATGCATCATTTTCCTTCTCATTTTCTCCTCACCTTTGGGAACAACCTCATGCTGACAGAAGCATATTCCTCTTGCAGACTTTTGCTGATGCAGATGCCGACATGGATGGTAGGATCAGCAAAGATGAATGGAAGGCTTTTGTGCTACGAAATCCAGCTCTTCTGAAGAATATGACTCTTCCATATTTAAAGTATGGCTTTGTTATCTCTGTCCTTGTTTTGCACGTCATTGTTTCCTCACTCTTCATTGTCGTTCCTTTCTTTTTCAATATCCTTTTCAATTTCTAATTGACCGTCAAAGTTTGGCAGTATGGATTTAACTGCTTATACAAAATCTCATTTTCCAGGGATGTCACCACCGTGTTTCCAAGTTTTGTTTTCAATACTGAAGTCGAAGACTGAAAGCTCTAGTGATTTGTCATGGCACTACTGGACACCGCCATCAAAAGATAGTCTCACACGAACAGCCTCATTTCAGCAGATATATACAGGTGTGGGTTGTAGGCTGCTTTTAAGGTTAGAGCAGATTTCACTTTGTCATTTGATTATGGGGACTATAGTGCAGCCATCTACTCAGTGATCCAAGCAACCGAGGAAAGAAAGGAACTTATGAGAAGGCAAAATGCTTTTTTCGCTCGGAGTAGAGTACGACATTCGCAGGTATCTGCTTGATGTGGGCTGGGCATTAAATTGCAGAATGGTGGAAGAATCTGAAAGAGAAAAGAAAGGGAAAAAACATAGAAGAAAAAGCTGGATTCTAGTCATTTGACCCCTCGTGGAGAATTTCATAGCTTGTGCTCCTTGTTCAGGCACGATCAATGATTTTGTAATGGTGTATTTATTCACCGACGATTTACAATAGGTTAGTTGTGTACATAATTTTCCTTGTCAACTAGGCATTAGCAGCTTGAATGTTGTAGTTCGGAGCTTCGAGAGAAAGATCATGGCACTCTAGGTCAACCTTTTGGCTCTTGAGTCCGCCTTTGAAGGCCTTGTACATAGTTCTTGTTAAATATGTCTTTGAATTTTATGTAGTCGGTCCGGTTCATGACCCGACTCGACTTATTTTTTGTGCAACACCGAAAGTGGAGAGAAAATTGAGATTTGGTTCGTGACGCGGAGGATTGGGCTAATAGGCCCAACCCGTAACAAGCGAACAAATCTCTATAGTGGACCGCCCAAGCTGGAGCAAGCGAACCAATGTCTCGGGAGGTTCGGGGGTTATGCCCTCGAGGAAAATTTTTGGGAGCCCTATTTATACCGTGGCTAGGTTTTCTCATTGATGTATAGAAAGAACTTTGTTTACAGAGAGTTTTGTGAGCCATGAGCTTTAGTTGTTGTTTCGACTTCTCAAAACTGTACTCTTTTTAATTTAGTGGAATTTTTTCTTGCCTCACCTGTGGACATAGATCACTTTGTGATCGAACCACGTAAAATCCTTGTGTTGTCTTTTGTTTTTTCCGCGTCTGTTTCCAACAATTGATATCGGCTACGTTCGATTCTACTGTTCTTGGAGATAGCATCTTTGAAGTTTCAGATTTCATCTTTTGACGGACAGAACAATTTCGGATTATGGAGAATAAAGATGAAGGCTTTATTGAGGCGAGAGGGTACAATTAGAGCGCTAGACGGAAAAATATCCAAACGATATGATCTCGGCTGAGATTGAAGAGATGGACGAGAAGGCGCATAGCGCGATCCAATTGTTTCTAGATGACAAGGTTTTGTGAGAAGTCGCCGATGAAGAAATAGCGACCGGTCTTCGGGAGAAACTGGAAAGTCTCTACATGAAGAAATCTCTAACATCAAGACTTTATTTGAAGCAGCATCTTTATACGCTAAAGATACATGAAGGTACGTCTGTTCAGGAACACTTGGATGAGTTTAATAAAATTGTTCTGGATATGAAAAATCTAGATATTAAACTCGAGAATGAAGATCAAGTTTTGATCGTGTTATGTTCACTGCCTACCTCATATGAGAATTTTGTGAACTTGATGCTTTATGGACTTGAATCCATAACTTTGGAGAATGTTAAAACATCTTTGAATTCTGCGGATCTGAGAACAAAATTGAATGGGAATACCAGTGAAAACAAAGTAGATGGTTTGTTTGTGAGAGGCAGGACCAAGAGCAGAGATAAAGCTTTTCCAGGGAAATCTATTGGTCGTTCAAAATCTAAGCCATATGGAGATAAGATGAATGCTGAGTGCTACTATTGTCATAAAAAGGGACATTACAAGTCAGATTGTCCTTCACTCAAAAAAAAGGATAAGCAACATAGTCAAAAACAAGATTCGGCAAATGTTGCAAACGACAATGAGGCTAATGCATCAAACAGTGTTCTTACGGCATGCTCTGTTGTTAATTTGTCCAATGATGTTTGGATTATGGATTCAGGAGCATCATATCACATGTGCCCAAATAGGGAATGGTTCACCACATACGAGCCATTGAATGGTGGATCAGTCTTGATGGGGAATGATGTTGTATGCAAAGTCGTGGGTATTGGTACTGTTTGGATTAAGTGCCACGACAAAGCAGTAAGAACTTTGACTGAAGTAAGACATATACCAGACTTGAAGAGAAATCTTATCTCGTTGAGCAGTTTGGATTTCATTGGGTGTGTATACTCAGGTGGAGGTGGAGTTCTCAAAGTTACAAAAGGCAATTTAGTTGTGATGAAAGGAAGCAAGGTGAATCACTTGTATCATTTGCAGGGTAGCATAGTTATGGGTCCTTCAATTGGCACAAGCAATTTAGTTTCTGATAATGATAGAACGAAATTATGGCATAAGCGTTTGGGCCACATGAGTGAGCGTGGCATGTCAGTTTTGAGTAAACATGGTTTACTTTGTGGGGAGCAGACGACCTCGCTAGATTTCTGTGAACACTGTGTTCTTGGCAAGCAATGCAGAATCAGATTCAGTACAGGGACTCATTCGACAAAGAGCACACTCAACTATATCCATTTCGATTTATAGGGACTAGCACAAGTTCCATCTAAGAGTGGTGCTCTTTACTTTGTGACATTCATTGACGATTATTCCAGGAAGGTTTGGATTTATTTTCTGAAAAGAAAAAGTGATGTGTTTGAAACCTTCAAGAAGTGGAAAGCTCTTGTTGAGAATCAGACCGGGAAGAAAATCAAACGTCTTAGGACCGATAATGGTCTTGAGTTATGTGGTGGCGATTTTAATGAATTTTGTGCAGATGCAGGTATTGTTGGACACCATACAGTTAGGCACACTCCACGGCAGAATGGAGTGGCAGAACGTATGAATAGAACTCTATTGGAAAGAGCAAGATGCATGCTCTTTAATGCTGGCATGGAAAAGGATTTTTAATTTTGAAGTTGTTAACACGGCTTGTTATCTAGTTAATCGCTCTCCTTCAACAGTAATAGAATGCAAGTAAAAAAAAAATTTCGGAAAAATAAAAAGAAACAGATTTAGGGAAAGTAAAAAATTTTAATAAATTTTACCCCAAAAAAATATGAAAAAATTCACATAATGGCTTAGAATACTTGTGGACACTCACTTTGAGTGAAATTTAAATTTTTGAGGTGCCCAAGTGGTATTTTTTAAGATTCCTTAGTTTAGGGATTAAAAGGGTTTTAAACCCCTAAAAAGATTAGACAAACCAAAAAAACCATGCTTATTGGATTTTTTCACTTATAACTTATACTTATAGTTAAATAAAAGATATAAATTTGAATGCAAAAAATTGGGAATAGAAATTTTGTGCAGTTACCAAACGCATTTCTTTTCTTTTTCTATTCCAAGAATAGAAATTTTGTTCAGTTACCAAACGCATTATTTTGCTCAAAAACTCTTTCTGGAAATAGAATTAGAAAAAACTATTTCTAAAAAGAAATTGTTCCCAGAAATAGAAACGTTACCAAACGCGCTCTTAATCACTGGAAAAGAATCGTTTACATTCATCCCATTTGCTTCTGTTAGAAGTACCTTGAAGAATTTACACCCACGACGAGATTGGGTCGGCGTTAAGCAATTCGTGCATTTTCATAAGGAATTTCTAATCGCGATCGGTCCACAGATGTACTTTCGAAGGGTACTCCTTTTCGGCCCGTGTGTATGAGGGTTATGCCGGGTAGTGCCTTCAATGCAATTGTTGAGCATATTTCACGTGAAATTATCCGATGTCCAGAATATTGATGCGACACGTAACACGAGCACTACCGGCGTATTAAAAATCATAGAGTGTAATCAATTGGATACTGTAAAAACTTCTGTACAACAGCTGCATTTGATATAAAAAAAAAACACCTAGCAAAACATTCTCTCTTTTTTCTTCCATTTTTTCGCGACAAAGAAGCGCTAGATAAATAAACCGCGAGCAAAGGACATATCGAAAACTCTATAAACGGAAAAATCAAGAGACCCAATCAAGCCATTTACATTAGGGTTAATATCACGAAAGACTCCAAATCCGTACACCTGTGATAAATTTAACCAAAACTAATTTTTTGACTACCAAAAATCCTAAACTGGGGCACTCGTGGCAAATTTAATCTAAACTAATTTTTTGATCACCAAAAACTCTAAATTGGTATACCCGTAACAAATTTACCTTATGTTAAATTGGATTGATACCATAGAAAATCACAAACTGATAAATTTGTGACAAACAGAGAGGTAAAACCCTAAACCGGTACACCCATCAACTACCACATGTCATCCAGCTCATCAATTTTACAGTAAAATTTAATGGAAACTAATAGAAGGTAAATTTATCACAAGTATATCAGTTTGGGTTTTTGGTGGTTAAAAAATTAGTTTTGTGTAAATTTATCACGGATGTACTAGTTTGAGAATTTTTGTGGTATTAATCATTTTCATTACGAGTTCTCCCAAACTTTTTGTTGGATCACAAGTAATGCATAACGTGACCATATCCATATTAGAAAGTCTATTCCTCGGTTTGTTCTAAGTTACTAGGCAAATGAAGGCTATATGTACGTAAAACCCATTATGATTATCATATTGACATGGCGTGGGTTCCACGTGGATTGTTTTAGTTAGGAGCCACGAATTTCAGGGCAACTTAATCATTATATTAATCTTTTGGATTATTATACTTAATTCTTTTAATCCGCAAGTACGCAAATCGTTGCCTATTGGAATATTGGGGCCCCCAATCATGAATAGAAAACCCAGCATTCGTACAATTTTTTTGATAAATTTACTTCAAATTAATTTTTTTGATAAATTTACCTAGCTTTTTCGTGACATGAGCTTACGAGATAGCACCGGATGAAGATCGAACTCGACTCCATGCATACACTAGGAGATTGAAAGCGCTACTCAAGCTCAATAGAATACTACGTATCTTGCTCGAGCTCGACTCCAAAATAGTAATCGGGAAATTCGAGCTCCGATTGACTAGGCTTGATCATATGTAAAGGTGTAATAATACAAATCTTCTAACCACTTGGTCGACATTTTCGAAGCATTGCTAACTCAATTGTTCATGATCGGGTTTTCTATCTTTTTCAAGACGATGAATACTGTCACGCCCCGAGACAAGGCCGTGGCACTTGATCCCAGCTTAGCAATGATTCATGTGGATTCCGAGGATTTGTGTAGCATCCCATGCACATCCCTTTCAAGATTTATCCTCTAATTCTCATTAGTCATCAGATTATTCGCAAGCGGAAGATGCTTCTTTTTTTAAAGAGGTCAACATTTATAACATGAATGCGGCATTGCAGCATAGAATTGTATATTTGTTAGGGCACGTGGATTTAGAAAATATCAACCATAACATATAATACCGCGGGTGATACAAGGTGAGTTCAAGAAATGTGAGAAACAACACATCTATTCCAATCCTGCTAATCTACCTTGATCCACCAAAGTTTAACCAAAAACTAGCAGCTATCACCCATGCTTTCACGACTCCATCCCAAAAAGCAAACAGTCGTGCCTTCTCCAAAAAACGGCTCCCTACTCCTCCTCTCGGTGCTATCTTTAAAGGACTCCGCCGCTCGCATCACCATCATTCCCATCCGACCATGGTATGGAAGGGGCCCTACCAACCGTCCCTTGTCAAGGGCATAAACCCCGACGAAGCCCAAAAGAATAAGTTCCCCTAGGGACCCAATATCCACGGTCAGAATAGAAATGCATTTTATGAAAACGATTCCAGGGAATTCCGAGACCACGAAGGCAAATAGACGGCTCTCAAAATCAACCGACACCCCATAGCTTATCGAGGTGGAGGCAGGGAGGATTGGCATAACTACTAATATGAAAAAAAAAATGTCATCAACAAATAGTGAGCAAAAACTCGGCCAAGTAAACTCTAGCACGCCATACTAAACGGATAATGACAGGCATTTCAATCGACTCAAACAGGTAGATAGATGAACCAATTCACAACCAACCATAGAATATAAGACTCCCTTTTTATTTGGGCATGATCCACCAGACAAGATTTCCAATCAACTAACAGCTATTCACACGAATTCTCAATGCATGCATTATGTGATCACAAGCAGTTTTAATTCGCATTGATTTAGTAACTCAAGCTACAACATCCTCCGGGAGAACCCAGTTACCCCCCAGGCATCTCGCACCCATCACGGCATCACGAGGACGTCTGGAGAACCGTGTTACACCCCCAGGTAACCGAAAGAACCCAGTTACCCCCTCAGGCATCTCGCACCTACCATGGCACCGCGAGGATATCTGGGGAACCGTGTTACACCCCCAGGCATTCGAGGGAACCCAACTCTGGGGCATCAACATCATGGGGACCAAGGAACAACCACACTTGCAATTTCACACCCTTCGGCATATAAAGTACAGAAATTTAGAATTGTAATTTACAATATCTAACACAAAGGAAACATCTCAATAGAAAGTCCACATCGTGTACATTACATTTCTCGAAGACACCCAATCGAAATTATAATGTCTCAAATCAGAATCAATAAAACCTGGAATTTTGGCAATACTAGACAGTTTTGTAGACCCTGGGAAATCAATCTCAAAGACACGGCAAATGAGTTCCAAAAATTCCGAAATTCTAATATGATATTCAGAAGACCTTAAGATATATTTTTTATGAAGAACACAATCCCAAAATCCTCCTAGAAAGGGCACTTTTGAGGGCACGAAAACAGACTACTACGAGTTCACTGAAACTGAACCCAAAAGTGTTCTCATTTCACAGACCAAACAATCTTCAAACACTTCGAAATTTTTATATGTTATAAACAAGAGAATTATAAAAAAATTTTGTGAAGAAACCGTGGCCAAATTTGAAGTGGATATTTTTATATAAATTCGAGAAAATCCAGAGGTCGCTGTCTCCATCGAAAACGCAGTTCTGATCCGGTAAAAGATTGGTCATTCGTGAAATCCATTTGAGCACAAAATAATCTGAAATTTTTGTAGATCAAGATATTCTAAACAACTTTCAAGAGGAACGTTTAACCAAATTTTGTCCACAACATAAGCTATAAAAATAGAGAACAATGGTTGTCTAGAGAAGCCAGTTTCAGAAACCCGCAATAAACATCAAGAAATGATTTCCTATAGAAGATCTATTACCTTCCAGCCACGAATTCACTATTGTAGGGACTCAAATCAATATGCATGGCCTATTCTAAACTAGTCTGGCACCCTAGACCCACCAAGGTTTGTTATGATGATCAATCCTTCAAGGACAACCGTTGCAACTATTCGGACTCGCCTAACACCAACTCAGATCAGTTCAACAGCTTACCCGAGACCCAACCTTCATGCAACCATTACCGAGGCTAGTATAAGGTGATAAAGAATACTTGCCGGCAAGAGGAAATGGCTAGTATAAGTTGGAGAAGGTTGTTGTCATGGAGGTCTTCTTCCTTGAGTCGATCAAGACCAGACAGATATGTTGAAGGTGAAGATGTAAGGGTTTGATTTCTGCGAGTCAGTGAAGTCTTTTTTTTTTTTTATTTGTCCTACTCTAACTCTCAACTCACTCGCAAACTTATACTCTACCTCTTTGTAAAGCGTGAGAGTCGAAACCCACATTGAAGTCTTTGAAATGTACCGGAATAAGGATTTCGAATCATACCGAAACTAGGAAGGCAGTGTTTTAGTTCAAGGTTAAAGACGAAGTGAAGGCGCCAGTAAACATATAAATAAGATCTTGCCAAATATTTATACAGTTGCAAAAGAAGCAATGGTTCAGAAATGTTGATTCACATATCAACGGTTCATGATGGTAATCATTCGTGAAATGTACCAATCATTATTCTATCTAAGTTTTACAGGGTACGGATAAAGTAACTGTCAGATACTTTATTGTCACGGACTGTCTTATATTCTTTTACCTTTGTAAGTGGAGCTTGGTGGCACAGTGAAAAGTGAGTCATGTAAAAGGAATAATACCATTGGTTCGTGGGAGTGATGTCGGGGTAGCTTGTATTAGGAGTTATAGGTTAGAATCAATATACATTTAAAAGCTCTGAAGACGGGATTGGTCTCCCATGCACAAACTGGTCGAGAGATGATATCGCTTTCGTGATGAGATTATGGTAGGCCAAAACCAGTTATTGTGCCTAAAAGTATTATGCGTATCTTGCTCGAGGGACTTGATGACTGAGTTAAGATGGGTATGATACGATCCGCTATGAGAATATTATTTGTCGCACAGTTCTTAGAAACAACTATAGAATGAAGATTAGCATGGGGTCTTCTTGACTTGTCAGGCACCACACAGGCTATTCAACGGCCAAGGAATTGCCGACCCGTGACACTATCATGCTTTTGAGAGGTGATTGTTCATACCTTTTCAAATGTTTAAAAGAAGGAAGCATATCTTGACATCCAAATATGACATGACGAAGTCCATTAATGGACATGATGCTGACTTAAATGAATATAAATCCTGGTGTTAAGTGCGATTCAATTGTCAACACGGACAACGGAAACACATGTTGATGGCTATGATATACTGCCGTCAATATATGGTGGCGATCGGTCGACGACCGTCAATAAGCATTGGACGTGAACTGAAGAAGACGAAGAGAAGATGCCGATTGAAGATGAAGATACCGGTTCGGTCCAACGGCGTTCAAAGGGTTGTAACCGCTTGTGGATAAAGTCGACGCACAAAGAATATCAACTATTTACAAGCAGTTACATGTGTATTGTAAAGAATCAACTATCATCAACACAAACTAATGTATTTTTCTCGATTTCAATTCATCACTTTCCGGTACTCGCATTTCCTTTCCCTTCAGAATTAGCCGTTCTCGATCCCAAATCGCCACCAAACCCGATTCACAATTAAAAAAAAAAAACTACGTGCCATATATTTAATGACGTAATTTCGGTGCGAGTTTCCGATTGGTCCAGCGTGCAATGTTCACTAGAGGTGTCAAAATGAGTCATAAACCCATATATGACCCATTTAAAAATAAATGGGTCATATATGCATCACTTTAATTTTAAAGAGTCAAGTTTAAATGGATTTTAAATTTTAAAGCTTAAAGATAAATGGGTCTAAATGGGTTGAGTTTGGAATCCATGTCCAACCCACCTATTAGACCCATCCACATACTCTCTCTCTTTACAAAAATGTTTAAAAAATCAAAATTTAATTATTTTTATTTTTTATCTTTTTCTTTTATTTTTTTTTTCTTTTCTTTTCTCTTCTTTCTTTTTCTTTTTTTTTATTCCGGCCTGGTGGTTGGCCACGGGGACCGGCCACCGGGGCGGGACGACCTCGACGGAGGCCGACGAAGCTCGAGCTCGCCGGCCTCGGGCGAGGCTCGAGCCTCGCTGATCTGGCGAGCCTTGAGCTCGCCGGCCTCGGGCGAGCTCGACCTCGTCGGATCTAGTGAGGTGTAGCCTCACCCGAGGCCTCGACCTCGACCTCTCCGGATCCGGCGGGTGGAGCCTCTCCGGCCGTGGCTCTCGAGAGCTCGTCGGCCTCGGGCAAGCTCGACCTCTCCGGGCCCCGTGAGCTCAAGCTTTGTCGGCCTCGGGCGAGGCTCCACCCGCCCGGATCCGTGAGGTTGAGCTTGCCCGAGGCCTCATGAGCTTGAGGCTCGCCCGGATCGGCGAGGTGGAGCCTCACTTTGTGGTCGGTCGTCGGCCCGCGGCGGTTGGCGATCGGCCAAAAATAAAGGAAAAAGAAAAAAAAAAAAATAATTAAAAATTCAATTTTAAAAATAAAAAAATATTAATTTTTTTTTTTTTGGATAATGATTTTATGGAAAATATTTTCTAGAAATGTCACATTTTTCGTAAAACAAACAGAACCTCAATTTTAAAAAAAATTATAAAATTTTTTCACTAGCTTTGTATTGCATAAAATATTTTAGCAGTATAATTTTAAAAAAAATCATAAGAAACAAGTATTCCTAGATTAGGTTAAATATAAAAGTTTTTTTAT
This sequence comes from Syzygium grande, assembly GCA_024733475.1. Taxonomy (NCBI): domain Eukaryota; kingdom Viridiplantae; phylum Streptophyta; class Magnoliopsida; order Myrtales; family Myrtaceae; genus Syzygium; species Syzygium grande. The sequence continues at coordinate 35,101,630 of JAMXDD010000008.1, read as the reverse complement.
ATGGGTTGGGTTGGGTGGGGGGTATGGATCGAGATATTTGCACTATGAATAAATGGGTCATAAACGGGTTAATGGGTCAATTTGGGTCGGATCATTTATGACCCGATCCAAACCCGACCCGACCCACCCGTTTAACGGGTCTAATGTTCACGCATCACGACTCTCTCTAACTCTCAGGCTTACCCGAAATTCAAAAGCACGTGACCCCACCGAGACCGACCGAAAAAAAGTTCTTAGTCCCGCAAAAGGACACCCCGATGGACGTCACGTGCGGATAACTATCCTCGTACGTCGTAACCATCGTTTTCCTAATGTTCCCATGCCGCCAGCCGGATAACAATCATAGCTAGTTCCAGGAAGTACCCCGGTCTCCTCCACCAGTCCTAGATTGCCACCGTCGCTTAAAAAACGACCACTGCTTGCTTCGTTTTCGTTGTGCCCGTCAGCGGTTCGCGGGAACCGCTTTCTTCTTTGCGCGAGCGCGTCCCACGCCGTTGGAACGTCGACGTTTTTGACCGATCCTAACCATTTCTCCCCTCAAAGCATCAGTGTGCGCGTAACGCGAGTCAGGACGGCGGATCGGAAATTGTAGAGTTTCTGTGATTGGATATTGTCGGATTTGTCTGTATAATTACTGCATTTTATGAAGGGAAAAAGCCACGAAAAAACCCCAAATTATATCTACCGTGACACATTTCAAGTGACGTAAAAAATCTCAAATTTATACTTATATGACACATTTACCGTCCTCCGTTAAGGTTCTGTTAGATGATTTTTCGGTTAAAATAATATCGTTTTCGTTTTATTTAAGTCATGTGAGTGCCATGTCAACACTCCATGTAGGCAGATTTTTTACGATTTTCAACAGAACTTTGATGGAGAGTAAATATGCCACATAGGTACAAGCTTAAGATTTTTTGTGTCACGAAAAGATATTCACGATAAATATATTGTAATGGGCATAGTTTAAGATTTTTGATATCTTTTGTCCTTTTGTGAAAAAAGACCTAGTTTAGTCTGACAAAAAAAAACATTACTTTATTTTTCTTGTGATAAACACATGAAATATTGAGAATTTTCAAAACGCAAAAAGTCAAGGGGCCGTTTCGACCATTGACATGTTTCATTCCCGCCTTGCAAGTTCCTTTCAAGCAACATGCTAATTGCTAGGTCATGAATAATGTGTAACATGACTAAAGTCCATATTAAAAAGTCTAAAGTCCCTTAAAAAGTTCAAGCTATTAGACAGACAGGGACTATATGCACATAAAACTTATTATAAACAAAATTCATAGGGAGACTATATTTTCCTTCATCCATGGTTGGAAGAAGCCATACCTCTCCGATCGAGGGTTCATGAACACGCTGAAATTCATAATCCCCTAATTGGGATGCCGATCGGGAATCGGAAATGGAGTAAAATACGTCCCTTCATAAAAGTTATAAACCCAAAAGTACGTCTTTGAATTGAGATATGCTTCTCTAGAGAAACATGAATAAATCATCAAGGCACGGACAAAATCTAAGAAAGCCCAAATCCTCATTCACGATCTAACGTAGCATAGGTATTGTTAGCAATGTCCCGTCGAGATCCCACCTCTACCAGGTCTGGCCAGCGGGGCGGGTGGGGTGGGGCGGGGTGGGGCAGGGCGGGCTTATCCGATTCATCCCTCATGCATTGGGCGGCTCCGTCAAGACCACATATGTGGCCCGAATACCTTGTTCCAAAATCAAGTGGATCCCACGTGGAATGTTGGCTGGGCGGGTGATCCACGAATTTCGGGGCACGATGATAGCCAATGGCCAACTTAGTCACTGCATTAATTTTTTTTTTGGGGGGGGGGGATTATTATACTTGCTATCTTAATCCACATCCCGCAAGTGTGCGAATCATTGCCCATTTTAAAATGTTGCACCTCGATGATAGGAGAGAGACTCAGGTGATCGTCCAATCGTGGAAATGTCAATTTCTGGCCTTTGCTAGCAATCCGACAGTTAGATTTGATTTCAGCTCCAAGGACGGTTTCGTCCTTTCCCACATTATATATACACACATATATATGTATGTAACTCGATACGGGAATCGCAATACGCCAATAATTTTAAAAAAATATTATTTATATTGGAGAAATTCCTCAATTCAAAACTTCTTTCAATTATTGCCCCCACCTGCTCACCATCCTTACTGCGTAGGACATCGATTTGACGTGACCTTACATATATGGGAAAGGACGAGTTTTTCGTGCAGCATGTGACAAGTTCTATGGTCACGGTGGTTCGAGCTCGTACTGAAAAAAAAAAAAAGTCGAATTAATAGAAGGAAAATTGATTTTTTGCGCTCAAGATTTCGGAAATTTTCTCTGATTATCAATGCATGTGGTGCAGATAAGGAGATATGGAGTGTGGTGGAAGTTGACTTTCTGATGTGGTTTTTTTTCTCCTGGAAGGTGGTTGGGTGTAGATAAAATCATGAATAGCCTAATAGGAAGGAACCGACGAGTGATTTTTGGTTCCAATTTTTCAGAATCGATTTTTATTGGGCGGTTCCCGATTTTATGGTGGGAATCATCCACCCAGATCATGCTCACCCCTAGTAACACCAACAATATATACCTAACTTTTCCTTTTCTTACCCAAGTGGTCCTCATTCGATGGCCAAATCAAACTTAACAGAAACTAACGGATGGTAAATTCGTCATAAGTATATCAATTTGAATTTTTGGGTGGTCAAAACATTAGCTTAGGGTAAATTTGTCACGGGTGTACCAGTTTGAGGTTTTTGATGATAAAAAAAATTAATTTATGATAAATTTATCACGAATATATAAAAAATTTGAAGTTTTTCACTATATGAACCCCATCTTTTTTTTCTTTTATTGTCTTCTAAAATCAGATTTTAAGTAATCAATGAAACACGCTAGGCCTAGGTAAGGGCTAGCGTCACCCAAATCTAGGCGCCCTACACCAGCCCTCAACCCAGTTGTGGGCGAGGCCTCGCCAGCCATCACCTAAGGCCGGCGAGACCTCTCCTCGACCTAGTGAGGATCGGAGGCCGTCACCTCACCGTCCCCAAGGGAGGATTGGTATCGCCCAAATCTGGGCACCCAGCTAAGATTTAGGCAAGGCATACCGGGGCGAGGCCTTGCTTGAGGTTGGCGAGCCGATCACCTCACCTAGGACTGGCAACCTCTATTGACCCCCTGAGTGATGGGTGGTGGCTGCACCCAATTGGTGAGCCACTTGCGAGTTCCCCTGCCATTTTTTTTAAATTTGTTTTTTTAATAAAATTATAACCTTTTCTTAGTTTTTTAATCTTATTTAAATAAGATTAAGAAAAGAAAATAATAAAACACACCAAGTAGGAAAGAGAAAATGATTAAAAATTGACATGTCAGCATTTTCTGTTAGTTAAATTAACATTATTAACTTTAGGACTCGATTGAACTAATTTGATAAATTTTAAGACTTGATTGTACTTTTTGAAAGTTTTATGACTTATTTGCATTTTCGTGATAAATTTTAAGACTTTTATTGCACATATCCATTTTTCTTTTTGAGGGCGATCGTCATGTGTACCTTGTGACTAATTGTTGCTTATCCGAACGAATCCGTTTTCTTGGTCTCATCAAAGATGACTCGTTCATTTAGCTAAAGAAATCGAGTCGAATGAAAATTGAATCTTCGAGTTCACATGTCTGCCTCTGCCTTCTCTAAAATGCAACCGAGTGGAGTGGAGGAGAGATAATGTTAACCTTCAAACTCGACTCCACACACATGATCAATATTCGAAAAAGCTCGATTGAGTACTACACACCTTGCTCGACCGTGACCCCAAGAATATAGTCGAGAAATTCGAGCATGAATTGATCCCCAGAATAAGAGCGTAATACGGATTTTAAAATCGAAAAGTAGTGGAAATTTTTTTTATAATCGAATGAATTGATCGGGGTTCGTCCTCGCACGCGCATAAGAGCCCACCACCACGACGGATTTTAAAATCGTTTGACCGTCAATCGAAAAGTAGTGGAAATCAGTTATTCGTAGTAGGTTTTTTTTTTTTATTTCTTGGTATGATAAATACCAAGAAAGAGGGATCACACTTAGAAACGATATTAAAATGACCCAAAAAACGCTCTTTAATAAAAGCAAACTGGTATGATCGTGACGGACTGATTAAGCGATTAGTGTGTTCGGACTGTCCCACTCGAGATTTGATTTCGCACTCGAGCACATTCTCCTGCTTTAAGGGCCAGGAAGGAAGGCCTTTGGTTATAAGAAATATGAGTCGAGCCGTCAAAGATTTTTTTATAAGAAACGATTTGGCCCCTTACTTTGATACCTTGATTTGACACCGATCAACTTGGGGCCCGCCTATTAGACCCGGGGGGGTGGGGTTCATCACCTGCCACGTGGCCGGGACGGGGCCGACAGCTTAGAGTGGCTGAGGCTCTCAGGACAGGGCCACGTGGCTCGCGTGGCGACCCTTGGATCCGAACAATCAAGCAGGTCGTTTCCAGGATGGATGAGAGCAGCACGCAAGCAGCGAACAGATACGGAGGAGGCGGGACCGCATAAACAAGCAAGCGCGAGGAGCGCGTCGGTCCAACGATTGTCCGTCTCTGACTCGCCAGTCGTCATCGCCATTGTCGCCGTCGCCGTCGCCGTCGCTCGGGCGAATGCGAGCGGCGGGAGGAGGCGTCACGGCACGGGAGACTCCGCTCCTCTTCTGCTCCGACGGGGGCGAGGAAGAAGGAGGAGGAGGAGGAGGAGGAGAAGGAGAAGGAGAAGGAGAAGATCCGAGACCTCTCCTCCGTCTCTCCGTCTCTCTCTCCCCGCGAGATGAGACAGGTCGCAGAGAGAGGACGTGCCTCCGGCTTCCACGAGCTTCGCCAGGCGCCGATGAGGACGAGCATTTCCTCGGTAATCTCTCCTTCTCTCTCGTGGCTTGAAAGTACGGGCGCGGGGGAAGCCGGAGCCTGAGGCTCCATTCGCGATTTTTCGTCCGCTGGAGCTTGTTCGGCGAACCCGTGCACGTAGGAAGCGTGTTTTCCGATGTGTTTTCTCGCGTGCTTTGAATTCCCCCGGCGCGCGGGAAGTTCCGCGTTCTCAGGCTTGATTGCTTGACCGATTTCCGTGCATATGCTGTTGCCGTCCGTGCCTGCGCTCGCGAGATCGCGGACGACGTCGTTGAATCGTGCTCGTTCATCATTTGTTTTGCGTGGTTGTTGTTGTTGTTGTTGTTGCAGCAGAGATGCAGCTCTCTGACGATGGGCGAGCGGATCTGCGCGGCTTTCATACCGTTCGTGGCGATTTTCGAGGTTTTCATATTCACATTGGTCAATTGCTTCGAGTACCGGCCCCGGCCGCGGCCGCAGCCCAAGGGGTTTCGCTATGGTTTCAGAGATCTGGCTCGCCTTGCAGATGAGACAACATGTCTGTCTGTCTGTCTGTCTCTTTCTGGCAATCTTTTCCCCGTTCCCTTTAATTTATGTCCTTTACATGGTGTTCGGGAAGAATTTTCTCATTTACAGAAACAATTAGCGCTTTATCGCCTGGGGAAGAGTGTGGATTTGCGGCGATGCTCACTGAATTCGAAATGAAGCTTGGCGTGTGTCGGTCTTTCTTTTTCTTTGTGCATGCGGGTTCTCGCGTTTGCGGGCGTCCAATACATGAAAGCCCTGTTTGCAATCGTTGCAGTTGCCGTATCGAGTATGAGCATTTTTCGAGCCGTGTCGTGTCGTGTCTATGAAAACGGAAATATGATTGTTATGTTTGCTGCTTCGCAGTCACCGTGAACGAAGTGGAAGCGTTGCATGAGCTGTTCAAGAAATTGAGCAGTTCAATCATTGATGACGGTCTAATCCACAAGGTAAATTGCAGCGCAGTTTGTTTGATACTTGCCATACATGCTTCATCGAGTCATTTATTTGATCGGCGTTTTTCCTATTCTATATATTGAGTCCTTTGGAGGGAAGTTTTGGATTTCCTTTAGCTAGATTGACCAATCCTTGCATATAGCATGAATTACTTGGGGACTAAAGATTATGATCTTTTACTCATATTTGGAAGTTAAATGCCTATTATTCTTGTTCGGTTCATATAGTTTGCCCGCAATCATCTCTCTTTATGGTAAGTTTATGACATTCCGTATTCCTTCTCATATTCTGAATGGTTGTGACTTTTGTCCAATTCCGCATCCAAATGATTCGCACCAATTGATTTCACGCATATCTTCTTGTTGTAAGCACGCTATCCACTTACCAACTGTTAATTGTAAAACCCCTGTTGGGCACAGGAGGAGCTTCGGTTAGCACTGTTCCAGACTTCAACAGGGGAGAACCTTTTCCTCGACCGGGTAAATAATCTTAACGACTCTTATCCATCTTTTCTCTCATGTTTTATGATAGCTGCTCCAAACCGATTGGTCTTTAAGACACATCAATGGGGTTAGTTCTTGGATGGCAAAGTGTCAGTGTAAAGCTTTCCTGGATCAAAAGTAGTGTTACTATTGTATGTCAAGGGGAGAAGATGCCACGTCTGCTTTTTGCCCCTCGAAATTGTCACTAAATGGAGCTAAAACTATTCCCACCAATGATGTTTCATTTTAGATTCAAAGGATGTTGGGATATGGGTGGCATTGCTAGTCCTTTCTCGGCCTTCCTCTGGCTCTTTTTTGATATATGTTTTGTGTTTGATTTCTTTTCTAGGTCTTTGATGCTTTTGATGAAAAGAAAAATGGAGTCATTGAATTTGAAGAGTTTGTCCATGCACTCAGTGTCTTTCATCCCTATGCTCCAATGGAAGACAAAATAGATTGTAAGGATTCAATATGTGGTTTACTAATTTTGTTGCAGCAGAGTTACTTTGTGTTGATGGTAATATATCTATTGTTTGCAGTTGCCTTTAGGTTGTATGATCTCAGACAAACAGGGTATATTGAACGAGAAGAGGTGAGTATGTTATTCATCCTGATTGCTGACTTATCGGACATATAGGCAATAGGCTCATTAGCCTTCCATTGGTTTCAGGTTAAGCAAATGGTTATTGCAATTTTGATGGAATCAGACACGAGTCTTTCCGAGGACCTCCTTGAGGCTATTATCGACAAAGTAATACAGACCCCACCAAAAGAAATGCATCATTTTCCTTCTCATTTTCTCCTCACCTTTGGAAACAACCTCATGCTGACAGAAGCATATTCCTCTTGCAGACATTTGCTGATGCAGATGCCGACATGGATGGTAGGATCAGCAAAGATGAATGGAAGGCTTTTGTGCTACGAAATCCAGCTCTTCTGAAGAATATGACTCTTCCTTATTTAAAGTATGGCTTTGTTATCTCTGTCATTGTTTTGCACGTCATTGTTTCCTCACTCTTCATTGTCGTTCCTTTCTTTTTAAATATCCTTTTCAATCTCTAATTGACCGTCAAAGTTTGGCAGTATGGATTTAACTGCTTATACAAAATCTCATTTTCCAGGGATGTCACCACCGTGTTTCCGAGTTTTGTTTTCAATACTGAAGTCGAAGACTGAAAGCTCTAGTGATTTGTCATGGCACTACTGGACACTGCCATCAAAAGATAGTCTCACACAAACAGCCTCATTCCAGCAGATATATACAGGTGTGGGTTGTAGGCTGCTTTTAAGGTTAGAGCAGATTCCACTTTGTCATTTGATTATGGGGACTACAGTGCAGCCATCTACTCAGTGATCCAAGCAACCGAGGAAAAGAAAGGAACTTATGAGAAGGCAAAATGCTTTTTTCGCTCGGAGTAGAGTATGACATTCGCGGGTATCTGCTTGATGTGGGCTGGGCATTAAATTGCAGAATGGTGGAAGAATCTGAAAGAGAAAAGAAAGGGAAAAAACATAGAAGAAAAACCTGGATTCTAGTCATTCGACCCCTTACAGAGAACTTCATAGCTTGTGCTCCTTGTTCAGGCACGATCATTAATTTTGTAATGGTGTATTTATTCACCAACGATTTACAATAGGTTAGTTGTGTACGTAATTTTCCTCGTTGACTAGGCATTAGCAGCTTGAATGTTGTAGTTCGGAGCTTCCGAGAGAAAGATCATGGCACTCTAGGTCAACCCTTTTGGCTCTCGAGTCCGCCTTTGAAGGCCTTGTACATAGTTCCCTATGCGAAAGGGTCAATTGTTTTTGCTCAGTGAACATTGATACAATTCATCTTCTCTTTTGACATTTTGGTTGACTCCGTTTCTCAATGTTTTCTTTGTTTTGGTATACACACAGGGCAAGAGCCACACGAAGCACAAAAAAAGCTATCGAGTACTGCAATCTTTGATTCCTGATTTTTCTCCTAAAACAGAAATAGCCAACTCTGAAGGTAAAGTGGTAGGACCGATTACCTTGCTCTGGTTTCGGGAAACCCGTGTTTGCTAGGCAATTTGCAGGTTATGGCGCGTAGGTATGTGAAAATTGGAAGCTGTGATGAATGGAGTGAGCAATGTGATTTCAAACGCGACGAGATGGACTGTTGGATCAATGCAAGAAGAGCTTTAATTGGACTAGAATTCTGTGTGCATTTTAGATTTGAGTACTATTTTGGAATTTGATGAATTTCCTTTACCTATCATAAGTTGGATGTTGAGTTTCTGATGTTTCCTAGTTAAAAAGGTTTCCCATTCCAACTTGAAGCAGGATTTCAGTTATATAAAGGTGCAGTAGTTATTCTTTCTATTCATACATGAAAATTATGGAAATTTTAGCGAGTCTTTACTCTGTAATACGATGCAAACCTAAACTTATTTACTCGTTACTGGTCCACTAAGACTCTTCGGATCCTATATCGAATGGGGCTCACTACTTTGGGACTCATCGTACTATACAAATGGCTCCTCCCAATTGGCCACTGCTGAAGCCAGCGGCGAATCTAGGTCGCCGCCGGTGGAGCAGACTCTTGCTGTTGAGATTGGCAATGCCGAAAACAGAGTCATTCCTAACAAATGTCAATAAAATCCTAAAGAGAGCTGGGACATTGATCAATCTTGGTCCCGAAGCGATTGCTCTCTGCACCACTAGCACTCCTGGTCCTAGCGTGCAGAGAACGGAAAGCCAGAGTCTTGGAGCTGGAGACGCACAGTGAAACAGGATGGGTGATCACAGAAACGATACAGTTTGTTCGAGGCCTCGGGGATGGATGAATCCTGAGCCTGATCACGAATGGTGAAGGAAAAGAGGAGGTCGGAAAGTCGGAAGAAATTGGTTATGATGATGAAGGTCCTGTTAACGAGGAAAAGGAGGAAATCGGCGTGGTCCCGAATGAGATGATTGGGCAAAAGGGTTGTCGGCTGCTGCTCTGAAGCTGCTTGAGCGGGCGGGGGGGGGGGCGGGCGGCGGGGGGGGGGTGGTGGTGTGGGGTGGTGGGGGCCGCTTAAAGAAACCCATCGACTTGTGGTGGTCCAAACACGGGTGAAAAGAAGGGCAAGCGAATAGGCATCGCAGATGATGGAGGGGAGAGCGATCCCCATTGAAAGGACGGACGAGTCTGGTTGAACTTAACAACGAAGGAAGCTTTTCCGGGAAAGGTCCTGCCAAAAGAAAACGCGAAAAGCGCATTAAGCAGTACCAGCAAGAATTGAAGTTGAATTAGATGAATGATTCGGACAATCCGACTTCGCTAAGCAGTAGCGATCCTTGAAGTGGCATTTGCCAGTATCGAGAAACATAATGAGGCTCCACGCCCTGCTTTGGTGATAGGAAGGTCGAGCATTCCTTGGGTCAGAAGCGACAGCATGAACCTACTAAACTTGGGAGCGCCAAGAAGGCCGAAAACCTGGAGGTACTATCCTTCGCAGGGATGACTGAATTTGAGCTGAAATTGGCAAATTCTAGTCTTCCCGGCCTCCGGATGAGAACGGTGCGTGCATCGTCCAAATATTGACGTTTCTGCCAAACTTTGGTTCGATGCATTGTTGCATCAATTAAGCTTAAATCGGACTGAGATTCTATCAGTTAGGAGCCGAGCTCTAGTGGGGATTTGATAAGTTCTTTCTTCCTATTATAAGCATGGTTTCTTCTCCACATGTTCCCTATTTTGTAAGTTTCTTTGTGCTAAATTTCAGATTTCAACTTGGAGTAGTACTCTAGAAGAGTCTAACTGCCAATACGGTTCTTCCCATCAATAGAGCATGTGAACGATCATCATATTTTACGATGTTTCTCTGAAGTGTTATGCTGGAGAAACTGTTACTTTTCATCTTGTGATGTCTAAACGACTTGGAATTATCGGTCATTGCGCATTCTTTTCACATCCCAATCAGACCACAATTCCTTAAATTTAAAAAGACGAGCATCTAAACAAACCTCCTTTTCTTTCTTTCCCATTCAATTTTTCACAATACCCTGCAGAGATCGACTGTTTACACTTCACAAGTAAGATCTCCACAAGTTACATGACTTTAATGACCTTTTATTTTATTTTTTTCCTTGTTTCTTTTGTTCCCTTTTTGTTTTTGGCATCGTTCTTGCTTCTTACACCTTCTTACATGAGAATTGACAGTTGCATGTTATGGTAATAAAACAAAAGCACATTCCAAGTGGGAATCCTCCACTGCACTTTTGCAGCGTGCTTCATTGAAGAGGATGTCCACCTCTGTGCTGCTGAATGAAGAGTGCTCGTGCCCCCACTTTGACTGAGCCAGCACCTCACAAATAAAAAGTACTTTCTCTCTCTACAGTTTCTTTCGCCGAACGAAAACCGCTACCTCTGGCTCTTCGAGCCAAGGATCAAGCATCTGACTATGAGAATTACAGGAACAACAATCCCCCAGCGCCGTTAACTGGTAGAATTCTTTCTGTCAACAACCAACCGTTGGAGACGTCTAAGACGGTGCATAAGCTGAGTAAATGTAGGCCGCAAATGTGGCTCCCTGCAAGAGGCAACTCCTAGTCAATTGTTGAGTGAAAGCAGCAAAGATCGATTGGAAGCCACAGCACAAAGGCTTCCGGTTACCAGATAAATGATTTTGTCATTCAAGAGATTGGAAAAGGTAAGAATAACACACTAAAAAGCAGAAATGCATTTTCATATCAGATCCTGCGTGGGAAATGTCAAGAAACATTCTCAACCAGATATTCCCCATCTTCTGTTGACCAGATATAATGCAGAAATTTTAGGCTCAAGACTTACGTTTGCCAACATTCTTGTATTATCTGTGCAACAGTGGGGTCAAGCTCCTCTGGCATTTCGAGACGCCTGTTCTGGAAACCAACAGCTCCAACAACTTGCATCGAATTCAACCCCTTCCATGGTATGGACAAGGTTGCCAACTCCCAGAGTATCACACCAAAGCTATAAACATCACATCTGTAAAAAAATATGAATATGTTCACATGACAAATCCAGGAGTGAAATAAAAAAATTATACAAATGGAACACGATAACATTGTTTACACTTACTTCTCATTGGCCGGTTCATTCCTTAGAACTTCTGGTGCCATCCACTCGGGCTGTAACAAAAGAAGGCTTCATAATTGGGATATGTCAAATAGTTCTCATGATTTAATTTCATCACTAGGGGGCATTCAACAATACAGCAATACGCCTAAATAAATATCACCATCGACATTACCGTTCCAGCGGTGGACTTTGAGGACAAAAATGTATGATGCTTCATTCGTGACAAGCCAAAATCACAGACCTGGAAAGGCAAAATGACGAATCTTAAAGATTGCTTCTAAATTTAAGATACAAGTGCCGAAGTGGGAAAGAAGCGTCCAATTTTTGTTAGTGTATACCTTAACAGCCCAGTTCTTATCAACAAGGAGATTTGGAGATTTTAGATCTCGATGCACAATAGTTGGGTGGCTTGTGTGCAAGTAATTCATCCCTTTTGCCTGCCAGCAATGAGAAAACAAGGCCCAGAAAGGTAGGTGAGAAGGAGCTCATGGATGTAACAGATATCTCACATAACAATGTATCTCTGCAGAAACTTGTGGCAGATATGTGTGGCCTAAGACAAGCAGGCAACTGGAAAATGCACAATGCCATGCACATGTAACTGGAACAAGCTCACACTCCCATGCACTCAGAGATCATGAGGAGAGGGAGGAGAGGGAGAGGCAAGGAGGGAAGTTATTAGGACAATCCCATACCACATCAAGAGCCATTCGCATTCGCCTCCTTTCATCAAGTTGAGGATTGGGACGATGCAGCAACCGGTATAAACTTCCCCTAAGCAAAGAATTGTAATGTAAGTACGCAACATCAAAGTGGAGATTTTAAGACCGTAATATCATGTGAAGATATCAGTCATTGAAAGTCTAAAACATTTGGAAGGAAGACTAAAACTTGTAGTATGAAGCTATCACTAATTGAACAGAGTCTTGAAGTGGAGAACCTAGGGAGAAATTCTGTCAATATAGAAAAATGAGGAGGCCGTGTAACTGCTCCCATGAAAAGGACGACGTTGGGATGCCGCAACCTTAACATGATTTCAACCTTGAAAGAAAGCATAAAATTCGATCAGTTTCATCCAATGAAGGAACTGATAAGGTAACGAAATTCAAGCAATCGAACTTACTTCACATTTAAATTGAGCCAATGCTTCCCCTGAAAAATCTTGGTCCAGAAACTTCTTTACAGCAACTTCCTGTCATCCAATACAATGCCAAAAACATCATTACAGAACATGCGACCAAAATTATATGCATACCACAAAACCAAGCAATCATGACCATAAAACTACATCATACATTGAGAAAAAGAAGTTCATTAGTAAGAGGCCAAGAATTTCATAAGGTATTGGTAAGCATTTGGTGAGGATTTTTGCTTCAAACAACTGAAAAGATTTCAATTTTAAGTGACATAAATCACCATAAATCTGACTAAATGTGAGGCTGGTATCAACTAATGATGAACAATCATGACTCTAAGAACTGGAACTTACAGTCCCATTCCACTCTGCTCGATAGACCTCCCCATATGATCCTGCAAAATAAAAATTTTAGCAGAACCCATTACTAGTATTAAATGACACAGGCAATTACAAGTCTAGTTATTTATTATAAGAACATGACTGTTCTTTAATAAAAATCTACGTTCAAGTTCAACTATTGTCAGTATGGCAAGAATATGCTCCCCAAGTAAAAACATTTAACAAAACCAAATATAAAGCCCTTGTGCTCGCTATATCCTACCATTTCATGAGAAAATTCCAGGCAACCAAAATTCAAAACCAACAAAGAATGCCGAGACAATGATCAACGGACACTAGCTCAACGCATTTCTTGCTAGTTAGCCTGAAAAGAAGGTTTTAGTCGGTCATTTCAACGCCCCAAAGCATTTCATCTCTCAATATGCTCTTCCTTGTCTCTAGAAGCCTAGGTATCCACTGTGAACCTTTCCTCGTTTGGACCGCACCCTTCACTCTAAGGATATGCCACCAAAGGCACAGGCTTATTGCTCTCAAAGAACTTTAAAGTCTAAGGACAAGTAGTTTTTGCAAATCGATAGCTCTCTCCTGGGAGCATGCGAAAAGGGTATATAAAGAGTGTAGCCAAAGCCAAGGGATTCTTTCGACAAAAAAAAAAAAAAAAAAAACAAGGGATTCTGAAAGGGCTGAGCACAAGCGGAGATGACACATCATAGGCACCAGGCTAAGAGGCAGTTGATCAACTCACGAACTGTCCTAACTTACTGAAACATAGAGACAGAAGGGATAAGGTTTCGAAGGTGGCCTGAGTACCAAATCTTCCACTACAGCTCGTAATTTACTCATCTATGTGTATACTAAGGTATAATTAAGCTTATGAAAAGATGGAATCTCCCTGAAAACTTTAATGTGATCTTTGACAATTTGAAGTGCATAAAACTACAAATTGTGTTATACTCAAAGATGTCAGTTTCATCATATAGATGCAAAATGGAGGACAGTATACCCGTACAATCAAAGGCAGAAAGAAAGCTGCCTTCTTCTGAGTGAAGAAATCAATACACACCTTTCATCCAATCAGTTTGAATAAACCTTCGTAATATTCTCCTTAATTTAAGTTTGAACGAGATGCCATTACATACTCTAGCCAAGAAGATCCATTACATTAACATAGACATGAAAAAGGCCAAATGGACCAACTTTTGAAGGTTTCTCACACAGATGACAAAATGCATTACATAGTCAATCAATACTAGAGACTAATACATGGAAAGAGAACAACTAAGGATCAAGAAAACAGCATTATGAAAAAACAGAAGCACTCAATGCTCAAGTAAGGAGACAGAAGAAGATATGAAGTGAAAAACCAAAAGTGCGCAAAGAGGTCCAATTCCACACCAACGGAAAAATAGATAGCAGAGAAACAATCTGATGAAAATACCATATACGAACTCTTAATAGATGATTATGCTGAGCTCGGAAAGTAATCAGTCAAGATGCAAGATAGACATCTTATTGTAATGCAATGATCTTCAAAGTACAATAAAGGCATACACATCTTAGACGGCATTAGAAAACAATCTCTAAGAATTTTCCATCCTCCCAAGTGGACTGACATAGAAAGTGTAAAAGTTCTTACCAATACCAATTCGTTCGCCTATTTGAAGATCTTCCCATCTAATGTCACATTCTGCATCCCCACCAAGCACTGGGTTAATTGTCTCACTGTGACCATTACAGTATATTACATGTGCACCGCTGGCTCTGGCTCTTCCTTCCAATTTCAAAGAGGATTCAGCACCTGCATTGTCATAGTTATGACCACTGGTCGTGCACTGCCCAACTTGAGTTTGAGAAGAATCACCTGAAACAAAAAGAAAGGTCTCCTAAATCAATTCCTTATGCAAGGTGATTCCCAAGCACAAAGACAGGAGAGCCATACCTGAGATTGCAGCACTAGTCTGAATCATATCACTGATTCCACTATTAACAAGCACAAATCCTTCACTTGCAGCATCGGGAGATTCAGACCACAAAGAGTAGCCAGAAGTAGCAGCATCCTTATCCAACTTTACAAGCTTTTCAGACAATTCCATGGCATTCATTTCTGATTCACCAGCACAGCTACTGCTTTCCACTGGCCCAACAACAGTTGAAGGTAACCAATGACCATGACTGGAAAAGGACTTATCCTGACAGTGCTGAGACAAAAAACCTCCTTCATGTCTTTCAGCCAAGTAGCATCTTTCATTAGCTTTTTGTTTGCCAACTTCGAGACCATCACCATCTGATAATAAATCAGGTGGAGGGGAGGCTCCACTCTCCAGCAAAACGGCATGGAGCTTCTGAGCGAATTCTGGATTTTTGGATGCACTGATGACATACTTCGAAACATTTTTTACTTTGACCTTCTGAGATTGTCTAGCTTCTCCACTGATACTTGATGGATGTTCCCGTGATTTATGTAGTGAGGGAAGAAGTTTCCCAAAATCATTTTCAAATATTTCAGATTGATTTCTTTCAGAAAGGAGCCTTTCGTTTTCTTCTGTGCTATTGCCAGTACGAGATGTGTCTCCTGTATTCAAGTGGCCAATGTGGGAAGGTCCCTCAAAGTTCAGGCCCACTGCCAGTGTTTGAATTGTGGCGTCAAGCAAATTAGGTGATATCTCAATATTGGAACTCTGTAGACAACTCGCAGGTACCTCAACAGGAATTAGAGTGCCCGGAGCACCCATCAAGTCGATTATGTATTCACTACACCTATTCGACACATTAATCAAATTAGTGTCAATTACTTCTGTAGACTGGTAGAAGAAATCAATTCAGAAATTGAGACGAGAAAGAACTGAAAACGATGTGCATTACAAGAAAACTTGCCCCGGCCACTAAAAGATTTCAAACCAGAGACATCACTACGATCCGAGAAACAGTCACTGCTCAGTACACACCATTCTACTACATTTCATGTTTTATGCACCAACTAAGATTTCATGTTTTATGGACCAACTAAGAGCTTACAGAGAATTGGATAAAAGATTTAGCACAATACTGTCATAGGATTCATACAGCGGACCGTACTTAGCGGATAAATTAATTTGTTGTTGCTTCTGTATACAGAAATATGGTATGATAGAAAGCAACCAAGTCTAGGTAATAAGCAACATCACCATCCTTCAAGTGTCCAGAAAATTAACTATCAACAGAAGTGGATATAACTCTACTCCAAAAACAATACAAACATGCACCCTGAAGCATGCAGGCATACAAAACTTACCAAGAAATATCAACAGGACTCACCACATCAGCAGCAAGAATAAAAGTTAAGGATGCCAAAAAACAGTTTCAAGGTTACTATAGAAGAGTGAATAAAACTTCTAAAGCAATTTCAGCTTTAGCAAAAAGTTTGGTTTAAGATAATCACAGATGTTACAAAAGCAGATCATCACCTTCCAATTCCAGTATCAATCTTAATCAGGTTTACGGCTCCTTCATCAGTGCCAGTGTAGTAGCTTCCTTTTACCAGCTTACAGGGAATATCAAGCCTATCTGCTAGAACCTAGCATCCCAAATATAGAATGAATCAGGTAAAATTTGACAGTGGGCTTAATACAGACACGTAGGCTAACTTGTAAACTTGACAATCTAGCAAAAGTCCACTTGAAAAGAGAAAAACCAGTATATGTCATGAATTGCTAGAAAAAACTGTAAAACCTTAAAAAGCAAGGCCCTGTGCCGTGAAAGTCCAACATTGAGTAGTCCAAGTGGCAAAATAACAGTTTTGAGCGAACTGCGGAGCTCAAAACTTCTTGTGCTCCACCTCTTCACCATTTCATCGGCATCGCCAACTGGACCGCCCATTCTATCAGCAACCACATCAGCAACTTTCTGAATCAAGCCACCCATAAAAGGACCACGTTGAGAAGCTTGACACTTTATAGATAGAGCAACTGCCATGTCCTCGAGCTGTTGCAGCTCAAAATCAACCATGCGGTTCACCAGTATTACTTCGTAATCAACATCACCAGAAACAGATATAGCTTGAAGATCCACAAACAATGGCATCTTTCCTCGTGCAACTATGTCTGGTTTGATGCCGTACACGTCATAAAATCCATCCATCACCTTTTCATCGTAATTGACCACATTATAAGTCTGCATTCGACGAAAAATCAAGAGTTAAAATTGATTACCAAAAAAGTAAGCATTCAAAGTTTCACAACAATGTGACAAGAGTCACAGACAGATTTCACCCTTTTAAGCTAACACTTTCGTTGTACAATTATCTTCTAGGAGGTTTGCCGAATTTACTAAATGATGCAGAAGAATTAGGGACAGCAACAAGGTTATTATTAAAGTTCACAAGGATTTGCCATTTTACGGAGTGGCTTTAAAATGTGGAAAATGAATCAAGCATGTGAGACAAAACGTAACCAGCACTCAATTAGATTGCAATACTATCATAACACGTTGAAAGGGAAAATTTGATTCAGTAAATGCAAATAACAACCGGTCATAAACTAACTGTAAGATCAAAACATATCATCATTAACATGTAAAATCATGTTCCTAAAACGAGACATGAGGATAGTGAAAGACAAATGAGACAGAAAGTCAAATGCTCTTATAGAATTTGTGATGCATTTGAGGCTAAATGGCACAAGCAACACTTAGCCAAGGTATTAGCAGGGGACGTCAAAGGTAAAGCTCCACAACACAAGATCCGTAAAGAAACGCCATAGATAAATTACAAGACAAAGCATACAAGGATCCTTTTGCTCCATGTAACTGCGACCTTTTCCATTCCATACATGGAGGGCCTGCTTTCTATTAAATGATGATCGATTGGCAGTCAATGGAGACAAATTGTTCGACCAGTTGGTTCTAAAAGGCAATCCCATGGAAGCCAACCGATGGCAGGTGGCGTTGCCTGCCAATCACACTTAGTGACCTAAAGGATGATGACGAACATTTGAACCTCAGAATCAGAATTCCAAATGACCATTTTGACGGATCAGTAACTAGCCTCTCACAAAGTGCACGACACAATTGTAACAACAACGCAAACCGATCCAATCTCAATTCAACCTGATTCAAAAAAAAAACCCAACAAAACTAGGGATCAGAAGCATTACCCAATACCGAAGCGAGAGAAACTCCACCATGGCGTTGGGCTCCGCCGCGCTCGCCGCGGGGCAGCCGAGGCTAATCCGCTTGGCTGCATCGATCTGGGCCGACTCCTCGGGGTCCTCGCGCACCTCCACGTGATCGGCCGACGACGCGCTGATCGCCAGCGCCAGCTGCACCTGGAACTCCTCCTCCAGGAAACTGAAGTCCCCCGCCCCCACGTCGTCGCCGCCCCCCGCCGATTCGGCCGCGATCCCCCCCATCCCCCGCGAATCCGGCGACGGCGAGGGCGACCGCGCCGCCGGATCGGGGCCGCCGCCACCGCCGACCCCCGCGGCGGCGAGGCTAGGGCTCAGCCCGGGCCGGGCCCCGCCCAGGCGGTGGTGGTGCTCGGGCAGGCCGCCGCCGCCGATGTGGAGCTTCCTCAGCAAGTGCTTCATCTTCGACATCGATCATCAAGGCCTCACCGATCCATGAACCGCCGAATCCCTCCCCTCGACACTCGAATCGCCCCCCTCTCGTCGAGCAGCAGCAGCAGCAGAAAGTCGTCGGCGGCTTTCGAGTTTATCTGCTAGGCGATGAACTGGCCTTAACCTGCGCACGCCAGGGGAGGGCGGAGATTCGCTTAACCTGCGCACTCTTCTTCGTCAAGCTACCACCACTTGAAGAGAGAGAGAGAGAAGAGAGAGAGAGAGACTCTTAAATTAACCGCTCAACCATTCCCTCCAGTTCAGTGAATGGCCCTATGAACTAGAAAATGGAAAAAATATATAAACAAATAAATAATAAAATAGAAATGAATTGCTCTTCAATATTTTCTTTTATTTTTTTTTTGTTTTTTAAATCGAATTTGATGACGATGGCGATGATGATGGACTTTTCTCTCTCCTTTTTCCCGCCCCCCGGCTGCCACGTGGCGATCCACGCCCCAACTTGGGGGAGGGACGAATCTTGGCGCTGCTTCGCTTGCCTTTCTTGCAATTTTCGTGCTGCTCTAGAGCTTTGGTCAAATCAAGCATGTTGCACGTAATACACCTTCTTCTTCTTCTTCTTCCTTTTTTTTTTTTTTTGTGATTTGGGATCTTATAATTGCAGATTGGCCCCCTCGATGTCATCCCGATTCCCATGTTTGTATTAAGAACGTGGATGGATTAGGAGAGGGCAAGATGGATATTCCCCCGAGGATTCTTCTCCTGTTTCCTTTTCTTTCTTTAATGAGGAAGATGATTTCAAAAGCTTATCCAGTTCGGGGACGGGACGGGCCTTGCGCTTTGAGAAGCAATGGAGTCGAAATCGCAAGGATTCTTAGTAAATCCCTCGGTTTCGTCACCATGGATAATAAACAAATCGGAGTTGATATCGTTCCGATTGCCATTACAAAAAGTAATCGGTCTTTTTGGCGACGTGTAGGATAGTTGGGAGGTAATGACACGCAACAACCAATCTTGAAAGACCACTCGTTTGAGGGTTCCTAAACCGCCGCACCAAGAAATCGAAGTCCGGAGACATTGGGAGGTGGGCGATTTATCTTTGGGCGGATGCCTCCTTAAGAGTAACGGAGGCGAGTGAAGGTAGGCTCAAGCTAAGTCTCGTCCTATCTTTGATCGAATTGAAAAGGGCGAACTTAATTTGATGCGCAGAAAATGAATTCGAAAATATTATATAGGTTACGGGACAAGGTTGGTTCTAAAACATTCTGATGGCATCTTTCCATTTAGAGGGTCATTGCGAAGGATGGTGTCATGGACCAAAGTGGAATGGACATTCATTCTCGTGGGCACTAGACGCCTAATTCAAGGCATGATCTGGGGTTGAATTGGTAAGCCTACCCTCTCTTGGTGGAGCTATTTTGGTGAGGGAAGGCAACCCTCTTGCCAAATAAAGTCAATTGGCTTTATCCTCTTTCATTCCACCCATGAGAGGATCTTCTCCCCCTTTTAGAGGGGGGGGATCACATGCCAGATCTTCAATTTCCTTCTTAGCAAAAAGTCCAAACCCTAGATTTCGACCGATAAAAAGAAAAAATCCAAACCCTAGAGATTTATAAAAACTAACCTACTAGACATGGATAAGGCAACAGACGAACGTAATTCGGCAGTCAGAGTCGCGTAAAAAGGTGGCGGAGAGCTTATTACAAAACAAATTAAGCTTCCCGATCAAACGATGTTAACATTGCCTTTCATCTAGCGATGGGAAGAATGCTATTGTGACAATAGGCAAAAGCGGTGTCGTTTAATGGCAGAGTTCGATTTGTTAATGCAACGAGACTACAATTTTGGGGGTTTTGAGCGTAAAAGTGACGTTCAAGAGAATTAATGGATCCATTTTTAGTGTAGCTGGCCGTAGGGCGTTCTTTGTCTCTTGCTGCTGGATCCATTTTTGGTGTAGCTGGCCTTTGGGTGTTCTTTGTCTCTTGTTGCAGGATAACTGCAATATGTCAAAATGCACAATTGAAAAAAGAAAGATAGAAAAAAAAAAAACACACGGTATACAAGAAACACAAGTGATCAGTTTTAAGAAAATATTTTTTGGACCATTCATTTTTCCGTGAAACAAACGAAGCCTGAGTCGCTGTCCAGACCAATCATGGCTCACACATCTCGTTTGAGCTACGGTTTCTTGCTTAAGATCCTCTGTCGAGCTTATTCACATTACGGTTACTTGGAAGAAGCTGTCATCGTCGGGCCCGTTATTAAAATCTAATGCAGAGCGCGAATTTTTTTTTAAGGAACGAACTACTTTTAAGCACGATCTTTATTTGTCCAAATATCATCATCACTATGGTTACAATTAACCCTAATGTCTCATTAACTAAAAAGCACGGTTCTTAATTATCGGTTTTACTCTTGCCCGCTATCTCGAAATCCTTCGCCTAAGTAAAAGGAGCGTAAAAAATGACTCAAAGACCCCTGACATATGCGGATCGATTATAAGAGTAATTTATTCATACGACGACGATGCTCTTAACTCCAAGAAATAAGCCTAGACTACGACTATGGCTTCTCAATTCAATTGTGCTATGTTGCATGAACATTTATGATTTTGATGATGGAGTATAATCAAACGACGGATTCATTATCGTTTTCTATTGTTAGTTCTATATTGCTTAGCCCTTTTGAATTCGTTGAAGTGTTCGAGAAAAGATGGAATAAACCCTTTTGATTCTTTGGACCTAACTGAAATATTAAGTTATATAACTCAGAGAAGCAAGCAACGTAGATTCAATATTATTATATAGACTATAGTTCAAAGTATCATTGTAACTTATGTCAATGCAATTGTTCATGTATGTACATGTTCAAGCATAGATGATTTTGTGGTACACCTTATAGAAAGTGATTCTGTCGAGGAACTTGTGATACTTGCTAACCAATCAAATGAAAATATATGTAAATTTTGGTATCTTGACTTTTCCTCGTGATGTTCATAATCGACATTTATAATTGAGCCGACAATTCCGACATGACCCATTAACACGACATTACATGCAATTAAGACTGGCTTTGGTCTCGTATAATCGAGTTCGTGTCATGACCGGTCGCGTGTAGGCGACGACAAGAATCACGTCTTGCACGGTTCGACCCGCTTAGTCAATTTAAACACAAATTCACAAGGTGGTGATGGAGACAGTTTATCCTTAGGCTGCGTGGTCATATCGAATTTCCAATGGAGGAATTTCAAGGATATTTCGAATGGATTGCTGGGGAAGGGGGATTTAGGAGGGAAGAAAATTTCGAATTTGCCTTTATCTTTTTCTCTTAAAAATTTTCCAAGTCATTCTTCCTTGACCCCGCCCACCTCCCACTTTCCCCGCTTAGACTTGCTTGCCAAGCAAAACCCAAAAGTTTTTCGACCAAAAAAAAAAAAACAAAAACAAAACCCAAAAGTTTATAAAAATAACAGCCATACTCAAAATATACAATTGATAAAATATGTTTATAATGCAAAAGTCATTAAACATAAAAAAGCTAACTCAGTTACACACTTTCAATGTAATGTAAAGTGAAATTACTCATATTGTCTAAAATTCTGTTAAATGTGTATTAACACATTTTACATATTTATCATATAGATAGGTTAACGTATATTTATTAACAAGTTAATGTATCATATCATGTCGACACCTAATAGGTTGAGACTCTCGATCGTCATGCTAGTTGTGTTATATAACATGCTTAATTAGGCGTGTCGTATTCGTGTTGAAGTAGTTCAACTCTTTTAGTAAATGTGTCATCTTTAAATTAGTCGTGTTCGTGTTATACCCTGTTTTGACTCCACATAATTAACACGACACAAATTACGAACCTAATCAATATTTTATATTTTTTTTATTAAATGTGTTAAATGATTACATAGACTCCACTACACCAATCGTTACTTGATAGGTACATCGACTCAATTGCCTTGATGGTTATTTGACTTTAGAACGTTAATAGTTTCTTCTTTATAAGTAGAAATCGAGATTGTCGTCTCAACTACTTGTCGGTCACTTCTTTAATAGTTGCATCCGAGATTGTTGACTACGTAATTATAAAAAAAATTAATAATAAATAATTCAAATTTCTATATTTTTTTTTAATGAGAGTTTGTGTTTATAATTTAAAATAACCTATACTCGTGCATAATTATAAATATGTAAAGTCATAGTTCACGAGAATCAGACTAATTATCAAATAAACTTTCAAAATCAACTGAGGAGGAAGAAATGAAAGAGGTTCTCACTTCTCAATTCTTAATTAGGGTTTCTGTTCTTTCTTTCGTTACTCTTTTCAAGTCAACAAAAAATGATAGTGCTTGCCACTTCTCATCCTCCTCCTCCCTCTCGCCGGTAGATTCACCGATTGAAGGCCCTATGAACTAGAAAATGTACTTTAGAAAATGTACCAAAAAAAAAAAAAAAAGAACTAGAAAATGAAAAGGAAATATAAAAAATAATTACTATTTTATTTTTATTAAAAAAAGAATTTGATGATGATGATGGACTTTTCTTTTCTGGTAACCTTGATCTAAGTGGATGACAATTGGCGTGTCACTTGCCTTTCTTGCAATCTCATGCTGCTTTTAGCTAGGTCAAATTAAGTATGTTACACAAATGATCTTTCTTTATTGAGGTCTATAATTGTAAATTGGCCCTCGATTTCATCCCATGCTATCTTAAGAATGGACAGAGTAGAAGAGGAAGATCTATTCTCCAAGGATTCCTGTTTTCTTTTTCATTGAATTGAAAGATAATTTCAAAAGTTTATCGAGTTTAAGAAATGTCAAATCGTGCACTCTTTTCAAAAGTTTATGGAGTCACATCACAAGAATTCCTGGTGAAACCCTCAGTTACGATACGTTTATTCCCGTCTTTGATTGAATTGAAAAGGATGAACTCAAATCGATAAGCGTGAAAACTCATACAAAGAATTATACAACCACTAAAAAAGAAAGAAATGTTATCCGACAGATAAGTTATAGCTAGCGGATTGATCTTAAAGCGTAGGTGGCATCTTTCCTTTTGGAGGGTCCTTCCATAGGATCATGCGATAGACCAAAGTGTGATTTACATTCATCCTTATGGGCCTATTGCAAGGCACAATTTGGGGTTGAATTGACAGCCTATTCTCTCTCGGCAGGGCTACTTTAGTGAGGGAAGCAACCCTCGTGCCAAATAAGTCAATAAGCTTTATCCACGTTTTTTCCACCCATAAAGATGGTCGTCTCCCCTTTCACGGGGCAAAATCACATGCCAACACTTCAATTTTCTTCTTAGCAAAGTCCAAAACCCTAGAGGTTAAAAAAAAACCAACGTGCTAAATCGGACATAGATGACTTAGTAATCACGTAAAAAGTCCGGTTTTAGCGGAAAACTCGCAACAAAAAAATTAAGCTTCACGATCAAAGAGTATTATCCATTCATTTTTCTACGAAAATTGCTTTCCCTCTAATAATCGCGTTTTTCCTAATTTTATTAGGCAAAGAAAAGTTCTGAACTGTTGTTGTTGAAGCATGGAATCGTGACCATAGGCAAAAGCTACATTGAAGCACGACAAATTCAATTTAGTAATGCAATGAGACTCCAATTTTGGGAGTTTTGAGCGTACATGTCACATTCAAGAGAATGGATTCTTCATTAGCATTAGCTGGCTTCGGTGCGGTCTTTGTGTCTTATTGCATGATAGCTGCAATATCCCAAAATGCATAATGAAAAAGAAAAAAACAATGCAAACTAAATCACAAGCTAGACCGATCATGGCTCACGGACCGGTTCGAGCCGGGGTTTCTTAAGTAAGGCCCTTTACCGAGCTTATTCATATAACGTTTGACTGGATTCGATAAAACAGGTTGCCGTCGTTTAACCCGTCATCAAATTCTAATTCAAAATGCATATTGTTTCTAGAAACGAACTACTTTCAAGCATGATATTTATTTGCCCAAAAAGTCGTCACTTAATTCTAATGTTATGTTAACTAAAATAAGCACGGTTTATGAGTATTAGTTTCGCTCTTGTTTTTGGTCATGGCACGACATATGTGGATCGATTGTACGATTAATCTATTCATACAACACAATGATCTTGATCCACAAGAAATAAGTCGGGATAATCACTAAAGACTTCAAGAAATCGGGCTTTCAATTTGATTGGACCAAGTTCACATGAATGTTGTGATTTTGTGACGCGGGACCGCAACGGTTTGACTTTGACTAGTTTGAGGGGACAAGATAGAGATATTAATAATGACGGGACTTGAAATGGGTAATTAAATATAATAGTCCCAAAAATTAAAAACTCGCCACATTCATAATTTTTGACTCCCGTCCGTTCGAGATGATCAAAGATAAATTCATTATTTTTTGTTTCGAGACTTTGGCTTTGTATATTTCATGGGAAATAAATGATTCGAAAACATTTTCTTAAAAATGATTGCTTGTATCGATTATAAAAACGAATGAATGAAAAAAAAAAATTTTTGTCACCCACAAAATTCATATATTAAAAGTTATCCTCGATAATGAAATTTATTTTGTTGACTAATTATTTTGAGCATTACAAGCAATTATTTTTCGAAAATATATTTTTAAAATTCTTCAATTTCTGCGATCTGACTACAGATTTATATACGTCGTAACATTGTTATTCAGCACAAATTGAAGAATAATGACGTCTTTATTTGACAGCACGCGCTTTAAAAAAATGCGTCATTTTGGCGTCATCCGCCGCCTTGGCGGCCCGCCCCGCTCCGGCCCGTCCCCGCCGCAGCTCCTCGCCGCCGGCGTCGGGTGCGGCGCCATCCGCCGCCTTCGCGGGGGGCCTCTCTCCATCCGATGCTCCGGCGGGCATCCCTCCGCCGGCTCCGCGGCCGCCGACGGCGGCTTCGACGCCAAGGCATTCCGGCATAACCTGACGAGGAGCGAGAGCTACAATCGGAAAGGTTTCGGCCGCAAGGAGGAGGCTCTGCAGCTCATGAGTCGCGAGCACAACAATAGGTTCCTTCCTTTCGTTTTATTCTGCCGCCTGTGCGTTTTGAGCTCCGATGCACGTGAAGGACTTCGATTTTGGGCCTCTGCTCGGATCGAAGGATGAGGGTTCGGCGTTTTTTTTCTTTTTTGTTTGTCATTTTCAGTTTACTGATTAGTAGTTGATTTGAGTAGAAAATATGGTAGTTCAGAAAAAACCATAGTTAGGTACTTTGCTAATGTATGTTATGGGTATATAGATCCTGTGCTTCACGTACTGGCGTTGTTGATTCCATATCTAGCATTTCTAGCTCTCAATACTTGTCGGTATGATGTTTTCGTCATAAGACGTCGATTCTGGATAATTGTAAGTTGTAACGATGTGGTGTCTGTTCATATACCAGGTGAAATTGTTAGACACTTTGAAGGAAAATGGAAATGAATACACCTGGGGAATGTCACTGTCAAACTTGCTGATTGCCAAAGGTTTCTGCTGGGGCGTCGTGGAAGCCATCCGGATTGCCTATGAAGCAAGAAAGCAGTTTTCAGAGGAGAAGATCTGGATAACTAACGAAATTATCCATAACCCGACTGTTAATAAGGTCAGATACATAACAACATATTGTGCTGTTTTGGCTGATTTGCTTGAATGTTGTGAGTATTGTGTTATGCGCTTTATTTTATTGATTATTGTTAAGAATTCTCAATTTTTTATCGCGCTGACAGTGATTGGAGGAGATGGAAGTGGAGACTATTCCCCTCGAAGACGGGAAAAAACAGTTTGACGTTGTTAATAAAGGAGATGTTGTCGTTTTTCCTGCTTTTGGAGCAGCAGTGGAGGAGATGTTGACCTCGGAGAAGAAAAATGTACAAATCGTGGATACGACTTGCCCATGGGTATCCAAGGTATGGCTCTGTGACAGGATTATATAGCACATTATTTCCAGTGGTTGCGGCCTTATCTTTGTTCGTGATGCATTCTTATTCCTTCATTTCCCTTCTTAAATCTTTCTGATCTTTGCTTGAAAGGTATGGAGAACCGTGGAGAATAAGCAAGAAAGAAGACTACACTTCGATTATTCATGGTAAATATGCTCATAAAGAAACCATAGCAACTGCATCCTTTGCCGGAGTGTACATTATTGTGAAGAATATGAAGGAGGTATGGCTTAGATGAAGCTCTCTAATTATTTGCTTTGAAGTATAATATTGATGCCTCTCTATGTTACCATTCAATAGTGGAAGGGAGATTTCTTATCTGTAACTACTTTTTCCATATGTCCAGGCAATGTATGTGTGTGATTACATACTTGAAGGTGAGCTCGATGGTTCTAGCTCGACTAAAGAGGCATTTCTAGAGGTACTTCTGGATTGCTTGTTTTTGTTGTATTTTGTTAAGACTACACTTGCTCACATTGTAATCCTAATTTGGTGCAGAAATTCAAGTATGCAGTTTCCCTAGGATTTGACCCTGACAATGATCTTAATAAAGTTGGCATTGCAAATCAAACCACAATGCTTAAGGGAGAGACTGAAGAGATTGGTAAATAGCAATAAAAATATTCTATGACATTTCCCTCTTTGTCCGACTTCCTATTCAAGTCGAACGTTTTTTTAAACTTTCAGGGGAATTGGTGAAGAGGACTATGATGTGCAAGTATGGAGTGGAAACTGTCAATCAGCACTTCATGAGCTTTAACACAATTTGTAATGCTTCTCAAGTTAATTTCCTCTTCCTTAAGCTCCAAGCTTTTTCAGTTCTTCTATGTATAAAAACCTCTTGCAAGATAGTTAGTGCTTGACATGGCTATGGCCTGTAACTTCTTTCAACTTGCTAAAAACAAAAAGGAGTAACCGTGGTTGAGATGTCTAGTGACTCTCAACATCAGAACAGGAAGACCTATTGCTTGTTAGTAGTCAAAGCGAATTTTCATATGAAGACTCAGCTGCTAGCTCTCTTCTGTCAGTATCATAGAGATTGAACTAGAGAGATGGGGTCTAAAATGCAGAGTGCCGCCTGAAATGCAGGGGAGGTAGTTTTCCTGATTGTGTTTTTTCCTGTGACAAGTTTATCTGTTGAAGGAGCATAATACAAATCCTATAGCCAAACCTCTGATGAGATGCTACAGAAAGGAAGAATAGAGAACACTAAAAAGAAGGAAGAAGTTTGAGTTGATTACTAACTCATGAGTTCTGCTGTGTCTTTAAGATGCTGATGCAATTTTTTCAACACTGGTCTTCTTCAGGAATGCCAAGATGCTATGTATAAGTTAGTGGATGAGAAGGTGGATCTTATGCTAGTTGTTGGTGGGTGGAACTCAAGCAACACATCTCACCTTCAAGAGATTGCTGAAGAACATGGGATACCCTCTTATTGGGTTGACAGTGAGCAGAGAATAGGTCCTGGAAACAGAATAGCCTACAAAATGAACGTAAGTCTGTACTTCGAAGTAGCAATCCTTCAGCAGATTTTAGTGTTTATACCTTCTTTTACTGACTTTCGTACTTGTTGTGATAGCTTGGGGAATTAGTTGAGAAAGAAAATTGGCTTCCAGAGGGTCCCATAACAATTGGTGTAACATCGGGAGCTTCTACCCTGGATAAGGTAACCTTCTGACCTGGTGAATTCCTATTGTGAGAACAGCTTTACTTCTTCATCAGCCCTTTCCTTTGGCTGCTTTCCCATTAAGCTCTCAGCTATCTATGGTACCTGTACACTGTGGGCGTTGACTGAATTTTCCTGGAGATACTCTCCTTATGCATGATTTCCTGGTTCTGGATGAGAGATTTCTATCAAGCCTTTCCTTTGTACATTTGTTCTCACGCTGAAAATTTGGTCTCTTTAGCAATGTCATTCAATGCAGTTGGATGATAACTACATGAGGCTGTAAAGATTCATATATTGCATACCTACTGGGGCTTTGTTCTGAAAGTCAATCCTTCAGAAATAGTAATGATGCTTTTGTTCCTTACCAGGTCGTTGGGGATGTTTTATCGAAGGTTTTGACATTAAAAGGGCAAGAGGGCTCGCAACTGGCTTGATATAAGATCACAAATCTACGACCGTGGATTAATTATCAGCCTGACCTTGTGTGAATAAAAATGAGAAGTTCCACGGATTTGATGTAAAATGACCAAATAGCCTGCATATTTTGATGTACTATATATCCTATGTGCCACTGAACTTTAGTCTGCTCCTGTAGATCTAATGAGGTGATGCAAGGCTTCAATTTGACTGGCTTTTACAATAGGATGTAGAACATATGTCCATCTCTGAGCTTCAACCAAGTGAATCTGTTTATGCGGATTTGGCATCCTTATTGAATCTAGAAACGAATGAGATGCCATACTTCCTTGTTTCAACTTGTTCGGTGCAGGTTTTACAAGTTTGTTAATAACTCAAGAGCTCTCTGATGATATTCAGAAAATTCTAAAATCCGTACGTTTGGCTACATAGTGGACATAACGATGTCGTACCAACTTATTGATCATCATTTGTATAATTATATATGGATTCAGAATCAGAAGATCTCGATCTGGATAACTGAAGGAAAAGCCGAGTTGTAACAAATTGAGGTTACAGGTAATTCTGGACGGCTTGAGGGTTTTCACAAGGACCACCAAGCTGTCTAATGATAAGCACGCTAAAAGAATCGGTCCTATCTTTAAGAGCAAGGGTGATCTTACAAACCACTCAGCCAGGGCAGTGAGGGCACCCATCTAATTCGAAACCGGGAAGGGGAGAGGGAGGGCAGGTTGGTTCGAGGACCCCGTGGCTTCTTAGCAAAAGCTTCCATTTGAAAGCTGTGATGATAAGTGAGATGCTTCGCGGAATTTCCGAATGGATGTGGAGAAATCGATGCCAGATCGCCCTGTGACTCCGTGCGCGTGCGCATCCATGCATGTCCAGGGCCTAATCGGGCAAACGACTTACTTCGGAAGTGAAACACGTCTGTATTCGAAGTTATGCAACTCCCATTTGATCGGTTGTTCACTTCCAGCCTTGTACGTTGATTCGACGTTGGCTTGGAATATATTTGAGAAAACTTTTGTTAAATCCCGTACGTGCATTTGACTACATAATCATATCTGGATTCAGAACTACCTTCATATGACCTATTCCATGAAGTTGAATGACAAGTTTCTCCTCATTTCATCTCAGCTCCGCCTAGGCCGAATACAAAATAAATAAATAAATAAATTACTAACCATCCAAATAATTAGAGAAAGAGAGACCATAAATTACTCACCGTTGTGTGGCTGGCAACCTCGATCTCGAAAACTCAAGGCAAAGCCGAGTTTTGATGGATTGAGATCCTATACAACATGATCACGATTCACAAGGATTCTTGATAGATCCCCCAGTTCCGGCATGCTTCTTCCTGTCTTTGATAGATTTATGAATCATGCGGAAAATAAAGTTATAGAATTTCTATGTATATTTTGATGTCTATATTAATGATGAATACATCATTTTTATTAGATAACTAATCTAATATAATATTATCTTAATCAAGATATGTACAATCAAAGAAAAATATATGTGCAATATCCGTGCAATGTACGATGTGAATATCCGTATAACATACGTGCAATCTTAAAAGATACGGATGATCAAAAATATCACTATGGTATCACTACGTGGATGTGTAAAAGTATACGTATTCAGCTTGTTTCAATGGGTTTCTCATGTACCCTCAAGAGGTACCGATCGTCGATCCCATGTTCTCATGGGACCCACTGATTTTTTTACCCACGTTTCTTTATAAACTCTCCAAATCTCAGATGTTTTGGTTAAAAAGACAAGGCCAAGAGACCCACTGCCCCTTCCTTGTCTCGAAGATCTTTCCCCAGATTTATTCTCTTTGAGAGACTTCTATTTTTTCCCAATTTTTGGCTATTTCCTCAAGGCCAAAAATGGGTAAAGATGACCATAAAAAAGACGAAGACGGAGGACCCCTTCCGGCGAAGACGGAAGCTGACAACGAGGACGATGGAGGGGTTGGTCTGGTTTGGACGCGCAGCAGTGTTGGCCTGGATGGGCGTCGGCGGTGGACGCGCGGAGGTCAAGCTCGGAGGCGACTCTAGCCGGAGGAGGATGAATAGAGAGAAAGACTTGACCTGAGCAGATTTTCATTTTTTTGTGATTTCGCGTCAGAATATATGTGTCAAGTGGTGATTGGCTTAAAGCAAAAAAAAAAATGCATTCCATGTAGGATGATGACGTGATTAGAAGTGACCACGGAATATTTTCTTGTGTGGACGTATCCGCTCAGATTCCGATTACGCAGGACCCCAGCAAACTCCTGCTCCACATCACCAACCGAAAAAGTCGCGTGGAGGGCTCGTGGATGGAGGGTGCGGCGGAGCTGCAGCTGGAATTGATAAGAGCGGCCGGTGCAGTGGCTACAATATGAAGGAGGAGGAAGAGAGAGAAAGAATAAGGTTTGTAATTTATTTTATTTATCTCCGCATCAAAATATATGTGTCAAGTGGCGATTGGCTAAAAGCAAAAAAATGCACTCCATGTAGGATGATGATGGCGTGGTGAGGAGCAATCACCGAATATTTTCTCCACGTGGGTTGAGCCTTTGGATAACGAAAGGTGTTGGGGACAGGTGAGGAATGACGAATGACAGTGGTCCGTGAGGATTTTCCCAAACATAAGAGGCTTCGGACACCATGCTCATAAGACATTCCACGTTTAGAACGGAGGAAGCAATTGAACAAAGCGCCTGCTTTGTGCTTTTCGGCTTGAATGAGCTTGTCCGCGACAAACTGAGTCCGGTCTCAGCTTCCTTTAGAGTGTCACGCGATTGTCACCACCGGTCATGTCCACCAGTCACGACACGGTGCTAGAACGAAGTAAGCAATTTCGGAAGGATTTTGTCATCACCACTCCAAAATTTTCCAATCCCGTGATATCTAATCTATGCTTAGATTACCAAATGAAGTCCCATACATATATGCAACCCCTCCTTGATCTATGCTCATCAGCAATGAAAGAAATATGTCTGCTTATCAATGCGAAATACCGCGATAATGAGAAAGAAGAAAACACAATTATTGAATGGGCAATTTTACCACTTCATATAACAACAAAATCTGGCATTGATTCTTTCATGACCCATTTCTTCAAGTTACTGAAAAAAACCCAAAAAAAGACTACAACATATTCTTTTCTTGATTGCTAGAACTTGCCATTTCATCCGTTTATTTAACTCCATGAATCCTTCCATAGTATTTCACAAACCCAGAAACCAAAAGCAGAAGCAAGGAAAAATTTGTAGGATAAAGATACATTACAAAGCCAAAGATACAAATATATTAACAGGTTCCGTGGATGAATCAGAAGACCAGATCTCGATCCTGAGATCGACATTGCACTGAGAATTGCTCACCGTGGCCACCTGACGGCGACTTTACGTTGGGGGACCACCCCTATGAACCCTTCGCAGGTCAGTCTGATGGCCACCCTCTTGCTCTTCAGCTTGCCTGCGCTCACCATCACCTTCGGGTCCATCTGTATCTTCACGGGGAGCCCGACCGGCAAAGCTGAAGGAGAACCCAAACCCCCACGGGTTTTAGGTTGCAGTGCATCCTGGCGGGCCTGAGCACCTTCACCAGGACCACCACCACGAGCAGGACCGCCACCAAGAGCACTGCAAGCAGCAGACCAATCCTCTGGGGTTTTCTCAGAAACCACTTCGCGATGGCTGTCGTGGTGTCCATCTTCAAAAAAAAACACACGGCCGTCTGGGGCCCCTTTGCGAGAAAAAAGTTCCGAGGAGTCCAACGGGAGACTCTTCAGAGATTTTCTACGTGAGCAGATGGAGAATGCTGATCTGCGGCAGCGCCCAGGGTAAACTCATCTGGAACCTTCGGTTCATCTATTGGTTGGGTTTTTCGTTTTCCTTCATGGGATTGTAAACTTCGTTTTCAGCGAAGACCGGAATTGGAACTTTGATCGTTTTCCGGATTGTGAGCGCATTAAAGGAGAAAATGTCGGTTGCAAGTGTGATTCTAAGGTGGCAAAACGAGCCCCCACAATTCGACGCCGCCGCGTCGTGTTTTATAAAGCAGGAAGCACTGTTTAGTTTGAGGGGACAAAAGAAGCCATTAGGGAGCAAAAAAAAAAAAAAATGGTGGTGATATCCAGTTCGTTTTTTCTCTTCTTCTTTTTTTCCATTTTTTTTTCCTTCTTTCTCTAATAGAGTAAAATCTATAATCTTATAGTTCTATAATTAGGTTCTGCAATTCAATTTTGAGAATTTAATGTTGGTTTCTTTAATGCAACTGCAAGTAAAACACTATCCTACAACTGTAGTGGGCTGATTGATCCAACCAAATTTTAGTTTATGATAGTCATATTTATTGTCTCGATAAAATCAAATTTCCGTGGACTGTATTAAGAAATATGTCATCTAATAGGTTTTGATTAATTATGGATCTCTTTGTAGAATATTCAAGATTGAGATGAATATTGATGATATTCAAAATTTAAATTTATAAGATACGTAAAAATGATAGCAATCAAACTTATCACATCATGCTCGACTAAATCCTAATTCACTGCATTGGCTTATTATTTTATTTTCACCAATCTTAATTAATTGCTCTTTTTTTCTTCTTTTAGTCGAAAAGGCATGAAATTTTCTTTTGAGGCGGTGAAAACGCAATTTCAACCATACAAATTTTGTGCTACGTCACGTTAGAATTGAACTCAATTTCATAATTTTTTTTTTTTTCAAAGAAATCAAGGGGAATCCCAGCCTTTGTCAAGTGATTTATCCTCTCAATTTTGTTGATGATAGAGCAACAATAAGAAAATGAGAGGCATCCATACATTGAATTTTTCCAAAAACTAAAAATAACACAGACAAACACGATTGGATTTTGTTCCCATTTTGATTTTTTTAGGTTGAGCTAAATAAAAAGATTATCAACACAGGTATGAAGATAATAATATAAATTTACCTTTGAATTGCCTAATGTTATCCCTAAATTGTTAATTTATTCAAGTATCCCTCACCTTAGTCAATATGCAATTCTGGTGAGTAAAATTTAATTTGTTCAACCTGGACAACTTAGTGCCAGTAATTATGACCAAAAAAAAAACTCGGTGCCTGTTACAGATCTCTTCTTTATCGAACGGGAGACTCTACTGTTGGTTTTCTGAGTAGAGAATCCAGGTGGAATTCCTCTGTGCCCGTCGACATGTTCTTTGACAAACAGTGCAATGGAAAAACCCTCCTTGTCTTCTAAGGGATCAGTCCGCAGTCACTTTTCAGCTGCATGACAAGGAACATTGATTTAGCAGGAAAACGGGCGAAACTGGCTTTCAAAGAGCATTGCAAAGAAAGAGTCCTCCTGCAGGTTAAAATCAAATGACACAGCACTTACCGCCTTCGATTACTGGGAGACCTTGGCGAATCCACTGGGGGAAGGGAGCTTCCAGGCGAAAGCCAAGAGAAGCAGCAAGAGGGAGGATAGACTGTACTACATCGTCGTTTTCGATATGGTGGACGGAGTAGACGACTCTTTCTACAGCTAGAACTGTACAGAGAAAAATACATGAGATCTTCCGATGCATTACTATTGGTCTAAGTATCGATCAACAATCTTACAAGATAATGCATGTGTCAGGGCCTTCTTCTGAAAAGCTGCGAGTTTATTGAGCCTCGCCATTTCTGTACCATCAGCTGCATGACCTGGATAACCGAGATTGCCAAGGGGTTTGGACATTATGAATATAATGAAATGCAAAAGACGCATATATATATATAAAATACAAGACATTGATGGTAGTCCATAACTTCTGAAAAATGAAAGCCATCGGATACCATTTAAAGAAACACTTAACAGGTTAGTTAAGGCATAAATAATAGATAATTACCGGTCGTGTAACAAGGCAGCAGATGATCCAATCTCTCGGCAGATGTCCCAGATCCTGAGCAGGACGGATCTAAAAGAATTGCTCGGACCTGCAAACATGAACTTTCTCGTGACTATGTGGAGAAACACACATGGAAGATAGATGACCCACCCTACATCCCCGAAGAAAATGGCAAGAATAATTTTCTGGTGGTGAGGTGCCATAAATGACTGTTGCAAAGCACCATGACAAGAACACCACGGAATGCATATCTCGAAAACTAAGCCGGCACAACTTGAAAACTAAACCAAGTTTTGATGGATTGAGATTACACGTCATTCTAATCTCGTACTTAACTCCTATACAACATGATCACTTGGAGACGATTCACAAGGATTCTTGATAGATCCCTCAATTCCGGGCATGCTTCTTCCTGTCTTTGACAGATTTATGAATAATGCGGAAAATAAAGTTGTGGAATTTCTGTGTATATTTTTATGTCCATATTAATGATGAATACATCATTTTTATTAGATAACTAATCTAATATAATATCATCTTAATCAATATATGCACAATCAAAGAGAGATATATGTGCAATATCTGTGCAATGTGCATGCAATGATGTGCAATGTCCGTACCCTCTAGAGGTGCTGATCAATAGAGAAGCACGACATTTTGTATTAGACAACCAATCAGCATCTTGATCCAAATGCCACGTGCACTGAGCTTGAACTTGTATCCAAGTAAGGTTCGGATTGGGAAGCTCGAAAATATAGCAGTTCACTATGGCAATAAGGAATTGCCAACCTGCACCGACCGCCACCCCTGGACAAGTATTTACGGTTCGCCCAAATGCTCAATCAAGATAAGCAAAAGCCAAATCTTACAATTGTGACATTTCAAATTATGCGAGTAAGGCATTACGAGGAGTACTATGAAGAACCGGTTGGATACTATTGAGGAAGATTGTAGCCGCGAGATGATAATCGACCTTCGAAGTTTCTGTCATGACTTCTCTTTGGTTCGTAAGCATCTCGGGAACTCACTCGTTGTTGCAACCAGTACTGCTGTGAAGAGAATTCCTACTGCTGTGGATGTCAAAACCACTAATCACCACCGAAAAGTTTGCTGCTTTGGCGTATCTGGCGCCTGAGTTCGTTGGACCCTCACGCCGCAGGAATGCAAAAGCATGGGTGAAACTAACAGGAGTAAGTAAAGAAGACATGTTATCTAAAACTCACCCTGCTTTAGGGAAACATTGCTAGTGTCCTGGTCTGTATGTTGCGTTGTCCAACGTTGGTGTAAATAATTAGATTTACGTGTGTTTATCGTATAGATAGGTTAAGGCGTGGATAGGCAAACATATATTTATAAACAGAATAATGTATTATATTGTGTTGACACCCAACAAGGTAACATGTTTGAAAATTATGCTAATTGCGTCACATGACCCGCTTTATTAGTTCTGTCGTACTTGTGTCGAATCAGTTTGGCACGCTTATAAAATGTGTCGTGCTTAGATTAACCATATCTATGCTAT
The DNA here is from genome assembly GCA_024733475.1 of Syzygium grande. Lineage (NCBI taxonomy): Eukaryota > Viridiplantae > Streptophyta > Magnoliopsida > Myrtales > Myrtaceae > Syzygium > Syzygium grande. Next base: position 35,065,748 of record JAMXDD010000008.1, on the reverse strand, counting down.
GTAGCTATTTTGAATGTAATACGAATTACTAATTGCCAGTCCTAATTAATATCTTGAATGTTTTCTTATGAAACATGCTTTTAACAGGTACATTTGTGACACTCACTTATAAAAGCGAGAAAACTTGGTTATCCCTAATTAAAGAACTGTATCCACGTATTTAAGCAGAAGCATGCCCAACATTATCTAATTATATTATTAAAAGATATATAATTGTTTCTATGCATATACCTGCATAGTTCCTCAATTTGAATTAATGAAATAACTATATTAAATATTTTTATATAGTCAAGAGACTAAATTAAAGATGTACCAAAATTTAAATAAATCAAAAGTTCAAAGATCACATTATATATCGAGATGAAGTTCATGAACTATATTGAATAAATTAGTAGTTCAAGGATCACATTAAATACTGAACCAAAATTAAAGAACTGTACGTGTCATTTCCCCTTGCCATTTCGTAAGCAAATCCAAATAGGGACTAGACGACGTCGTTAACCCGAAGCCCACGGGCTCGCTCCCGCCCCCAGGGCTCAGCCGCACCTCGGAGCAAAGCAAAGCAGAGCATCTCTTCCCTCTCCGGCAATGGCGATTGCGCTGCGAAGTCGCCTCTTCACACTGCACTCCACCTCCCTTCTTCTCCTTCCACCCTCGCTCCGGCCATCTCCGAGCGCCGCTCTTCTCGCTCCCTCTCAGGACCCCTCCTCTCTCGCATTCCGGCCCGAGGTTCCACGCCAACGCTTCCAGGAACGCGAGCCCGCCGGCCTCGGCGTCGGACTCGGCCGGGATCGTCCGGAAGGTGTTCTTTGTCCCGCCCGGGGTCGACCCGGCCGAGGTATCCGAAGACATGGTGCTCCCCGGGTCGAACATCGTCGTCGGGCCCTACGCGGGTCACGCCCAGGTCAAGGAGGTGGAGTTCGTGAAGAGCAGCGGGAGGGCCAAGGACTGTCCCAAAGACGGGAGGCCCGAGTTTGCGATTCTGGGTCGGTCCAACGTGGGCAAGTCTTCGCTTATCAATGCTCTGGTGCGGAAGAAGGAAGTTGCGCTTACATCCAAGAAACCAGGTCTTCTTTTTTTTCGTCGTCAAATGATGTTTTGTATCTTTTCATAGTGGTCGTCAAATGATGTTGTTTCGTGGGGTTTGACTTTGTTGGCGAGGGATGAGCTGATTGATTGATTGATGTGATGATTTATGTTGCAGGCAAGACTCAGCTTATAAATCACTTCTTGGTGAACAAGAGTTGGTATATTGTGGATTTGCCGGGTTATGGGTGAGCTTTAAGCACCTGTCTTTTGACTTGCTCGAACTTCTTATGTCGTGTGGCAGCTTGTAAATGCAAAAAAAATCACAGAATGTGAGCTAATATGTAAGTTTTGTTTCTGCAATGCTGCAACTAATTGAGTGAGGCGAGTCGATTCGAAGTTGTTAGAGTGGGAAAGTGAAAAACCATTAGATCGCAACTTTTTGACGAGCTTCTGAAACTTGATTAATCGGGCTTCAATGGTTTGAGCATATTTGATCTGTCGCTTTGGATATGCCGAGGCGGTAATTCTTTTAGCTAAGATGTACATGCTGGGAATTCCGTCTCCAATTTGCGGTCTTTCTGTTCTTCATGCAATGGACCCTTTGACAAGCGGCGAAGGAGTAGTTTCCATCTTTTGCCATGAATCCTGATGCAGAAGAAGTAAATTTGTATATCCATAAAAGTAATCATACCTGGCTTTTCATTTCTGCTTTTGCAACTTGACAGTTTCGTGGAATGCCTGATGTATAACTTTCTAGAAGCGCATAAGTTGTTATGGATGTCTGCAGATATGTATAAATGCAAAATATATTGCACTCCCCCTAGATTGATCCTGCATTGTATCAGATTTTATGCCATAAACTTTACTTTTAGCGTTTACAATAGTTCCTTTCATCTTTTGTGATTTTGTTTCTAGGTTTTCTGACTAACGGAAACTGCTTAAACGTTGTAGGCTTCCTTTTTGCTTGCTAGAATTCCAGCTTGTTTTTCTAGGGTAGTATCATTACCTGCAGGCGCCGAGCTATTAACCTTGCAATAGGTTTAGCTTTTGGTGTCTTACTGCAGTTTGGGACCTGCCTTTGATATACGTGCTTCCAGTTATAGGTTGTGATCTGAAATCATTAATCACAGTCCTTTGGCAGTAGATTTGTAGATTCCAACCAAGTGTTTATATTGTGTGGTACCCTTGCAATTAGTTAATTCTTATCGTTAATACTCTTGAGATTGACCGTGGTTTAATTTCCACATTTGAGCATGTCGGGGTTCGAGGCAAGGTGACCATGGACATGCTATATTATCTGTTTATTAACCATCTTGACCTTGTCTTTGGATGAGATATTTTTGATGCGTTAGGTTCTTGAACATGAGATTAAGGCATTTGCTCTGTGGATTTCTTGCTCATTCATAGGTTTGCTAAGGCCCCGGGATCTGTTCGAATGGATTGGTCAGCATTTACAAAGGGCTACTTTTTGAACAGAGATACGCTAGTTGCCGTCTTACTTCTTATCGATGCGAGTGTTCCTCCTCAAAAGATTGACCTTGATTGTGCAAATTGGCTGGGACGCAACAAAGTACACTGCTTTCTTAGTTTCTTAGTTGTAGAATCAACATTCAACAGTGGCTGAACGTACTGATGATGTTACTCTTCTCCACTTGTTCAGATACCTCTAACCTTCGTTTTCACGAAATGCGACAAGATGAAGGGAGGGAAGAGGCCTGATGAGAACATAAGGAGCTTCCAAGAAGTGATTAGGGAAAGCTACCGGGAGCATCCTCCGTGGATCATGACTAGCAGCGTCACCGGTTTAGGAAGAGACGAGCTTCTCTTGCACATGTCCCAGCTTAGGAACTACTGGGACCAATAGAAAGGACGAAGCACTTCCATGTAATACCCTCATAAAGTCGAGTTCAACTCTCATTTGCAGGCCTTGGCTATTATCCGCATTCTTGAGATAACAATTGAATTTGTACCTCTTAGTGTGTATAGACAACACATGTACAGAATAAGATGTTTTCTATAATTTTAAACCTCCTTTTTATGTTATTGGTGTACTCTTAATTCTTTAGCTACGTATAGTTCATTCTTTCGTGAATGATCCTTCATTCCTTCTTAAGTCCGCTCTCATTCAAGACTTTTATTACTTTGGTCAACACAGATCCAGAGTGGTCAGTTTTTACCCTTCTTAGTGTTCTGCTTAGGCGTCGAGTGATATTTGAAAAGGTGATGTGCAATCAGACCGGTGCTTACAATTTGCTGCTTCTCCCTACTGTTTAAATGCTTAAAATCGGATCGTGGCCAAGACAGATGGAACAGATAAGTGAAGAATAATGCTTGGGTTGCAATTAGCAACCCCTGTTATTCATCGTTTAAAGATAATGACATCATAGGAACTAAATATCACCAGATGTGGAGTGTGCCACATTGGCAACTTATATACATTGAGGGATTGCTTCTTTTTGGCACAGAGAGAGAGAGAGAGAGAGAGAGAGAGAGAGAGAGAGAGAGAGAGAGATTCTAGGCGGTAGCCGCTGCTTGCTCCTCAACAACTTGTGATGTTGGCTGGAGAGTGCAGATGAGGTTGCGGTCACCATACACATTGTCAATGCGTCCTGGTAGAATGTTGAGCAGCACACAAGAAGAATAATTAGTTTCTTTTGTATTCTTTTTTTTGGCAGGGAAGCACTTGAAACAGACATGAATAAAACATTCTAAATAGCTGCCACCCCAGACTTCACTATACCCAAACTCACACTCTACAAGTTCTATACCCATCTTTGAAAATACCAGTAGTTGAAAATAGATAGCATATATCATGATCATCAAACAGAATTTCAAATCTAAGCTTTAAACAAAATTTTTGGAAAGAAATGTATCCCTTGAATCATGCTTGGAGAAAAGATTAAATGGAAAACTTCTGGAGTTGCAAAGGAGGCAAAATAAGAAGATCATGGTAGCTGTTCACTATGAATATGCAATGCGGTAGCAGCTACTTATAGTATCTACAAATATCCACAGCATAAGCTATTATTTTAGTTTAACTTTGTGGTAACACGGAGATGATGTTCCGGGTACCTAACAACGAACCATATTTTAAAATTTGAAAACCCATACTTTCCATTTAAGGAGGTGTCATACTTCAAAATTCAATGGATATGCAATATTTTAAGTCAACATTCCAGAGTATAACCTAAATCTCATGATGAAAGCAGCATCAGTCGAAACAACCATTTATATAACGTCGCACATGGTCGGAATAAGATAAGGTAGACATACCCGTGGATGGCCAGAACTTTGCGGTACGGAGCCAGGAAGCTGGAAAAGCTGCATATTCCCGAGAATACGGCTTCGTCCACGAGTCTCCCATAAGCAATGATGGTGGGTGGGGAGCAGACTAAAAGATATCCAAAATTAGAAGTTCCTCAGAAGATCATCAAGTAAAAAAGTTCAGTCGAAGCATTTATATATCCAACCTTGATTGTGTAAAAGAAATCGATAGGAGAATGGATGAGTGTCCTAAACTTGTCTAAATATATTTCTTGTGCATTTGAACATTAGATCGTTTTGAAGTGACGACTTTTCAACTGATGTGAAAAAAATACTCTGTATTGCACTCGTTGTACTTTTAATTTTTATTCGCCAAAGCTTATTAACAAGTACTCTAGAAGCTCCCCGTAAAGATACCATTCTTCTCATACCTTCAAGACATTGTTGTGGACATCAGCTTTTCCCTTTTCGATTTGTGCAATTTCTTCTCTAATGGAGATGAGAGCATCGCCAGAACCTGTCCAACTCAGCCTGCAACAAATGATCCGTTACTGCTAAGTTGTTTCAAAGACCTTGGACAAAAGAAAACTGAAAAGGTCGTGTTCTTGCTTGTCATTACCTTGCTTTCACTTTCAGTGGGTTCGATCATCAGTGTGCCAGGGACTGGCCATGACATGGTTGGTCCATGGAAACCATAGTCCATTAGACGTTTTGCGACATCTTCAGGCTCAATTCCAGCGGTATTCTGCAATAGAATAGCTTGCCCAGTTGATTAAAAAACCAACAAAAGGCAAACATATAAGACATTAACTGAATATACACTACCTTAAAGCCCCTTAGGTCAATAATGAATTCATGGGCAACTGTCCCATTGACTCCACGGAACAAGATGGGGTAGTAGTTCTGCAAACCAGAGTACAGACGATGAGATGACAAATTAGGCCATAGTTGTTTCCCACAAGATTACGAGATCCTCATATCTGCAACTTTGTTACATTCTCTTCCAGTGAGAAGACAACCACTAAAGAAAAAGAAATATTCTTCAGAAGTTTGGCAACGAAAGCCAAGATGGAACATGCACCTATTGCACTACACTAGACTGAGATTTATGACGAAGCAAGTATACAAAGGAGCAAGAGCAACAAAAAGATAATTAAAGGACTAAAAGGACAAACCTCCAAACGTTTTGCCATGTAGTTTGCATTCAAAATTGCTATCTTTGATGCTTCAGTGAGTCCCTCAGATCCCATCATGGTTATGTAAGTGTATGATATCGGCAAGATAAGTGCTGAACCCCATGGAGCAGCAGAAATTGTACCCAATGGCTGGGACTTATCTGGGGCTGGTATACCACCCGTAGAAACCTTTAAGACAAAAGTATAAAAGATTAATAAGTTAATTAGACAGGCCTCTATGCAGCAGCATTTCGGTAGCGTACACCGATGACACAACGTCTATTGGGTCCAATTACCATCACAGAGGACCACAATGTGATGACAGAGAAAAAACAGCAAATTATTTTCATGTCTGATACATACTACTGGATGCGAAGGCAGAAAAGGTGCCAAGTGCTTCTTCACACCAATAGGACCCATGCCTGGACCACCGCCTCCATGTGGAATGCAAAATGTTTTGTGGAGATTGAGATGACAAACATCGGCTCCAATAAATCCTGGGCTTGTCAAACCCACCTACAAGAACCAAAATATATTAAATTAGATTTAATATGCTGAAAGATACCTCACACACCAGGCATTGAACTTGAATTTTTCTCAGGATGAAGAACTACTGCACACTAATCAACTACTCCTCTTTTCATAACCTGACTGCACACTAACAATTATAATCTGGATCATATGTCAAGGTGCATCTCTGACTATTTTGAGCATTTCAAGTGTTATCAAGTAAAACGCTAATGATTGGACAGTTTAGAATAGTAGCTATGAACCACGCCTCTCAGGTGCCCGAGAAATAGAATCAATATAGCTTGAGTAGAATCAATATTGCTCGAGTGCAGCAAAAAGGCAAAAACAGACCTGTGCATTCATGTTTGCTCCATCCATGTACACTTGACCTCCGTTGTCATGAATTATCTTGCATATCTCATCTATGCCTTCCTCATACACTCCATGGGTTGAAGGATATGTGACCTGAAGTTCGCATTGAAACAAGATAAATAACAAGGTCCTGATTATATCACCAGTCTGAAATCTATGAAAAATTATTTTCCAGTTAATGAGAAATTAGGCTCACCATAAGGGCAGACAAGTTATCTCTATTTGCTTCTGCTGCTTTTCTCAGCTCCTCAATGTTGATATTACCCTTGGCGTCAGTTCCAACAGCAACGATTTTCATACCACACATAGCAGCACTGGCAGGATTTGTCCCATGAGCAGAGACAGGAATGATGCACACATTGCGATGATGGTCCCCTCTCGCCTAAGGCACCAAATCAGTAACCAAAATAAGCAGACTAATTAAAATGCAGCACCAGGATGGGTTTAGTTAAGAAAGTACTGTGAAGGAGAATGCAATTAATTGAATGAACTGCCACATGTGCCAATAATTGGAAGAGTAAGAAACAGACAATCAGCAGGCATATCACAACAGTCTGAAAATCTGAATACTTTGAAGATAAAACATCTGGTCATACTCTGTAAATGTCAAACTACATTATTCTTCTGCCACATCAGAAACTCTCACAGTTCTTTCTATATGAAAGTACTTGAAGAAAAAGTGTGAATAGTAGCCGTTGCCAAAGGCATGTCTGCATTTTTCTTTTCTGTTTCTAGAAAAAGTTCACAACTTAAGCATTTAACGCTGCTTTCACACCAATCATTGACTGAGAGAGGAAGCAACCAGTGAATATATGGCTTTTCTGTCACCATACCAAGTGATACGCACGGATGACCATGAGACCTGCATATTCTCCAGCTGCACCAGCATTGGGTTGCAAAGAGAAAGAATCAAACCCGGTAATTGTACACAGCAGTTCGCCCAAATCATTGAACATTTCCTGAAAGATTGAGACCAATCCCATTCTTGCATTAGCTTGTATTCAAATGAATCTGGCCTTAACAACATCTACTATATTTGTAAAATTCATATAAAGATTCACAGCAAATTACCTGATAACCCTCAGCCTGCTCAGCTGGGGCGAAAGGATGTATGTCTGTAAAGTTGGGCCATGTCACAGGCATCATCTCCGTGGTAGCATTCAATTTCATCGTGCAAGATCCCAATGGAATCATACTATGGCACAGAGACAAATCCTTGGACTGCAGCCTATGGATGTATCTGAGCAGCTCATGCTCGGTGTGATACCTATTAGAACCAATATAAGAGTCAGAGTCAGGCACATTAGCAGACAGATGGAAACCAAATCATCTCAAAGGCAATTACGTGTTAAAGATTGGATGCGTCAGATATGGAGTCTCCCTTATAAGCCCAGTTGGAATCAAGGAAACAACCTCTGGTGCAAGTGATGCGGCAGTGAATGGGACCTGCATATAATTTTTTCCCAGAGGAACCAGTCAAAAAACGGAATTACTGCAGCAGTTAATCAACTCATAGCCCAAGAAAGACTGCTTGCACTCACAGGCTTGCCACATGCAAATACTGAGAAAAGCTTGTCGACATCCTCCAAAGTGGTAGTCTCATCGAATGAGACAGTGATCTGCCAGCAGCAATTAATCTCAAATCATTTCGTGCCAGAAAGTTTACATACTTCAACAGAGTGACAAGCAGAACAGATACGAATGATGCTTACGGTGTTTTTGTCCACAACCCTCAAGTTCATCTTTTTCTTGTAAGCAGCATCAGCAATTGCATGTGCATCGGGACACTTAACCTTCACAGTATCAAAGAAAGGAAGCCCCTGGACTTCCACAATCCCAAGTTTCTTCAATCCCAGAGCTAAGGCTCCAGCTAGACCGTGAACACGTTGAGAAATTGTTTTAAGACCTTCAGGGCCATGATAAACAGCAAACATGGCAGCCATGTTTGCAAGTAATGCCTACACAGACAAGAATAAGTCAAAGTCAAAACAAGTCATCACAGGCACTCACTATCAAGAGCTCTGAATAAAAAATCTGCCCTCTCACAAAACTAGAACTAAATCAGTTCCAGTCCAATAGTCTTGAGCTCCATGAAATGAGCATAACTACCTCTACTAATTCTATAAAACATACAAAATAAAAAGCAAAAAGGAAAAGGATAACGCACTGAACCTATGAGTGAGGTTATATACCTGTGCAGTGCAGATGTTGCTTGTAGCCTTGTCTCTGCGAATATGTTGCTCTCTCGTTTGCATTGCCATACGCAGAGCAGGCTTCCCTGAGGAATCAACACTCACGCCAATAATTCGTCCGGGCATCAACCTCTTGTACTCTTGAGAGGTTGCAAGGAAAGCGGCATGAGGACCTCCATATCCCATTGGCACACCAAACCTCTGTGCGGAACCCACAACAATATCTGCCCCAAATTCACCCGGAGGCTTCAACATAGTCAATGCCAACAAATCGGTCGCCATAACAACCTTAACCCCATGAGAATGTGCATTCTTGACAAACTCCCCATAATCCAACACCTCACCCTCAGTTCCAGGGTACTGTACAAGGACCCCACAAACGTCGCCGGACTTGTAATCAATATCCTTAAGATCGGCTGTAATAACCTTAAGATCGAAACCATCTGCTCTAGTCTTGCATATGTCAATGGTTTGTGGGTGACAATTGTTCGCGATCACAAAAGTCTTCTTCTTTCCCTTCAGAATATTGTTACACATTGCCATTGCCTCAGCGGCAGCGGTTCCTCATCGAGCAAGGAAGCATTTGACATGGGCAGGCCAGTGAGATCGGTGATCATGGTCTGGAAATTGAGCAGAGACTCCAAACGGCCCTGCGATATCTCAGCTTGGTAGGGCGTGTACTGAGTATACCAACCTGGGTTTTCCATGATGTTCCTCAATATAACCGGTGGAACAGAGGTGTTATAGTACCCCATACCAATAAATGACTTAAAGACCTTGTTTTTCGATGCCAGATTCTTCATATGCTCAATCATTTGGCTCTCTGTCAACCCTCCATCGAACTTAGAGAACCTCATGGAATCTATACGGATCGATTTAGGCACGGTGGCATCGATCAGAGCATCAAGACTACCGAACCCGCAGGACTCGGCCATTTTCGCCTGCTCTTCCAGAGTCGCTGAGTTGTGTCGGCGAGCGAAAGTATCACTCGGTTTCAATGCCTCGAGAGAGATCGTTCTTATTTGTGACACATTTCTACCCAACAACATCCCTGATCTCGAGTTCTTGTGCATTGAGCTACATGCAGACAGCGAAGATACATACCTTGAAGGGGCATACATTGCAGGGGATGAAGAATCCAACACAGATTCATGGTGGCGATGTTGCTTCGACTCCGAGACCATCCGTTTCAAGATCGCCCGGTTCGCCAAACGCCTTGCACGTTCCATAGCGCCCAAACCCGAAAGAAAGAGAGAAGGGAAGGAGTTTTGGTAAGGAAAAGGAAGGAGATTTAGCAGAAGCTAATGTTGCTGTTGAAGAAGAGGAACAACAATGGTTTCAAGTTGCAGTTTTTTTTGACATTCCATTGGAGTAAGTGGGGTGGTGGGTTGTTGAGGCGTAGTGTCGTTTATTTTCACAACCCAAAAGGGACGAGGATTCATATATTTCTGGGTATCTGGGAAACAGTATCTTTGAATAAAAAAAACCAAGAATTTGTGACTTCGAGATCTGGTGGAAATGGTTGGTGGCTGGTGGCTGCACTCCAATGGAAGAAAAGGACAGCTTTTTAACTATTCTTTTTTCCTGAATGACATGAACAAAGATCCAAAGCCTTGACCGAACGAATGAAAGGAATTGAAGGGAACAAGATTGAGTTCTAATGGATCACAATGGTTAGCAGAAATTCCTTCCCAATTTCTGGATCCCCAAAGGGACTGATCTTTCCCTGTTGTCCTTGTTGGGAAATCTGTGAATCTTTGTTGGCAGATTCTCTTTCACAATGGGCTCATCTCTTTTAAGGAATGAAGATGTTCCTCACATTAGATCCTCAAAAATATAGTGATTATATTTCAAGACAAGTAATGATTCTCCCATAGAAGGGTGATTTCTGATCTAATTGAGAATTGTAACCAAAAAAAAAAGTGAGCTTTTAGAGGTGGACAGAATATAGTGATGTTCCAACTCATCAACCTAATAAGGTTAAACCAACCTTCGTTTTGCTTGTTTCTTTGTGGGGATGCAATGAGTGGGGGAAACCAAAAAGAAATTCTCTGTGGAATCAATTCATAGAATCAACTATGTGGGATATTCATCTTCAAATTGACATGGCAATTGCCTTGGATTGTGGATGTAGCACAGTTTGGGGAACAAATTTAATTTAGGCTCCATTTGTTTTTGTCAAAAATGGATAATTTGAAAAAATATTTTCTTAAAAATGATCGATTGCATTACTTATAGAAATGAATGAACGAAAAATATTTTCATCGCCCACAAAAACATTTAGACATAAATTGTTGTTTTTTGCCATTTGGAAATTTTTTTGGCAGCATTTAGAAAAATTAAAAAAATTAAGAGAAACTGATTTCAAAACACTAAAAAGATTTTTTTTTTTTTAACAAAAAGTTCTGGAAAATAAGCCTTTTCTATAGATCCATTGAGATATAAATCCCTATAATAACAATAGAAGTCGTCACCTCCTCTCCTCTTTTCAATTTTATCTCCACATTTTTTAGATTATCAACATCAATTATAAGAAAGTATATTTCAGTAGCCATATTGCCCTTATCAGCATTACGTTTTTGCAAAGTTTCTATAAAAAAAAAAAGCGATAATTTTTAATATTCTATTCATTTAGATAATCTTACAATAACTCTGATAAACAAAAATGATCTATATAAAGCCGGATATATTCTGATTTAAAAGATAAAATCAAAAAAAAAGAGTGGAAGGAAATTACAAAAACTTAACCGTATGAGTAAAATTGAAATTTGATAGGAAATCCAATGAAATATCCCCTTTGAAAAATAGTGTTGAAGGACCGAGGGTAGATTTGAAACAAACCTAAAAGGCTGAGTACTTTTCCGATAAGATCATGAGGTCATGATAAAATTGAAAGATCGTGAAATTTGATACGATTTATACTTACTGGTCGAATTAATTTTCGAGTAAATACAAAATCAAAAAACTATATTCGCTTTCATTTTTAATGAAAATTGGGAACTCTTCTATAAGATCAAAGACCCCATATTTTGTCAGATAAATAACTTTTTTTCTGATGAAAATCTAAAAAAAAGGACAGAGAAATAGAAGTGAACTGGATTTAAGCTCACGTGTTGGTAACTTGGTCTTTGTCAACATCTGGTTTGGGTCCTCACATGTTTGGTATCTGCTAAGAAAATCCGACGTGGTCCCCCATAAAATCACACTGTATTCACGCTGTCACCTCCCTGTCACCAACTCTGATTCATGGACTGATTCAGACACAGATACCAAAAGATTCAAGAGGGTTCATATCAGTTTCTCAAATTACTTACAGTCCTTATTCATCCTGCTCTTAGCTGTAATTACAATTATTTCCCTCACTTTGGATCACCTGCAAACCATGCCCATTTTTCCGGGCTCACCGGAAGCTAGCCGACGTCGGGACCAACGAATTTGTCGCGAATGACTGCCTCGATACCTGGTCCCGAGAAGTTTGGTCAAGCGAAAACTGAACTCCGAGATTCGGAATTTAATTAACTCGCTAATTACCTAATCGTGACTAGAACCTAACAGGGTTCACTTGCTCATGCACAAGGTCAAGTCTTTTCTACTTACTACTGATGCTGACAGGTAAGAGAATCAAGGACCAGAGTCTACCTACAAATGAGATGCATATGCATGTTGGAATTCACTGAGAAAATTCTGCACTTTGACGTAAAAGTTGAATTCCTTTGGAAAGGAAGATATATGTCTTATGTAGTATATTAAGAAGCAACGAAATTCATTGGAAGAACTTGGCCAAACCAGACAAAGAACTGTGAAATTTCTTGGAAAAGAAGGTATAATAAGCCACAACTGAAGTACTTGAAAAATATTTTTCGACCAAAAAAAAGAAGTACTTGAAAAATATTTTTCAACCAAAAAAAAAAGTACTTGAAAAATATTTTACCTACTTATGAAAGTTCTTTCAAAAGGGAAAAGGAGGTTAAAAGTTTAGAAAGAAAAAAGGTTAAGCAAATGAAAAGGAAAGCACAACATGTTGTCGCTGATAAATCACATCTCACCAAACACCATATCATAAAACAAAGACTGGGTTTTAATTGGTATTGGCAAGTGCTGAGAAATTATCTTGGAGCATAAAGTGTATGAAATTGTGGATGCCAGGAACTGGTAAACATATGATAATATCAATATGAACCAATCTCTCTCTCGTCAATGGCATAGTTTGAGGAGATTATGTTTAGTTTCCGGCATGGTATCTGGGTTTCGTGACTTCGACCCGTTGATTAAGACCACAGGAAGCACCAAAGAAAACTCGATATGGTTCGTTACATAATCCTTCATCAGGTCAAGATTATCTATTTCGCGAGGGAAAAGATCCTAGCTTGTTATATTGGATCTGGCGCTGTGTTTCCTTATAGCAGTGGAAGAAGAGGTGAGTAAGAATTCAGATTTAAACTTTGGACGATGATAGCCCGGTGAAAATGATATAGAGTCATAGGTATTCAATAATTCAATAAACCTTATAAAATGTAAGTTCCAACAATGGAAGGACTAGATTCTTTCAAGGTGTGCCATATGCACTTCAACCAAACTTCACCATAATTCTTTAAACAAACAGAAGAAACTGATATCAGGATTCCAACAAACAACTGTTGTGATTTCATTCAAATTTGATTCGTCACTCAGTAAGTAGGTTGGTCATCGTATGTTTTAACGTAATTAGAGTGTGCCGGATGGAAAAAGTGAACTTCCCTGATGTGCCCTGTCGATCCTGTATTGAATGAACCTTCCTTACGAACCAGAAGCAAGAATAAAAACCAACGGCGCTGGTCACAACGAAGATTGCATAGGAGGCAATCAGCATGTATCCAAAGTAGAGGATGGTCTGAACTGGCTATGTGTCACGCCCGCACCCAACGTGAGGCATGAACATCCACCCAGGTCTAAACGGCGCGACGCCCCGTGGATTGCGCCACGAAGACCCGATTATCCAAAAACAGAGAAGACGACTGCGCCGTTCTGACGATATACTAGCATAATATATGTATATACACCCGGACATTTTGAAATGCAACCATGGATAGCAAGAGATAAAATTTAAACGATAGATTAAACTTTAATATACATATACCTTACAACTTACATAGTCTACCTCTTTACAAAAGACACATCTCGGACCGCCAGGCTCTTCCTCACGAGCTCATCTGCTCCCTAGGACTACTCCTCGGGCTCGGGGTCCCTCTTGACCTCAAAATTCATGGCGAGGGATCCTAAATGTTCGGTTTTACCACAACCGTGAGAAACTTCAAAGTAATAATCCCTAATCCTAAACTAGGCTAATGTGCACCTCCAGAGATAAATAAAATACATCAAAGCGGTGAACCAGTAAGTGAATATGAATTTCACACAGCCCATAGCCCAACATGACATCTCATTTCCACAGGTTGTGGCCTTTTATCAATATTGGATTCACATGCATTTATATCGACCAAGGCCCATTACCAATTATAACGACTGTGAGGTCTGACCCGAAGGTTTCAATGATAAACGACCTTAGGCCCGCCAATTCAAGGCCACAGCTGATAAACGCACCAGTCTTAATCTTACACATAGCTGATAAAATCCATCTGTAGTCTTCGACCCGGGCGCCAGTATTTTAGTTTGATAAATGACCCAGGGCCCGGCCCGAAGGCCACAGTTGTTTCGACCGACACATGCATCGACAATTTCAATCATATTGAAACACTACTAGCAAAATCACGAAATGGAAATCCGAGCAATTTATCACTTTGCCGATGTGCTAAGTACACTTATTCATAAACTCGATGAATTCAAAGCATTATCGGCACTCACAATCCATTTCATTTTAGTCCATTTAACTCCAACACTAATTTCACGTGATTTCAAACAATGCAACTCAACGCGTTTAAGGCCCGCCATGGACGAATCAATATCAGTCACTAGTTTCCCCCAATTATGGCTTCAAAGAATTAATCCAACCACGCCTTAACCCCAAATAATCCACAACTCGTGCAAATAATGCATTCTCGGTTTCTGGGTGAATAGTACTTTAACAGTCCCTAATTGGGCCTTGAACCGCTCCCTAAATCATTTCATTAGGCTTTAATAATACCCCATAATCATCTAGTACCCATAACTTGTAATTAGATCATAATCTATACCAAACAACCCCTAATCAGTCCACATATATATGCACCCAATTAGACCACCAAATAACTTAATTAATCCCTAAAATTTACCCCCCAAACTTGCACAATTAAATGGAAGAGGGCGATTTAGCGGGCGGGGCGGGCGGGAGATCGGCCGGGCCGAGGGAGGAAGGAAGAGGAAAAGGAAGGGCGGCGGGGCGACGTGGCCGACGTTCCCGAGCCGGAGAAGGCGGTTGGCGCTAGCGAGGAAGACTGGGCCGGGAGGCCCCGGAAGGAAGAGAAGGAGAGAGAAGAAGAGAGAGAAGAGAAAGAAGAAAAAAAAAGAAAGGAAAAAGGGAAGTGATGGCTAGTGATGGGAGTGGGTAGGTGTAGGTGGGGTAGGCGTAGGGTAGAGGGGGGAAAACCGGCGGGAATTGGGGAGAGGGAGAGAGAGAGAAAAAGAATTTGAATTTTTAATTTTTAGTGCGAACCAATGTACACGGGTCCAAATTAAAATTGAAACTTTATCGGTCCCGATTTAAACTCGGAAAAGGCCTAATAATTCCCGAAAAGTCCCGAATAATATTCTAAGGCTATTGACTGAAATAATAAAATAATTCCAAATCCTCACTACGAGGGTGGTCTATCTAGGTCCAAATTCGTTCCCGGTCAAAAAATTCAATTTTTACCATCCCCGATAATATCGATCTTTGGTAACAATAATATCGACACCGTCCAATTTATTTCTTTCTGAAACTCCCAAAAATCGATGCCAATTTGAGGGGTCTAATTAATTTAAAAATTCGATCGAAAAGCGATTCTAGCGAAATCTCTAATTTAAAATAATAACCGAGGTGATCGGTTCTCGGGCGAGATTTTTACTACAAGCACAACTGACAAATCACGCGTTCAATTAATCCTAAAAATTGGTGAAAATTAAATACAATTCTTCCCCCCCCTACAAAATTTACGTCCTCGAAATTTACAATCTAACCAACTACTCAAACAAATGGGGGTATTGGTGCCGCATCACTTCCTCGCTTTCCCGGGTTCGCCCTCATCCCGTGGTGTTCCCGAGACTACCTTGACCATCGGGATCGTCTTATTCGTAGCACTCGGTCTTTAGATCTTCAATCCTAATCGGGTCTTTCCACGTCGACACCCACAGTCCACATCTATTCTTCATACCTTAGAACGTGTGTCGGTCCGGGTTGATACTTTCTCAACATCGACACGTGAAAGACATTATGTACTTGGGACAAGTTAGGTGGCGGTGGCAAGTCTATACGCCATATCGCCAATCTTTTCTAGAATCTCAATGGTCCCACAAACCTTGGGCTTAGCTTTCCTTTCTTGCCAACCGGATAACCCTTTCATAGGGTGACACCTTTAGAAAGACATGGTCTCCAACTTGAATTCAAAGGTCGTCGTCTCCGATCGGTAGTTTTCCTGGCCGACTTTGTCTTGTCTTTAACCTTTCTTCGATAACCTCGGCCTTCCAACATCTGCGTACCAACTCCTGGGCCCGTGATACTTAGCTCTCCTACTTCATCCCAGCACACCGAGTCCTACATGCTCTGCCGTACAAAGCTTCAAATGGGGCCATTTGGATACTCGCTGGATAAGCATTATTATATGCAAACTCCACCAAATCGTTTATTCTTCCCATTTACCTTGAAAATCCAGACACAAGCCCCTCAACATATCCCCTCGGGTCTCAGATCGTCCTTTCCGATTGACCGTCGGTGCGGATGGTAATTTGTGCTAAAGCTACACCTTCCCCAGGCGTTTGGAGACTTTTCGAGAATTTTAAAACCTCGGGTCACGATCCGGCGTAGTAAATCACGGCACTCCATGCGGTCTAACAATGCGCACTTCGTGCAGCTACGCATACCTTTCCCATTTCGAAGTCCTTTCGTACTACCAAAATGTGCCGACTTTGTAAGTCGTCCACAATGCAAATGAGTCATGCCCTCTGCGGCAATCCGATCCAAGAATCCATAGTGATGTGTTCCCGTTTCTTTTCGGGAATCTCCAAAGGTGGCAATGATCCTCGGGTTGTTTGTTGTTGCCTTCACTGGCGACACGTCAAACATAGCCACATGCGGCCTGCCTTCATTCCGTTCCACGAGTAATGTTGCCGTAGATTACGCGTGCATCTTATTCACTACCCGAGGTGTATCTTTTGTAATTGTCTTTGCGATGAGCTTCTCTTAGTATCTCTTCCTTAAGCTCGGTGTCATCGGTACACACCATCGTCCTCTAAATTTTAGAATTCCACCCTCTAACACTTGGAAATCTGGCTTCCTTGTAGTGACATCCATTTCCACCATTTTCCCGAATATCCCGATCCGTGGACTGCAGAGCTATTTAATCTTGGTTTGAATCTCGGCTCAATTCTCAAAGTGGCTAGCAGATTCGATACATGGCTCAATTCGGTTTAAATTCCGAGTCTCAAAGTCTTTCCAATAGTGTCCACTCCTTGATCATCATGTGTGCCATACTCGATTTGCGACTTAGCGCATCCGCCCTCGATTAAGCCTTTCCGGGGTGGTACATGATGTCATGATCATAATCTTTCAAAGTTCCATCCACCTCGCTGTCTCATGTTCAGCTCTTTCTGCCAAAAAATGTACTTGAGACTCGGTGATCCGTATAAATGGAACTTTTCTCCACATAAATAATGTCTCCGTTTTTTGAGTGCAAAAACAATAGCAGTAACTCTAGGTCATCGTCGGATAGTTCGATTCATGTGGCCTCAATCGACGTGACGACACGCAACTACTTTCCCATGCTGCATTAACACGCAACCAAGTCCTCTAAAAGCTTAAGCATCAACGTATATCTCGAATCCACGAGGCCCGGATGGGATAGTTAAGATTGGGCTGTTGTCGATCTGTGCTTAAGTTCTGGAAGCTCCGTTCGCACTTGTCGTCCCATTCAAACTTAATTTTCTTTTTCAAATATCGCGTTAATGGCATAGCTATCGACGAGAATCCTTCTACAAAACGTCCCATAGTAACCAGCTAATCCCAAGAAACTCCCGATCTCTTGTCACCGATGTCGGTTACGGGCCCTTAAGCCTTTGCTCGATCTTAATGGATCCACGTTATTCCTTCTCCGATCGATATGTCCAAGGAATGCTACCTTACTAAGCCGAACTCACACTTACCGAATTTCGCGCCGTAGCGTGCTCCCTCAATGTCCGTAGTACCTCGCTCAAATGCATTTCATGCTTCACCGACTCTTCGAGTATACCGAATATCGCCGATGAATACAATCACGAACTGGTCCGAAATTCCTTAAAAACTCTATTCATTAGATCCATGAAAGTTTGCGGGGCATTCAAAACCGAAAGGCATGACCGTAAACTCGTAATGCCCGTACCTTGTCCTAAATGCGCCTTGGGTATATCCTCCTTTCGGATTCTTAATCGATGATACCCGGTCCGTAGATCAATCTTAGAGAATACCGACGCTCCTTGTAATCGATCAAACAATTCGTTGGATCCTTGGCGGTGGATACTTGTTCTTTATGGTCACCTGATTCAACTGCCGGTAGTCTATACATAACCTCAAAGTCCCGTCCTTTTCTTCACAAACAGGATGGTGCTCCCCATGGAGATGCCTTTGGGACGAATAAACCCTTTGTCTAATAATTCCACCGCATCCGGACTTTCGGTTCTTTCAATTCCGATAGAGACATCCGATACGGGGCCTTAGAAATTGGCTCAGTACCTGGGGCCAATTCTATTACAAATTCCACTTCCCGTTCTGGCGGTAAGCCCGGTAATTCCTGAGGGAATACCTCGGGGAAATTACACACTACAGGGATTTCCTCCAACTTAGGTTCCACCAAGGTCGGATCCTTCACATTAACCAAATATCCCTCACAACCTTCCTCGAGCATCTCAGTTGCTTCTATTGAGGAAATCCAAGGGATCGAGGTTCCTCCTCGGTTTCCCTGAAATTCAAACCTAGGATGTCCAATCGGATTGAATTGGATCGCCTTTACTACCGCAATCCATAACAACTTTTCTCGCTTCGGCCAACAATCCATACCGATGATCACATCGAAATCGTACATGGCTAACACAGCCAAGTCAATCCTCTCCTCAACGCTCCCAATCACAATTTTACAATCCAAGCACCCCAACGATACTAACACCCTATCATGCAAAGTAGGGTCGTCACACATAACATATTTTCAAATAACACTGAGTGCTCCAAACCAACCAATCTAACAAACCGCTTTGGAAATAAATGAATGGGTTGCCCCGGATCAAATAACGATAGGCGGCATGATCACCGAGAAAATGGTACACAGGACCACGCTGGCGCGTTCGGCATCCTTGCGCGCCATTGCGTAAACACGCCCCCTGTCTTGGCTTGGTCTGCCCGGGATAGCTGGTGGGGATTTCCGGCTGATTTCCCACCGGTCTTTATTGTTGCCACAGGGATCCCAAAGGTCGCTCTTTGGGGACAATTCTTTATCCGGTGTCCCAAACTTCCGCAACGGAAACAAGCTCCAAATCTATTTGGCGGCTATTTGGGTTTCGATGTTCCTTCTCTGAGGTGGAATAAACCGTCTATTGTTGGTCGTTGGTCTCTTTTCAAAACGACGATTATCCCGATTCCTCGATTAAACCTTGAACCCGATCTTCACTCTTTTCCATTTGGTCCCTCTCCATGATTTGAGCTCGTTCATATAATTCCCTATAATCCTCGAGTATTCAAGAAAAGATCCGTGCTAAGATCCGCTCACCATCTCGAATCTTCGAGCCTTATCCAAAGGGATTTTCCACCATCCTTGGGGCAAACCTCGACAGCCTTGCAACCTCGGGCTCGCATCGAACCATCACATCGACCCCGATTTAAGTCTCATGAACTCCGCCATCTTCTTCTCCCTCGGGCGCCTCTCGAAAATATTGCCCATAGAAATGCTCGATAAATATCGCCTGTGTCTGCTCCATATTCTCGGGAACACTTCTATCCTTCAACGCCTTCCAC
Source organism: Syzygium grande (assembly GCA_024733475.1). Taxonomy (NCBI): domain Eukaryota; kingdom Viridiplantae; phylum Streptophyta; class Magnoliopsida; order Myrtales; family Myrtaceae; genus Syzygium; species Syzygium grande. The sequence goes on along the minus strand of JAMXDD010000008.1, from coordinate 35,046,063 downwards.
CAATCATATGGGCATTATCTTGCACCGTAAGTAAGCACAAATGAGATCCTTTTCCGCCTCAAGACACCCCAACAGATCGAATGTCTTCTAACTCCTCCACCCAACGCCAGCGTTTCGGGTCACCCCGGCCCGTGAACTTGGGCGGTTTTAGTTGTGAACCGCCTACCAACCGGGTGTATTGGCCTTGCCGCTACCATTGGTTGAGCTTGGGCTTGCCGGGCTGGGCTTGATTCCCAACAATGGCAAATATTGGCTGCTGCTCGGCGACCTCAACAATGTTATTTGCTCTCTCTTGGGCACACACGCCCATAACATTCCCTATTTCTCTTAGGGTTTCAATCACTTGCTCCATCCTGGGGTCTGCTGCAGCTCCAACATTAAATCCAGGATTTTCTACTGCTCTCGCACCCATCCCGAGGTCTTCCACGGCTCTAACCCGAGCACGACCTCCACCTCTGGTTCCTCTTCTTAGGCCCCTCCTTGGGGCTCTACCCATACTTCCTTCTTCGCTGTCCATTCCTTAAGTCCGAGTGTTCGACCACCTGTTATAATTCCGTCCAGGAATTAGAGACCTGAACCAACTAACCGGTCTAGGTCCTAGGCAGGTGTCAACACAAAAGCAATTAAGCACTCAGCATGCGACTAGCACAACGGCACAAAATTTTCACCCAAGGACTTGCACACTTACCTTGGGTCCTGCCGCACCTGCATAACACTGGTTCAAACAATCACCACAACATTCAAACACAAACAATCTGGAGGTACACTTAGCACACTAGGTCACCCTATAGCTACCCATGGTCACCCTCCTTATTACTCAAGGTTCGGCTAGATTGGACCGAAATCAAAACTCGATACCAATTCAATGAGGGATGTCACGCCCGCACCCAACGTGAGGCATGAACATCCGCCCAGGGTCTAAAATTAAGTGCGACGCTCCCAGGATTGCGTCACGGAGACCCGATTATCCAAAACAGAGAAGACAGCCTGCAGCGGTTACGACGTATATACTAGCATAATATATGTATATGCACCCAGACATTTTGAAATGCAACCATGGATAGCAAGAGAGATAAAATTTAAACGATAGATTAAACTTTAATATACATATACCTTACAACTTACATAGTCTACCCCTTTACAAAAAGACACAAAAAGGAATACATCAAAAGGGCCACGAAGCAAAAAGGGATCGGTGGCCTAAGGGTGTCGCTATCTACCAGGAGGGCTACAGTTGATAAAAAGTATCGGTCCTCACTCCTAAGGCTGGGACCTAAACTAGGGCTCCCAGTCGAGGTTAGATCCAAATGTCTCAAAGGAACTCTCGGACCGCCCTGGCTCTTCCTCTGAGCTCATACCTCAGACTGCCCCTCGGGCTCGTGGTCCCCTCTTCAGCCTCAAAATTCATGGCCGGGGATCCGAAATGTTCGGTTTTACCACAACCGTGAGAAACTCAGCAAGTAATAATCCCTAATCCTAAACTAGGCTAATGTGCACCTCCAGAGATAAATAAAATACATCAGGCAGTGAACCAGTAAGTCAATATGAATTTCACCTGGCCTATAGCCCAACATGACATCTCATTTCCTACAGGTTAGGCCTTTATCAATATTGTGATTCACATGCATTTATATCGACCCGAAGGCCCACCCGTAGGCCCGACCGAAGGCCATAATAAACGACCCGTAGGCCCGGGCCGAAAGGCCACAGCTTGATAAAAGCGACCCGTAGGCTGGGCCAAGGCCACGGTTGATAAACGACCCGTAGGCGGGCCGAAAGGCCACAGGTTGATAAAATGACCCGTGGGCCCGCACCAAGGCCACGGTTGTTTTCGACCGACACATGCATCGACAATTTCAATCATATTGAAACACTACTAGCAAAATCACGAGAAATGGAAATCCGAGCAATTTATCACCGCTGTCGATGTGCTAAGTACACTTATTTATAAACTCGATGAATTCAAAGCATTATCTCGCACTCACAACCCATTTCATTTTAGTCCACTTAACCCCAACACTAATTTCACGTGATTTAAAACAATGCAACTCAACGCGCTTTTAGGCCCGCCATGGACGAATCAATATCAATCACTAGTTTCCCCAATTATGGCTTCAAAAATTAATCCAACCACGCCTTAACCCCAAATAATCCACAACTCGGGCAAATAATGCATTCTCGGTTTACGGGTGAATAGTACTGAACAGTCCCTAATTGGGCCTTGAACCGCTCCTAAATCATTTCATTAGGCTTTAATAATACCCCATAATCATCTAGTACACATAACTTGTAATTAGATCATAATCTATACCAAACAACCCCTAATCAGTCCACATATATACACGCCCAATTAGACCACCAAATAACTTAATTAATCCCTAAAATTTACGAAGAGAGAGAAGAGAAGAGAAGAGAAAGAAGAAAAAAAAAAGAAAGGAAAAAGGGAAGTGATGGCTAGTGATGGGAGTGGGTAGGTGTAGGGGGGTAGGCGTAGGGTAGAGGGGGGAAAACCGGCGGGAATTGGGGAGAGGGAGAGAGAGAGAAAAAAGAATTTGAATTTTTAATTTTTAGTGAACCAACGGACACACGGTCCAAACTAAAATTCGGCTTTATCGGTCCCGATTTAAACCTCGAAAAGGCCTAACAATTCCCGAAAAGTCCCGAATAATATTCTAAGGCTATTGACTGAAATAATAAAATAATTCCAGTCCACACTACAAGGGTGGTCTACCAAATCCAATTTCGTACCAGGTCAAAAATTCAATTTCTCGACTATCCCCGATAATATCGATCTTTGATAATAATAATATCGACACCGTCCAATTTATTTCTTTTCCTCGAACTCCCAAAAATCGACCGCCAATTTCGGGGTCTAATTAACGACAAAATTCGATCGAAAGCGATTCTAGCGAAATCTCTAATTTAAAATAAGAACCAGAGTGATCGGTTCTCGGGGCGAGATTTTTACTACAAGCACACCGACAAATCACGCGTTCAATTAATCCTAAAAATTGGTCGAAATTCGGGCTGTTACACTAAGCCATCTTTAACTGCACAAAGAAGTAGACCATGGAGTACAGGAAAACGTTTAGCGTGGAGGAGCCGGCACTTAAGAATGAATTCCCCACCACCGGTGATCCTTGTTTCGCAGCTGGAAATAGCATAGCACGATCAACATGTTGGCGCTGAGGAGTAGGAAGAGAGTGAGTACTATGAAGCAGGAATCTGAGGCAATGTGAAGCTGTCTTGTCCAAACAGCAACCAACACAAGGTGAAGTTCTTTCGCGGTGACTGCAAAGGAATGATTCCTCCTATGAGAATTAAGAAGGCTGGTTTCTTGTACCATGCTTCCTTCAGTTTCTTGTACCACGCTCCCTTCGGCGCGTCGATGGCTGTCTAGTTCATCCACAATGAATCTTCCATCAGAGAATCTTTGGAGCCCACATAGCTTCCCACGCCAACCAATGGAACAGAGATTCCCATCCCCAGGAGAATCAGTACTAACATGGCAAGGTGTGAAATTGCACCGGAAGAATGCTCAGCTCGGATCAATTCATTTAAACAGAAGAAAGTGGTCAAGAAAATGCACGGAAGGGCAAATCCTACATGCAAAGCATTCTTAATCCATCCGGTTTTTCCAAAGATTCTTTGTAAACTGGCTGAGGAGTAGCCTGCGATTAGTGCCATCAAGGCCCAGGAAAGTATCATCATGGACACAAGTCCTCGTTGATTGATGGGCAAACTTACATGCTCTCCTTCAAAATCAAAGTTTCTTCTAACTATTACCACAACTATAGCGATTAACATCATCCCAACCACTTGGACCCCCGCCGCTGTGTGAACACACAGTGAAGTTACATTTGAAGGCGGCCTAAAAACATATTGTAGTACAATTCCCCATCTGGTTTCTCCCTGAAGGTCCTCTTCAGGCTGGGAGTTCAACAGATCATATTCATCATCTTCTTTGTAAAAGAAGCTTATGAAGATTCCTGCAATGATGCAAGAGAGGAGGAGAGGAGCTAGAGCAGAGGAGATGGAGGATCAATGAATAGTTGCTCATCGTCGTACCAATGGGTACCACTTTCAATCCTGCCACACTGCCAACACAACTTACTTCAGATACTGATATGCAATTCTTGTGTTTTCTATGTGCTAAGACTAAGCATTCAGGCTCACCTCGTAGACGATATTGTATGTGAACATGATCTCAGTGGTCGAGTCAAGGTCCAGCGGGACTTCTTTGGCTAAGAGCTGTTCTGTGGTGTTTGCTTGGCATGTGGTTTATTTTGTGTGCTCCTGATCACATGCCTCGTACTCATGCTTGACACTGGCAATGAGAATGCAATGCTTTTATAGGAATGGATGGAAAATTCAGAAGCCCTAATATTTTATTTTCGATAAATATCTAGGAATGTGATTGGGCTGGTAAAATTCACTTTGTTGGTTCGATCTTGAGACATATTGAGGCTTAATAGGAAAAGAAAAGTTAAAATAGGTCCACTTTATGTGAGGGGCTACAACAGGATGAGGAATGACAAAGTTCTGAAGCCACTGATCGCCGTCACTGCGTTCAAGTCTAGCATGAAATATACTGGCATATTCAATACTCCAGGGAGAATATTTTGCTGATTGATCCTAAAGATTTGGCTGTGAGCCGAAAGCAGCAACAGCATAAACGGAGCATGAGGTCGAACGTAGAACTGTGACATAACTTCCAAATTCACCAGGTTAATGGGAAAGCAGCCAAAGGAAAGGGCTGATGAAGGAGTAAAGCTGTTCTCACAATAGAAATTCACCAGGTTAGAAGCTTTCCTTATCCGCAGTAGAAGCTCCTGATGTTACACCAATTGCTATGGGACTCTCTGGAAGCCAATTTTCTTTCTCCGCTAATTCCCCATGCTATCACGACAAAAAGCACAAAAGTAAGTAAAAGAAGGCATAAACACTAAAATCTGCCGAAGGAGTGCAACTTCGAAGTACAGACTTACGCTCAATTTGTAGGCTATTCTGTTTCCAGGACCTATTCTCTGCTCACTGTCAACCCAACAAGAGGGCATCCCACGTTCTTCAGCCATCTCTTGTAGGTGAGATGTGTTGCTTGAGTTCCGCCCACCAACGACTAGCATAAGATCCACCTTCTCCTCCACTAACTTACACATAGCATCTTGGCGTTCCTTCCTCTCACACTGTCTTGTTATTTAGCTCCAGTCCAACTGCTCAGTGATTTTCTCTCACACAAGAGCAGTGCAATAAGGGATGGCAAGAGATTGATGCTATCTAAGACAATCGCCCATGGAAACAGTGGGAGCTAATTTCAGAGCGAATGCAATGTTGAAAAATCTCATTGTAGGCTTATGAAGGTTGATGACCCTACATATCAAACTCTAACAAATGGTTACTAAATAAACAAATAAAGCACAAACTAGAAGCTAGAACCCCGAAGCAAAGCTTGAGTGTTCCTCAATCCCAACATTAAGCCGGTCAAAGACTCAGGATCTCAGCCAAAAAACATTTAACCCAGCAGAGCCTCCCCCAGCAGAAAATCACACAATAACCCAGCAAGTATAAGGCATCCTAACTGGATTGTAGAGGATTGCCCATCATATTCTGCTACCAAAAAAGCTCGCCTGTTCTTTTCACATTATATAAGGGACCACTCCCGCAACAAGTGAAGGTAATTGTAAATTTCAGGATGTGACAAACTTCAAAGCAAATTATCAACCGTGCCTCACGGATGCACTGCCAGAATGGCTACAAAGATAAACAAACTAAAGTTTCATTGAAAATATTAGTGGCTTTCTCACTGAATGCACTATGAATATTCTGATTTAAACTATGACAACAACACCAATCAGCTGGGAAAGATAAACAGCTTCTGCAACTAAAGATTTCATTGATGAGTTAATATTAGTGGCCATATGATTCTCACTGAATGCACTATGAATATTGTCAAGCATGGACTAGTTCATAGATCTTTGGGCTTCGATTATCAAGGAATAGAGACTTTACAAATAAAGCCTGAGGATTGGCATTCCATTGCTGTCATTTTATATGTATATGGTTACAATTATCTACGTTCCCAATGTGCTTATGATGTAGCACCCGGTGGACTGTTAGCTAGTGTGTCTTCAATCTTACTTACGCGCACGAACCTCCGGAAGGTCCAGCGAGATTTGGAGGTTAGATTATTTTTTTCCCTTTTGTGTCTATGATTGTAGCTAAATGGCAATAAAGGAGCATTTTGTGAAAGAAAAATAAAACCTTCTAGTGCTCCATTTTTCACATATATTCCTACAGCATATAAATAGTCTGAGGTCATTAGGAGCATGTTGGATCTGGTTGGATTAGTGAGTATTATATTCGCTATATCCCTTGGACTTTGGAGTTTTTAATCTACAGATTTTTGGCAAAAGAACCCATCAGTAAATTTGATGCCAAACCACCTAGGTGGCAGGAATAGTTTAGTGTATGTGGCTGTGGCTTTTAACTTGGCTTTAGATATTTACATTTGAAATTTGACTCTTACTATGAAATATTGTGAATTGAACATTTCAAAATTTAATTGGAAAACGCATAAATATTTATCGAAACAGGTTGCATTTGATTTTTCTGTTGTTTACCTTTAATCTTATTCATGTCTTTTATGTGTCACGTTAGACTCCAACTCTCGTTGAACTCCGAATAACTCTCCTAATTGTACTTTTAATTTTAAAGGAGTTTAACGGCCGCGTGTTTTTTTGAAGATGGGCAATGTGACAGATGCCGCAAAGTGGTTTCTGAGAAAACCCCTGAGGGTTGGTCTGCTGGTTGTGGTGCTCCTGTGGCGGCAGTGCTCCTGGTGGTGGTGGTCCTGGTGGTCCCGGTGAAGGTGCTGAAGCCGACCAGGATGCATTGCAACCTAAACCCGTGGGGGTTTGGGTTCTCCTTCAGTTTTGCGGGTCGGGTTCCCGTGAAGATGCAGAAGGAGGCGAAGGTGAAGGTGGGCATTGGAGTGAGCTCCAAAGGAGAAAATATTGCGTACCCCTAGTGATTCCACCGTGGAATCCTCACAACTCTGAAATGGCGACACGTGTGCGAGGGACCCACCATGTGTCAGGAAGGCTCCACGTTGGAATCACTCATCGGCACAGGCCAGAGGAGAGAGCAGCGGGAGAGAGAAATTTTGAACAAAAGGTGTCCTCCTCTCTCTCCTCTTTCGCGCTCCTCCCAGATCTCCAATTCTCTCTGCACCTCACGCCGCGCTGCCTCCGTCGACCAACGAGCGACGCCCTAGCCTCCGACGCCGATGACGCCTCCGATGACTGAGGTCCGCCGCTACCCACGAGCGACGTCCATCGCCTCCCACGAGCGAGGTCCGCCTCCTCGCGCCGACACCGACCCTGCCTCCGACGAGCGATGTCCGCCGCTGCCCACGAGCGACGTCCGTCGCCTCCCACGACCGAGGTCCGCCTCCTCGCGCCGACGCCGACCCTGCCTCCGACGAGCGACGTCCGCCGCTGCCCACGAGCGACGTCCGTCGCCTCCCACAACCGAGGTCCGCCTCCTCGCGCCGATGCCGACGCTGCCTCCGACAAGCGACGTCCGACTGACCGCAACTCTCTCTCTTCTGCTTCTTTTCGAATGATGATTGCCCTCCTCGCCGGAGGCAGGGAATGAATTACTTACGGAATGAATTAACAAATATTATCAATGCAAATATTTAGGTATAGATCATTGTTGATGCTGAAAAAAATTTCATTGTCTAATTTTTTTTTAAGCGACATAGATCATATTTAGAGAAATACTTTCCAAATGATAGATTTTCCTCGAAACAACCTTTAAGTTCTCCCTCATTTACGCCCAAAAGAGTGAAAAAAGAACATGCAACGGACTGCACCTCCAATCTCAAGCCAAACCCATCAAAGGCTTCTGACAGAAACGAATGATCCTCTAACTCCACACCCCCACTTCAGTAACTTCACAGCCAACAACAAACATAACAACCATGTTCAGGGCAAACCATATCGGCACTCAAAGAAAATTAAGCGTGTCAAAAAGGGAAAGAAATCGAACCTTTCTAATATGGCAAGAAAAATATTCTCTGCCCTTATGTGGAGGATCCTCAAAAAAGTTGATCTTGCATCTCCCCGCACCACAGGGACACATCGCAGCGCTGTACTTGTTGCACCACGCAAAGAAATCACACCCATCAACACCGTTCTACAAACAAACTCACCACCCAAAAAAAAAAAAAAAAAGAGTGGATTTCCATGAAAACATCAATTAGGAGGAGGAGATCAGTGTCCTGTAGATGATCCAGTGAGATAACAAGGTGATATCCTCCACAGGAAGTCATCTCAGTCTTAGCCTGTGTAACAAAGATATTACAAAACCGCGACATAACTTCTTTCAGACATCCAAGGAAAAATATGAAAAAGAACAGTGCAGTATTAACTCCAAATTCTGGATATTCGAGCTACATGAAGGTATAAATAATTCAAGTTGACCTTGTTTCAAGAAGAACCTAAAAAGTCCCGTAGGTGCCAAATATTGCTAATCTAGTTATGATTAATACACCAAAAACAGCAAAAGGTGAGTGCGACCTTCATATGCTTTAGTATAAAGCTTTGGCTTTTTTGCAACATAATACTCAATTTCTATTTTAAGAGAAACCTAACCAAAAAGCTTTAGTAGTACGTGCACCCGAGTGCATTTTCGTATATAGCCAACCTAGACCTCGTGAGTGAGCAATATGCTAAATGAATGCAAGCCCCCGTTTCAAATCGAAACAATGTAGCAGGATAGGGGGGTTCTTTGCATGTAAAGCAAAAGCAAAGCACAAGATCAAAGCAAAGTGCAAACCATTACTATGTAAAACACCATCCAAGTGTCACATTATGAGAGAAGAAAAGAACAAGGACATGGGGGCAATACAAATTTTGCACTTAAGCAATGTGGCATAGCTAGGCTCAGTGAACATGAAATATCAGTGGCAAAAACTGCTATGACCTCCAATCCTTTCGTTCTAACTGAAAACTTGCCATTCCATATTCTACTTCAAGCATCCAAAGTGTAATTTTGATTCAGTTCTCCATTCTTCCATTTGGACCACAACGTTGAACCTTCCCATCAAGGACACAAGGTTTAATTGAGGGCCAATTGCTCCAAATCAAACAGAAGATTTTTTTTCTGAATAGATAAATGTCTTTACATAGATAGGTACGTCCTTAATCAAAACACATACACAAGTTGAGGAAACACAATTTATGTGCTTTCAAGAGTCAAAAGACAGATTCTGTTCTGAGACTAATAATTTGATTATCCTCCTACATTTATTATAATCAGGCATCAAAAGCCTACAACACATCAGCATTAGGTGCATCATACAATATACAAGCAATGCAGCCATTTTTTAGGTTAATCTTTCAACAGAGAAAACTATGCCTTTCTATTTAAGTAATTCTAGCACTCGGGAAATGGAATCCCTGACTGTCTTACGGTTATAAGGCTTTCCTCGACAGCAGAATAACAAAAAAAGGGCATTCATGCAAAGCCACAGTAGACAGTTCATCCAAGTCCGATATGTCTGCGATAAACTTGAGCAACAAGATGGTTATGATGTGAGATTCTTTCATGATATGCAACATTAAGCACTTGGACATATCATTGAGTAACGGAATCCCATTACATCACAAGTCAAAGTCGGGACCTTCGAAAACCACGATACGACTTCAGCATTGGGTTGCATCTGATGCCTCTTGCAAGAATCCAGATACCTGACAGTATAAACCAAGGACTAACCAAGATCAGAAAGTAATTATCATCCGATAGCCAATCACTTTACCCAGTTACCGTACTTATAACAGCAGCCGATTAGCGAACCAGTCACAGCCAATGAATGTAAAAAAGCAGGCAACAAAGAAAAAGCACAGCAAGAATCATTTTAAGTTATTCAATTAAACATCCAACAGAAACAGGAGATACATTATACACAAACTCGCAAATACTTCATTTCTGAGTATATATTAGCTGCCAATTAACCTAACTCCAAGAGACAGATCTATGGTGCTCTGTTTTTCGATAGTGCTCGCCCCAAAATTCGTTCTTTAAGCATAAAAAAATTTCAGCAAAAAGAAAACGGCTAAAAATCCAGTCTTCGGCGTGATGACAACTGAACATGTAAAGCAAGACATCAAGCACGCTAATTCACTCGAGCAAACTCGTTTCCTTCAACCATTTCAAGCAAATTTCACTCATTACGCAACGCACTCGCAACCCGACACCGCAACACAAGCCTTCCTCCGACATCATCAGAACACAGAATTCTGCAATCGCAGTGACAACGACAAGAGAACAAAACCCAGTTCACGTGAAGGGGAAAAGAATCGCAGGGAGGCCAAAGAGAACCAAGACCAGAACAGAGCGTGCGTACCGAGCTTCCAAGCCGGGTGTCCCCATGAAGACCTCAGCTCTTAAATTAGGCATTTGACTCTTTCATCGCTCTTTTCAAGGCAATAAGCAGGCAACAACGATACTACCCCGCTAGATCATCCCACATCACGATCAATCATCTCAAAAGCAACAAAATATCAGACAAAATGACCAGAGAAGGACGCCCAACACGCACAGACTATCTTCTAGTTCAAGGAAAGGAACAAAAGAGACCAGGCATCATCCTTTGAACATTCATCAAAAATTCCGACAATATTAATACACTCTACTAAAAAATAAATGTGTAGTAGGATAATAAACACCGGACAAAGTATAAGTTGCATCATTAAAAACCTTTAAAACATCTAAAATTTTTGGCAAATATCCCACTTTTGTGGGTATAAATTAATCTGAGGTACATTATCAGAAATGAATGCACATAATAAATCTTTATATGCTAAAGATTCAGTAGAAAGTGAAAGTAGAATTCCAACGAGTTGGAACATCTTTTGAAATCTTTTGGCCTTCTGCCATTTTCTACAAAATTTACCCCATTCTCTCATTTTTTGGGATGTTTCCATAAAAATTGAATCGCCATTTTTATTGGTTGAAGAAAAATATCGAGAGTTTTCAAACCATCTTGTACACATAAATTTAAAACATGACAAGCACATCTAACGTGAAAAAATTTTCCTCCAAAAGCGGGTTTACAAATATTTTCTAACTCGACAATTGAAGCGGTATTTGCTGCAGCATTATTAAAACCAATTGAAAAATTTTGTTAAGCAAATAATATTCTTCTAAAATTTGCCTAATTAATCTATAAATATTATTTGCCGATGATTATCATCGAAAACTCTAAATGCAATGACTTTTTTTTGAATATTCCACTGTCATCATCCAATGACATGTTATGCCCATGTAAGAATGACTTTGCCAAGGATCACCCAAATGTCACTACCTATATGCACGCATCCATTAAATTGCATAAAAAAGTTTTGTAAATCTTTTTTTTTCCCTTTTTGTAAAGATCTTTAATTGCTCGCTTAACTGAATTTCTAGAAACACGCTTTTGCTTGTGGAGCACACATGCATTTTGTACAAATTCATTAAAACCAAATCTTTCTCCAAAATTAAATGCTAAATGCTCAACGGAAATAAATTTGTCTAATTCTTCCTTATAAGTTTTGTCATTAAAACGAAATAAAAGGGAAGTGTTAGGATTGACGCATTCGAAATTTGTTGTTGCCCGATATCGATTCCCCGTTCGATTGGATGTTTGCTTCTAAGATGTCGCTTAAATGTTCCATATCCTTGTCCAATTGTGATATTTATATATTTTCCCACAATATTTACAAATTATATCATACCTTTTTCACCAATATCAAACCTTTCCGCTTTCGCCGAAGTGATTCCAAATGTCGATGTAAATTCTCGCCCGCCTTTGTTGTAGATATTTCTCTAGGAGGATTAAAACTTTCTTGAGTCTGACGCCCCCATATCGGGAAAAATGTTGATTTCATCATCTGAAAATCTGCATATTCACGAGGATCAAAAGAATGATGGGATTCCGTCATGCGATATTCTTCCCTTTGCCGATGGCACTCGACTCCACTTGCCATTTTCAAGTGATTGATTGAGAGAATTGAAAGAATTCGGATTGAGAACTGGGAGAATTAAGAAAGAATTTAAGACGAGAGAAGAGAATGGATTGAAAATTGAAAGAATTTAAGAGAATTGAGCAAAATTGGAGAGAATTCTTGTCGAAAGTGAGCAACTGAGGCTGACTGGGATCTCAACACAAGGAATAAAGAATTGGCTTGTTTCAATGTCTTCATTATCTTGTCTCTAACTTACATTGTCATGGCTTTCTTGTCTCAAGCAAAATTTTCCTTAGTAAAAATTTTCGGTGAATTGCCGCTGAATGTAGTTCAATGGAAGCATACTCCTGCGGATGAAATAGGAGACATCAAATGAACTAATTATTAATGACTTAGGGGACAACTTTTAAGTTAGAGCAGTCTCTTGTACGGCGTTTTAGTGATGACTTTCTTGTTTCTTTTCCTTGATGAATTGCAAAACCCGATGGACCTGTTATGCTTGTTCTTCAGCTGCTTAAAGTTACTCTATTCTAGAGCCATGGGCTAACATCACATCTACCTCTCTCTCCACTAAATCAACGTCTCAATCCTTCCCCAACAAGACCTGGGATAACTAGAAGGTTGCACGATAAGCAAGTTCTGCATGCGAAGTAGTAATAGCCTCATTAGGCTCTGTCCTGTTCTCCTGAACATATGCAGCGACTTGCTTTCTCATCATCGTTTCGCTATAGTTGCCCAAAATGTTAATCAAATTGAGAACGGGGTCAGGCCCGTCAGGTCTTAGACTCTCAGCACTTCAAGGTCAAAGAGAAAAGACCGTTCAAGTTCAATCTACCGATAAAGTTGACATGGTAGGCCAAGCAGACAGAAAATAGGACATATTCGTGATCCGCATTCTTTTTGGTAAGGTCTAAGTTACGTTCTACTGTACAAGGTTCATTGAAGTGATTTTATTCTCAATGACTAAAGAAATTGAAAGCCAGATAAAGATTCTCATCTAAATTGGCAAAAGTATAATAGGTTTAGGACTTTTTAAATAATTTTGGGAAAATTGCTTCTGGTTTAGATGAGAGTCTTCATCTGGCTTTCAATTTCTTTAGTCATTGACAATTTTCCCCGATTTAGACACACATCTAAATGCTCATTAAGAAAAAGAGGACGGTGGGCACCGGCTTTGTGATCTCCAACTGCGTGAAAAGTAGTATACGGGGTAGCAGAATAACTATAGCGCGGAAGAGCCCGCTTTCAGGAACGAACTCCACCACCACCGGTGATCTTTGCACCGTAGCTGGACATAGCACAGGATGATCGATATTTTGGCATTGAGGAGGAAAAAGCAGAGGAAGACCACGAATGTAAAGCTCTTTCTTCCAGATAGCGTCCAAAAGGGGGTCAAATTCCATTACATTGGCGAGAAACGAAAGAATGCCTCCGGTTAATGCCAAGATCGAGAACACAGTGTCTCGTACCATGGCTGCTTGGGGACTTCGCTTTTCTTTTCGCTGTCATACATGGAAGTCGTTATTTATAGAACTTCCCGAACCCAATAGCATGGCACAGTACGAAATTGCACTGGAGGATTTGCAGCTCAGATCAGTTCATTCAGCACGAAGAGGATGGTCAAGACAACGTAATTAAAGATGAATCCTACTTGCGAAGCATTCTTCTGCCATTAAGTACTCGCCGAGCATTCTCAACGAGCACACTCTTCATGATATTTACTTTAGAGTCAGCATAAGAAGCAAATGACAGTTAAAGTCCGTTTTCTGCATCATAACGAGAATTCACACCCGCAGGAAGGATTCACCCGACGTAGAAGCATGGATCATACTCTCTTGTCTCAACATGGTCAAGTGAATTTGTCTTGCTCTTGATAAGTTCAGTAGAAGTATTTCTTGAGTAGCATCTGTGAGGAACAACGAAGGGCCTGGGCGACATGATGATTTACGTTCAGATTCAAGAAAAGGCTCGCGACCGAGACTTTTTGGTTTTCATTTTTGCTTTCTTTTCCCACTTCCTTAGTTGCAAAATCCAATGCGATTCTAAATTTTGCATCATCTGCTAGGACCCTAGATTCCTACCCCAAAATTGTCATCTTCACGAGTTCTTGGTGGAGAATTGCTGAACTCGATGAGTCAGTGTTTCCACCGGGACAAATGGCACGCTTACCTCCTCATCTACTCTCTCCAAATTCAAAACAATTTGAAACACATAAGGACCAACTTTGCAGAGAGAGGGGAAGACGGGAGGAAGTGAAGAAAGAAGAGAAAATGAGGGCAAAAAATAATTAGCAGTAATCTTAATGAAATCAAGCCCAGATGGCAAGTAAAGACATCAATCCGGCACCAAGAAAGAGCATTAAATAAGACACTACTTGAAGTCTAAAGTTGCAGCTCATCCTTTTACTCAAAAAGTCGGCAGCAATCAGGTCGACCAAGGCCATGTACACCAAGATGCCGGCTGACATGCAGTCCAATATACCTTCGGTGATCAGCGCTCCGACGCTGTAGGGATTGTAGGATGAAGCGATCGCGGTTCCCGCAGCAATCCCTGCAGGAGTTGTTATGGCGAAGAAACAGGCCATAATAGTGGCTTGGGAGAGTTTTAAATTGGGCTTGGGAAATGCAACCTCCGAGTGCAAATCCTTCAAAGAACTGATGAAAAGAAAGTGCCGCTATCAGTGGTCTTATAGTACATGGGCTCTGCGAAACACCGAGGGATATACCGATAATTACTGAGTGTGACACTATTCCAAGCTCCAAAACCTACAGAACAGAGGCAGGGAAATTCAAAAAGAATTAAGCGCACCGTTAATATTTTTTTCTGGGCAAAGGCTGGAGGGATAATACCAAAAATAGCATAAATTAGTCATCTGGAGATGATATGTAAACTTGTAAAAGCACAAAACAACGTCTCTCATGACATTTGCAGAGAGTATTTGACGTGATCATTCACTTCTCTTCCAATAATACCCTGTCCAATCGCCATGTTTACAAGTCAAGTCTACTTCCGTTTGATTATCTATTAACTTTGATGCCCGATCTAAATGCTAAGTTTTCAACAATTGCAAAGTAGTTCGGTGGAGAGTACAGTTTAATTGCGGCAAATCAACTCTGTAATCTCCAGTCAGTCAAGCTCACAAGTCACAATTCAAGCCCTGTTTGGTCATTAGTGCAAAGGCTTCTTGAAATTCAACAACTCCTAGCTAATAGGAGGAAAAAGAGCCACCCAAGTCACCTACCCCACAATTCATTGCATTATGTGGGACATACCGAATGACTGAATATGTTACTCCTCTTTTGCCTAAAATTGAAGGACTGCAAGTTCAACCCTTCATCCAAAACCACCACCATCATATCTAATTCGCCAACACCAAAATTACCTTCACATGATAACAAAACCACAGAGTTTGACCTAAACAGGATGGCCAAAAGCTGCCAGATTAAACAGCCCTAATTAATCATTCCGGCTTCTCAAGAAAATTAATGGCAGACAAATTACCCACTAACATTATGGATCACATCAAGCACAAAATTTATGTTGTCCCAATTTGTTTATCTTTTATTATCTTTCGTCAGGGGCTAATTCTAAAGTTCAATATGACTTTAGACAGGAGAAAAACATGAAACTCGCGAAATATTCCAAACACACCACATTATGATCTAGCAAGGAAAGCTCCGAGACACCCGTAGACCAGCAATAATGAGCTCTAAAACAACCATCAACAAATGCTAAAGCCAAACCCTCCATCCAAACAACACATGGAACATAAAAGATTTACCTGAGAAACGACGACATGCCGGGCATGACCATCCCCTTCTCCATCCCCCGGTCCATGAGAGTGCCCGTGCCCATGACCATGATCATGAGAATGTAAGGGTTCCATCAGGTTCCCATCACATGCGCCCTGTCCCTGAGAATGGTTATGTCTGTGGTGAGCTGCATGCGCATGCATTCCCACAATGTGCATTCCACCGCCTTCTTCTTCTCCAAATACCTTCCCCTCAACTGCAAGTAGACCTGACTCGAGACTCGTATCCACAGATCCAGCTCGACCTTGTTCCTCACTTGTTTGAGTCAAACCCTGTTTTGACATTGTTCAAAGAAGGATGTCAGATACTATCGATGAGCCATGAACGCAATTCTAAGCAATAAAGAGCACGAAGACCCACTGAAACAACACAGACACGTTTATGACTTACTCAGATTGTTACCTTATGAGTCAACCTATGATTTCTTCTTATTAACGAGAATGAATAACTAATGCTTCTTTCTTCCTTCGTCTAAATATAAGATATTGACATATCCACGAATCAGAAATCTATATCTGTTAAATGATCACCGATACTTGTCTGAAATTGATCTGAACAAGACAAACTTACAAATGAAACACAAGAACAGTACCTGCTTTCTCTCATAATACTGAGTCCCCACAAAATCGACAAGAAGGGTCGCTAAGGACGCCATCATGGCAAAGAACCCAGCAAATGGGAATTTCGACCAAGGGTATTCAGGCAAGCACGGATCTGAGAGCGCTGATGTTCCACCCGACAGCATGTGCACGAATCCCGTGGCAAGAATTACACCAGCAGCAAAGGCCTTGGCTGCCACAAAAATGCTCCCATCGGTGCGGAGAAACTTCCTGTGCTTCCCGACCAGCGGAATCGCAATTCCACAAACGCCAGCCACTAGAATCGATGCCATGGCGACGAATTTGAGCGTGAAGGCGACCGAATCATCGCGGCAAGACTCTAATTCTATCGACTGGCAGCTGGCGTTAAACTTGAAAGGAGCTAGAGAATGGAAAAGGAAATCTGTTTTGAAACCAAAGCAAACGATTTCAGTCCCCTAGATTGTATACTAGAAGCAATACCGATTTACAAATCATATTCGAGTTTCCAGCGTGTTTTTACATCTCACAAGATGCATAAATCCAGTCAGACGAACAAATTCAGTCACGGGTATTCACAAAAGAACTGCCTTTGGGGCAACCAACTCCAGTCCAATGAGCGCACTCGGCCCAATCAACATATACACACACCCAACAAAAGCTAAAAAGACAGGGCACGGCAATAAAAGCTCGCGAATTTCCCAGCCAAACAGCCTCGAAACCCCGAAATTCACCTGTATAAGACCTAGGCTTCGACATCAGACGAT
Source organism: Syzygium grande (assembly GCA_024733475.1). Lineage (NCBI taxonomy): Eukaryota > Viridiplantae > Streptophyta > Magnoliopsida > Myrtales > Myrtaceae > Syzygium > Syzygium grande. Next base: position 35,028,895 of record JAMXDD010000008.1, on the reverse strand, counting down.
CGAGGAACAGCATCTCCGAGAGTTCCTGACAAAAGGGGGCCGAATCGAATTCAATCAAACGACACCCAGAACACACGAACCACGAATTGCGCATTGCGCGCGCGCGCGCCCGCGCCCAGGAAACAGAACCAGGTTTCCCCACCGCATACATACCTCGAAGGAAAACACGGACCGGAAGACGCGTTCCCGGGCCGCTTCACCCGAGCCGGGTATCGATCGCCGCGGGACGCGATCGATGCGCAAGCGGGAGGAGAGCAGCCCGGTGACGGCGCCGCGACGACAGAGGGGAGGAGGAGGAGGAGGAGCAGGAGCATGGGTGGAGAGGTGCTTATATACGTAAGGAGAGACGCGACGGAACTGGGCGGGTGGGGGAGACGGCGATGGGGGGAGTGTGTCGACATAGTTGACCAGGCGTGAGGGCCACGGAGGGGAAGGGAGGAGGGGAGCGTGCGCTCCGGGGAGGACAGACAGAGGGGCGATGTCGACACTTTTCGTACATGTTAATGTCATTCTGGTCCGGTTTGGACATACGAAAAGTCCCTTTTGCGCGGGTGGGTGTTCTTCTGCGCTTTTTCGCATTTTAATCGCCTTTTTCCATTTTTTTTTTCTCCTTTCTCTTCTCCTTTCGTTTTTTTTTTTTTTTTTTTTTTGTCTTTGGTGCCGCGGCGTGCTGTTCTTCGTCGGCTCGTGGGTAAATGATAAAAGTTAAACGGAGTAATTGCGCCACGTCAGCCAAAGGCGTCGCGTGGGCCCCCCCTCCCTCCCCCGGGGGAGTCCCCCCCGGGTTGCCTCTTTTCCGTAGCGTGGGATCTGGCGATTGATCCTCCAATGCATCTCGCAAGGAAATCTTTTTTGGCATTCGTATCTGGAATTTTCTTGTTGGTAAAGGAACTGAAATGCAGATGAATCTCTTGAAATCGAACGCCCCAATTTCTTGTTGGCAAGATCATTCCCGAAGCGCTTTAAATTGAAAATAAGAACTCCGCGTTGTTCCGATATCTTTTAGTAAAACGGGGCATTATCGTCTTTTTGATTAACAGGTTCGGTTATCACTTTCGAGTCCATCTCAATGATGATCTTATGAAAACCGTGTTGCTTGACGAAGTTGAGTCCCAATCATAGTGCCAGGAGTTATGCTTCATATGACGAACTTGTTCCGACGAAGGAGACAAAAACCTCCCAGCCAATTGCCCCCCTTCATTTCTGATTGAACATCCTACGCTTTTAAGTCCGGGATTTTATGTATGGTTCTAAACCATTGTTTTTTTTTTTTAAATTCAAGTCCTTACGAAAAGATGTCTAGATTCGATGAGTCGAGATGATTTACTTCTTGTGTCAATTCACACTTTATCGTGTCCCCTGTGTAGTTTTAGTTCATTATCAGATATCGATATGACTTTTGATCAAATATTATGAGAAATGCGGGATTTGACTTTTACACCGGAAGTGATCGGATCTGAGTCTAACCAACCCGCTACGTCTACCCAAGCCGAGCTGTTTCAAAGGGTGAATCACGTGTGTCCGATCGAGCAATTCTCTATGTACTTCCATCGGACACTCTCCCATTCATCCCAAAACACTAAGAAGGAAAAATAAACAGGCGCTTCTCTCGTTCTACCAAGCTTTTCCAAGCCGTTCGTGTTTATCCGGGGCTGCAAGATTACTCACACCCGACACGCTCTTTTTCCATGGTCATCTCCTTCGCTTTGTAATAACCTCGGATACCTTGAGCAATTCAGCTTAACAAATCCCATCAAAGCGTGCAAATCGCAATAAGACTCCGCCGGACGAGGTGGCTGATGACCCACGAGACGGCCCTGGGTTTCGCGGCGCCCAAGCCGCAACCGGATGCCGGTTCTGCATTCAAAGAAGGAATGGGCACATGATGTGCCGTACAAGAAGGTTTAGTCGATGGAGTGCAAGCAAACTATCTCGCCCGCAACCTGCAGGGCAAGTACTCCTTAAGGTGGGCCATCGGATTGGACGAGGAACTTGCAACGTGTTAAGTTCGAGTGCAAGGTCCTCGTGCTCATGGAATCGTTAGAGAAAATAAACGAGGAACAATAAAGATCACTAGAAATTTATATGGTTCAATTCGAATATTGATACTTATTTTATGAGGAGAGCTAGAAGCAAATAATTTGCTAATGATCGAAAAATCAGAATTATAATCACTTACACGCTCGAGTTGGAGTGTTTCTCACACTTTTATTAAGCCTAAATTCATAATATTTACAAATAAATAACTTAATTGGACGTAAAATTCACGGCACAAATTACTGTGTGTTCAAGTGCTCTTGTGCGTCTTTGAAGAGGTCTACTCTCACATGGTCAAATCTTGTACAAAAAGATTTAGACTTTCTTAACCGACAAACGGAGACTTCCCCTAAACCCAAAAACACACGTCTTTGTACACATATCAAGTTAATATTCCCGTCAAAGATAAATTTTCTCGTTCAAATGGGAAAATTCCTGATAGATTCGATTTAACAATCAATCAACATCCTTTAATCAAACCGGAATCTCGTACAAGCCTTAAACTCGAGTTATGATTTAACAATTCTACACATAGGCTCAACATTTGAAGTCAAGTCATACTACTCATCATCCATGCCGGCTTACCCAACATCCTGACCGGCGATCGCTCTTTATAGACGTCAATTGAAGTTTAAGCTCCGCCAAGGAAACAAGCTTATTTAGTCATCATGCCCGTGGTGGAGTTCTCTACTTAGCACCACTTGCCAGCATAAATAAGTGTCCTACTAAAAATCTGCACTCATCCAAGATTTGAATCCACAAAACCTATGGTCTCACTACCATTATCGTCCCTCGTAAACACTATACCAACAACTATTGTTCCCTTTAAAGATATGATGATCCACTTCACAGCTTCCTAATGAATTTTACCAAGACGTTTCATATAATAGCTAACTATGCTAATAACTTGTGAAATGTCATGCCTAGTGTATACCATGGCATACATAATACTACCAATTGCCCTAAAATAAATAACAAGGGATATATGCTCCCCCTCCTTCTCAGTCTACGGTGGGATGTGGAATAGGAACCACTCGAACGGGGAATCACTTGGACTAGATAGAATCAGCTGATGTTAGGTGGTTCCTAGGGGTGTCGGTTCCGATTCCCGATTCCATAAAATTGGTATCGGTGACGGACGGTCCGGTTCCCAATTTTGTGGTGGGAACCGAACCGCTCAAACTAGACCAAATTTTTATTTATTTCTTAAAAAACAACAGTATGTGAAGTGTAAATCTAACGATCGGCTCTTTCTCTATTTGCCTCTTAAGTGTCCCATGCCTCCTCTTTTCCTCTCTTGGCCTCTCGACTCCTCACGGTCACACTAAGGAGCGCATAAGCATCCTCTCACTGGTCTTATCTTGTTTGCACATTCGTTTCATCGATTTCAAGCCGTCGTAGCCTCCACCGGCCATCGCCATTCACCGATTCAGAGTCGCACAAAAACTACTGTGTCTTGCTCTATTTTTCGCTCAAATTATGCGAAGAGTTCTACTCCGGCTCGATTCCTTTTCGCCGACTCCGATTCCAGTTGATTGATACTGTTATAAAGTTCCCATCACCGATTAAGTCGCTGTTCATGGCCTTCAATTGCATTTCCAAGGTAGCATTCGTGCTTTGTCTCTACTCTTTTACATGCAAAATGGAGGCCAAGAGTTATGGTGACGTTTATGTGAAAATCGACTACATCTAAAGCCTTTTTAATAATCCGAGATTGTATTATTGCTGGTCGTTCGTTATGATCTAAAATGTTTAGTTGTTTTACATTTACATCGAAGATCTATGGCTGAGTCACCCATTAGATGTTCGATGTGTAGGGTTCATCAACGAAAAACAAAGCAGCGGAATATAGAACCCTAGACAGGATCCATGTGTATTGAAATCGAAAGAATTTGGAACGTTCAATAATCCGATAACGGATTGTTTTAAGTGTTGCGCCTCTACCGTATCCACATCAATAAAATTCTCCAAATCCACGTGCACAGGATCTTGAAATTTTCTTTTCAACGCCTTTTGATTTTCGATCTTGAAGAAAACCTTGATTTTCGAATCATCGAATGATTGCCCTAGACGAGAATCGATTCTCTATCTATTTATACAACCTCATTATCCAGTCAATTAAAAGAAGTGGGCGGGTAATTTGGGCTCACGTTTAATCGTTATCTCATAACGCTAGCATAAATAATTTAAATAAGAGAATAAATTAAAATCTACTTCTTAAAAGATTAAAGGTGCATAGAAAATATTAAGTCCGATTTTGCTATTGTGCGACCACATAGGTTCACTAAACATTAACAGTGTGCTCAAAACCTTTTTGGCCCACAAGTCATAAGCGGTCTCTAACAAGATATTATGACTACCTAAGTATAGTGAAGGTCGATTTTTCCGACACAACCTAATTCACAACTAATATTAGAGTATCAATACTGATTGATTCCTAGGGCAGACCACTAACGATCTCCCACTTACACTAGAACCAATCATATAAACTAAGTCCCTTTGTCACTTGATTTCGGAGTTAAGCATAAGGCAGGACAAGTGTCATCCTTATATAGCTTAAACTCATTTTCTCGATACCATAGTTAGACTGTCAAAACAAGTAGTTGACTCTTCAACTCACTTGAGCATGGCCATGCATTTCACAGTCTCAACTCTACGGGAGGCCAGGAAATCATACCCTCGTTATATGAGAGGGACAAATCCCATCTTGTCTACTCACATCACTCAAAGACGATTCATGACATGCCCACCATTGCCTTTATAATCACCTGTTACGGCTAACGTTTGGCAATGTTAAAGCATGCCAATCCACGTCTAGGAAACCATAGCAGACTCAGGTTAAAGGACTATACTCTATAGTTGTGATGAGAAATACTGATGACATTACCTACAGTATTCTCATAGTGGGTCTGTCCAATACAATGTTCTCTAACATGTATTCCATGTGATCAACTTTATATCTCTATATTCATGACCCGTGAAACTTGGTCATCAGTTGACTCACATGCTAGTCTCAAACACCATTTCCTTCCCAATGCACAATGACAATTGACTAGGGACATTTAGAATATTAATATCCACTCTATTAATAAAGTTTCACGATCAAATCACATATTTGATTATCTATTAAGGATATTCAATATTCGGGGATAAAGATTTCGCATTCAATTATATACTAAAATTAAATCGAAATCAAATATAATATATATTTTTTATTAATGAACAATGAAAATGTATATCACATATGCTCCCACTCACATCAAGACCAATCACTAATGTGTCTAAGGCCTAAAGCATTACAATGACGCTCATGCTTAGATTGTGGAAGAGCCTTCATCAACGGATCAGCTATATTTAACTCCGTTACAACTTTGCACATCTTGACATCACCTCTTTCAATGAATTCTCGAATGAGATGATACTTCCTGAGTATGTGTTTGGTCTTCTGGTGAGACCTAGGCTTTTTAGCCAAAGCTATGGCCCCATTGCTGTCGCAATTGTGGTCCGTTGGATTTGAACTTGTGGGACTGATTCCTAGTCCTTCTATGAACTTTTTGGAATCCAAACAGCTTCTTTTGATGCTTCAAGCAGCAATATACTCGGCTCATCGTTCTCCCGCTTGGAACTCTTCCAAAGACACCGCCCCACCATTCATGCAAAAGACAAAACCTGACTGCGATCGAAGGTCGTCTTTGTCGGTTTGGAAACTAGCATCAGTGTAACCACTTACAGTGATCTATTCTTCTCCTCCATAGACTAAGAATAAACCCTTAGTTCTTCTCAAGTACTTAAGAATATTTTTTACAGCAATCCAGTGATGTTCCCCTGGATCTGACTGGTATTTACTTGTCATGCTCAATGCATAAGCAACATCGGAAATAGTGCACAACATAGCATACATGATGGATCCCACAATAATGCATAAGGAATCCTAATCATGCAGTCTCGCTCATCTTGTGATGAAGGACACTGAGTCTTGCTAAGACTTATGCCATGTGTTATCAGGAGAAAACCTTTCTTGGAGTCTTGCATATTAAACCTATTGATGACTTTGTCAACATATGTACTTTGACTCAGTCCAATAAGTCTCTTAGATCTATCTCTATAGATCCTGATCCCCGAAATATAGTTAGCCTCTCCCATGTCCTTCACGGAGAAAAATTTTCCTAGCGATGTCTTAACGACCGAAGCATAGGAATATCGTTTTCAATGAGTAGTATGTCATCCACATACAACACTAGAAACACAATTACACTCCCACTAGACTTCTTGTATACACAAGCTTCTTCTTTGTTTCTGATGAAGCCAAACTTTTTGACAGTTTCATCGAAACGAATATTCCAACTCCGTGATGCCCTTCAACCCATAAATAGAACGTTGAAGCTTGCATATCTTCTCGATGTTATCTGGTGATGTAAAGCCTTCAGTTGTGTCATGTACACATCCTCTTCTAGATTTCCGTTAAGGAAAGCTGTCTTTACATCCATTTGCCATATCTCATAGTCATAATATGCAGCAAATGCTAGAATAATCCGAATGGACTTAAGCATGGCCCTTTGGCGAAAAGGTCTCGTCATAGTCAATACCATGAGTTTGTTTAAAACCTTTAGCTACTAGCCCCCTGAAATAGATGTGAACATTTCCATCCATATCGGTTTTCTTCTTGAAAACCCACTTACACCCTATAGGTTTGACACCTTCGGGTGGATCAATCAAAGTCCAAACTTTGTTTTGATACATTGAGTCCATTTCGGTTTCATGGCCTGAAGCCATTTATCCAAGTCTGGGCCCATCATAGCTTTTGGAGATATGGGTCGTGGGTTCGTCATTTTCTATTAACAATAGATGACGATGTTACGTCACGTGAAAACCATATCTCATAGGCTCACGATGTGTTCTTTTCGGACCTCTCGAACTATAGGTGCCACCGGAGTAGACTCTACAACTCTTTGTAGATCTAATTGAGGTTCCTCATGAATTAGAACACCCTCTTGTGGCACTATAACTTCTTCGAGGTTTACCTTACTCCCAAGAATAAGAAACTCTTTCTCTAAAAAGACACCATTTCGAGCAACAAACACTTTGTTCTCTGATGGATTGTAAAAATAATATCCTTTCGTTTCTTTAGGATATCCCACAAAGAAGCATTTATCAGATTTGGGTCCAAGCTTATCAAAAAGTAAACGTTTTACATAAGCGTCACAACCCCAAATCTTTAGAAAAGACATACTAAAAACTTTTCCTGTCCACATCTCATATGGTGTCTTCTCTATAGCTTTTGATGGACTTCTATTTAGTGTAAACGCAGCTGTCTCGAGTGCATATCCCCAGAAAGATAATGGAAGATCTGAATGACTCATCATTGATCGAACCATGTCTAACAAAGTTCGATTTCTCCTCTCAGAGACACCATTCCATTGTGGTGTTCGAGGAGGAGAGAGCTGTGAAACAATTCCATACTCTTTGAGATGGTTATTGAACTCTTGGCTTAAATATTCTCCTCCTCGATCAGATCGAAGAGCCTTGATATTTTTGCCAAGTTGATTCTGTACTTCATTCTGAAATTCCTTAAACTTTTCAAAGGAGTCAGACTTATGTTTTATCAAATAAACATATCCATATCTACCGAAATCATCAGTAAATGTAATGAAGTACTGATAACCTCCTCTAGCGGTAGAACTTAGTGGTCCACACACATCAGTATGTATAAGGGCCAATAATTCTTTTGTCCTCTCACTTTGATTAGTAAAAGGAGCTTTTGTCATTTTTCCAACTAAACAAGATTCACGTGTATCAAATGATTCAAAATCAAATGAATTTAATAGTCCATCGCTATGAAGCTTGTGAATTCGTTTCTCGTTTATGTGGCCTAATTGACAATGCCATAAGTAGGTTGGATTCAAATCATTAGATTTAAACCTTTTTGTATTTATATTATAGATTGGCTCATCAAGATTTAGAACATATATCCCATCCACAATATGGGCGCTACCATAAAATAATCCATTAAGATAAAACGAACAACTATTGTTCTTAATATCAAAATAGAAACCTTTCTTGTCCAAACAAGAAACAGAAATAATATTCCTGCGTATAGCAGGTACATAGTAGCAATTATTCAGTTCTAAAATCATGCTAGAAGGTAACGCTACATCATATGTTCCTACGGCTAATGCAGCAACTCTTGTTCCGTTTCCAACTCGTAGTTCCACTTCACCTTTTGTAAGTGTTCTACTTTGTCTTAGTCCCTGCACATCCATACAAATGTAAGTACCACAATCGGTATCCAATGCCCATGAAGTAGAACTAGTAGTAACATTTACTTCTATAACATAAATACCTGAATCGGAAGTCTCACTTCCCTTTTTCTTCAGATCCTCCAAATATTTCTTGCAATTCCTCTTCCAATGTCCATTCTCACCACAATGGAAGCATACAAAACCTGACCCAGTTTGGTCTTGGATTTGGGTTTGGGCTTAGTGCCCTTGCCCTTGCCCTTGCCCTTGACCTTACCTGGCTTCTTAAAGCCTTTCCCTTTTTGAACCATGAGAACATTAGGGGTAGGGTCCTTCTTGATATTCTATCGTGGTTTTGAGCATCCCATGCGATTCGATCAAAGACTTATTCAGATTATGCATGTTATAGTTCATAACAAGCGTGTCATAATCTTGAGGCAATGACTAAAGAATAATGTCGAGAGCCAACTCTTGGCTAATAGGAGAGCCCAGTCGTTCAAGCTTTTCAATATAACCTATCATCTTTATGACATGTGGACTAACTAAGCTCTCACTTGCTAGCTTGCACTCAATTAAGGTTTTTACCGTTTGGTACCTTTAAAGATTATATTGAATCAGGTTCATGATCATATCATAAGCATCCACGTTTTCAAATTGCTTCAGAAGATCTGAGTTCATGGTAGCTAACATTAGACATGATGCATCCAATGCATCATCTTTATGCTTCTGATAAGCATTCCTTTCAACATGAGGAGCATTAGAAGGAGGTGCCTTTTGAGGGAGTGGTTTCTCCAGGACATAATCCTTTTTCTCCTGCTTGAGAACAATTCTCAAGCTTCTATACCAGTCCAAAAAGTTTGAACCATTCAATTTGTCCTTTTCAAGGACAGATCGCAGTGAAAAGTGTGATGCAGAGCTATTTGCCATTATCTACAACAAATATGCAAAGTGAATTGTTCATTAATATTATTTATAATAAACTCCCACTATACTTTTATAACATGTGTCCCAATAAGTATAGTGAACCAAGATCCATATTTTACTAAGACTTGAGTAAACTTTGGCTTACTGCTCAAGACTAAGTTATTTAGGTAGACAACTCTTTGTCAATTGTATCGAATACAACTCTTGGTTGTTGGGGTTGACATCTCATATCTTATCCCCAAACACTATGCCTCAAGGCCCAAAACTGTTTTGATAGCCTCGTTAAGTAAACTAATCTTGACTTATGGATAATTATTATCCATCCTATTTTACTCAAATAGTTAAAGATACCCTGCTTTGGCAGGCCCATCTATTAACGATTTAAGTCTTAATAGGTGTATGATTGGAAAGGCATCATAATATTACTTAATTTTATTAGGGACTCTTAATATTTTATTTAGCGATGAATGTATGCATGTTATGAATAAAAACAAAGCATCACTTATCATAACAAAGGTATATCGATCATATATATGGGAATAACGATTCCAACAAAAATATGTGCCCCTCCATCGAGGGGCGCGCCCCTCAAATCAGGCGAGGCCCACTGCATGTCTGGTCCGGTCTCACTTTTTTTCTTGGGTTCAAGCGGGGGCGGCGCCCAACTATTTTCTGTCTCAATTCTATTTTCCAGAGAGCAAAAATATAGAGGTTGTCAATTCCCCCCTTGTTTAGGAAAATGCCCACGCCCGCCATTATCCGACCGAGCAAAACTTGAGTTTTCTCACGCCTCGAAACAAATGGACTTTGTTTCGGCACCCAAATAAACAATTTTGAAAGACATTTTCCTTCTCAATTGAATATCAATTCATATTTTTTATCTAACCCTAATTTAAACTTTTCGGGCATACATCATTCGTATCATCAATTATTTTCCAATTCAACTTCAATATATCACAAGTAGCTCTAAATTCATCAATAAAAACAAAGCGTGAATTTAGAACCCTTTCCATGTGTATATTGAAATCGAAAAGGAATTTCTAAAAGTGATAACCACGTCAAAGATAAACCCGATCTTCCATGCGATTGTTTCCCAAGTGTAGATAATAGCATCCATGTTGCGCGACATTGTTGATCCATGTGGTAGTAGAAGATCTTGAAGTTTTCGTTTCAACACCTTTTGATTTTCGATACATATCGAAAAAACCCTGCGCAACACCAACACATTCTCTATCTATTTATACAACCTCATTATCCAAATAATTAAAAGAAGTGGGCCGGGCAATTTGGGCCCACGTTTAATCGTTATCTCATAACGCGCACGACAGCATAAATAATTTAAATAAGAAAATAAATTAAAATCTACTTCTTAAGTAGATTAAGGTGTATAGAAAATATTAAGTCCGTTCGCTATTGTGTGCGACTCCGTAGATTCACTAAACATTAGCAATGTGCTCAAAACCCTTTTGGCCCACAAGTCATAAGCGATCTCTAGCAAGACATTATGACTACCTAAGTATAGTGAAGGTCGATTTTTCCGACACAACCTAATTCACAACTAATATTAGAGTATCAATATTGATTGATTCCTAGGGCAGACCACTAACACGATGATACTCCCGAATGACATTTACACGAATATTTGTTGAAAGAATGAAGTTCAATAATCATTCCTTTTAGTATATCGTCTTGTATCATTTAAACACACAGGGATTTAATGTGTTCAACACGTTTGAAGAACGGGAATTATTGTGAATCCACTGGATCTGTTGGATTGCCCGAGAATCGGTCCTCCTGGTCCAATTCCTAGTCATGGGTGGGATTGGACCGGACCAGGAATCAATTACCCTTAATTTACGGCAATAATTTATCAAAAAGTTTAAAGTACTTCAATACAGATATATTCACAAATTTTGCTAACTGCATATTAATGCATGCCACGTCAGATGGTGAGATGGCACTTGCAAAGTACTTAATATTTTCTCCATTCTCTTTCGTTCTTTGCCACTTCTTTCCTAATTTATCTGTTCTTCTTTGTTCTTGCTTGCATTCCACAGGTGCATGACAATCCGCTCGGGTTTCACGCTGAACAACTATCAATTTTTGTCTTCCACTTCACTGATTGTCCACCTTCTTCCCTACTCAGACAATAAGGTCTTGCCGACCCTCGCGGGATGGTCGCGAGGGTTGGTCGGCCAGTACTCACTGGCGGCAAGGGTGGCACCACTTCCACCTAGGCCGCACCACCCGGACGGCACCAACGGTCGCCGGTAGAACCACCCCTCCACTCACGCCACCTCTTCGCTCCCTCCCTGTTCTGGTCTCTTCTTCTTTTTACATTTTAATTTTGTTGAGGTGATCGCATCTCGTCAACAAATGCGAGTTCAGCGTGATTAAGCTGGATCGCAACGTTGGCTAGAAGGACCAAATGGTTCGATTCACCAAATTCAACGTCGAGTGGGCACTCGAGGACCAATTTCGCCATCACTCCTCAGCTCTTCCCCCTTTCGCACTGTTCCAACTTCAACGAATGAGCGAGGCCCAATTGGACCAAATGAGCCCACGAACAACTTGACTTTTTGGTCAACAAGTGCTTTTTATCAGGCCCAGTACAAGGCTCATCGTTCTCGAGACTGTCCAATGGCCTCAAAAGTGTATAGTCAGTCCCCGTCGCCCCTTACCCAAAGCGCCATCCCCACCACCATGACCTTTTTCCATCCGCTTCCCGCCGTTTCTCTTTTGTCCGCTTCTTCCAGACAGACCCCCACTTACGCTCCTCCACGTGTTCCTGCGGACACTGTCGCACGTCAAAGCCACCCCCCAAAATAAGAGAAATAAGAATAGCAGAAATAACTCAAACCCCAAAAGAAGAGAGAGGAGAGAGAGAGCAGGAAATATCCCCCACCCAAAAACACACTGCTCTCTACTTACCTCTTCGCCTTCAATTCAACATCTCTCTCTCTCTCTCTCCGGAGCCATGCTTGAAGAATCAGTGGCTAGTGCGCCTTCGATCTGGGCGACCATGAACAGCTGGTTCACGCCCAGCGTCTTCTTCGTGCTCCTCAACCTCATGATTGGTACCATTTTCATCACCTCGAGCCTCAGCTCCCACAAGCCCAAGGAAGAAGAACAGGAGCCGCACCAACAGCAACAACATCAGCAGCAACAGCAGCAGCATTACGAAGAGAGCCCAAGACCCCAGCAACTCGCCAGATCTCCATCAATGCTGCAGAGGCTCAAGTCCATCAGCTTGTACAGCTACAGATCCCAAGAACCCAACACCCATTTTGGCAAATCCCCTGAAATGGAGACCCATTATGGGTTCTTGCAGCAAAGCCCCGAGCTTGGGCAAGAACAAGAGGCGGAGAGCGAAAAGGAGACGCCTTTCTTGACCAGATCTCCTTCGATGCTGGACAGGCTCAAGTCCTTCAATCTCTACAAGTACGTGTCCCAAGAAGCCAGCTTTTCGCCGACCCATCTCAGCTCTGAGCAACCCCATGAGCCAGAACAACACAGAGCCCAAGCTGAGGAGGAAGAACAAGTTGACCCAGCTGGAGATGAAGAACCAGAAGAGCAAGAAGAGCAAGAACTGGAAGAAGTTGAAGAAGAAGAGGAAGAGGAAGAGGAAGAGGTTGAACAGAGTCTTGATAATGTGTACAGTCAGCTGAAGGAGAATCAGGTCAAGAGGACCAAGTCCGACACCCAGCCGGCATCGGGCGACATAATGCCCAAGCTCCCGGCGAAACTATTTAAATCCGCGAGCGCCAAGTCCGTTTTCGCGCATTTCGAAGAGGACGACATTGTGGAGGCGCGCCGGCCGGCGACGACGAGGGAAGCGAAGGGCAAGGCGAGCCACGAGGTGGACGAGGAAGTCGATGCCAAGGCCGACGATTTCATCAACAGGTTCAAGCAGCAGCTGAAGCTGCAGAGGCTGGACTCCTTCATGAGGTACAAGGAGATGATCAGCAGAGGGAATGGCAAGTAAGAGCAATAGGCTGTGTACCTTTCCTTTGAGGGGGGGTTTCAATTCTACGATCTTGGTGATTCTGTATCTTAGGTTGTTTCTTGTTTCATGGGTGGTGGGTGGTGTAGATTGAAGTTTGATTATCATGGTGGTTGTTGAACTTTCCGTTCAAGGACAAGTAAATAGCGCCTGCCTTAAATTAGCCTCTTCTTCTTCTTCCTCATCATCATCATCATCATCATCATCATCATCATATGGTTGGTTTGAGATTTCCACTTTTAGCATCATTTGGGCTTTTGATTTGGCGGACGGGCGAAAAAGCAGAAGTGGGGACCATTCGTCCACTGCTGAACTGGCTCTGCTGTTTCTTCCTTGGATGCTTTGGGAGGGGAGCTGGAAAGGCAATGGTGGATTGGGTTCAAAACCTGAGCCAGTACGATTCTTGTGTGCACGTTTGTTTTTAAATGCGTTCATGCTCGGCACGAATGGTGGGAGAACTTTTATCTATCGTATAACGTCATTTCTAAATTTTTAATTTATATAATTATGATCCTGAATTTTGATTAAATGTGCAATATGATCCCTAAATTTTAATTTATTCCATGAATTGATTTGTAGACTATAGAGAATATTCAAAGATGACTTTACACATTAAATTAAAATTTAAAGATTATATTGAATAAATTAAATAATTTATGGGCAACATTATAATAAATTAGACCAAAATTCATGATTAATTGTATCATTTTTCCTAAAAAGAAAAAAACTGGTGCGCGTAACGAGTCACGTGGTTTCTCCGTTTTTTGTGGGTATTTTAGAATTACAGGAATTTAATACGAACATGGACCCGTCGGAGCTGTGTAAACCTACTAAGATGCTCACAGATTCTTTTAATCAGTGTGTATAGGAGCATCGAGCAGTGGGCTCGATGTGCATAACCTACTAACCTTCCGTCTCCGTCGACCTTAAATCCCGTTCAATATGGGATTTATCGAAAGTTAGAAAAGATCAGCAAATGGAAATCAAACAAAGTGAGGCCGTTTCGACCACGCGCGGCACGTGGAGGTTTGGACCCGACCAGCGTATCCCAACCGGACCGGTTAATACTGAAAAAGGTTGCGAACGGGATTTAGGGTCAATTTGTTTAGCATAAACTAAACGATTTGAAATATATATTTTTTAAAAAATATTGGTCATATCACTTGAAATATTTAGCCAACAAAAAATATTTCATGATCGACAATAATTTATGCCCAAACTTTTTCTTGGACGATGAAACTATTTTCTGTTCAATACATTTTTTAAACAATACAAGCGGTTGTGTTTAGGAGAATGCTTTAGAAAACTTGAGTTTTCCGCGAAAACAAATGGACCTTGTTTCGCGGTAAATAAACAATTTTGAAAGACATTTTCCTCAAAAAGATCGAATATTTTTTTATTGACCAATTATCTCGAGCGATTATTTTCAAGAAAATATTTTCACGAAACAAACGTAGTCTAAATGCTAATATCGTGGTGAATTTGTTTCTATTGAAATCGATTTCTAAAAAGTGATAACCGCGTATTAATATCTTCCATGCGACTGTTTCGTGTAGATAATAGCATCCATGTTGCACAACATTGTTGATATGTGGTGCCGCGTCACTATTTATAAGCACGCGTGTCACGCCACATTGCGCAACCCCAACACATACCCTTTCAAAATAACGCAAGTTATCTAAATGGTTGCATTGAGCCCTTTGACAGTCCGCACAAAAAACTTATTCGGATAAATTTTATTTTTTATCGATACATTTGTTACCCGAAATTATTCATCCAAAAAAAGAAATCCAATCTAGACCGGTTCGAGCAGATTCCGAGCCATCGAGTTCATTATCGGAATGCATTCCGGACTCCATTTAGAAATCATCTCACGTTTGACACGGAACATCCGTTAAATACCTAAAAATTTGTCATTCAGAATCTACCCTCCCCGTGACCTTATGCAAGGAAGAGTCGCCGACGGCCTCGTCGACCGATCAGAGCTTGTGAACTCGAATCGTAGAATTGTGAATCCCGTCACTCATCCGATCTAAAACTTGTCGACCTCGGTCATCGGCTTTAAACACGAGAAGTGGTTTTTTTTTTTTCTTTGCTCATCGCACTATGGACTCGACCACTAACATAGGGTAATTGGTACAAAAATGGATTTGGGTAGCTTGCCAGTTGCAAGTGGTTCCACTAGTTCAAATCTTTCCATTCATTTCTGTGGTTATGGCCGGATCCTGCGGTACGACATCGGATCCACCGGCCCGCCACCGCAATCATACCCATCCTCCATTTACCCAGAAAAAGGAAAAAGAGAAAAACGACAGAGCCGAAAAATCTGCCCATTTCATCGTTTATGTCGATCTCGTGCAGCAAACTTATGGCCACATATATTTGGCTGAGAGGAAATAATACTATCGGTTCTACGCTTAAGATGCGGATGTTAATTCAGTCCTAAATTTTTCATAACCATAAAGATTCATGCGAAATTTCAATCTAATAATCATCCCAATCAATCTTCACCAGGAATCGATAACACGGTGGTGTATCACGTAGATCGGCTGGCGATAATTGGATTGGCAGAAATTTGGGACTGAATTAATATCTATATAATAAATTCAGAACCGATGAATTAATTTACTCTTTTGACGAGTAATATCTAATCCACTAAATATTCGACTCCGTGTACTATTGAAAGCTGCTAATTTTGTTTCATGCATCTTGAGCTGTCAAATTGCGATCGTGCACGTCCCTAAACTCCTAATCAAATTGTACGGCAGAAATTTGTTTGAATTGACTTTGATGAACGGCATTATCGCCATCACGTGAATAGTTTTGATGTTCTGGCTTCCAGCCCAACCATCGCACGTCCCGCCGCCGTTCATGATTGCTTGACCAAATTTGGCCGAAGATGGCGCCTGGGACTCGACCGTCGCGGATCTCATCTTTTGTCTTGCTACGTTAGAACCGGGCAGCAAAGCGAGCGACATTTTGGCGGTCCCTTTTTTTCAAGTTGGAAGGCATTCACAACACATGTTAATCGGTCCGTTTTGCTTCCTCTCTATACACTAGGGTTCTCCCTTCGACGGATCCACCCGGGCTACTCCTGCTCGGAAAATGGATTTTGCCGCCGCGCGGCTCGACCGCCAGCGATTGTTAACGGTTCCGATTTCATGTGGCGAATTGTAGTCCACGACACGAACCCGAATGATGTGAATTGTAATCACACGAAACCAAAAATATATATTGCGAAGAGGTAAAAAAGTGTACCTCACATTCATGTTCAAAGAAGTGGTGGTTAGTGGGGTGGGTCCATGCGAGGGTGGAATCTTGGACCGACCTTAATTTATTGCTTAGGTCCATCCATTAAAAAAAAAATACCTACACTATTACAAAAAATCATCTATTTGCTTTTTGAAAATGCTCCAAAGCCAAAGCGGAGAGAAGGCATATTAGGCTTTGTAAAGGCGAAATTTCAACTCGGAGTGAGCAAATTTCCTTCAACCAAAATGCCATTTTCAATTAGGGGACCGTAGAAGGCCAATACTGCTTTATAAAGCATTCCCGAATGCTATTCTAAATGCCGTCACCCGAACTTCATCCAAATTTGTCACGAATTGTTGTGGGGCGGGTGGGGCTAGGCAGCCCTCCCGCCATCGGGTCATGATTAGGTCTAGTTAGTAGGGATGTGCAAATGGTTCCCAAAGGAATCGTCCTCGATTTTCATTCTAGGGTGAGAATTAGACCACTCAAACCGGATCGATTTTTTTTTTTTAAATTCTTAAAGAAAAAAAAAAATTAAATCTAACAATCGTTCTTTCCTGATTTTTTCATTCTTTCCCTTTCGGTGAGAATTAGACCACTCAAACCGGATCGATTTTTTTTTTTTTTTTATTTCTTAAAGAACAGCAGTGTGTAAAATGTAAATCTAACAATCGGCTCTTTCCCTGTTCGCCTCTCCGTGTCTCACGCCTCCTCTTTCCCTTTCGGCTCCCCAGAGTCACCCTCTTTCTCTTTCCCTTTCGGCTCCCCACAGTGACGCTAAGGGAACGCACTAACATCCTCTCGCCAATTTCTCTTGTTTGCACGTTCCTTTCATCGATTTCGAGTCGTCGTAGCCACCTCCAGCCGCTGTCATTCACCGATCCGGAGTCGCACAGAAACTAGTCTGTCTTGCTCTATTTTTTGTTTGAAGTGTGTCAAGAGTTTGGCTCTGGCTCGATTCCTTTTTGCCGGCTTTGTCTCCATGGCCGAGTCCGCATTACATGTTTGATGATATTCCTGAATAACATTTAAACACGTGTTTGTTAAAAAAATGGAGTTCAACCATTATTCTTTTTAGTGTCTGATATTGTATCATTTAAACACACAAGAATTTTACGTGTTTAACACGTTTGAAGAACCGAAATTATTGTGAATTCACTGGTTCTGTTGGATCGCCTGAGAACAGACCGAATCGGCTCTGGGATCGATAGACCCGTTAAATGGGTGGGTCGGTCGGGTTTGGGTCGAAATGGTCCGGTTAACCCGATTCTTTATTCAGTTATCTTGGGTGGGACTTGACCAACCCATACCTAAATACCCGATAACCCATATTGCTAAAACACTTTTATATTTTACCTAATCTAGGAATACTTGTTTCTTATGATTTTTTTTTTTTTTTTAAATTATACTTTGCTAAAACATTTTATGCAATATAAAACTAGTGAAAATTTTATAATTTTTTTAAAATGGAATTGGGAATCGCCTACTAAGGACCATAAAGTTTAAGAAATTGAACTTAAACCGCCCATTGATTCCATGGATCCATTATTTTAAACCGAACCAACCATTTTTTTATTTTTAAAATCGAATCCGATCCGATTCCCTGTGGGTCCATGAAACCGGTTCCATCAAATTTCACGCAAATGGAGGTGACCGAGAGTGAGAGAAGGAAGCGATGAACAGCTAAAAGCGCAACCGTGAGTTGACGAGAATTAAGACTCGAGCTTTAGATTAGAGATTTTATGGTTTTTATATTTCTAAAAATGTTTTCTTTTCTTTCTTAGTTGAAATTTTTCTAAAAAATTATATAGGGAAAATTCCAATTAAAAACTCCAAGTGGGGTCAAATACTCAAAAAGGGTCCAAAGTGAATATTATGTCAAATAAGGGCATGAAGTGCTCCTCCGGGTCACCCGGTGGCCGACCACCCAAAAAAAAAAAAAAAAAAAAAAAGAAAGAAGAAAAAGAAAAGATAAAATAAAATAAAAAGATAAAAAAATAAAAATAATTAAATTTCGATTTTTTTAAAATATTTTTGTAAAGAGGGAGAGAGAGTGTGGATGGGTCTAATAGGTGGGTTGGACATGGTCACATGGGTTCCAAACTCAACCCATTTAGACCCATTTATCTTCAAGCTTTAAAATTTAAAACCCATTTAAGGTTGACTTTTAAAATTAAAGTGACCCATATATGACCCATTTATTTTTAAATGGGTCATATATGGGGTTTATTCCCATTTTGACACCTCTAGGATCGATGGTCCGATTCTCAGCTCTTGGGTGAGACTTGACCATACCGGAAACGATAACCCCTGCCAGTTAGAATTAGGGGTGAGCGTAGTCCGGACAGGCAGTTCTCGACATGGAATAGGGAATCGCCTACTAAGGACCGGTTTCGAGAAATTGGAACTGGAAACCATCCATTGATTCTATGGATCCACCTGGGAACCGAACCACCGGTCCGGTCGGATCCGGTTCACAGGTGGGTCCATGAAACCGGTTCCATCAAATTTTATGCAAATGGAGGTGACCGAGAGTGAGAGAAGGAAGCGATGAACAGCTAAAAGCGCAGCCGTGAGTTGACGAGAGTTAAGAGTTGAGCTTTAGATTAGGGATTCTATGGTTTTTATATTTCTAAAAATGTTTTCTTTTCTTTCTTGGTTGAAATTTTTCTAAAAAATTATATAGGGAAAATTCCAATTAAGAACTCCAAGTGGGGTCAAATTCTCAAAAAAGGGTCCAAAGTGAATATTGTGTCAAATAAGGGCATGAAGTGCTCAATCAGTCTCAAATAAGGACCTGAAGTGCCCAAAAAGTCTCAAATAAGGACCTCTGTCCCCAGCCGGCCAAAATACCTGCTGGCCAGTGAGAAATTCTTGTTAAACCTTTTACAGAGCTTTAACTTTTTAAAATTTTTTTCCTTTTCCTTTCTAGTTTTTTCTTTTCCTCTTTTTTTTCTTCCTCTGCCGGGTGAGGCCGCAGCCCTTGCCAGCCCAGGCGAGAGCAAAAGCCCAGGCGAGGGCGGTCCTCGCTAGACCCTGAAGTGCTCTCACCGACCATGGCTATGGCCTAAGAAGAGAAAGAAAAAAAAAAAAGGAAAAGGAAAAGAAAAAAAAATGTAAAAGGAAACACACGTAAAAAAAAAAAAAATTTTGAAAATTAAAAGTTAACGCCTGCACCGGAACAAGAACCCTCTCACCTACCGGTGTATTTTGGCTCACGAGACCCGTGTCCTTATTTGAGACCCATTGAGCACTTTGCACTCTTATTTGACACAAATATTCACTTTGTACTCTTTTTTGAGAATTTGACCCCACTTGAGGTCCTTAATTGAAATTTTCCCAATTATATATATTACTGGTCCGGTCTAGGTGGGTGGGTGGGCCATTCCAAAACCTAACCCGAAATCCCAGACTCACCTACTCAGTAAAATTAGAATTGGGAATCAAACCGGTCTTCATAGGAACCACTAGTTTCAAGCCGATCCGATTTGATTCCTGATGGTCTGAGCAGTTCCCGGTTTCTTTGTACACCCATACTGAGAATGTATAAGAAGGGATGTTTTATTCTTTTTTAAGAGAAATAATTATTTAAGCGGGCATGGACATCAGTCGGATCCACCGTGGATGATCCCCACTCAGACCAGATCGAACGGCCACCAGAAGCTGTGAATAAAGGTACAGCGCGCGACACGTGGAGCTGTAGAAGAACATCATCCTCCTCCCCGTCAAACAACAGAACGAGAACGTCAACAACATCGTCGAATCGAAAGAATTCATACTAAAAACAAAACACAAAAAAGATTCTAACTTTTGCGGGTCGCGACATTCAAATCTGAGCAGTCAAGAAACCAAAACTGTTGATGCATTTCCCCCTTCTCCATTGCCGTTTCCCTTTCTTTTCGCTCAGAGAAGATCTCCCAGCGGCGGCGAAACTGAGATGAGCGATGTGGGTGGCGAAGCAACAGATCGCGAGATCAAGGCTGGGCCGCGTCTGGGCAGGAGCGTTCCTCTGCTGGGCCTTCCTCATGTTGGCGACTCCCAAGATCCCTTACTCTCCCAAGCACCACGCCTACGCCGACATGCGTAATTTTTTCGGTGCGGGGGACGGGATTTTGCATCCCTTTCTTTCGTTCTTGTTGCCTTTGTGTTTGCATGTGCTTTCTCGTGAATGCGCGTGGCGTGCGTTCGTGTGTTGCTCGGTGTTGTCTGATGGCTCGAGCCCTGTTGCAATGTGGGTGCTCCGCAGGTGTGCCCAACACGCTCAATGTGATCACCAATTTCCCGTTCTTGATTGTGGGCGTGCTGGGCTTTGTTCTGTGTCTTCAAGGGAGCTATTTTAACGTGAGGTAAATGATTATATTGGTCACCTTTCTCGGCCTTTTCAGTACCAATGTTCTTCGTTAGTGTAATGGACTTAGGCAATCAGATTTCAGATGTTGGAATCAGTTGAGTTTATCCCATTAGTGGGAGTTTAAGATCAAGTCTACCTACGGCTAAGACTTATTCCCCATGTTTGTTCCGTTAGTTTTCGTCCTTTATGTTGATGCTTGATGCCATTTGGGAAATTGGGTGATCGCAGTTTGCAAGGAGAAATTTTGGGTTGGACATTGTTCTACGCGGGAATAGCGGGTGTGGCTTTTGGTTCGGCATATTATCACCTGAAGCCTGATGACAGTAGGGTGGTGTGGGATACATTGCCGGTTAGCACAACGTTTCACCTTGACACTGTCGGGTTTTGCTCTTTGTCTCTTAATAGAGCTGTATCTGCTCCTAGGAAAAGCTCGAAGAATGAAGGGAAAAGCCTTTTTTTAGCACAAGGTTACACGTTCAATTTAGACAATTTGAGGCATCTACTTTTGGCTGAATGTTGTCGGATCATTTAGAATTATCAAATATCTCCCACTTCTGCATTGTGGTTTGTGTAGCTCTATTTGGATGCCCTCCCTCATGCCATGAACTGGGTTAATGTCAATGGCAAAAGGACAGTAATTGACTCTAATTTGCGACGGTGAAATTTATGTATTGTGAAGCTCAAACTTGTACCTTAAGTTTAGAAATTCAGCAACAGAAATCTATGAATATACTCGACATTGAAGCCTAGGATAGAGAATTGCATGCATGTCTATGCAGTATCTTCCTTTCCACTGCTTGTGCATATTGGCATTTTGCCTCAATATTCTAACTGTTTAATTCAAACCTTTTGACATAGTTTAATGTTCATTGTCAACTGCAGATGATGATAGCATATTCCTCTCTATTTTCCAGTTTTTTGGTGGAGAGAGTGGGGAAAAGGACTGGATTATGCTTTTTGTCTCTGCTCCTTTTCTTTTCCTTTCTCAGCATAGCTTATGAAAGGTTAGATTCTGGTTTCTGGATTTCAGCACTGCCATTAGATGACTGAACCTCTTGCTTGAGTGATTGGACGTTGGACTATGCCTAAGTCGAGCTGCTTGCAGAACATTTAATGATCTCCGGTTGCGCATGATGTTTCAGTTGATTCCATGTGTTGTGATCCCATTTACGACGCTTTTGTTCCCACCAAAATATACTCACTCGAGATATTGGCTTTGGGCAGCAGGTATGGCACATTTCCTGTTTGTGTCTCTGTTTCATGTCCACTCTGAGTAACTTTTCACGGGCCACACAATCTTGTTGCTGTGGCATATGTGTTTCTTCTGCATAAAAAGAGGGTAATGGGTGCCAAAGAAAGTATATTTGGGGGAGATTCACCCCAAAGCTAATTCTTGCATATAAATGCTACACTTTAGTGTCGACTATTTTTTCTTTGATTATCATACCCACTTTCTAGAAATTTTATGAGTCATCTGAAGAGGAAAACTTTCTCGGTAGTTAATACAGTATGCTCATGGATTGCCATAATTTGTTCAGGACGTCATCGATGAAAGAGTTAGGAGAGCAAGAATTTTTCCTTTTGCGCAAAAAGAAAGCAAGATTTGAAGTCCTATGTTTTTGCTTGTCACTATAATCTAAATTTGGATGAAAGGAAAGTTTAATGATAAACAAAATTGATTTGAGCGTGGATTTTAGAGCCTTCTACTTTACTTTCCTCTCTAAGTTACCAAATGAAAGTTGACCGCAGCATAGAATGTGTTTATACTTAGTTTGTTGTGCTGTGAACTAAAGAGGCTTTGGGTTCTGTGCCTGTTTCACTGATCTGCTTATCTCTTACTTTTAAGGAGATTCAACAGTGTGATGTGGACTGCTGGCAATCATCACATGTACCAAACTTTTTACAATTTGGAATCATGAGACCATGTTTCAAGAGTGTTTTGGAGTACTTTGTTGAACATCATTTGCAAGAAGATAAGGAGCATGTGAACCTCATACGTTTGAGATCAGGATTTGGGTATCATTGCACCAGCAAGAGTTCTTTTAGACTCTCAAGTTTCTTTATTAAACATGATTGCAAGAAAACCTAAATCATTTGACCTCATAATTTGATTCCGGAGGAGTTAATTTTGTGCGGCCAAGTGCCTCAAGGTTTCTAATTGTTGCTTTATCAATTGCATATCACACAAATCAATAGAATATTGCTGTCTGAAGTGAAACTAATGTACTGTCAAAACTAGGTTTTGCTTTGCCACGCCCCTTTCCAAACTCTCGTCATTTATTTCTAAAAATAGAGATCGCAAAGGTGGCAGTTACAACTGAAGTTATCAGAAATGTGAAATTCACCTTATCTCTCTCCAAAGGATAAGCGATTGTAAATTTACTCTCAATCAGTTGTATGTTACTTCCTTATGATTGGTATTTCTTGATTTATGTTGGAGCACAGAAAGGATTTATAGAGTGTCTTTGTCTTTGCACTGGTCGATATGTATTTTGAAGCTATCAGTTTGATCTCAGCTTGCCTGTTTTTTCAGTTTGCTTTTTCCTATATCTATTAGTTCATCAATAGGGGATGCAATGTGCAAAATTTTATTCTTATGCACACACTGGAAATGTACAGTGAACCATTCAAAGTTCCATGCTAAAAGTGGTCTGCTTCAGAATCCTGAGTTTTCTGGTGCAGGCATCTACCTTCTCTCCAAATTTGAAGCTTTTGCTGACCGGAGGATATACTATGCTAATAGTTACATCATCAGCGGGCATTCCCTGGAGCACTTATGTTTGGCAATGTTGCCTGTTCTGCTTACGATGATGCTCCTAAATAGAACCTTGAGGTTCCAAAGGTACTCATATTCTGAGAGGAATGATCAAAGTTTTTCTTCTTCCAATTCCGTGATATATCGTTACATGCTTTTACCTTGGTAATTTGTCTCAACGGTTCATTTAGATTCTGCAAGGAAAATGAAGGACTGAAATGGGTCTTCCACATTCGTTCTGCAGATGACATCTTGCTTTTAGTTGCTTATCATTCATTATTGCCATGATTTTTGTTTCTCAACTGTTTAATGGAGAGTTTGTTCGTTATCATATGATTTGGCTGCACAATCCATCTCTTTCTGTTCCCTCTGAATTCATGCAGATGGGATGAAAATATATAGCGAATCGAAAAAAGAATGTCGTGCTTATTCAAGTTGTTTTGTCTTGGAGATAGTGCCTAAGCAATAATGTTTGCACTTACATGCTAATTTGTCCGATAACAGGTTGGGCAGCTTAAAAGAGAGGCTTTAGAAAGCATGTTTGGGTGATGGAGCCAAATTTTGATTGTAAGTGTGACTAAGAAGCGTGCGTGAAGTTTCTTTTGAGGCACTATTTGCTAGTTGCTTACTCTTATACTAGGCATCCTGCAGTTACTGCATCCTGCTTGGTCGAGAAAATCTTTTACGGCAACACTTTCTTCCATCACAAGTTGAAGGACTTCTAAGGCCTCAAGAATGAAAAACATGCTCATCCATCACAATGTCAGTGGCTTTCTTTCGGTTCCTAAATTCAAAATTTATCTGTTGCCATCGTAAATATTCTGGCTTGAATGGACCGGAGAAACAATGGTCTCAGAATTTCTCTGTGTAGACGTTCATTATGAAGATATACATTTTACAGTTAGATACGAGCAGATTCATATGGACTTTTCCTTGCTAAATTGTTCAGGGTAATTGGATTCTCGTTGGTTGTTGACAACCAGTCACCTGTACTGGTGCATTTTGAAAGCTTTGTGAAGAAAGACGATGGCCCTTCTGTGATTTGATGTAGTGATTCTACCTGATCTTTGGAATTTCTCTCAACATTCATTTCCCATTCCTACGAGTGAGTGAATGAGCATAATTGCCTCTTTCGTTGAAATTCAAACCGTTTGACGCAAGGTCTCCTAATAGAGATTCGATGGCTTCTGATGCGAATGTGAATCGTCGAATTACTTATTTTCTCGGCGCATGACATGCATTATGCATCTGTCTCGAGTGTGAACGCGTATTGAGCCTGTCTTTCCCCATTTTCATGGTTCGGTTCTCTGTTTTCTTGACAACATGCTCTTTCCTTCACATGCCCTCATCTTTGTCCTTTGAACAAACCAAGAGATGTCTTGTATGCTTTTAACTGCAACTCACATGCTTGCGCATGTGCTCACGGACCGAGATTTCATATCCAGGTATGATGTCTCTCTCTTTTCCGCTCCAAAGCCCATTTCATCATATTATAACATAAACATTCGAAAACCACAACTAATGATCTTGCTTGTCTCTGTGGGGAATTTCTTCTTAGGTTGTTGGATTTTCCTCTCTGCCGTTTAACTCAAGATCTGTACATATTTCACTTATTGAAAAGTAACATCAGCACAATGAATCACTGCAGTTCCAATCCACTTTATATATCTGCTCAATATGGGGGTCAATGTGAGATCCAAGAACAATGCTGAAACAGATGAAGAGCCGTTAAAAAATCTCGTCATAGAGCGATACTTAAACAAATCGGTCGAACAATGATACTAATAACTACTGCTAAACCATCTTCTTGCACAAAGTGGCATAACGTTGATGAGCATCTAGCGGGCAAATCATTTTTGCCCACGGGTCTCACTTGCATCATCTCCGTGTTCGAAATTACCATAGACAAGATCAATGCCCGTAAAGACTCTTAGCACAAATGGCTTCGCTTAGCAACGAATTGTAAGAATTTTCTGAATGTACTTTTGTCATTATGTAATGCAAAAGAGGCACCTTGACCCCATTCATTTTAGGATTTTTCTGTGGGAACTCCCCAAACAGAACTTGCAGTCAAATAATGCGTGGCCAAATCCATTATGTTAGCATATGTTCCTCAGTCTATTCGTTGTCCTAGACCATGATCACATTTCATGATGTGGGCTAATCAAAGTAGGAACCCATGTCTAGAACAGGATAAACAGATTTGTACTTGGAAAAAAGCATCCCAACCTATTATGAGTGGCTCTTCTACTGGGGTGCCATTTACAGATCATCTTCTTTCTGTCGGTGGTCCAATTATAAGATCCATCATGCGACTTTTTAAGGTTCTCCCATCCACCGATGTCCCTCTCATTATTGTCTTTCTGGTTTTCTGTTCCCTTCCAATTAGGTTAAATTAAGCTTTTCTCCACCTAGAAACCAACATTAATCAATGAACCTGAGTTTTTTGACTTCAGCAGGAAGTTAATGCGGGGAGTTGCAAATCGAAGCAATGCCCCCCGGTGTTGACGTGCCGCCCAATAAGCTGATCTGATTAAACAATATCCTAAGAGGGTGAAAAAAAGAGATTTTTCTTCAATTGTTTAGTCCAGCGGGTCAAAATTTTGGTGAAAGTCAAGATAGGATGGATTAAAAGAATGACAGAAGCAAGAAACGCACGTCACGAAAACTCATGAAAGACTCGCACCAGCGATCCAAGCCCATGTTCTCTTGACTGATCTGCAAGAACCCCAGAAGAGAAGAGGAGAGAAATTAGGGAAAAATTTAAGATAAAACAAAAGAAGACAACTATAAAGGAGTGAGTTGTTTATTTTGCTAATTTTTGTTGGTTTTTGGGTGCTGACACTTCACCATCACCTCGTCATCACATGTCAAGCATCAAACAGCAGCAAAGAACCGCATTTTTGGGTGGCTCTCAGCAAGGAAATCTGTCCTTGAAGTTAGAATTTTTCTGGCAGATTTCACAAGCAACCCACCAGAACTCAGAGAGAGAGAGAGAGAGACTCCGAGAGAGAGAGAGAGAGAGTCCGTTGTGGAAGAAGCTCCGCTTCTGCTCAGGTGTATCCATCTCTGTTGTTGTTGGTGCTCAGTCCTCTCTCTCTCTCTCTTGACGTTCGTCTTCTTCTTCTTCTCCTCCTCCTCTCACTCTCTGATCTACATTCTCTCACTACTCTCCAAACGATCACCACCTCTGTCTCTCTTTCTCTCTCCTACATTGCCTCGCCGGAGCTCAGAATTCATCCTCAGACATTCGCAAGCATGGCGGACAGAGTCTACCCGGCCAGCAAGCCCGCCGCCAACGGCGGCACGGCCCCCGCCGCGGCCAATCCGGCGGCGGCCGCGAAGCCCCAGCTCTACCGCCCCTACCGCCCGCAGCCCGCCGGCCACAGCCGCCGCCGCCGCCACTACGACCGCCGGCGGTGCAGCGTCTGCTGCTGCTGCTTCTGGACGGTCCTCCTGGTGCTCGGGCTCTGCCTCCTGGCGGCCATCACCGGCGCCGCCCTCTACGTGCTCTACCGCCCGCACCGCCCCGAGTTCTCCGTCTCCTCCCTCCGGACCGCCACCCTCAACCTGACCGCCGCCGCCGACGGCTCCACCACCCGCCTCATCACCCTGTTCAACCTCACCCTCACATCCAAGAACCCGAACAGCCACTTCACATTCGCCTACGACTCCTTCGCCGTCGCGCTCTCGTCGTCCTCGTCCTACTCGGTGTTCCTCGGAAACGGGTCGCTCCCGGCGTTCACGAGCAGCGAAAAGAGCGTGACCCCATTGCGGGCAATCGTGTCACTGAGCTCCCAAGATCTGGACGCCGAGTCCGTCACCTCACTGAGGTCAGATCTGAAGAAGAAAAATGGGGTCCCCGTGAAGATTCAGATGGACACGAAGGTGATGGTGAGCGCAGGCAAGCTGAAGAGCAAGAAGGTGGGCATTAGAGTGAGCTGCGAAGGGTTCAAAGGGGTGGTCCCCCCGGAAGGTAAGTCGCCGTCGGTGGCCACGGTGAGCGATGCCCAGTGCAATGTCGATCTCAGGATCAAGATCTGGAAGCTCACTTTCTGATTCATCCACGGAACCTGGTAATACGCTTGTCTCTTTGGCTTTGTAATATCTCTCTCCTACAAATTTTTCCTTGCATCTGCTTTTGGCTTCTGGGTTTGTGAAATACTGTGGAAGGATTCATGGAGTTACTGCTTGTGGGTTGAAAGAAACGGATGACACGGCAAGTTCTAGCAATCAAGAAAAGGAATATGTTGTAGTCCTTATTTTTTTTTGGTTTTTTTCAGTTTCTTGTTTACCATTTTCAAGTAATGAAACATTAGCTTGAAAATGGGGTCATGGAAGAATCGATGACAGATTTTGTTGTTATATAAAGTGGTCAAATTGCCCAAGTCAATGGTCGTGTTTTCTTCGCGTTGATAAGCAAACATGTTTCTGTCATTGTTGATGAGCATAGATCAAGGAGGGGTTGTATATAAGGACTTCATTTGGTGATCTGAGTTTAGATCAGATGCCATGGGATTGGAATTTTGGAGTGGTGATGACAGAATGCTTCAGAAATCTCTTACCAGATGCGTTCAGCAATTATTGCCAAAATTCGATAACGGAAAAAGGGATCGACGGCAAAGGCGATGCCTCGGTCCAGTGACCGGCGATGACGACCGCGTGAAACTCTACAGGAAAGCTAATGAGCGGAGACCGGACTCCATGCTCGGGTTATCTGCAGGCTTGTATTGTCCTGGCCGACTGAGGTCGGAGATCAAGAAGTTTCTGTCATATGCATAAACCAGCGAAGGTCACCAAAGTGTCAGCCTCGTATTTTAGGGTCATCTCGCGGTTGGTCGAGGTACAAGGTCCACTCTAAGCCGCCGATCGTGATGCCGGCAGGCCTAGCTGACTTCGAGATGAATCACATGCGTTGCTCGAAAGGTCAATGGCACTCCTTGATGCTCCTTTTTGCGAGTCGTCGCGTTTCACAGGTCGCAACATGGCTTCATTTTAATATATGAATCGAGCACAATCGAAGTCGATGAATCGCAACCGGAAACATGCTCGCCGGTCTTGTTTCCGGCATCCACGAGTCCCACATCCCTCTCTCGCTACTCTAATTCTACTTCTCTCCGATCAACTCCATGTCATCTACTGAAATGGGAAGGAAAATCCCTCCTAAACTACTGTTTTTACAAAGTCTGATACTGCTCGGGAGAAGCAACGACTTATGTTGAATATTGTTGATTCAACGACTTAGAAGATGAGTCTCGATCTGGACATTCTCTATTTGATGGAAACAGATGGACGAATCGGGTGAATTTAATCTAGCGCACCAAATTTTACCTTCTCCTCACGAGAACATAAAATTGTTAGTCGGTCGTGTCACGTAAGACGGCCGGCGTCAACGTCGGTGAATTTCGATCAAAACTGGCCGAAAAGACTATATTAGCTAAATCCTTAAAAGGGTCGGAGCCAATTTGCCAAGCTGAAAGGGTTCTGATCGAATTGGAATCCACACAACAGGTTTAGGACTTTTTTTTGTAATTATCCCTCTATTCTTATGCCCTCTTCATATAAGATTTCTAGATTTAAATAAGTTTAGGTTTCTAGATTTAAATAAGGCTAGGACCCTAAAATTGGTAAGTTTTTAATTGTAGCCGCACATTCGAAGGAATAATCGCTCAAAACACTCATGAATTTTAGGCACTAGAGTCTAGAGATGGGCACAGGACGACCCAGAAATGTGGACCGCGTCCCCCTTCTCTAACGTCAATTTGCATATTCAAATTTATATCGCGGCTCTAACTTGTGTGTTCATGTTAGCGGAGGCAATTTCCGATTCATTTCTCGAAACGTGATTGATCTGGTCGAACTAAATAAATTTACGAGAAAGTAGAGGGAGAAGTGCCATCCCACTTGCTATGGTGAATAGCGAGAGCATTTAATGCCTTCAACACTCCCAAGTTACCTGCCCAAATCGAGCTCCACGAAAGGAACCGTTCCAGCTCAATGGGGGAGCTGGAGACCTCGAGAGTGAGAGCAACGAGCATGGCTTCAAACATCAATATGACCACGCTCCACAAGTATTTGAATTGGTCCTCCCCTATTGATAGCTCCATCTACCTTTGCCTCCGTAATCCATTGCATCATTGCTAAACTAATCTTTAATGCATTCCCATTGTTCCATTGCCAAATTTAACCCAACCCAAACCAAAATTAGGGCTTTTCGCAATGTGGGTTTGGTATGAATATATGCTAAAAGACGAAGTAGAATAGGTATGGGCATTGAGGTTCAGGATGACTTCAGGAGTTCCAAGTAGAATTTGAAGAGATGGAAAGATCGCGAACGTAGAACTTGCTTGATTCGAGTTGGTCGCTTATGCGGGTATCTATATGAGCTGTCAAATTGGGCGGTTTCGTACATTAAAAACTGGTCGACCCACTGGACTCAGCAATATCAACAGGCTCAATGTGCATGCGCTCGATTCTTGTAATGAAGACGGCCTTTTAGAGATGTTAAAGAGATTTGGATCACAGGAAAATTACCTTTCTTGCGAATTTTCTATCCTTGAAAGGAGCAACGACGCTGCTCGTTCCTTTAGGGATGCTAAACAGATGGTATCATCTTATCTCAACCTACAAGTAATTAATCTTACCTAATGTCTTTTAACCATTGATTATATTCTATCCGAGGGTTCGAGGATATTTTCGCGAACGATGAGATATAGAGCAAATCAAGAATTGATACGTTTACCCACCGGCAAAGGTGGACCGTGGTACGGGCCAGTATTCGAAATCATGGTGCCACTGGTCCAAATTCACTTTCGGAGATCGTGCTTCTATCTTACTGTCGCGGAACATGAATGATTTGGAGAAATATTTTCCTAAAGATGATTTCTTATATCGCTTGAAATAATTAGTCAATAGAAAATGTTTTCATTCCCAACAACAATTTATATCTAAATATTTCGGTGAGACAATGAAAATATTTTTCGTTCATTTATTTTTGTAAGCAATCATTTTCAGGAAAATATTTTTTAAATCATTCATTTTCCGCAAAATAAATAAAGCCTTAGTCTTTGATTCAAATGTTCCGTGACGGGTCCAACGTTTTCGTGATAGGACTTGTGTGGAGTCTCTTCACGAACAAGCTTTTACATTAGAATAAGTGGGTCCGCACGCATTGCTCACCCGTAACCATAGTTATGGATTTGAAGCCACCGAGGCAGCATCCTAATCTCGGGTCGATCGACGTCTATCGATGCCAATCCTTGCTGCGACGGCAAAGCCTTCGTCCTCGGCTTCCCAAAGGAGAAGAAATAGATTTCGACGAAGTGAGAGCACTTATATTAGAAGTGATTATAATGTCACTAGCATATTATAACGTTATTTCGATGAATAGGAATCGACTTACACTTATGTGAAAATAAATTCCTAGTGCTGCCACTGAGCACTTACCATTGTCACAATCCCTATCACTTTCATACATAAAAGGTGGAATGAGATAGATTATGGTAAGATTTATTGCCTTAGGCAGAAGTGAAAGGTAGGAAAAATTACCGAAAAATTACTAAATCTATTGCAATTGTGTCAATTCAATCTTAAACCTTTTTTAATCAATTGAGTCATAAACCCTTTGTATTTGTGCAAATTCAGTCAATCTGACAATTTTGCTCGGAAATCGCTAACATGGATAGTGACTGTCCCACGTGGTGTGACTGGCACTGATATGAATAATTTTTATAATAATTTTTTGAATTTTCTTTTCTTTTCTTTCTCTTTCTTTTTTTCCTTCCCTTCTTCCTTTGGCCAGTTGTCGAGGCTAGAAGCAAGGGCCGATGAGGGCAAGCCTCACCTGCCCCTGGTGAGGTCGAGCCGCGCCAGTTGCCCTCGCTAGTGACCTCTCCGACCAGAGGAAGAAGACAAGAAAGAGAAAGAAAAAGAAAAAAAGGAAAAAATATTATTAAAAATTATTTACATTAGAGTCGGTCGTGTTACATAAGACAACCGGCATCCATGTCAGTAATTTCAGGCAAAATTAGCTGGATGGACTGAATTGGCACAAATGCATAGAGTTTATGACTCAATTGGCCCAAAAAAAATTAATTTTGAATTAACATGATTATAATAGATTTAATATTTTTTTGGTAATTTTCCCGTGAAAAGCATATGTTCATGCTGTACCAACTTTTGCTTTATTAGAATCTCCCGGATGCTTTGCTTCCAAGTAAAGTGTAATGACTTTGACAATCCCACAAGAATTGAATCTTTTGTGGAGCATAACTTGCCAATTGATTTTCTTGAAACCTCAATGATTTGATTTCATTCGGCTGCTTTATGTGCTTGGAAACTTTAGCAACTCAAATGTGGAGATTAGAACGTTGTGGTAATGATTGAGACCTATTTTTTTTATAGTACTTGCCTCTTTGTTTTATATGAAAACCTAATTAAAATGACTATAGTAACCCTTGTTCTATAAATTTATTGATAAAATTATTATATATCCTTCCTTTTCCTGGAAGTGTACACAAGCCCATGTTACTCAAGCCAATCGCAATCTTCTTAAATCGCATGAATGGGGTCGAATTTCCAATTTATTCATTCAAGTAAAAGAGATAGTAACACAAATGGCTCATGAACTTCGGTTCAATACGTAATATTATCCTTGAACTTTTTATTTATATAATGTAGTCCCTGGACTTTAACCCAACGTGTGAATATCGTCCTTAAATTTTTAATTTGTTCAATATGATCCCTCAACTATTTGTAAATGTTTAATGTAATTCTTACACTATATGAAAATATTTAACAATTCAGTTACTATATTGAATATTGAATTAAAATTCAAGAGTTACGTTGAACAAATTAAAAGTTAGGGTATGACATCGCACATTGGATCAAAATTCACGGACCACATTAAACGAATCGAAAATGCATGGACGACAGAACACATCGGATCACGGTTAGGGACCATTCGTCTCGTTTTCCCTTGTGAAAATGGAAAAAGGAAATTTCCAATTTTTTTTTCTTTTACTTGTACTGTCACGGGATACATCCATTCTTCTCCAGCTGCTTTAGTTTTGCCATTTATCCGAAGGGATGACATGACAAAGCCAATCTTGAGTCTCTTTCGCTTGCAAACTGTAAGGCTTTGGCTGCCTCTTCACGCCACCATTCAAATCATCTCGTGGGCAACATCATGAACACCCCCAAAGTGACAAATCCCCATTCTCACACAGCGGAGGAGACCCCACTCCCTTTGAGAAAGTATCTTAGGTGGTTCCAAAGCATCACTTCACTTTCCACCCAAAATTTAGTGTACCTGGCAAACGATGGTTGAATCAAGAGATTAGAAATGTACCACTCCTGGAGCACTTGCATGTCCGTCATTTCTTGAATTGAGGGGTCGGTTTGTTAACTGTTTTCGAGAAATTATTTTCCGACTCCTTTTGTATTCACATAATTGAAAACTAATCGATTTATGAAAAACATTTTCATGAGCTGAAAATAAGTTTAGATTAAGAAAAAACGACTTCCTCTTCTGGAGAAGGAGAAAACGCTTTTCCTATATCACCAAACGAATGAAAACTAGCCGTTTTCCTAGACAATGATTCCCATGGAAAATATCTTCCATTATTAGACTTACAATGTGACCGGACCAGACCTGAGTCACTTTAGATATTGTTCACTTTCTCATCTCATATTGAGCCATGCGATTTTGTCCATTTGTTACTGCTTTGATTCCAAGCACTCTTAATATTAGGATTCATATATTGAACCAAGTCTTCCCTCCATAATGCGTTTCTAGCCGATCAATTTCAGCCTCGCCTATATTATCCATTGGCACTCTTTCCGTTCAATCGTGATTTAGCTTATTCCTATCTCCTCCAAGATCGTCGTTCTAAAAACTTTCCGGGAGCCGCGTCTTGTCTAACCTCCGCCCCGATGCTCGTTTTTCATCTCAGTCGGGTTGGGCAAACGGGACGCTCACCAAAACCGGAACTTCTATTGCATAGACAATGCCGATGCGAGCTCGGTACACCACAACCGTTTAAATCACTCCGATCCTCATGTGAGGCCGGTTAAAATCGAAGGCTGTCATGCGCTGGACTCACAAGAACCCGACCCCTACCCCGACCCCGACCCCGACCCCGACCCCGACCCTGGCCAATGACTTTTCCAAACTCTAGCCCCAGCCGGGCCATAAATGGACCACGCGCTCCAGGACACGTTATTCTCCGTCCGAGCATTCATTAGGCCCCCCCGCTTCCAAACACTCCCCCTCCTCTCGTCCCCCTTCCAACGGCTATGCGTGATAAGAAGAACGCCACTCGCATTTTCCCTCATTTTCTTCCCCAACTTTCCCGAGAAAGTAGCGTCAGGGAAAAAGAGAACAGAAGAAGAGGGAAAGAAAATGTCCGCAGCGCCGCGATTCCTCTTCGCTCTCGTATCGTCCCTCTTCCTCCTCTTCTCCGCCTCCCTTTCCGGCTCGCCGGACTCCGCCGCGCTGCTGGCCTTCAAGGTGTCGACGGGCGGCTCCGGCTCCGGCTCGCTCGCCGGCTGGGCGGCCAACTCGTCGGATCCCTGCGTCGGCCCGTGGCTCGGCGTCACCTGCAGCGCGAGGACCGGCCGCGTCACGAAGCTCGTCCTGGAGGGCCTCAACCTGAGCGGCTACGTCCAGCCGCTGAGCCAGCTGGCCGAGCTGAGAGTCCTGAGCCTGAAGCGCAACCGGTTCGCGTCGCTCGCCGTCGACCTCTCCTCGTGGCCGAACCTCAAGCAGCTCCACCTCTCGGGCAACGGGCTCTCCGGCGAGTTCCCCTCCGGGATATCGGCGCTCCGGCGCCTCCGGCGGCTCGACCTGTCCCGCAACAACTTCACCGGCGTGATTCCGGTGGCGGAGCTGGCTCGGTTGCCGCGCTTGCTCACCCTCCGGCTCGAGGCTAACTCGTTCACCGGAACTCTCGGCTCGGCCGTTGACTCGTTCCCTTCGCTCTCGGACGCCAACTTCTCGGACAACGAGCTCTCGGGGCGAATTCCGACATCCCTGTCGCGCTTCCCGGCGACGGCCTTCTCCGGAAACAAAAACCTCTGCGGAAAGCCGTTGTCATCCGTTTGCTCCAACCACACAGCAGCGATCGACTCTGTGCAGCCTGAGGCGATCGCTCCGAAACCGAGGCGTCTGAACGGTCGCGCGGTGTTGTCCATCGTCGCCGTCGACGCAGTCGCAATCGCGGCGGCGCTCACGACCGTCACGTGGTGCTGTTACAGGAAGAAACGCCGCCGCAGCGAGAGCCGCAGCGAGGCCAAAACCGGTGCTCAGAAGCAAACGTACGGGATCAGTGGCGGTGGCAGCGGAAGTGGAGGCGAACTGGTGGTTTTTGGCGGGTGCAGGGGGTTCGACAAGGTGGACGATCTGCTGCGATCGTCGGCGGAGCTGTTGGGAAAGGGGAGCGTGGGGACCACGTACAAGGTGGCGATGGCCGACGGCAGCACGGTGGTGGTGGTGAAGAGGGTGAGGGAGGCGCTGAGGAGGAGGAGGAGGAAGGAGATTGATGTGAGGCTGAGAGAGATTGGGGGTTTGAGGCATCCCAATGTGGTGAGCCTGAGGGCTTTCTATCATTCCCAGGATGAAATGCTCTTGGTCTATGACTATTTGCCCAGAGGAAGCCTGCACTCTCTGCTTCATGGTTTGTGCTTATTACCTCATGAATTCATCTTAACATGGTCTCTGTTTGGTGCTTGGAAATGGTTCTCTCTTTGTTGCAGATTGTGCAATTTTGCAGTATGAATCACTTTGACATGTTGATTGATTGGGGTTCTTCGCATTTGCAAATCTTATGCATTTCTTGTGCAAACTGTGGCTATACTATTCACGTGCTGTTGTTCTTCCTTGTTTTGTTTCTTGGCATAGAAGTGGCGAGTGTTTATTGGTTAATGCTTCATCAGAGAATAGATAATCTTTGTGGTTAGCCTACGAATGGCCAGTTTTTTTTAAGAGGTTAATCTTTTCAACTTCTAAATTCATCGGAAGATTCGAAGCACAATTTAGAGAGAGCGGCTCTTTAAACTTCTTTCTTTCAAGTGCAAATTGTATCGAGTTCTAGGTTGACCAGTTAGATATTCTTTTAACACTAACTGTTGTTGCAATTTGCAAGTGCCTTTTTGTGACTGATGAACTGCAAATGTTTCAGAAAATAGAGGACCAGGGAGGACTCCATTGGATTGGACCACCAGGATAAAGCTAGCTGCAGGTGCCGCGAGTGGCCTAGCTTACCTTCATGAGTATAGCAATGCGAAGCTCGTCCATGGACACCTCACATCATCGAACATTATAGTTGATAACTCAGGAAGCGCCTGTATTTCCGACATCGGTCTCCACCAACTCTTGCTTTCGCCGTCGTTATCAGACAACACCCATACAGCTCCGGAGCTGATGCTCAACAACAGTCATGGAAGCACTCAGAGGAAATATACTCAAAAGTGCGACATTTACAGTTTTGGGGTTGTCATCCTTGAAATTCTGACAGGGAAAATGGCGAATGGAGAGGGAGAGACGAGTTTGGTGAAGTGGGTTCAGCGTGTGCCCCAGGAAGAGTGGAAAAGGGAAGTGTTCGATTTCGAATTGTTGGGTTACAAGGAAATGGAAGAAGACATGGCAGCTGTTCTGCAAGTGGCTTTGCTCTGTTTGGCTACATTGCCGAGGGATCGTCCCAAAATGAGCGTGGTTCGCAATATGATTGAAGATATCAGGACCAAGGGTGGAAGTGAAGGCCCGACAAATTGTTCGGTGAACAATCTGTCTTCCGATTCTTCGCCTTCTCGGTCTGAAAGAACTTAAAACTGCGTTAACAGCTACTTTATGAAGTGATGAGTACCGGCAAAATAAATCTTGTTTAATCTCAACAGAAAGGCGAGGGAAGCAGGATCTGCAATCATCTCCACCCTCCAATAAACGATAAGCGCAAGGAAAACTGGAGCTCCTCTCTTTCAGAGTTACGGGGTACGTACTATACTAGTGTAGCTGATCAGTAATACACATGCATATTTGATTATATTCTTTGTTCTAAATTGAACATATAATTATCATGTTCTGATTATGTCGGTGCCATTGCTGAGAGATTGACTACCTGTGATGCCGAGCTTCCCTTCTCTCCCACCCTTCGTTTTTCTGTCCTGTCATGAGATAACAGAGCATAATTATAGAATCCTGCATCTTTATTCCCATTTCTGGTATGCACGTATTTGACCACAAAGAAGTCTAATGCCAGAGTCAATCTTTTTCTTCCACTCAAGGAATGCAAGTATTTTCACAGACAAGGTGGTCTAAGTGTAACAGATCACATATTGTAATGGAATTTGCTGTGGCCCGTGGAATAAATCATGAAATCTTCTTCCTAGGACAAAAAAGTGGTCTGATTACGGCCTTAATGCAACATGGATGCAGAAAACGGGAGCCCCAAATACAATTGTTAGCCTGCTGGCCAGTTAAGTTATATTCATAAAGTACGCAAGCTCGAGGTTTTAGCCCAGCACGAAATATGCATCTTCGATACATCTTCTTATGCATTGCTCGGTTCCGAACGCGAGGATGGATCCTGGAAATGTGAAAGTTGCATTCACAAAAAAGTCTGCTCGTGCAAACCAGTTCATACCAACTAAAACGAGACGCACAACCCAGCTATCCTTGCTTGTTGATGCGCTCTGTGATGGAACGACGCGCATAAGACTGAGGTCGACATAACATGTGATGGGTGGGTCCGATGCAACTCCAGCATCCTAAAACTTTCCCCAACCGAAATCGCAGCTTGCAGGGAAAGCGCCCTTAGACTTAGTCCTCACTACAACAGCATTTTCCAGGAAATATCCAGCCCGAAACAGCTCGATTGCAGCTGTAAGTAGGCAAAACAACACGGGTTTTCACAGAACTAGTATCGTCGACCAGAAGCCGATGGTCCAGCAGTTTACACCACCTAGCGCCTCAATGACGCTGGATGTGTATCCAGGTAGGGTCATATTACAACAGACAACCACAATCAGGTTCTCATTGCTATACATACACCATGATCTATTCATGTGGGATCCATATGTACTGTCCGGACTCGGACCACTTGCACCTGTCCCTTTAAAGTGGCATTAAGGGCATAAAACAGGAGAGTTCATTAAGCGATACTGCGTTTGAGAGAGAGAGAGAGAAGCAGAACAGCATTCAGCTTTCTTCCAAATTATGGAATTCACAGGGATCATTAAATCGACATTCAGCCTGCTTCTAGTCTTGAGTTTCAGCAAGCGGGCTCAATACGCGTAAGAAGCATTGTTTGTGCATCAGAATTCTAAGAGGTAAGCAAGAAGCACAGGTTGAAGTGGAAGGATAAAAGTTAGATGATCACGGTATGCAGATGGAAAAGTATTGGTGCTACGCAAATGAAGACAGGTGAATGAAATTCTCTTCATAAAAGAAGTAGGAAAACACATTGTTTCGAATGCTTCAATGCATCAATCTCCAAAACAGCGAATATCCAGATAAAAGCCACATGAATGTGAATCAGCTCTATGAACAAAACAGATACGTTTTACTAATGAAGCTTAGCACTGCACAAATTTCTCATCAGCAAGAGATGCTGGAAACCGAATGAGGAGAAAGAATTTTGCCAGCCTGAAGATCATCTTCATCGATGTTTAAACACCCATCAGAAACAAGACGAGTCGACCACACAAACTTGCAGATCGAAAACAACAAACTAAACCCTCCAATCGACGAGAGATGTGGATTATTTTGCAACCATGAATGATCAAACATCAGTAAATGATCCTATCAAAATCATCAGCTGATCAGCAGGCATAAATGGCGGCACTTCAGCAAAATTTAAACTAGTCAATTGAATTCATCCGAAGGTATTGACAGCTTCCCACACCAAGTTCTTTGGGACGGGACTAGCGAGATCTCTAGCCTGCAACGCAGCCGCCCTAAGCGTCCCGATAGTCATGGCATTCGCCTTCCAGAAAGACGCGCTATTGTAAGGCAAACTGTGCTTCTTGCAGAGTTCCTTCACGAAAGGGGAAATCTTCCTGAGATGGCACCGGGGCAATCGAGGAAACAGATGGTGCTCGATCTGGAACTGCAATCCGCCGTGAAACCAATCCATCCACGGCGAACACTGGATGTTGAGAGTCCCGGCGGTCTGCTTCTCGAACCAGTCGTTCCCGCTGGGCGGACCGACGTACACGCTCGACGCGAAGTGATTCAAGCAGAACTGAACGTGCTGGATTCCGGTGACGGCAAAGCTCGCCATGACGAACATTATCATCTCCCCCCAATTCGGGAGGCACGAAACGAGGAGCGGGTACCAAATCCAATACGCGAGGAGCCCCAACATCTCCTGACCCCTGTTGGGCACCTTCTGCTTGGACAGCAGCAATGCGAAGGACTGGGCGAACAGATTGATCCGCGCGAAGCACATGACGGGGTAGAACGTCCAGTGCTGGTGACTGACCAAGAACCTGCAGACGGCATCGAAGTTCATCTTCCTCTCGTAGTAGTACGAGGTGAGGGAGCCGAAGAACTTGGAGGACACCACGAAGAAGGGCATGTGCTGGAGATCCGGGTCGAAGTCGAGGCTGTTGCAGGCAATGTGGTGGGCGTTGTGGTTCCGCTTCCACCAGGCGATGCTGATCCCGGCGAGGCAGTTCCCGGTGAGGACCTGCGCGAACCGGTTGAGACCGGGCCCGGACATGATCTGGTAGTGGCCCGAATCGTGCCCCATCCACCCGCTCTGAATCCACAGGAACCCCATCATCCCACCGCAGAGCAGATGGACCCACATGCTCTCGGACCGCAGCACGCCCAGAACGCTAGCGCCGAACAGCAGCGCGATGAACCACATCGACACGAGCGTGACGTGGCCCTTCCTGTCGTACAGCCCCATCTTGACGAACTCGGACACCAGCCTGCGGTAGTCCCTGGACACCTCGGAAACGGAGTAGTCCCGCAGGTAGCACCCGTTGAAGAACCTGTCGAGGTACTGCCACGCGGCGCCCGGGTGGTAGGCGACGAACGCGTCGGTGGCGTCCTGGCCGGCGAGGTTGCGGAGCGGGAGGTCGCCGCCGGGGTGGTCGTTGATCCACTCGGAGACGTCGTAGATCTTGCCCTGGATGGAGATCCAGAGGTCGCCGGGCTTGTTGTGGGCGGCCAGCTCCGCGCGCGAGATGGAGCGGCGACGTGCCGAGTCCGCCATTGGAGGCAGGGGAGGAGGTCTCTCTCTCTCTCTCTCTCTCTCTCTCTCTTCTGCGTTTCTGTGATTGAAAGAGAGAGACGGGATACGTTGGAGAAGATGGGTTGTGTTTTTTTTATTTTGGGTGCTGCCGTGCTGGTGTGGTGGGGGTAGGGGAGGTTGCCGGATTAGTTTCTTAATCGGGTGATTAGGAGTAATTAATCGACGCGATTAAGGAGCTAAAAGGAAGCGCTTTTGGCCTGCGGAAAATATCTTCTTTGCTTTTCCGGTCGGGGGAGGGGGGCCTGTGTTTGGCCGTGCGCTTTTTGCGAATCGCGACTCCCTCGTGACTTTCGCATCGGCACGAAAACGGAAGTCATTTTTTTAAGGGTTTCCGAGATTTTTCGGTACTCTGGATGACGAGGAATCGATTGATGTACCGAAAATGTTTTTCGTAGACTAATAAAAACAACAGGTTTATATCGGAGGGGCAAAAGATTTCGCTTTCCCCAAATCACCAAATAGATGAAAATTACTTTATAATTCTTGAAAAACGAATTTCATATAAAATATTTTCATTTATCATAGAATTTCAGTGAAACAAATTCACTGCTCTTAAACCTTGTGAATGTGTAAGTTTAATACTATGTTTTAGAAATGGGAAAATGGGGAATGTATAGGTACTTGAAAAGTAGAGGTGTTCGATGTGAAAAGAGAATCGAATTTCAAGCACGAAAAATAATAAGGTGAGAATCGAAAGCTTGATGGGAAAATCGATTCGCAAAAGCCCGTTTGGTATACCGGTGGTGGATTGCAGCCGTGGCTTATTGTGGTTGTGAAGTGTTGAGATTTGTGTGTCTGTCTATGCATGTTTTGAAGCTACAATGTCCAAATATTCGGCAGAGGCCGTTCTTTGAACTGCTGGAAGCAGTTGTAGCCGTAAATGACTTTGCGGTGGTATAGTGTTTGAAAAGAAAAATAAAACAGCCCTTTTCACAGTTGAATCTGTTGCGGATAAATCGTACCCAACAGACCCTTAATCAAAGTTGAAGCGCCATGTTTAAGAAAGCTTGTTTTAGTGTCGCTAAGTCGAATTCTGAATTTTTGGTTAGTATGTAACAACATCAATCTTTGGAAACAATTACAACTATTTTGCGTAAATATAACAATTTTTTAGGAGGAACTTTAATGTTATTTTTCATACGATGGAATGGAATGTAAAAAAAAATTTGAAATGCCGAGGATATCGATTTGCGTAATAAGATTGTTTAACTAATGATTTACACTATATTTTCATCTAATTAAAATGAAAGTACTATTATAATCATGTATATGATTGATAAAAGATGATCTCCGAAATATTCTTTTGAAGTCAATAATTAATAAAATGCGGATGGTGATAATAATTATTAAATTGAAGCATGGAAAACAAATTGATTTGCACAAACGAATGCAATGTTTTCAATTTATAATTCTCGAATCTTAATTTCAATAACTAATCGGCACTAATAACCAGAATTTACCACATAATTGATCGCCTAATCACGAATAACAATTTCGTAACATATAATAATGCATCACAAAGATTCCTGGCTGACTTTTTTTAAGTTAAAAAAATACCTTAACTTGGCATTTCATTAATGTAAGTTATATTAATCGATGATTGATTTTTTGGATAATTATTTTCGTGAAAAATAGTATATATCCCACCAACAAATTTGGGCCATTCCTTCCGACCGCATAAGAGTCGATCCATAAGTACGATATGTAGGTCGTTAAATAAATCAGTTTTTTTTTTTAGATTTGCCAAATAAATTACTGGCTGTTCAGGGTCTATCTCGTCCTCGTCCTGGATAATGTTTTCTGGGGGGAAGGGAAAGCTCGTGAGGTCTTCTTGGTGTCGGAGGACGAGGACAGCGGACAATCGGACGTGGCGTCTTTCCAGCCAAGCATGGATGAATGAGTGCTGCACGGCGATCCGTACTAACAAAAAGAAATCTAGTGGCTCGCCAAATCGAGAGGTCAGAATTTCAGGAAATTGCGGTTCTTTTTCTTTTTTTTGGAGAAGACTTCTATTTTAAATGCTTTTCGGCTTGCTAGAGAGTTCAACAAAGAGAGAATCGCGATTACGTTACAGGAAAAATAATAAACGGTCTATAAACTTTGACAATAATGTCATTTATGAATTTTTAATTTGTTCGATCACAGAACTTTACCTCTAATATATAGTGTGGTCTTTAAAATTTTAATTTATTTAATATAACTTATAAACTTTTGATACATATTCAATCTAGTCTCAACATTTTATGAAAATGTTCAATATTGTTGATGGGCTTGAATTAATGGAAAAACAATACTAAAAATTTTTATATAGTTTGTTGGACTAAATTGAACACGCAAATTAATATTTCGGGGATCACATTACATATTAGGCCAATATTCAATAACCATTTATGTCATTATCCCTACTGTATATCATTCGAGAGGATTGTAATTAGGGATGAACATGGTCTGGGTGGGCGGTTCCCGCCTTAGAACTGAGAACCGCCCACTAAGGACCGGTTTCAAAAAATTAGAACTGGGAACCGTTCATTGGTTCGATCGATCCACTCGGAAACCGGACCAACTGGACTGGGGATCCGGTCCGGTTCTTTGATGGGTCCATGGAACCGGTCCCACTAGCCAAGAACGGAGACGGAAAGACGGAAGACGGAGATGGAGAGTCGAAGACGGTGAGATGAGCTTCTACCGAAAAGAGTGAAAGAGTGAGAGTGAGCGTGAGCGTGAGCATGAGGCAAAAGAGAAAGAAGGTGTTTCTCGGTTTAATGTGAGACTGTGAACGTCAAAGCGAGTTAGATTTAGTTTAAGGATTTATGATTTTTATTTTTTTAAAAAAATTAAAATTTTAAAAATTTATTATATATTATATATTATATTACCTGGGTTCTGGTCCCGAATGGGCCAGTGGCGGCGATTCCACACTTAGAAACAGGAACCAGATGAGTACCTATCGGTTCCCAAAAATTGGAATCGGGACCGAACCAACTCTAGTAGGAATAATCAGCTCTGGGCGGTCCCGGGCGATTCCCTATTCTTTTGCATACCCATAATTGTAATCACAAGAAAAAATAAAGAAATTATGGAAAGAATAGACAAATGATGGTTAATTAAGCTTTTTTTACCCTCTCCAATGGCAGTGGATGTGGTCCTCTCTAGGGGCGAGCGTTGGTTGTGATTTGATATAGTAATCGGCCGAACTAATTTAGGCTCCATTGGTTCCACAAAATGAATAACCTGAAAATCATTTTTATAAAAATGATTGCTCGTAGTACTTACAAAAATGAATGAACAAAAAACATTTTCATCATTTGTGAAAATATTTAGACATTAATTGTTATCCATAAATAAAATATTTTCCATCAACTAATTGTTTCAAGCGATACAAACATCATCTTTTTAGATTTTTCGTGAAGCCAACGGAGCCTTTGATTCCGTTTGTTTGAAAAAAAACTGTTTTCAAGAACTTGTTTTGCGATTTTCAGTATTTTGATAACGGAGAACTAATTGATTTATAATATACGTTTTCCATGGATTGAAAAGTGCAAGCTTAGATTGGAGGACAACGAGGTCATTTCCTAGTAAGAAGGAAATCAATTTCTCTAAACCACCAGATAAATGAAGATTAACAAATTTCCTTGAAGATGATATGCATGGAAAATAATTTCCCCGTATTACGAACTTTTTCAATGAAGCAAACACACTTTCAAAGTCGGTTTTTGAGATAACCGGGTATGTTCGTGGGTTAAAAAACCTGGAACCGGCAAGATCTGGTTCGGTTCCCCGTTGAAGCCTCGAAGCCGCCGCCCATTCTACGAAGGAATCGGACCGACTGGGCCGTTCTCGGACCAGTAAGGGCGGTGCGTTTGTCTCCTGCTTTCCAAAGGTTCCACTCCATTGGACGGACGCCCAAAAAGGGCAACGGGAATGGCGGGCTCCCCTCGAATTCTATACTCGAGTGCACCAAATACACATGATGTTCCAAGCACCCATTGCATCTCGCAATTATTAGTCCGTCAAATCTAACAAGGACTTGTTAACGAGTGATTTTTAGACACTTGTTAAATATGCTCGATAAAAATTTATATCAATTCCATACATTGAGTCACACGGAGGGAGGCAATACACCGAAGATTTTGAGTTTTCCTGAAGTGGGTATTCAACAAGTGCCCACAAGGCACTCGATAGTAAAATTCATTAACTAATTTTCGTATCATAAGAAGTTACAAACCGGTACATCCGTAACATA
The DNA here is from genome assembly GCA_024733475.1 of Syzygium grande. Classification (NCBI taxonomy): domain Eukaryota; kingdom Viridiplantae; phylum Streptophyta; class Magnoliopsida; order Myrtales; family Myrtaceae; genus Syzygium; species Syzygium grande. The sequence goes on along the minus strand of JAMXDD010000008.1, from coordinate 34,984,835 downwards.
CTTACCCAAATTAACCTTCGTGTCATAAAATATCACAACTTCGTAAATTCGTGCCACATTTACCCTTAATAGCTCGGCGTGCATGACTTGACCATTCGATTATATCTTTCTTACTAGTTTGAGATATAAAACATGATTAGCATGTAGCTGTATGGTGGTCATATGATGTGGGCACCTCCAATTGATGCCGTGGGCCATGCGCATAGTCTACTTCATTTGCCGTGCCAGGGTGATATTATCAAAGAGACAGGGTTCCTAAAACTTGAAAAAGAGATAGAATTTCGCAATACACACCATACGAAAGTATGTAATTTTTCAATGAGACAATATCTATTAAGTATATTTGATTCATGAATTTGTTAAAGCAATGCAATTCACGAACACAAGAGATGAATGATCATTAAATTGAAATAATAGAACTCCCAAAGCATAAACCTGAACCCTCTCAGCTAGATATTCTTAAGGAAGAACAAAAAGAAAAGAAATTATACATGAACAGACTCAGAGCAGTCGCCGGATTGTCACTTCCTCTTGGGAGGAGAGTCGTCGATCCCACCCGCAACAATGAGCACATATAAAGAGATTCAGACACTGGCACTCCCCACTCACGCACCAAGAGAGAGAACACCGGCAGCAAGGGGGTGAGAACCTTTGCAACACATTCACCATGACGGATGACCGGAGAGTTAGGCGGCGACCACGATGGTGATCAAGCAAGCACTGAGCCAATGTGGGTGGCACTGCTGAAACTTGAGTACCCAAGAGTTCGCTTTGCGAGCTTTGTGGTGAAGAAGTAACGAGAGATAGAGATAGAGATAGAGATAGAGAGTGATTTGAAGAAGATTGAGAGAGCGAATTTTAGGGCTTCTTAAGTTAGGGTTAGAGAAACCATTAGTGACTAAGTATGATTTTATATTTCGATGATTCGATTTTCAAACCGAATCGAACTGATAAAATCTAAACCGGCAAAAGGAGAGGTGGTTTTTTTTTTTTCCATTATCCAAACTGAAAATCGAACCGAACTGAATAAAAAATGCATGACATTTAGGTTCACTTCATTTTTCAATTCGGTTTTCCAGTTTGGTTTAGAGACTAAGTATGATTTTATATTTCGATAATTCAATTTTCAAATCGAATCGAACTGATAAAATCCGAACCAGCGAAAACAAAGGTGGTTTTTTCCATTATCCGAACTGAAAACCGAACCGAACCGAATCGAAAATGCATGAAATTAGGTTCACTTTGGTTTTCGATTCGATTTTCCAAGTTGGTTCCAACACCTCTAAGTTTTAGTGATAGCAAAATGATCAAATCTAATCTGTTATTGTTCCATAATATATATTCTTTTGTTTCCCCCTTTTATTTGGGAGAGGGATGATTATTAAGGCATTCGATGTCCATGAGCTCTCGATGCGATTGGATTCAATTTGTTAGGTACGCAGTTTTCATTTCGATCTCCTGTTTAAGTGGATCTTGAATGGTAGGTAGTTCATCAAGTGAGCATCTTGGGAATGGTAGATGGAAAACCAGGATTCATTTTTTAAAAGAAATCAAAAGCATTATATTATAATTCGTTAATAGTCAATTGGACCATCCTCGGTTTGCTTGCACGGAATCAAGATGAAATCGAACCCTACATTATTTTTACACGACCCAAAAGAGTATTGACGGTGTATTCTTTGGTGCGCAAGTTTAGAATATGCTGAACCCCCACATGGATATACCCCAAAAATATCCTACTTTCTTTGTTGGTCGATTCTCATCTTGTTTTATGCTTTTGAGTTCAGATGTGAATCTCTCCATTTGAGTCCCTTCTTAGCTTTAGGTGCATGAAGACGAGCCAAAGCTATGTTTTGAGTTTTCTAAAATTTTTATTGACTTGTAGTTGGCGAGTTCGCCGAGCACACGTGATCTCCCTCCAGCATGACCCCAATGATTTCTTGAATCGATGTCCAAATACCATGAGTTGTGGAAATGATGTTTTTCGGATTAAGATGCATTGATTCATCTCTTTCAGGGTTGGTCAGTGCCTGTCGCGTGATTTGGTTAACTACTAAGATCGATTTGAACAAAGCTTTTCACGACTTTTTACGTGATTTTCGATTCACCATATTTTTAACCTTTTATTTTATTTTTTATGATCATTATGAATGTGATAAAATGCTAAAAAAAAAAAAACAAGTGAGTCAAATGACAACCGGACGGTACAAGCAACTAGCCAATCAATAAATCATCTTTCAAGATCGCTTTCCAGTTTCCACTCCTCTGTGCTAATACCGGTAGTGGGAGAAAATGATATGTTATATTATATTAGAGCCATGTCAGATGACCCGATATAATAAAAATCAATTACAATTTTTTTAACACGAAATACTAATAATAAGCATATCATATAATAGAATATAAGAACTATTAGCTTGGCGATACTGTGTGATTCCCCCCCAATATCGTTATTATATATTGGGAAATTTCGAAGCACCTCCAAATTGAATGCATTTTATGTGAAGAGTCTCCAAAGCGACACTTGTCTCAAACGACCTCCAGATTGAACCACTGTGATCAAAATGACCCCTTGCCCCATCACCGATGATTAAAAAAAAGGCACCTCTTGGCGATCAAGTGCCAATCAAGTGCCCCTTTCTTATCGCATGATGGGCATTTCTATCCCAGAAATACATTGCCCCCCAATTAAACCCCGAAAACAAAACCCTAAAATTCCTCCTAAAATGGGAGTACAACCATAGGAGCAACATGCACAACTACATGAATGTTGCCAATGAAATTGCCCAATCTTTGGATATGGCATGCCATTCCATCCCAAATGAATGAAGAGATCGCATGGCCCATATTACGCCCCGAGTTGCATTTTTTTCCATGGATCGGGCGGGTTGGGCTCCTGGCATTATTGGGGGCCCTGTCCAATGAACGAGGGCTCATTTGGCCCATCATGAGAATTGCTACTGTTCTAGTTATAGTTATGCATAAAATTACATAATCACGAAACCAAAGTTAAATTCGAACTCAGCTGAATGTGAGGGTGCTGGGGAATGAGTTTGGAATTTAGTTGGTGAGTTCCCCAACGTTCAAACTCGATTGATTAGACCACTATAAAAAATCGACTTTCTTCTAATGTATGCCAAGCTATGTAAGTAATCATATGTTAATTTTCTATTAACATATTTAATGAAAATGTTCACGTTGACTCTTACGTGGCAGCACCCTCTATTCACCGGCAAGCCCAATTTGAAAAAGAAAAATAGGCTACAAACGGTTCTAATAATTTGATCAAGTGAAAATAGCCGAATTTCATTGTGCCCTGAGCTAGCACCATATCAAGGGTCGCTGCTCCTGTCACATAAACAAGGGATGGTGGTAACCCTCGCCGACAAATCTACAGCAAGGGTCCTCGTCAACAGATCTGTCACTTTTTGTTTACATCAACAATGTTAAAAAAATCGATTTTTCTTGCATTTTTAGGGTAATTTTGTTTATGCTTCGCTAGCCAAAATATGAAATATTATCCAAATTTCAATGTAATAAAAATTACATGTGAATTTGTGTGTCAAATGATTATACATCGTGAAAATTTCAGACGTTACCCGATAAGAAAATGTTAAATGCATCCGTCATAAGATTTAGATTAAGAAAAAAAAAAGCCCAAAAAAAAAAAGAAAAAACGTAAGAAAAAGGAGTCTATTTAGATATTCTCTTGGTCGGTTATTGCAATATCTTCACCAAAAGAGGAACCCAGTTCCGCTCCTAGGACGACAAGCATCTGCAGCATCAGGCGCAACATAGTTGTCGCCAAAAAATTCGAACTTTATACGCGACAACGAAACCCACCTCTCTCTCTCTCTCTCTCTCTCTCCTCGTTCCTTCCTTCTTTGTCGATCGGTTCTTCCCGGTCTCTCTCATCGCAATCCCCACGAGCAGCTGAGCTCGTGATCTGCTGCGACCCCAGCAAATGGCGGAGAAACCCCAGCCCGTCAAAGTCCCGTACTGCGCCGCCTGCTCTATGCCCGCCGAGTACTGCGAATTCGCCCCCGATTTCGAGAAATGCAAGCCCTGGCTCCTCCAGAACGCCCCCGAGCTCTACCCAGATCTTCTCAAAGGTGAAATTGTTGTTGCTGCTCCCAGTTATGATTGCCCTTTTCCTTTCTTTCCTTTCTTTTTAGAGATTGAGTCGTGTTCGTGATCTTGGGTTCTAGGGTTGTGGGTTTTCCGGGATTGTTTTGCGTCTTTCGTGCGTTTCTTGTTTGATATGAGCTGGGGTACGTGGAATGTCTCGATAGCGATGTGGGTTTTTTTTTGGGCTTTTGTGTGATGGTGATTGATATGCAGAGGCTGATGAGAAGGAGGCTGATAAGGTGTCTGAGCAGCTCCAGTCAGTCGGAATCTCCTCTAGTGGCAGCAGAGACGGCGCCGCTTCCACCGCCCCTCGCGGTGAGCTTCTTCTCTTCTTTTCAGATAATTCTTCTGAGGGGGAAAAAGGGTTTGAGGATTATAATCTCCAAGCATTGCTTGGCGGATTGGTTTTGAAGGGGCCTAGTAGAAAAAATGTTATGCTTGTGGCTAGCTTAGCTGATTTTCGGATTGATTTGCAAATTCTATTCAAATATGGATGGAAATACTATTGATTCATTTCACTCGAAAATATGATTAGTATGTCTGCAAATCTTAAAACTCTGAGCATGCTTTGTGAAATCCTGGTTTATTACGGTCGGTAGATTGCTTTTCTTCAGTAGATTGCAAAGTCTAATTTGGAGGAGTGAACTCATTGAACAATGACAGTACTGTGGTTATAACCTGCGAGATAAATTCCATATCTAGGTGGCAGCATCTTTCTCTGTCAAAGAGTGTCATTATTTTAACATGCATATGTTATCTGGTCAGATAGAGTAATGTGCTTAACTTCATCATATCATTCCCGCTTCAGGGGATTCTTCTTCAAATAAGCCAGAAGAAGTGAAACGTCTCCCTGGCGGAAAAGTTAAGAAGAAGGTAAGACACTGAATATGGATCTCAGTGCATTGAACCACAATTATGGTGAAGGCGTTTCTCTTGATGATTTATCCCGAATAATTTTGCATAGTGATTGCACAGTGAGTCCTTCAGAGATGTTCTCAGAGATGCAACATGTATCTGTTTTCAATTCTTGCAATTCCTTTTAGAGGACGTTTTATTCATTTTCCTGATTAGACACGTCTACCAGTTTGGTTGACAGCTTTGTATTTTTTATTGTTACTCTGTTTGGTATAAAGTTTGATCTCATGAGCAGCAACTTCTGATACTTCTCGCAATCTAGGGATGGCATGGCTTGGTTATCAGTTGTGATCTGCACCTGTTGCTCTCATGTCTTGAGTTACTGTCCTCATCTCTCTTCTAACAGAGAAGACCTGATTTTATAGCGTGCCTGTGCGCATTGTATGTATGTAAGGGCGGGCATGCATTTGTGTATTTTTGGCTGTCAATTGTGTAGCATGTATGAGGTTCAGTACAAATATAGAACAACAAATCTTGCTTTGCCCGCCCTGCCCTTTTATCTAAAATATATATTTTCTCGTGCCTTAGTTGCTCGCTGGTATTTATCAGTTATACTGTTCCCTTACCTCTTATATAGAACTGTCATAAAGAAGTGCATTAGTAACAACAATGACATGATGTAGGATAAGCAAGAAGTTGTGATTGAAAAGGTCATACGTAACAAGCGCAAATGTATCACTGTTGTCAAAGGACTTGAGCTATTTGGTGAGTAATATGCTTTTCCTGTCACATTCATAGTTGGTGGCTGGTAATTCGTCAGTAAGTTTAAGCTTGTCAGTCAATTTACCATGTGTCTCATCTCAGGCATTAAACTCAGTGATGCTTCAAAAAAGCTAGGAAAGAAGTTTGCAACCGGAGCATCAGTTGTCAAGGTAAGTGAAATTGCATGCATTGGTGCTTCAATGCTCTTATTAATTCATGTTGATTCTCTGAAGGACTTATTAATGGACGGTCATTTTAGGGACCGACTGACAAGGAGCAAATTGATGTTCAAGGAGACATATCCCTTGATATTGTGGAGTTCCTCACAGAAACCTGGCCTGATGTAATTCCCTTTGACCATTATCTTTGTTGTAATATGCGACAGCTTCAAGCTATTTCAGAGGAATATAGTTATATTTTTCCTTTTGTCCCTCTTTTCTGGAATCAACGAAATCTTAAACATGAAGGTCAGGAATGATCATCAAACTAATGGCTGGTGTTTAGAGAGTTTAATCTTTGCTTTAGCTGCTCCTGGTTGTGTTAAATTGAGAGCTGTGAGAGAGGTAGATTACATTGCTAGTGATACTCCTGGTTATTTGAGCTAGCTAAATCAGCCTGTCTGCTCTTAGCCTCGTGATTTGCAACTTATATACCTTCATTGGTTCTGTTGATTTTTGATGATGAAAACGAACTGGCTGCTTTGTCTTTATTATATGCTTGTCACATGGTGACGTTATTTGCCTTTTGCCATCTTTGAACCATTCATTAAGCTTTGACTATGCATATTAGCTTACAACTGATATTGACCCTTTTTTTCTGTGAAATATAGGTGCCTGAGGCTGCTATATACTTCATTGAAGATGGAAAAAAGGTCCCAGTGGTTTGAGTTGAAGTTGTTCCCTGAGCGATCTGGTTGGTTTCGTGACATAAACACAAGCTGGAGAACCGCTGTGCTTGTGATTGGAGCACCTTATGTCAAGCGGCCACAGCTATTTTTAAGGAAGAAATCTGTGCTGGAGATGTTGAATATTTATAGGTGTCGATTCTCCAGCAGCTTTTGAACTTGTCATGGTTATAGTTCTGCAGTTTTATTTTGGGTTATATATATACATGAAAAGGATGAGCTTCTTATCTTACCTTTACTACGCCATACGATCTCGTGCTGGTACTCGCTGCTCAGCTGAGTTGTTGAAGGAACATTTCTGTTCCCGTGCTCGAGGAGCTGAGCTGATCTCCGCTGGTTCTTGGTGAAGTCTGAGATCCGATTTGTGGGTACTGTAGAAAAATTGCAGATCATCATCCTGTTATCTTGTGCTTTGCCTCGATATTTCTTAGCATATGGACTTGCTAATTAGTAGCATCAACTTGGCGACTATGTAACATGATGGCGCATCATGAAACTAATGTCTCTGTGCTCTGCATAGTTATGAGCATAGATTGGACTATGGACTGGCCGATCTATGCATGCAATTTTGCCATCGTTATTCAATATTATAGCATGATCTGTGTAAGATTATATAGTGTGGCCTAGGCAATTTCGCAATGAAATGCAGAGACTAAATCGATGCCAAGCCGGGCCAAGAACTGTGGTTTATCTCGCTTTATTTGTCTGTCTGATTTTGGGGAATTTCGGGCGCTCTTACTGACCCAAAACCTTGTAAATATGGTCGTATTTCTCTATGTGGTTAGATCACGTGTTGGTAAGTTTCGTAATCGAGATAGCGACTTTCTCAACTGTTACGGGACTGAAAAAAATATCCTTAGCCCCTACGCCCGTGACCCACCTCGACACTCGTCGACCCTTTTTGCTAGCATGTAATTTGCTCGATTATCAAAGACCGGTCATGGATCGACATGCCATATGAAATGTAGATCATCTAAGTGTCGTCGGATGATCCGAGGATGCAAAATACCCTTGATCTCTTGCATAGATACAATGAAGTGATAGAGGCTCTGTTGCCTAGTCACAATGAAGCGTTAGAGGCTTACAACGAACTTGAACGAAATGCATTCACCTTTTCAACGAATTAGCGGATAGTTATGTAAGGCTCAATTTGTTTCGCTAAAAATAAATAATTTAAAAATATTTTTTAAAAAGTGTTTGCTTATATTGTTTACAAAAATGACTAAACGAAAAATACTTTCATCGTGCACGAAATTGTTTAAACATAAATTATTATTGATAATGATAATATATTTCAATGGATAATTATTTCGAATGGTACGAGCGATCATTTTCAAAATTAAATATTTTTTTAATTAATCATTTTTCTCGGGTTTTCAAGTCGATGGGAAAGTATCGGGCTCGACCCGATTCGGGCCTCCGACCCTGGAAAAGACAGCACTGAGGGAAAAAACAAACAGAAAAACTTGTCTGTCACCGGATAAACCGACAGACCAAAAAAAAAAAAAATCGGATAAACCGAATATGCCCCCCTCTTCTTCGTGGGATTCTTCTTCTTCTTCTTCCTCTCGAGCTCAATGAAAGCCTCAACGCTTGGGGAAAAACCCTATGTAGCATAAGATCCATCGTCATTTCGAAAGGCGGTTGCTTTCTCTATAAGTTCCTATCTCTTCCTCAAGGTGATCAATCTTTCCTGCTCAAGCTTTAGTCGTAGCCGTTCAAGTCTGAATTTTTTCTTTTCTTTTGATTAAACCCATTAGTTTCTTGATGTTCAGGAGCTTTCGTGTTTGGTATTATAGCCTCTTAGGAGGGCTTAAAGTTTAATATTGGTTTTAATTCGTGTATTGGGGTTCTGGGTAGTCGCGTTTATTGGCTGGAATGGTGACTTCTTTTGTTCATCTGGTGTTGTCAAAGTGATTATCCTGTGCGAGTACAGGATTAGTGTTAGCCCACATCAGGTTGTACATGCTTCTTTTCTCGTTTGGTCTTTCGGTTTCTTTGATTGATGGAAGTTCCAAATTTGCTTGGTTGAGAGTAATGTGGATGGACATGCTGGACGCTATTGGATTGATCAATCCCAAAATGCAGGAGAAAGTCAATTCGGAGCGAGCATCTCAGATGCACTCTCAGAAATGTGAGCTCTGGCGCCAGAACTATGCTAGCATTTAAACAATGCAAACAAAGAATAAGCAATCCTCTGTTCGTTCCAATCAGCCAGGCTAATCACTGGTCATTGGAGTTGTGTAGTTATGGTATATGATGATTGCTTATCCTTTGGTTGCCTTGTTTGAATGTTGACATAGTTCTGGCGCCAGAGCACGCATTTCTGAGAGTGCATCTGAATGCTCACTCCGAATTGACTTTCTCCTGCATTTTGAAATTAACCGGTTTGAATTTCCTGAACTGGAACTACTTATTCTTTTGGGTATTTGAGTCAGGAGCTAAATTGCGTGCAAAAGTGGCAATGTTTTGCGGGTTTTGGTGAACTGCAAGTACCATGGCTTATTTTCTTGCTAATTTGTGTCCTAAAATTTCAGGTACATCTGCTTAGTAGTGGGAGGAAAATAAGACCAATATGGCTCATCTAGTTTCAACATCATGCTCTTTGAAGATCTCTGCCACTAATAAAGCGTTCCCTCAAAGATCAAATCAGGGTCCAACTGCATTTCCTTCTTCTTGGGCTTTACAAAGTTCAAAAATTCCATACGAGAGTCTTATTTCTCGACAAGAGAAGCATCAAAGAAAGTTTATTGTTCAAGCGACAGCAGTACCTCTGAACCAACAGGCACCTACTCAAGCTGGCTCTAGCGCTTATCAGCACTCTAATGGTTCATCCAAGATGCAGCGAGTCATGATTATTGGTGGAGATGGTTACTGTGGCTGGGCCACAGCACTTCATTTATCCAACAAAGGATATCAAGTTGCCATTGTGGATAGCCTTGTTCGTCGTCTGTTTGACCACCAACTTGGTCTCGATTCCCTGACTCCTATTGCCTCAATCCACAACCGTCTTCGATGCTGGAAATCAATCACTGGGAAAGCTATTGAGCTTTACATTGGTGACATATGTGACTTTGAGTTCTTATCAGAGACCTTCCAGTCATTTGAGCCTGATGCGGTTGTCCATTTTGGAGAGCAGAGATCTGCTCCTTACTCCATGATAGATCGGTCAAGAGCTGTTTTTACGCAGCACAACAATGTCATTGGAACTCTTAATGTGCTCTTTGCTATTAAGGAGTATAGAGAGGAGTGTCATCTGGTGAAGTTGGGCACCATGGGAGAATATGGAACTCCGAATATTGATATCGAGGAGGGTTACATAACTATCACTCATAATGGACGAACGGATACTTTGCCCTATCCAAAACAAGCTAGCTCCTTTTACCATCTAAGTAAGGTCCATGATTCGCACAATATAGCCTTCACTTGCAAGGCTTGGGGGATAAGAGCGACAGATTTAAATCAAGGAGTGGTTTATGGGGTGAGGACAGATGAGACTGAGATGCATGAGGAGCTGAATAACAGATTTGATTATGATGGAGTATTCGGAACTGCATTGAATCGGTTCTGTGTTCAAGCTGCAGTCGGTCATCCACTTACTGTATATGGCAAAGGGGGGCAGGTAACAATCTTCTGCTTACAAGGAGCGTGGTTGTATCCCTACATGCTGATTTCACATATCATCTTTTGACTGTTTTCATTCAATATGAGCAACAATAGCCCAAATATATAAATTCTAAATGGTAAAGCTTTTACAGTTGCCTATGGACTTATTCATCAAGCCTCAATTGAAAGTACCTTCTCCATATGGCTCTCTTGAACTGTCATTGGTGTCTTTAGTTGTTTTGCGTTAAAAAAGACAAAATAGAATGGATTGACGATCCCTATTTTTTTGTTTGGTAAACTGTGGAATGGAATGAAGATTCTTGTGTTTGGTTGTAAGAAAAAATGGTTACGGGAATGGAATTGAATGGGATTTTCTAATAATTTTTAATTGTATCTACTTGCATGAATCATATAATAATTGAAATTTCTTAAATATAATGTAGAATTATCAAATCTTTAATATTAATCGTATTTCATTAGTTATAATTTGATAACTGTAATTTACAATTATTTATCACAAAGTATCGGCATTCCTTTCAATGAAAGGGACCATTCAAGCATTGCTATAACTTTGTCCGAAAGAAGCTAAAAGTTGGAGCTTTACTTCTCTCAACATTCAGTCATTTATAAAGTGACTTTTGGACCTTGGATGTATTGTGGAGTGATCCATGTATTTCCATCTTCATTAATACCTTTTTCATCATTAATCATTCTCTCTTTTGCGTTTCTTTGACCTGGTCCTTATACTTTGCAGACCAGGGGATACCTTGATATAAGAGATACAGTCCAATGCGTTGAGCTTGCTATTGCAAATCCAGCAAATCCCGGTGAGTTCCGTGTCTTTAATCAATTCACTGAGCAATTTTCTGTCAATCAACTTGCCGCCCTCGTTGCGAAAGCTGGAGCCAAGGTTGGGCTTGACGTGCAAACCATCAATGTCCCAAATCCAAGAGTAGAAGCAGAAGAACATTATTACAATGCCAAGCACACTAAGCTGATTGACTTGGGACTTGAGCCGCACCTTCTTTCGGACTCCCTCTTGGATTCACTGCTTAACTTTGCGATACAGTATGAGGACCGGGTTGACAAGAAACAGATTATGCCCAGCATATCTTGGAAAAAGATTGGAGTCAAACCAAAAACTGTTGCGGCCTAGTTTTTAATAGAGGTGATTTAGGGGCAGACATGAAACATCAATCATAGATTTCTTCTTTCCTTTCCTTTTGCCTTCACAGCTGTTTTCTTTTTTTCTTTGTAAGCAGTGTTGTATCTTTCTCTCTTAATGTGGTCCATTATTGTTATTATCTATTGTGGTGCAGTTCTCGCTGCCCAAGTCATAGTCGCTTATGTAGAATTATGAATTGGAAATGATTGTATGCCAGTTGTATAATGGGTGGACATATAGAAGAACAGCCTTTTCTCTTGCGCTTAGCACACTTCTGGCGGGAGAGTTCATCAATATGTTGGGTATTGCAAGGTTCCATCTGACAAAAAGCAAAAACGGCAATCTTGTCTGGATATTCAAGGGTTTTCGCTTCTTTGATTATTGGAAAAATTTCAAATAAAATAGGAACCTGAAGTGCCCTCATTTTCTCAAATTTTTGTGCCGAATAAAGACTTGAGGTGTTCTCATTTTCTTAAACAAGAGTTTGAAGTGGATTTTATTTTAATTAAGGATCGGAAGTGGCTATGTCTTGTTTCAAATAAGGACTATCTTTCAAAATGGTAAGAGTATTTTTGTCTTTTAACTTTTTTTTTTTTTTTTTCCTTTTTTTTTTTTTTTTCTTTTTCTGGTTTCTCTTTGTTCTTGCCGGTGGCCGCTCACCGTCGAAGCCCGAGATGGGCCGAGCGAGGGTCGCCCTCGTCGGGCACAAGCGGGGACGGCCTCGCCCTAAATCGGGCGAGGCCAACCCTCGCCAGATCTAAAATGAGGGTCGCCTTGCCCATGGCGGCGAGGCCATCCCTTCCCTTGGTTGTTGGCAAGGGTTCCCAGCCCTTCTTGGGCTTTGCTGGTTGGTAGCGACCGGCAAGAACAAAGAGAAAAACAAAAAAAGGAAAAAGAAAAGAAAAATAAAAGAAAGAAAAAAAAAAATAAAATTGTCTTTGGATGAAAATGCCTTTGGCCTTCTGGAATAAATTCACCGGCCTGCAAATGGCGAGGTGAAGCCCTCATTTGAAACTTTCATGGCCGCTTTGTACCTTTTATTTGAGATTGATATGTCACTTTAGACCCTTATTTGACACAAAGTCCACTTTAGGCCTTTATTTGGAATTTTCCCTTGATTATTTCAATTACTATGCAGGAATAGATATTGTTCATCTGGTATTTGGTCCAAAGCAGAGGTGTTTCCACAGGTTTAACCCTTTTTTTTTGGAAGCGAGGGGGGAGGGGATGGCTGTTGTCTACATTTTCTTATTCTGCTTCTGGATAAACCGGGGGAAAGGCAACTGATTCTACAACCTAACAAAAACATCAACAACCATGTTAGGAAGCAGCCTAATTTTATGTAGAATCTCGTAGCTGGAGTTTATTTGTATAAGAAAAACATCATCCATATGTTTACTCAAACTGATCAGCGAAGAAGATGCTGCTTGTTTTCCTCATATAATTTAAGAACTTTTGCCAGTTTAACTTCCGGTGCAAGTCTCAATGTTTTCCCAGTTAGATGACATATTGAGGGCGGGCTGCACTTTTCAGATTAGTTCTTCAAGAATGTTCTTACATCTACACCAAAGAGTTAATCCGCCAAAAAGTTTCCAGCTGTTTGACAGCCACATTTCTGTTGCCAACTTGCCATTCAATGTGATCTCAATCGCACTTCCTCTTGGTTCTCCACAAACTCGACGATCGCACTTCCTCCTGGTTCTCCACAAACTTGACAAAAGAGCTTCGGTCGATAATAGGGTGACTGTGACTAGTTTTGCTGTCAAGAATCATCAGATACACCAGAATAGACTTGCAATGACATCAAAGAATGACCTGCCTGTTACCAGTGCTAAGCTTGGCAGTTCTGTACAGTTGGCTTGAAACTTGACGAGTATTTTAAGGCTGTAATAATGCAAGTCGCAACATTTTTTCCACTGCATGATTTGTTTACTTTGCATTTGACTAGAAACATGATACCAAGTTGCATGATGGGTACATTTTTTCCAACTATGATGTCAATGCGCTTGAATAGCTCGGAAAGGTGAGGACAAGTGAGAGGAGTGCTTGTCTGCATGGCTCTGCCAGTCCTCGTATTGGAAGTAAAAAAGGGCAGCAGAAGCGATGATGTTTTCACATCCTTGAATGAGGAGAATTTGCAGGTTTTGGTGGCGGAAATGGATTGACCGTGCTTTTGTTTGGACAACTATCAGTCTTCACAAAATCCAAGACAACAGAAGTTAACTCATCCTGATGCGAGGTGTATTCATGATCAGCTCCTTCTATGATGCGCAGCTTGTGATTCGATATCACCTTGGCAAACTCCAGAGAATCTTCTGCCGATACAATTTTGTCAATAGAACCATGAACAGTCAACACCCTACAATTACCAGCATAAGCACCCGAGTGTCATCGGAAAAATAACAAATTTAGTGACTGCTAGGAAATATCACAAGATTGCTAACTCAGTTCAATCAATTAATGGCCATGATTATTCCTTAGACTATTTAGCTGGAATAGAGAAACTAAACCAGATGAAGATGCATCGACCTAGCCATTTCGAAAAGAAAAATTGTATGGACTTTCTCAGCTCATTAACGTGGGATGTAAAAGCCGGATTTGATTATAAACATACAACCAAGATTATACATGTTTAAGGGTGTCCAATCTACTAGTCAGAGACAAACTTCCTATGTTAGAGATTGATTCTACCACAATACCAATCTACAGATTGCAAGAGAAAAGAAGAATTGACACCAGCTTTAGCAGATCAGATAGATGCGCCCAACCATACTATTGTAATTCTGACCTGCAGTCTCTGGAAATAATTTGGGATGATGTGCAAGTATCAGTTGTAAGGCGGTCCATCAAACTTTCTTCTGTTACTCGATACTCGAACTTTCCTGCAAATGGACAAGAATGCACTACTATCTTAACTCTAGATCTAAATCCTCTACAGTTCCATCAATTAGATGGTGAATATGCATGCGCAATAATAAGCTTCAGGTGGTGAAACCCTTTTCCAAAAGCATTGACTAATAGGTTACGAGCACAACAAAAGATTTCCACAGTGCAACTAGAAACTTGACGACTTTAATAACAATACAAGTAGACTGAGTGGATAAGATAATTTACCTCTTTTATTCTTCACATCAATGAATCCACTCTTCTTGATCCTTTGCAGAAAATCTTTACCTAATCGACCTTCAATGCCTCTCTCTCCAGATTGAAACGTCCAGATATGTTGACTACAATATTTACATCATTATATTTTGATGCATATAAGAGCACTACATTTCCTCCTGCAAACCCACCAGAAACGTAATGCTTTACTGAGGTTTCTTCAGAATTACTGGAGGTTCATGTTTTCAAATATCCCAAAATACAGATAAAGTCAACCTTTGCTGTGTCCAATAATTGCCTTTATAAAACGTTTCTGCCCCAAGAAATGTTCGATTACAGCCCGTCATCAGCTTCTCTCCAATAGTTACCATACTGAAATGAACCTTCGCTTTCCCTGAGAGAGAGAGAGAGAGAGAGAGAGAGATGAATCAAAAGCACATTAAGCACAAGATGAATTAAAGAAACCTTGCAAGAGCACTGATTTAGAGAACCCAACTGCAGATAAACTATTGAATGTTCTCCAGCTTCAATATGAACAACTAAAAATACAGATAACAGATAAATCAGTCCCATTCAGCTGAACCCTGATCAAAGGAACTTCTTCAGTAAACTGATTATGGAGTTAGCAGATGCTCAGCTGGTCAAAAATCAAGACGACTGTATATTTGGTGAATAACAGTAGCATATTTCCATGCAGGTCTTACCGAAAAAGGATTAAGTTATTTCAGTAAATACGTTCGACCAACTCCAATCATTTTAACCATTAAGATCTTAGAAGATGTCTCAAAACCTTTATCACTTAGTTTTTGACTTTTCGGAAATATATTAGCCGATGAATTGGTAGTTGTTCTTGTTTCTTTACTGCCGATCAAATATTTCAAAAGTACTTATATATTTCAACCGTTATAAAGAATAAGATTACAAAGCACAGCTAGGCTTCTTGTCGAAGAATCTCTAATGAGATCTGTGAAACCTTTTCTACTGGTCACAAAGCGCATAGCAATAGGATAACTGCCTCTTTTGACACCATGGCATCCTCCAAGAAAAATTATAAACTACTTAGCTCACCCATATCCTTATTTATCAAGAAAATCAAGGAGCTCTCACCCGTTTTTCCTGCAAAGTTATAAAGAATAAGATTACAAAACGGAAATGAGATCTGATTTTCTACTGGTCTCATCCAAATAACTGCCTCTTTTGACACCATGGCCAGAAAAATTATAAACTACTTAGTTTTATTTATCAAGAAATGACTCACCCGGAAAACGGAAAGCGCTGCGCAAGCCTGTGAAATAATCAGCATCGCACAACATGATCAGCGTCGCATATGTTTTAAGAGAGTAAGTTCTTTGCAACCCACATGCAGCTGGAGAGTGTGATGACAATTTTATGGAAGGACTAATATATTGAAAACCAGGACATTAACGGAAACTTTTACTTTGCAGAATGAAGGCGTAGATCTCTAAAAAGCAGAGTAAGAGCAATGTGGGACAAAGCATAATTGTATTATCAACTAATGATGTCGATGATGTTGCGGCTCGCATAAATTTTAAAAGTCAACGTTAATTTAGGAGAACGTGTGCATCTACAAGACATCACCACACGTAGAAATTGCAACCAAATGCGGAAAATATCGCCAATCTCATATGTCTATCAACAAATTTCATAGAAGGAAGCTAGAAAATGTAAATTTTCAGAACCAGTGGTCATCATAGTCAGACTGGGATTGCAGCAAAAGTCAACATGACCAACCTTTGAAGACTGGAACCCATGACACAACACAACGAGCTCCTTCGACCCTGTCTCGTGCAATATGCCCACAAGATTCTGGCCGTGCCTGTTCGGTATAACGATTCTCCGTTCATGCATATCTACACAGAGAGAGACAACGACCCGAAACGATTCAAGCCAAGAGCTTTTCGAATACCCATCACAGCCCTCGCTTTTCTAAACGATGGGCAAGGACTCAAAATCACTAAGAGCTCATCATGAATCCGAACTCGAGAAATTCAAAGAGAGAAGACATTCATCAGAATTCCCTCGCCGGGCTGAATTACTTGGTGAAGATGAGGAGCTGCCATTACCAGGATTGCCGACTCGTTCGGCTTGGGGCTGACTCGGCCGAGCCCGCGACATGGAGGAGGGAGCTTTCAGCTTGGAGCTCTCGTTGAATCCGATTCTGGCGAAAATGGAGATCGTGTATGGTGGGAAGTCGGAAAAATGGAACCATTAATCGAAGTCGCACGAGTAAATTTCTCAATTGAGTCATACACAGCGCATGAATTTTTTATTTACCCCCAACAATGAAAGAATATTGGTTTAAACCTTATTATATTTTTTAACAATTCGAGCTTAATTTGAGTTCAGTATATAAAGTTTCTTAAGCTGACCTCGAGGACTCGGTCACGATCGAGGTTGAGGAATCGGTATCGATTGAGATCAAGTTTAAGGATCATACGACGCTCAATCAATCTTCAAATCATTAAACTGCAGGTAGGGCTCGAAATATCGAAAGGGTTTGAAGGCAACCATATTAGATGGAATTTCCAAGTGCTCTTACCACAAAAGTCCTAAACATTTTGTATGTGCCAATTTGATCTTAAATCTTTTAAAATTTGATCTTAAATATTTGATCTTATCACCAGCCTCGGGTGAGACTACACCTTTAATCAAAAGTTTTTACAGAGCATTTTTTTTTTTTAGGAGGAAAAAGAAAAATAAAGAAATAAAAATAAAGATGAAATATTAATTTTTTTTTTGGTTTAAAATTATTAAGCTCGCTTGAGGCCGATGGTCATTACTACATCAGCAAAAGTTGGCGAGAGCATATGAAGGAGGAAAAAAAAAATAAAGAAATAAAAATAAAGATGAAATATTAATTTTTTAAAATTTAAAAATCCACGCCTCATCAACTTCCGATCAAAATTAGCCAGATTAAATTGATAAATTATCAAACGGTTTAACACTTAATTGACACAATTGAAAATTTTAACACTGAGTTGATACAAATGCAAAAGATCTAGGACTTTTAGGAGCCACAAGTTACTAACAATACGTATGCTCGTTTTTCTCGTGTCAATCAAAGCTTTAAAAATCAATTTCTTCCATATAAAGCATATTTAATTGATATCGCAGAGGCACTCGTCGACAAGGATCCATATTAAACTATAAAAAAAAGAGAAGAATAATCAAATTGTCTTCCAAATCTCATGTGAGAAAAAGAGGAAGACTAGTTCTAGACATTAACTAATTATATAGACATAGCCTAGCCAAGACAACAATGTCCTAAAACATTAAAAAGAAAATCCCAATCCGCTGTCTACACAGATCGTACTGATATAGATGCAGAGGCAGTAGAAGAAGTCATGTCAAATTATTGGGGACTTTATATCTTGCAGGCGAAATTCGCAAATGGTATGCCGAGCACGCGTACACAAATCGCAAATTAGAAACTTCCCTGAATAGAGAGATCGTTGGTCTCTCGTGTACCTTGAGAGATCAATTGCAGTTCCGGTCATATACTCGAAATGCTATCAATCTCTGAGCAAAGCACGATTTCCCTACCCTTCTAGTCTCTACCATTATGAAGCATCATATAAATGCAGAATCTACAGAAATGTTCATCAACATCCAAAAACACAGAGTATGAAAAAAATCGAAGTGACTTGCTTTGCCACAATGCAGTTGGCAACTACAGTACGGAGGGATGAGCGGTGCACAAAATCTGGAGAAGTCCTTCGGCATGAACCCTTGAGAAATGATCACACGAGGATCTTAATTTTATTCTGTCGTACATACCACTTGCTAATCTTTCTGCAGTACCGAAATGGAGCTTCTCTGCATACAATGAGAACTCACAATTGGCAGCTGATCGAAACATAGAAAAGCAAGAGTTCGGTTATTTTCTCTCTCCTAAAGAAAATAACGGGTGAAAGGAACATGATGTTGCAATCGATTGCTGCTACCGCTAGTATAATAAAAAGGTAGGAGGCTCAACATACAAGCTTAAACCAGAGTCATCTACTGCACAAGTTCTCTATTCTCTCACAATTTTTGCCCCGCATCAGTCTATAAAAAACAGACTCTGAATAATCCTTGACCTCGGTACTCTATTATATCGTTTAAAGCACTACATGCCAGTTCCCATTTAATTCAATATATGTACAGTCAAATGTCATATACAGACTCCGCATTAGAACATTAGCCAATAGTTGAGACCAGAAGGCATCCCTCATTAGTAGACTTAATAGGAGCGTCAGCGCCTACATTATACCATAAAGTTATTGCAAAACAACAAGAACTAAAGTAAACATAATCACAATTAATAACTCTTAGGGCAGTAGAATCAATGGCCTTTCCACCTCCATACAGTGCATCCATCAGAAAGCTACAAATGAACAAAATTTGCATGTTGGCATCACCTGCGACAATATTTGCCAAATTATGGGTTAAGGTAACAGTGGACCTGACTGGCAGCAACCAAACTGCAAGATTTTAGACTAGACTTACATTATACAATATTAAGTTTTTACAAAAAAAATTTCATCTTTGGCAATCAATAGGCCTCCTAAAAAGGGAGTTAAGTACATAAATAAAAACTAGATTCACCATGCAGTCATAGATGACAGCTTACCAACCTCCTTCCTGCTATGATCCCACAGGAGCAATGCCCTTGGCTTTTGCAGCAGCAGTGGCAGCTGCAGCTGCGGCAGCAGCTGCAGCAGCAGCAGATGCAGCCGGATTTGGCGTTGAAGGAGGCACTGGGTTGGACTGGGAGCTGTTCTGTTGTGAAACTACCTGCTGTTGCTGTTGCAAATGCGGCTGCTCAGAATTGACTTGTGCAAGTAGAGCCTTTATCTGGCTTCCTGAGAGCGTTTCAAACTCAAGCAAAGCATTAGCAAGTGCATGGAGTTCCTTGCTATTTGTTGTAAGGATGGCCTTGGCATTGTTGTAAGCCCTGTCAAGAAGCCGCTGCACTTCTTTCTCAATAAGAAGTCGAGTCTCGGTGCTCATGCTCTTGCCATAGTAGTTATAAGTTACAAGCCCGGCTTCATTGCTCATACCATATTTTGTAACCATTGTTCTGGCAAGGTTAGTAGCCTGCTGAAGGTCAGAGGATGCACCAGCAGTCACTTCATTCTCTCCAAAAATGAGCTCCTCTGCAACTCGCCCGCCCATGAAAACATCAAGTCTAGCAAGCATCTGCTTACGGGAGACACTTGTCTCATCCTTATCAGGCAGCTGGGAAACCATGCCTAGAGCCATGCCTCGGGGAACAATTGTGGCCTTGTGAACTGGAAGAGCTCCATCTGTATGAATAGCCACAAGGGCATGTCCACCCTCATGAAAAGCTGTAAGTTTTCTTGATTCATCAGAGATGACAGCGGATTTTCTTTCACTTCCCATCATGATCTTGTCCTTTGCATGCTCAAGATCTGCCATGCTGACAGCTTTGGAACCATCCATCGCAGCCTTCAGAGCAGCCATGTTGACTAAATTTGCCAGATCAGCACCCGAAAATCCAGGTGTTCCTCTCGCAATAATCTTTAGATCAACATCCTCTGCCTTCAGCACCTGTTAACAGCATTCACTTAGTTAGGCTTTGTCCTATATTGTAAATATTTGTCCAAGAATCAAGGAGAATGAAAACCCGGATTCCTGCCTTATCTACGCATATAGAGTTAGTAGCACTAAACCACCACCCAATAGCTAAGAGCACAACATAGATGCAACTTGACAGGCATCAAATGCATGTTGATTTCTTGTGATAAAGCAAAATCATGATGCTGAAAAAAACTCAGTTTGAACCAAAGAGGCTTGTATATATTGGCTATTGTGAAAGCATGTGTAAATCGGAGAGTAGTGCTATCCGGGATCAAGTCTCGTGGTAAGATAAAGAATATGCTAAAAGCAAATGGATAAATGGATAAGAGAATATAGAGCCCATGAGCAAGACAAAATAAGCTTATTTCCCCAAGAACAATATAGATTAACCGAGCTTTTAGCTGTTGATTATGAAAATAGATATAGGTCAAAAGAGACAAATCCTCCTAATATGTAGTAGAAACAAAAGATGTTCGTGAAGTATAGTACCTTTGACATATGGGACTCCAAAATCTGTCTCCGCCCTTCAACATCGGGATTGGGGACAACAATATGTCGATCAAACCGTCCAGGTCTCACCAGAGCCTTGTCCAATGACTCGGGAAAGTTTGTCGCAGCGATCACAATAATCCCTTCATTTTGTTTGAAACCGTCCAACTCAACAAGTAGCTGATTCAAAGTCATCTTCATGTATTGCTGATCCTTCGGGTTGCGGCTTCCACCAATTGCATCTATCTCGTCTATGAATATAATACAAGGGGACCGTTTCTTTGCAGCAGAAAAAAGATCTCTTACCCTCCGAGCTCCAACACCAACAAACATCTCTTCAAACTCACTTCCACTGCATGAAAAAAAAGGCACTCCAGCTTCTCCGGCAATAGCTCTTGCTAGCATAGTCTTACCAGTACCAGGTGGTCCAACAAGTAAAACACCTTTTGGAAGCTTACCACCGAGACGTGTGAAACGCTGTAACAAAAAAGCAGCAAAACATATTTTAGCGCAGCAAAAACAAAGTAAATTTAAACACGATGTGAAGGACTACATCGGAATACATAGGTGAGCCAATTGAAATTTGGAGAAAAAGAGCCAAACAAACCCACGAACCTTAGAAGTAGACAGAGCACTAAGTGGGCAGGGCAACATAAAAGAGAAAGTTATGCCCAGCAACTCGTAAAGATAATAAAAGCCAACAAGAGCGGACAACCATTACCGAAATAACTTATAGAGTGTGAAAAATTGATCCTGCATTGTCTACGTAGAAAAACTCATCAATGCTTCTCAACCAGTTAAAATGAATTAAGTATCATAAAGCATAAACACATATCCTCTTCTCCACAAATCAATCAGATGCAAAGAGAAAAGAATTCAACCGGACATGTATCAGAAACTAAATAAAGCAAGACCAATCAAGTTAGCAAATCAGCCACCCAGGTTAGGAGAGCAGTAGCTTGTCTTTTAAATTGACCACCATGACTCATTAGATAATTCCCGACTTATATTTGTATATCGTTCTGCCAAATTTAGATAAGTTGACTGCATTCATGAATGAAAGAAGCCCAAATTGAGTATTCTGAAATTCCTGATTCTCTTTCACTGAAAATATTGGCTCAACATGTCCATTTCCGCTTGGAATCAGAGCACAATCCCTTAGGTGGGTGACAATGAGAGAGAGAGAGAGAGAGAGAGAGAGAGGGGGGGGGGCAGTTAGAGAGAGAACCTTTGGATCTCGAAGATAGTGAACAATTTCTTCTAACTCAGCCTTTGCCTCATCAACACCCTTTACATCACTAAACTTTGTGCTGGATTCCATGCTCGGTTGCACCTCTTCATGAAGACCGAGTCCTGCTAAGAAAAAAATTAAACCTTTCAATTTACCTTGATAACTCTAGAAGCGATACAATGTCTTCCCCCCCCCTTCATGAGTAGATAATGCAGATCATATCAGGACCTTCACATACCTTTACTTATACCCCTATCCTCAATAAGAGCTCCAGCACCAGAAATCAAGAGAAAGGCCAATGCAATCGTACGTATTGTACGCCACAGCTGCTCTTTAAAATGCCCTCCTTCTGCAGCCACCATGTGTATAGGAGCACTTGCTGTCCCAAGAACTCCATCTTTTGCAGATTTCCCGACATTCTTGAAAGCTGAAAACGCACCGATACCTTCTTCATCCCTAGCAGAAGTACTAATACCTGCCATTGCATACACAAATATAGCTTGAAAACCTAACTTCACATAAAGAGATTACAAAAGTGAAAGACCGAGAAAGAAGGTACAGACAACAAAAAGTGAACAGCAGATATTTTACTAGGTTAAACAAATTGCAGAATGAAGAACACTTGAAGACTAAAATATCAAAATTGAATAAGAGAGGAATCTAGCAAGATAATGATAATCCAACAATTACATGTATAAAGTAACAAAGCTCCAACATTTACCTCTCTGCAGAGTCTTCAATAACTCACTCTCGTTTAGCCTGTCAACTTTAACTAATGCTTTAACATATTCAGCTAGTGCTGAGGGGTTGGAGTGCAAAGATGGTTGACTTTCGAAAAGTCTAATAACTGATTCAGGATCGTTCCTGTGGTAAAGTTCTTTAAGATGGGCAACCTCACTTGCTTCATCTACATCACGTACTCTACGAGCTAAATGACCAACATAGCTTGACTGAAACCTCCCTTGTGCTCCCACAGGCAAATTTCCTGCACCAACAGGAATATTACATGCCAATCATCACATTTTCAGAAACCTGACAAAATTATTCATGGGTGGGGAGAATGATTGGCCTGTGGGTGCTTTTGAAGTACCTCCTTTATACTATTTGAGAATACCACAGAAATAACCCCCTGTATTTAAACTTTACTAAGATAATCGACTCATCAACTTTAGACATACATTTACCAGCACAGTCAGAGTTGCCATGTCCGCTTTTATTACCAAACAATGCTAACACGGCATCATTAGCGATTAATTTAGGATGTGGTTACAGTGTCAGCATTTCACTTAGTAGTTAGTGATGCCACGGAAGCATTCTCTAAACAATGGGCCTGACAAGTCTGACGGATGCTTGGCATTTCTTCAAGCTTGCAGGAGTTGTCTTTATTATAGCTGTAGAACGGTCCTCGTAGCATACCCATACCCTCAATGTTGATTTGCTTTTTTTCTTTTCAAACTCTTATGAGCAATTTATGAGAAACTTGTAATTACAAAATCCAAAAATCCACTAAATCAGCATTTGCATGTGGTTGATGGATCAAAATACTGCATGTAAATGATAACAAAAAAAGAACTCATAAATATCCGACAGGCATACCTCTAACAACTCTCGATGCTGTGACAGAATAGTTTGGTCTAACGAGTGAATTTTTAAGCTTCCCAAACCCTGATTCATGCCTTACAACCTGTTACAAGACAAAAGATAAAGTAAAGCAATTGACCATGATGGCCATGACCCACATGCTCAGTTAAAGTAAAATGTCACCAGCAGTTATCACAAGCAGTAGCAAAGTAACAAATTACCAAAACTAGGCACTCTAAAACCTGCTGGTTTAGTGAAAACAAATCTCATATATAAGTCGATTGGAAGAAGTCCCCCAAGCTTGTATTGTTACACAAGTTCACACTGGCTCTTGCTCCTTTGTATCTCTCACAATTAACCAGAGGCAGTCCAGAGCCACTTTCACTAGGGTTAACAGATACATATTTGATTAAAATTAAACTAAAAATGAAAAGAACGATCAAGATACTTGAACAGAAAATGTAAAATAATAAGTTTACACTCTTCTGAGTAAATTAGCCACAGAAAACCAAATAAATGCCTACATACTTTATATCATTGTCCGGTCAGAACGATCGTTTTTTCTAAAGTAACAGTAACAACCCAGAAAAAGCAAGTTCCGGTAACGTGGCTTAGGAATGTAGCACTAAAAGGCCAAAATGGCTCAACAAACAGAAAGATGAAATTTAAAAAAAAAAAAAAAAAACACACTTCGCAAAAGAGAACTACTCAAATTTACGTGATTCAGCCACTAGCAAATGACATAGGCAAGGGAGATGCATGAAAAATGTATGGACAAAAGGAGATAAAAAATGCATTCTCCAAACCCTGCGGCGTGCAACACCCACTCCCACCCCCAAACAACAATCCCCTCCCCCCAACTGACTCGGGTTTAAGCACCAGAAGAAACCTAACCGGGCTCACATTTATCATCCTCAAAATTCATGGATCAGATCACAAATTAGACCATGTTCAGAAATAAGTTCAAGTCACAATCATCGCAGGTTATTAAGAGGTTAGAAAGGAATAAACTTGAATGCACCAACAGTTACCCAACAGGCCTTTTCTCATTCTAGATGAGCTTCCCGTTTGCCAACTCAAGAAACGGGTAAAATTCCAGGAAACAAAGAAGCAGGTCCCGATGAGGAGCAAATATAGAGTGAAAATCATGCGCCGTGTGAGACGCTGCCTATATAACTTCCGATAGTTCGTAATGTGTCCTACAATATCGTCATCAGTCTAGCCAAGCACCATCACCTCTCGCTCAATTCATCGCCTTTAGTCAATCCTCAACACTAGCGAGCACAATCTACCAAGCAACGCGCCCTCCACTATCCCGCTAAACCCCACCGGCGAAATATTATATAAAAAAAAAATCCAATCTTTAATTCCATCACAAGCCACCGGATATGATCCCACAAATCATCACCCAATCGCGCGGCAAGTTCCCATCAACCCCGACCCAAAGTCAAGGAACCCTAACCCGAACCCCTCACGCGGCACGAAAGACAACCGCGGACACGACGGCGGCGGCGGCGGCGACGAATAATCGGACGGAAAGAGCAGTTCCGAAGAAGCGAGAAGAGAGCGAGGCGCGGCTGACCTGGGTGAGCAGGCGCCTCCAAGCCATCGGCCCGAGCGAGAAACGGCGTCGGCGGCGGCGGCGGCGGGTCCCCCGATTCCGATCCCCCCTCGCTCCGTCCCCTCCGGGGAGCTGCTGCTCACGAGCTGATCGCCGCGGGCCCGGTCCGGCTCGGCTCGGCTCGGCTCGGCGACTACGGCGTTCCGGTGAGGATTGCGAGAGAGAGAGAGAGAGAGGGGAAGGACCTGGAGGAGCTCGGGGAGGAAGTTGGAGGGCGAGGGGCGAGGGGCGAGGGACTGATGAACGGATGGATTTGGTGGAGAAGACGAAGATGGTGACGGGAGCTGAT
Organism: Syzygium grande; assembly: GCA_024733475.1. Classification (NCBI taxonomy): domain Eukaryota; kingdom Viridiplantae; phylum Streptophyta; class Magnoliopsida; order Myrtales; family Myrtaceae; genus Syzygium; species Syzygium grande. The sequence continues at coordinate 34,959,498 of JAMXDD010000008.1, read as the reverse complement.
TTTTTTGTTAATGTTAAATATCCTTCGGTTTCGGGTGCCGCGGAGGAAGGGAGCGGGCGAGAGAGAGAGAGAGAGAGAGAGAAGATCGTGCGGCCCGGCGGACCGATCCTATTGCGCGCCGGGTGCGGCCGTGCGCACCTGATGTTTGCCCCACCAACTTTCTAGGCCCCGCGGGGCTCTTGGCCCCCCCCGGCCGGGCTTTGCACCGGGGGGCGAGAAATCGGGCCGGGCTCCGTCGCGCCCGGCCCGGTTTTTTTCGTGGCATCGGGCGGGCCAACGGGCCAGCACAGAACGGGCCGTGGAATGGCCTTTGGGGCCTTAAGTTTAGGCCCGTCGTGGGGGGACGACGCTCGAGGGGAGGGCGAATTGAAGATATTCTTATAGAGAATGGAAAATGATGCAAATGGTTCCTGAACTTTTAATTTGTCCAATGCGGTCCATGAACTATCGATACATGTTCTATCTATAGACCCTAGACTATATAAAATGTTCAGTATTGTCATTCTATTAAATCTTTTCATATTGTCTAAGTATTAACTTGAATATGTACCAAAAGTTTGGGGACCACATTAAACAAATTATAAGTTTAGTGACTAAATTGCATATTTGGCTAAAGTTCAGGAATCACATTGAATAAATTAAAAGTTCGGGGATCACGTTGCATGTTGGATTAAAGTTTAGGAACTTTTTGTGTCATTGTCAATATAGAGAAAGTATAGAATGGCAACGACAAGAGGTTTTCGAGGCACAATAAGCTGAGGAGATAGCCACAAGGACCAGGCGAGTTTTGAAGTTTCTAGAGATTTAGGGTTTCATGGGTACTCTATAAAATATTGCCAAGGGCAATTGTTGGAAGTGTATCGTTGTATTCAAGAGTATTCTTGTATTTTATTGGGGTAGATGACAAGTAAGGAAATTGGATCGACACCGTTAGATAATTACAGGAACTCGTGTATAAATGGGGTCCCCTCGCTCGTATTTACATTAATGCCCATGCACAATCCAAATTCACCCAGCCACTATCAGTCCACGTAATCAAATTATACATGCACGCGTGGAGGACGAGTTCATAAATTCGTGGGGTTCTCATTTTTTGAGGTAATTGCTTGCTCTCTTGTCCTTGTGCGATGTTCTTAACTTCTTGGTCAAAACGTGTTGTGTGTGTATGGACAAGGATGTAGTGTAATTCGATGTTCTCCAAAAAAAAAAAAAAGAGAGAAAGAAAGGGAGAGATCGAGCCTATGCACATAATTAACACTTTATATGCTACTTCCAAAACAATCAGTAAATATTACGAAACAAGGAAACTTAAGTTGACTCGCACAACAAAAACAAAAACAAAAATACAAGATCTTACATATTTTCCGTACTTTGATTCTCTCTATCCGTTTATTCAATGAGACGAATGTAATTGAAAAACCATAGCTCGAAGTTCTTCTTTCTCTAGATTCCCTCTTTTTGAATCGTTTAGATGGGCATGGCTTAGGAGGCACGTTCATGTGTCAAACTGAAGATTCAAATCATGTCGAAGAGCTCCACAAGAGAGCAGTGAAGAATTTGCTCTCCTTGACGTCCTTATAAAGTTCCCATCGATGCGTCCTCTTCCTCTCTCTCTCTCTCTCTCTCTCTCTCGCTAAGCAGGCCGAAAGCTGCGCAGGTTGAAGTTGACTGAACATGGAAAGAAAAGCTTTAGCGGTGTCAAAGTGCTCGGTTCTTGCTTTTACTCTGAAGCAGCCCATCATTCTCTGTGCTGCCACGCTAATCCATTGGGTCAAACCCAGCGACTTTGTGCTTGAGGAAATCCTTAGGCGAGAATGCCCTCAGACCCAAGAAGTCTCTGGTCGCCATGTGATCTTTATTGCCCTCGAGACGGAACCTTTTTGCTGATTCCAAGGTCGCCGCTTCCTTGTAAACATCACCCCCGAGATCCGATGAGGGTCTTTCTGAAATATCTTTGTTGTAATCGTTATTCAAGATCATCTCATTCAGATCATCATCAGCCCCGTCCAAAGATGACAGCGGGTGCATCATCATCATCACATTCATGTCTTGTTGAAGAAGAGCGAGAGGACCTGGTTCATCAGCTCCTCCTGAAGCGCCTGCATGAGTGACGACGGCTTTATTCCCAAAGGACGACAAGCCCTGATCAACAAACCGACTTGTCCCCATCTGATGATCTTGAGGACGATGACGAAGATGGTCACGTGAACCCAAGTTCACCAGATTATTATCATGCATGCGACTGTGTGTTTGTCGGGTACGACAGTCGATTCCAAGTGATGAGCCGGGCTGGTTGCTCATGGCCACCCCCATTTGTGCCGCTTTTTGCAACAGCGCGGTTGCCGACATGTGAGGTGAGGAAGAAGATGAACAAAAAGCACTCACGGTGTTCTGTGCGTGAGGAAGAGAGATGCGAATGCCGGAGGAAGGATTATCAGAGTTAGGGTTTTCTAGAACCTGCGGTGATGGGTCGAACAAAGAAGATGGGGATGACAAGGTTCCATGTGAGCTATAAGGTGACGGTGTCCACAAGGGACCAATGATTTCTTGTCTGGGGTTGAAAATGTGAACCTGTTGATGCTGCTGCTGTTCTTGCTCTCTTTTGATGGAGAGACAGCTGATGTTTTGGAGATTGATGTGGGAAGTAATGAGTGAAGTGGTGGGAGGTTGTGACGAGGAGATCAAGAAGTTGGGCGGGTTTGAAGGAGTGGCTTTTGCGCCCTCTTCTGCTAAGGCATCACAGAAGGCTCTATGAGTGATGAAGCTGTCCCTCCTGCCAAATTAGAAACATTGAACATTGTTATCGCTATTGTTATCAAGGAAAAATTCTCGAAACTTATCGGCCAGTGAATCTAAGCCGTTGAATCGTGCAAGATCCATGTGATCCAAGGGCTGTTATGCAATTGGGCTCGTGTGTGCCCGATTAACGCTAGTATCGCTCCGAGTAGAGGATGTAAAACTAAGCAAAAGCAAACAAAAAGAGATGAAGCCCACAATTTTGTTGCGAGTATGAATAGCTTTGAAAATTTTTTTAGTATAGGTAGTACTCTCTCTCTCTCTCTCTCTCTCTCTCTCTCTCTTTCTCTCCACTCATACTAGCTTTTTTAATTGTCTTTTTTCATCCCTAGGACAAAAGGCATTATTGTCATAAACATTTGAAGATTCCTAATCTGAATCACTTGCCCCCCGCAGCAACCACTGACATCTCTCTCTCTCTCTCTCTCTCTCTCTCTCTCTCTGGAACATGGGAACTCTTGTAGCCACTACTTGCTGTCTTCTATACATGAGATCACAACATGAACAATAAGCTCGTCCAGACTAAGAGTTTAAATAGCAAACAAATCTACTGATCATTCACGGCGTGCAGAGCATAAGCACTAAACAATAGCAATAGGAAGCCGTATTTGGTTGGAAACATAATGCATGGTGGCCAGTGATTAACAATTCAGGATTGTTCAAAGTGTGTATGTGCATCTTCTTTACCTAGAGAAGAGGGTTCCACAGTCACATCTGTACTCTTTCGTACCACACACCTTGGAGTGAGCCTTCCAATCTGACCGAACCGCATAGCGCTTCGAACACTTGTCGCACTTCCACTTCTTCTCGCCGTGCTTTCGGAAGAAGTGTTTCTTGATGCCAGTGAGATCACCCAGCGCTCTTGACGGGTCATGGTGCACGCATGTTGGCTCGGGGCAAACGTACACCTTCTTCCTAATCGGTTCTTGCTTTGCTTTTTGCTTCAGCTTCCAAGGCAGGTTGTGCCCTCTCCTGTGGAGCTGGAGGTTCTGGTCCCTCTGAAACCCTTTGTTGCAGATCTCGCATATGAATCGGTTAGTCGCCATGAGCGTTCTCGGCGACAAGGCTATCACTTCTGCATCTGGGTCTGATTGAAACAGCATAATATCAATAAGCCACAACTTTTAGAAAGTCTGATAAAAAGGAAGCAATCCCAAAATATGGTGTTCGAATCACAGCATCTTCTACTCAAAATAAAATTAGAGGCAAGTTCACCATTTTACAAATGGAGCTTTCCTCCACACACATGAACTGAGAGATTTACGTGCGATACTGCAGATTAACCGAGCATCAAAATTCAAAAAGCAATTAGTGAATCAAGAGACCTGGATTGCCTGGGAGGCTTCTCTTCTTCTTTGGAGGAGGAGGTGGTTGATGATTTGTGGAAGCAAAGGAGTGATGAGAATACAAATTGTTGGTATTGCCATAAATTTCACTTCCGGAACCTGAAGAAGCACAGATCTCACCGGATGCAGTGGAGGTCAAATTAGACATACTGTTGTCATTCACCACCAACAGGCCTTTCATTTCCATTGCTGCTTCTAATTTCCATTACACAACAAAGAACTGCCTCAAAAGATGTCTGATGAACAATACACAAGGATTCATGGGTGCGTGTGCAGATATCTGAGCCCCTCCCAACAGAAACCCTAATTTGGAAAGGCCAAAAAAGTTGAAAAGAAAGATAACCCAGAAAGGAAAGGGGATTTTTTTCCCATGAGCTTCTTACAAGCTTCATTAAATGCACACATGGCTCCAATAAGTACTACCAACCCTTTTTCTTCTTCAATTCTCTTTCAGAATTATTCCTTTTGCTCTCTTCACCACACCAAGTTTTTGAAAAAATTTGAAGGGGAGAAGAAGTGAACTTTTATTGTGAGTAGACTTGCGCACCAAACCTCTCAGCCACCAGTCTTCAGTATGTGTTTGAACAACCACCACCTCCCTCATGCACTCGCAGCTTTGCTGCTGATAAAAACACACCCAGAGAAAGCTCAACAGAAAGCCACACAAAGTAGTACTAACGAGAGAGAAAACTGTGGAATCGTTTGCTCAAGTCTCTGGAGAGCTTTGCAAAGAGAGAGAGAGAGAGAGAGAGAGAGAGAGAGAGAGAGATGGGGATAAGGAAGTGACATTAAGAGGAAAGGCTTTTAGGCTTTTAGTTTTCTCTCCGACGCCAAAATTCAATGGACTGTGAGCCCAAGCCGAACAGCTAGGCTTGTGTCGTTTGTTTTCTGAGGCTGCACTTTCTGTCTTTTCCTTTGTTCTCATTCACTCACAGTCTCATCAAGAGAGAGAGAGAGAGAGAGAGAGATTTCACTCTTTAATAATTGTCGGTCACTTTACCATATATTTTCTTGCTTTTACAAGCATTGGTTTTTCCACGCCACCTTTTCCCCTCCTAAGGCCATGTAAAGTAGACATAAAGCAAACCCAAGTGGAAAGATGAGCCAAACATTTTACACTCTTGTAGAGAGAGAGAGAGAGAGCGAGAGAGAGCGAAAGAGAGAGAGAGATGATAAGAAGTTGATTATGAACTTTTAACCTGATGGTGGTGATAAGAGTTTCGAAAAGCATGATCTCTTTTTACCTACATACATTGCCACTCATAGTAGCATGATTGGTTTAAAGTGATTATAATTCCAGCAAACATGCTACTCGAGGACAGAATACTTAGCACTACTTCACATGTGTTCATTTTGTGGTGCTTGATGAAATATTTGTCCATGTTGATAAGCAGATACAAATGTCCTATAATAAAAGCAACAATCAGGCTCACTAAAATAACGAGGAACGCTGAATGATTCAGTTTGTTTATTATGCAATTCTTGAACTGATAGAGATACGAGGGGCCGCTCCGCTGCCTATCATCAACCCTAATTTTCTTATTCTATTTGTGAGAAAGAGACATGCTCATAAACAAATACGAAACATGTAACCAAAAAGTCTTGTGTGGTGAGGATTTACATGGTGCAGATGTGGATGTATTTGAGTTTCAAAAATAAACTCAATGAAGCCTTATTAATTTAATTGTTCGAGATGTAGTTGGGTTCATGCAAATGTTATATACAATTAAGATGTGTGTGAAGCCCTAGAGAACGATGAGTATTTGGTGAAGTTGTGACACTTCTGGATTAACTCACTCGAAGTGTTATCTGCATTGATCCGTCATGTACCAAGCCTCATAGTTTCGTTTGTTAACATGCAGATAAGCTTTTATACATGATTATCCATCTAGATAATACTCTAACTTGAGCACGCTTAGCATTGGAGCTCCAATGATAAACGTTGAAGTTATGTCAAAATGCGTCTTTGGCGAGTTAATTTCGATTTCGCATATACAATCCAAGAACACTCTATCTCTGTTCGGTGTGCAATTCGGTTTATACCTATCTCTTTCGCCATCTTAAAAGCCTCTCGAGAGTCGGTCCTTATCTGGGCCTTCTCGTCTCGGTGATCACTTTCCATCCTCATTAGACCGGGTGGTTACAAAAGTCTTCCGGCCAAAAAGAGAAATTAAATGGCTTCTAGATTATTTTAAGAATGCACGCGTTTTCTTGGCGATGGATACAACAAGAATCCACTCCCAAATTATAGATCGCTATGACAGTGAGATTTGATTTTCTAGACTTCGATATTCGCAATCGTCAAGATTCGTTTCTTTCTAAATTGAAGCAAGGATGAGATGAGGGTGGGGATTCAGGCAGAATACTTCGATTTTAATCATTTGCATAAGCTAATCATAATGATGATGAAGTGCAGTATTTCCTCTATTCACATCAATTAACATGATATAAGTCGCATCTAATTCAACACAAGTCACTATTGATACGCGTATTGATTTTTTCATGAGGTTGAGCTGTGTGTGATGGCCTTGTGTTTGAAAACTGCAGAGGGTCAAGCCGCCCATCATGTGCAACGACAATGACTGATCAAATTCTTAGAAGAGAAATTTTGCAACGATTGGAATCATTTTGCCAATTCCATTCGTGATTTATTTCTAGAAACTCTTGTTCCGAGAGAGACCACGGACCATTGAACTCGAAATGATCAGACCCGTCCAATTTTGTATTATAAACAAGTGCGCACGGATAACTATAATATGATATTAAAGTAGAAAGTCTCGAATGAATTAATTTCTCACTTTCGCTTTCAAAATATTTATGTGAAGTTTCAAACTTTTTTGGCTTCTGTACGAGACTACAAAACAGTAACATCTTGCATGTACTTCCAATAGTGCCAAGTGACAAAATTTACGGTTTGAGTATAAGTTACATCACGAGTTCTGAAGTCTGAATCTACCCTGTCTATGATTTTTGTCTTGAGTGTTCTATCTTATGTTTTTTAGGGTTGTCTCCAGAACCTATCATGTATATTATTCTGTGTAAGACAGCAAAAGCGGTGGTTCGATTGGCCTTCATTTGTCATTTTCAGCTTTTTTCAACTTTTTCTATGTTTATTAGGGTGTCCCCCTCATCCATTATGTGGCTCCAGCTCATGCTTTCTTTTATCTGTTCAATCATTTTTATTATTCGGCAACTCACATGATGTGGTCATCCCGATGTGAACCGGAAATATGCGCATTTCGATTCACCGTAACTAATACATTACATGATTCTCGCGTCAGATCCGTATGATCTAGGGGTTCTAATGCACCTGGAGTATATGCATTGAAATCACTATAGAAAAATATTAAAGGTGAGCATCGATCTAGGATAGATCTTGAAATTGGATCGAACGACCCTGACTAAATTTATTCTAGTCCGATTCTAAATTTTTTGGTTTCTATTCTAAATTTTTGAACCAGCTATTTTACCAATCCTTGTTTCTTATTATGGGTCTTTGAATCGAATGAATCGAACCGGAAAACCAAATCGAGAAACCCTAATTCTCTTCTTTTAGTTTTACCTTACATCATCTTGTAGTCTTATTATTGCTGCCTCTGCCTTTGATCTCTCTCTCTCTCTCACTCTCTGCTTTGCTTTGCCCACTTCTTTATTTCCTCAACGTGAATCAACCATCCGAGGCTCGCGAGCCTCCTATATATAGATCAGTCGCTTGGCCGTAAAAGAAGAATCGAAGATGCTCGAGCACCATTTCTCCGATTCCGGCAAATACAGCGGTTTTTCCGGAGGCATTTGCATTGTATAACTGAAGATGCAACACTCTCGAGGAATAAAAAGAAAATGAACAAAGAAAACATAAGAACTGGCCTGTTCGAAAGTAGGCCTTGAAACTTGATTGGACTAATTCGGCTCCAGAGTCTGCGGGGTATTTTTTAGGTTCTAAAATTTGAAAACCTGTCCCGACATTACGCGCTCTAAAACCACTCGTCCCTAAAAACGCGTACGTGAACAATATGGGTTCGAGAGTATAATGCCGATTAATTAGCGTATATACGTTTTCTTGGTTTGCATTTTCACGGTGGGAATGATGAACTAGGGCAAAGATAGTCCACACGGTTTCGTGTCCCTGTCTTTGATTGCTCATTCATTTGATTCGGAAAATATTCTAAAATTAGTCTTCTTCTCTTTTTGTTTCTTCTGACAGGTTGGATTAATTTAGTCGTCGATTTATGCCGGAATGGTGTCTATTCCATACAGCACAGGACCAGCTAAGTAGCTGCAACTGATAGAAATTGACTTGAGGCTTCAAAAATTTCCAGATCGCCTTCTCAAAATCACCAAACAAGGGTCTCCATTTCCTTAATGAACAACAAGAAAAAAAAAAAAGGTTTGGGAGGAGCAACCGATACCGACAATCTCCCTAGGCGATCTTCACACACGCTACAAAATGTCCGAATTTACAAGCGGGCCTGAGTCCTCATCAAACTTGGCCGACGACCTCGGCGGTCGTGGTGCCCACTAATTTGATTATCGTTATTACATTTTTACCCTTAATGGGCCGGAGCAGACTCGATTAACCGACAGCTTTTAAGCAGGCTTGGAGGATAACCCTATGAAATTTCTTGGCCCTTACAAGAAATGCCAGGTTTTACAAGTGGGTCTAAGTCCTAATCAAACTAGGCCGGCGACCTCAGCGGTCGCAGTGCCGATCAATTTGATTATCATTATTACGCTTTTAACCTTAATGGGCCGGATTAGACTCGATTAACCGGCAACTTTTAAGGCGGCTTGGAGGATAGCCTTGCGAAATTTCTTGGGCCCAACAGTTTGGGCCGGTGAAAGGTTGCCAAACCATGTTATGAAGTTCGGGCTTTAATTCCGGGTCGGGCCAGGGCCTAAAGCAAGAACCACATTTTCCCGAATGAAACAACGTGGACACCTCTCAAGCCTATTGGGCCGCTAAGACCGTGGCTAGAAGAAAGTATTTTGTCCGACCAATACATAAACGCCACGCGTCGCCAATCGGAGCCTGACAGAATTTCGAATTCGGAATTAGATTCGCTTCCTTTTGTCCCGGCAAGATTGACCTAACCCCTTAGGCCGGTTCGATCTCGATCGGGTTGGTGGGGCGAACCGGAGCAAACTCCCGTGTCGACCCACTTTTTTTTTTAAGTAAGGAACATGTTCAAAGGCTTCGATCGATGGAACGAGGCCGAAACTCTTGAACGCGGTTACAGAATTTATACTAAATTCCCCGTGTGTACTAAATGAGGTGCCAATTGACGGGACGGATGTCATGTCATTTAGTAGATGCCGAGTATCATCGGCCCCAAGAGGAAAATGGCCGAAAAAATTTTTGCTCTTTTTCCAAACGCGAGCTTCACGGTCATAATTTCAATTATCTGGCCGATGGGCAAAGCGTATAGGGGAAATAGTTGAAATCGAAGTACTCGCACGCTTCCGGCGCGCCAACCCAAGAGCGGTTGGATCATGAGGGCCCTCGGATGGATCCCACGCCGTTCGAGGGCTGAGATGATCCGGGCTCACGTGCACCGCCGCATGCGAAACGATCTCATCGGAGCGTCGGCATCGCCGAGTTGCTTGAATGGCAAGGATTTTTATCCTTTCTTAAATCGAACGGGGCTTTTACTAATCCAGCTTCTTGACAATTGACATTTCGCCAAACACAAGATTGACAATGACACGGTCATTGTTTATAGCTAGTCTGCACCGAGCTTTGGCAGCCAGCCCCCCGATGTCTCTGGCCTGGTTCTATCCGGCTTCGATGGAACACCGCCCCGAACCGCATCGAGATTCGCTTTACAAAAATTATTCCGCGAGTAAGAAACTTATCGGGTCGGCTTTTTCTAAATAAGCGGGTCGTACTCGACGTTATTCTCACCAGCGAACCTGCCCCCGTTGGCCAACGACCTTTCCGAGCTAGCTCTCTTTTCTCCTTATCGGACACGGTCATGGCGAAGAATAAGGTACGTACGATTTCTCATCTGTTGTTTACGGAGGCGAGGCGGCAGACCAGGAACATATTCCGTTCAAAGCAGAGGCCTCCATTACATCCACGGGAACTGCGCATCTTTGTGGAAGGATAATATGCATATTTTGCTGCCTCTCGGTTTAGGTTTCATAAGTCCTGAATTTTTGGAGACTTTTTATATATAAGGGTTTTCGCATGGCGTCGGTAGTTTTGATCAATTCTATTCACGGGATCGTCATTTTCCATCCTCTAAAATGCTCGTCACTGTGCTCTTTGGCGACCATTTGGGAAGAGGAATTGTTGGCTATCAGCATGTTCAAAATCCCGACCGTGGGATGTCGAGCTTTTTTTCTTTCGTCTTCCTTCTTTTCATAGTCTGGACTTAGACCTCGGTTTTAGTTTCGTGCCTTGGCGTTCTACCCATACAACTTGGGACGATTGTTTGACTTTTCGAAGAATAAGGGGAGAAGACTAAATATTGTCCTCGATTTTATTCCCGTCTCACCTCGTGTAACTCGTATTCATGGATCACCGCCTCTCTACATAAGTCCTGAAGTTTAATATAACAATTCGCGCGGCGTCGGTAGTATTACAATTCTATTCACGGGATCCCATTTTCCATCCTCTAAAATGCTCGTCGCCGTGCTCTTTGCCACCCGCCGAAGAGGAATTATCACAATATCCCGACCTCCTTGTACTCGCTTTCAACCTTTCTTTTTCCTTTTCACAATTCCTCACCACATCACGGTTTTCGTCGATCCTAGGAAAATGATCCAAAAAAGTATTAAATCTATTTATTTTTAAAAATAAACCTTTTAAAAAACCTTTTCATTTAATGTTTTCCTTAATACTAACGTTAATTTATAAAAAAATTTTAGAACTTTTAATGTTTTCTCCTTCTTCTTTTTGCCTTCTTCCCTGTGGCCTAAAATCCGGGGCGAGATCGGCCTTTAGCAGCTAGCGGGCGAGCCCCTAAACAGAGCCCGGCGAGGGCGAGCTTAACCAGAGCCCCCGGCGAGGCCGGCCTCGCCGTTTCTGCAGCAAGAAGGAGAATATTTGAAAGAAAAAATTCCTTTCACGGTTTTTGACCCTCGCGACGTACACGTGGGACGATGTGAACGGACGGGTCGTACTTATCCCCCCATATATATTAGCGTAGCGTACGCCCGCCCCATAGAAACTCCCGCACGGAGAGCTTCGCACCCTATAAAAGCAGCCCTCCCCCACGCCACGCAACATCCCAAGTCCCCACGTTTTCCGTTCTCTGCGAAACCGCCATTTCCCCAGAGCAGCGGCGGAGGCAGCCGGCAGCAGCCAGCAGCCGCCGGCCGCCGCCGCGACCAGCTTTTCCGAGAAGAGCAACCGGATCCCTCTGCCGTTCCCTGCCGCAAGACGAAGGTCGAGGAAAAGGGGAAGCGAAAGCAAAGAGGGTGGGGGAAGCATCTCCCTTTCTCGGCGGTCTTTGAACGGGGCGCGGGGTATCGGATTCGTTCGCGTCGGTGCGGCGGAGGGTATGACGGCGGGGTCGTCGTTGCGGAAATAGGGGGCCGCCGAGGGGAAAAGATATTTTTAGTGGGGGGAGGGAGGGGGCATGAGGGAAGGCGGCGAGGAGGAGCCGGACGAGGCGAGCTCGCGGGGGGCGGGGGCGGCGGCGACGGACCTGTTGGCCCACTTCCGGCGCGATCTGGCGGCGGGCGCACTGATGGGTGGCGTGGTGCACACCATCGTGGCTCCCGTCGAGAGGGCGAAGGTGCTGCTGCAGACCCAGGAGAGCAACCCGGCGATCGTGGAAGGCCGGCGCAGGAGGTTCCGGGGGATGTTCGACTGCATCTTCCGCACGGTCCGGGAGGAAGGCGTGCTCTCCCTCTGGAGGGGCAATGGCAGTAGCGTGATCCGTTATTACCCCTCCGTGGCGCTCAATTTCTCTCTCAAGGTACGTTTGGCATTGTGGGTTTGGCGTCTCTGGGTAATCTTGATTATGGACTGGCTGCTCTTGTTGGAGAGGTTAATGTCGAAAGCCGCCTTCTTTTCTTTATTTTTTTCTTTCTCTCTCTCCGGGATGGGTTCGGCGCGAATGTGATTTTATTGGAGGAAGTATGGTTGGGATCGTTGGCCTGTCTTTGTGTGTCCGTGGAATCTTTTGCAGAGATGGTTTGGTGGAGAGGTTAGGTATGGAGAGTGTACTCAAGTATGCACGTGACGTGGTTGATGAAATGCTCCCCTGATGTTGCGGGTGTGATTAGGCAATGGACTTGCCAGGGGAACTCGTTTGATGCGGAGAAGCAATCGATGCATTTGTGCCAGAATCATTTCTTGATGAAAGAGCAACGTATGTTGCATTGATGGGATGGTTCTTTAGAAACTATTGTATGTATGTAGTTAGACGTCGCGTGTTGGGTGATTATGAGAAATACTGCCGTGGTTGTTCAGTGCACCTCCGTGTTGTAATGTTAGAGCACTGCTCTGCTTCAAATGCTTTTCATGAATGGTAAGCTGAATTATTTTTCACAAACTCTTGGTAAGAAGAAATCCTGGCTAGTGGCTAATATACGAAGAAGAGCTATTGGGCATGCTAGCAATTCAAATGAAGTGAAGCGACATTTGGTTTCTGACAAATACTTTGGGATCATCTAGTGAGACACAATGTTCGGCAGCTACGGCTTCGAATAATTTACTTCCTGCTACAAGAGGAGCTTTAGAATGGAAAAGTGACTTAAATGTGATGAAAAAAACGAGATACAGTTTTACAACAGAGAATACCTTATCAAGAAACTTTTGGTTCCTTCCAAATATCTTTGTTGTTGTCCTGTACAATATTCAGTTCTGCTTGAAAGAGCTCTGAACGTGCAATTTGTTTGAGATTGTCATGCTTTGTGTATGACAGTCTACACGATCTTTTGATATTTGACTTAATTGGAGCTGTATGACGACTTCACTGAAGCCAGTGGTTTTTAGGTGAAACCCTTGATAGTCTCTAGTAATACGCCCTTCGTCCAGGATTACTAGACAGGCGTCGTTAGCTTCCATAGTGTTTTGTTACGTGAATAATGTGAAGAGATGAAGTCTCAGAAGCATGATCAGCAGGACCAAATTTTTTCTGGTCTTCCTTTGGTCTGCTTTGTTTGTTCAAATTTTAGCTGGTCTAAAGCATGCTGTTGAAAAGGATGTTACTGCAGTATTGTCAGAAAGTAACCAAATAGAAATGAATGGAAAAGTCCAATGCCATCTCATTGATTGAGTGCGTTAGTATATGTTCCCACAATTACCTTAATGGTTTGTGTCGTTTCATTACTTATGTAACATGGTTTGTCTGGTCCTAGTTTATTGCAAAAAGAGAATTTGCACTGGTTTCTCAAACTCATGTTTCTTTGCCTCCATTTAGCTCGTAACGGAAGATATTCGAGTGATGTAGAGATACCATGGATGATCTATGCACTCTCCTGGACTGCTCATGTGGTGGCCAACTTACGGTGCTCGTTTATTTTGCAGGATTTGTACAGAAACATGTTAAGGAGGGGTGATTCTCTGAACGGTTACTTCATTTCAGGTGCACCAGCCAACTTCATTGCTGGGGCTGCTGCTGGTTGCACAACTTTGGTCTTGATATACCCACTTGATATTGCTCACACCCGTTTAGCCGCTGATCTTGGGAGAACGGAGGTTCGTCAGTTTCAAGGGATTTATCATTTCTTGGTCACCATATGCAAGAAGGACGGCATCCGAGGGATTTATAGAGGACTTCCTGCATCACTTCATGGAATGGTGGTTCACCGGGTCTTATATTTTGGTGGATTTGATACAATGAAGGAAGTATTGTCCGATGAATCGAAGACTGAATTGGCGCTGTGGAAGCGCTGGTTGGTGGCTCAGGCAGTCACAACATCAGCCGGTTTGGTGTCTTATCCTCTTGACACAGTCCGGAGGCGGATGATGATGCAATCTGGATTGGAGAAGCCGATGTACAGCAGCACGTTTGATTGCTGGAGAAAGATTTATAGAATGGAGGGAGTAGCTTCTTTTTACCGTGGAGCAGCTTCAAATGTGTTCAGAAGCACGGGTTCAGCTGCAATTTTGGTTTTGTATGATGAGGCCAAGAAGTTTTTGAATAGGAGCAGATTATAGTGGAAATTACTTTGACAGCATCGATTCTTTCCTTTTCTTTTCGTGAAATGGTAGAAGGAAATCCAGTCAAGCAAACCCTCGATAGTCTCTAGTAATTGGAGCTGTCTAAACTAACCCGTTTTCTTTCTTTTTCTTTTCGTGAAATGGGTCGGTTTATGCCACTTGTGAGGCTCACATAGTTGATATCTCCAAAACTACACTACAGTTGCCATTCAGTTTTTGACGCTATGGCAAATCAAGTCTCGATATTTTGTTACCAAATAAAGAGGTCGAGGTTTCCATTTCGCTAGAAATCTTGTTTCGAGTTTGAGTACCGTGCATGCGTTTGAATACTCTGAATTTCGATGCTTTATGACTTGCTCTATGTCGACAACTCAGTCCAAACGTTATCAGTTATCACGGTGAGGAAGACACTCCATGATATCGGGATGAATTTCCCTCTACTGATAACTGTCTCATCGCCATCGCTACAATCTATTCCGTTGACATTGGGCCACTTTGCCTGTCCATGCGCCAGTTTTTTATGGTAAGCTTCGGAATGTGCTTCTTGATGAAAAATGACATGGTTTTCTGAACCCATCGTGCGTACGGTTAATGCTGCTTCTACTCAGAGGAATGAAGGTAATAGAAGGAGGCATTTATATGCTGCTTCTTTGTTTTTGTTTTTGGTCAAGCATGCCAACCGAACTTCGTGATTTTCGCTTGCCTGTTCTTTATTCAATTTCCCCTTGAGCAAACATAGATTCGATTGGGCTGGTCTATCGTTGCCGAAGGAGACTGTCGTCACAGTAATTTATGCTTGTACACATATGGACTTCATGTACGCATTTATAATGAGCTTTGGTTGAACTCTCACTCGATTCTTGCTATCGAAATTCATAAGTGGCGTGCGGGCGCAGAGACAAGGTCTCTGACCAACAGCTAGCAATGGACTTCGATTTGGTGATGACTGGCCGGCCACAAGCGAAAGCTAGGGACGTAGATGATAGATCCATTTCGGTCTTGAATCACTTCTGCTTTCTTACATTCAAGCATCATTGTCAAATCCGTATGCCTGATAATATCCTGCCTAACCGATAGCACACAGGAAGCTGAAACCCGGAAGATTTTTCGTGAACAAATCTGGCCGCGCCTATTCGAATTTTTCATGGGAACTTCCCCTGAAAACGATTGTCCACAACAGAAGCGAACGCCAACACAGACCAGGGCCAAAGCTCACTTCATCTGTCTCTAGTGCTCGCAAGTCACAAGCAACCCCTCACCATCAAGACCCCGCATTAATATGCTTTGGCACCATCCTTGTGCGGGGGAATTTAAAAAGACGAAGAGGAAAAGACCCGAAACATTAAAATATAGCAAGAGCATGATACCACGAGTCCATGACTCATTTAGCTCCTCTTTCCTTCTTCCCCAAGTGATGTGCGGCTTGACTTTGGAATATGTCCTTTTTGGCTGCACGTACAGCTTTTTCCCCTGCGGTTTTGGCACCAGCGCACGCGATCCAGGGGAGGTGGTGAGCCTCTAATCAGCGTGGTGGAAAAGGCCTAAACAATGGGCTTCCACCAGAGCTTTTCTTTTTCCCTAATTAGGTGGATTGGATGCGTGCAGACATTTTAGAACTACACCCGAATGGAAAAAAGCAAAGTCGGGGGAGCCCCCCCCACAACGAAGCCAAAAAGCAGCCAAAATGTGAATTCACCTCCCCTGGAGAAAGCGGTGCCTAGAATAAAGAGGAATAAAACAGAGTGGAGCCCTGAAAACCCCCGCCACGAAGGAACTCTGTGCGCGTGTGTCGTGGGGGGCGGGGCAGCATCTGAGTGAGACCCAATTCCATTCTCTGCTCTCTTCAAGCCAGCCAGACACACACCTACCTTGGAATAAGGCCAAAACATGTATGGGGGGTGCAGCAGGTGTATAAGCCTTTCGTATGATGATGGACGCGCCATGGACACGGCCGGACGCGAACGGGTGCCGTGTTACTACGATTTCGTTGCGGCGGTGAGAGGATTGACAGGTTGGGGAGATTCTTCCTTTTGCTCGGGCGCTCGAGATTCGTCGCGGGTCCCGACCTTTTCTGCCGTCGAATGGAAGCCACCTCTTGGATGACGTGCGCGAATCGCTGCAAAAAGGCCAAAAAGAGGAGGGTGATGCTGGGGGCGTGTACCTTAAATCGGTTTATAAAATGCATGTAATCATGAGACGGGGCCTATCATTGGAGATGCTTTAAACACTTTCTCACGTCACTGGTTCCTTTTGTTTCGCAAAATACATTTCCTTTATTTTTCGGTATTTGATTCGAGACGAGACCTATTATTAGAAATGTTTTAAATAATTTGTCATGTCACGTCATTAACTCCCTTTATTTCGCCAAAAATATTTTCTTCATTTTCCGGCATTTGATTCTCTTAGGAAAATTAGTCAACAGAAAAATATTTTCCTAATCGATGGATAAGATTTTTCCACCGAAACTTAAATTCGGGAAAATGATTTTTGATTTTTGAATTGAAAATCATTTTCCCGAGACATCAATGCTTCGGACGCTAGGCCCAGAAATAGCCATCCTATGTCGCATGACCAACGCTGATGTGGGAAATATTTACAATTTAAAAAAAATCGAATTTTTTTAATAATTTTTCTCTTCTTTTCCTTTTTTTTTTCTTCCTCCACTAGTCTCCAAGCCTCGGTAACTGGCCACAAGAGAGGGCTGGCCTCGAGCAAGGCTCCACCTCATCAGGATCTGGCAAACTCGAGCCTCGCCAGCACTCGGGCGAGGCTTGACCTCATTGAGATGTGGCGAGGTCGAGCTCGCTCGGGGCCAGTCGGTGGCCGTCACTAAGGCCTAGCGACCAGCAAAGGAAGAAAGAAAAAAAATGAAAATTTCAAATTTTTTAAATATATATCAACCATGCCATGTAAGATGGCTAGCGTCCACGTTAGCAATTTCCAACCAAATGAGATTTTCCTTATCAAACAACATAAAATATTTTCCAGTTCATTTTCATGTCTCAATCAAACATCAAGAAAATATTGTTGTTTTCCTTAAAGATAATTTCCCGGAAAACATTTTCCAGAAATGCCACATTTTCTGCGAAATAAATGGAGCCTTAATATATTCACTTTAGGGAAAAAGCCACAAAAACCCTACTAATGTAACGCATTTACCCCAAACTTTTTTTATGACACCAAAAACTTCAAATTTATATCAGTGTAACATATTTACCCTAAATTTGTACTCGTGTAATATATTTACTCCAAACTTTTTTTGTAATACAAAAGACTACAAATTTGTATCATGTGACACATTTATCACAACTTTATTTTTTTATGACACAAAAAATTCCAAACTTAAACCCGCGCGACACATTTATCCTCTGTGGAGATTTTTTTTTCCCTTTTTTTCTTTTTGCCTTCCTCCTTCATCTTCACCGCCACCCTCGCAGCTACCACCATCCTCACCGTTGCCAAACCAACGAAGAAAACGAAGGAGGAAGTTTAAAAAAAAAGGAAAAAGAAAATAAGAAAAGAAAAACATACGGTGAATTGACATATTTGTATCACGTCAGCATCGATTGCTTTCCATCGTCCATGTAGGCATCTACATAAGATTTTTAGCAGCGTTTGTTGGCGGAATTTTGACAGAGGGTAACAAGGTTTGAATTAATATCTCACAATGATATAAGTTTGGGGTTTTTGATGCAAAAAAATAAAGTTTGGGATAAATGTGTTACATATATATAAGGTTGGTGTTTATGGTATCACCATAAAAATTAAGGTAAATTTGCCACGGTCGATATTATTTGAAGTTTTTTTACGACTTTTTCCCTTAATTCAATGTATCATTACTAATATTATTTAGCACCATCAAAGAAAATCAAAGGTGAGAAAGCACTCAGGGGGGAGATGCTGGTGATGGTCGAAGCTACTGTCATCGTGTCCTTTCCATGGCCCAAATATAAATAAGAGATGGGTTCCCATTGATGGAAAGTGGTGGGTTTAATCTAGCTCTTGCCCCTTGATTCACCACCACCTCTCCCATCCCATCTCCTTTTTCCTTAAAGCAGGAAAAAAAAATCTTTAAAGTTGATACGGTACTATAGACATTTCATCATCAGACAGGTGGGAAGTATCATTGGGGCCATGGTCTAGAAGCATACATACGTTTCAATGCATTGAGACTTCAGGCACTCGGTTCATACGGAAAATTACCTAAACCCATTCGAAAACCGAGCGGCGGTAAAGGGTCGTTGCACCTCTGCATCGGTCTTCTTCGTCCGCACAATTCGCGTCTAGGATTATCGACTAGAGTCGAGAGACTGATCGCGGGTCATTTGGGAATTAGTCACAGGGGAATGGAGCAAAGTTTGAATAAGGATGAACCATGGCCGGAGTCAATCTTCCACACCAGTAAAAAGGGGCAATGAGAGGCAGAAGCATGGCCCTCTTTGCTTCTTTGTTTTCTGAGATCTCTCTATATGGATTCTTCCGAGATGAAGCTCTGCAACTCGCGAGAGTCAATGGAGAGAGAGCGGGGCACGTGCAGGAGAGGCACTGTAGCTGATGAGAACGCAGTTTTTGGCGCTATTAGATTTGGAAGAAGAGGAATTGAGTAAGATGCGCACATTGCGCAGGCATGACAGGACGGGATGGTACACCTGACTTGCTTCCCCCCTTTGGCCCTTTTCCTTATGGACTAAAGTGAATCCTTTCTTCGTCGTTTTCTCTCTCGCAATCTTTTAATCGTTCATGGACCACGTCAAAATCGGCCTAGTTGCCTTATGAAGTACGGAATTTTATTTGAATCCCAATTCCGACTCCAACTTTTGTTTTTTATTTCTGGTAATAAAACGTCGGCTTAACTCGAGTCCCGATCTCGATCTGAAACCTTTTCTGTTGTTGCCTCGTTAAAAAGGCACCGACTTTCGATCGGTACCCAAATCTAGCACCCATCAAGTTTTCTTCCGTCCACTTATGACGGAAAAGATGCGACATGTCATTCCACGTGTAATCGGCGACTCACAACTGTGTTGATGTGGAAAGATAGCACACATTTCGAGATTTTCCCCTATTTCCTTAACGCCGTCAATCGTGAGTTCAAGGTTATGAGTTTACTAGTTTCCGGACATATTCGAATTTGGTGAATTGCTCATTTGTACCCCGTTTGCCCTTGGTTAAGTCATTTCTTTAATCCATCTTGATTATCGTCGCCAGAATCCAAACTGTAATGCTCGCGACTCCTCCTCTTGCTTGGTTCGAAACTAATCAGATTCTGGTAGTGGCTCCATAGCCGTGAAACGTCAAGTACATGTAGAATGATAGGACGAATTTTTAACGGTATCGTGGGATAGAACTTTGACGAGGGCCAAATTTGAGTACCAACTGAAAGTTCGTGTTTTTTTACTTGACAAAAATAGTTATGACCAAAATTGGAAACCGGGTTTAAGTTTGTACTTTTTTATGATATAAAAATATTATGCACTGGGATCGGAGCTAAAATTGGTGTTCTTTCATTGAACTGAGCCCATAAAAATATACTACTACTACTATTTTATTTCTTATTGTTTGATGCACGAGCCGCTAATAATTAACTTATCATGTGTCCGTTGACCTATAAGGCACACTTAGATACATTAATTGGATAGGTATGATACATTTAATCAATTTTCCAAGTTTACATATAAAGATTCTTATATTAAACATATCAAACAACGTAATTCATTTAATAAATTGTGTCATATCTAATCTTCAAAATAGTGTTAGGATTAACATTTTCGTTGTGTTCGGCCTCGATTTAGACTTAAATTCAATGGAACACGGTCACAATACAAAAACACCAATTGTTAGTCTGCTAATCGGTCGTTCTTAAATCTATTAAAGTTGGGCTATTGATTGGAGCACCGCAGGATTTCCATCCCGGTAACTAGATGTCACATGTTCAAATTTCACCAGTTGCATTTAAATGGGTCACTTGCGCAAGTCCAAGATCTGAATTTAACTTATTCATGGGACTTGTGGGACGTTTAATACAGGGTCGAGCAACAATCCAGTTTTAATCCTGAAATTGGACTAGATCGACACTGTGTGGTTCGATTTCGGGGTTAAGGTGCCGAACTAGACCGGTGGACTAGCCCTAGTCTAATCGTAAATCGAATCCATTTTAATTATGCTTGTTGTTTGTTTTGTTTTCAAGTTGATAGAATTCGACTCAATCTTTTAATGGATGAATAAGGAATGACGTTATATAATTCATGTTTTACATTACGCGTTTTGAAATTTTTATTATTTATATTATTTTACGCGTTCATATTTTACGGGTTGTTGCTTTTGGTAAATGGAGATTTATGCTGTCGCCTTAGTTTTCATTTTGTTTGACTAAGAGATACGTTGGATAACTTGTAGTCATTTTAGATTTCTGTTTGGCTTTTATCGGTATTTTACTTCTCGCCATCTTGTTGCTATTTATTGCAATTCCAAATATTACATGGCGATGGATATGAACTTTGAAAACGTAAGTTTACCCTTTTAATGAATAAATAAAAAAGAAGAAGTAGAAGAATCAATCGGTTTTCTAGGCTGACCTTGGAACCGGACCGAACCAACATGGTCAGTTCCAAGAACCGAAATCTTGGAACCAATCCTATATCGGGAGGTTTCAAGTTCCAAGGCTGGATTGGCCCATTTTTGGAACCGCTCACCCCTTAATTTCACGGCTCTCTAAGCCGTTCCACAAAGTACACTTCCGCCCTTGGGTTACAACGAAAATTCATTCTAGGTTCCAAGTTTCAAGACTGGATTGACCCATTTCTGGAACCAATTACCCCTTAATTTTATGGTTGTTTAAGCTGTTCCACAAAGTACACATCTGCCCCCGTATATCTTATAAAGAAAAATTCATTCTAGGGTGGTCATAAATCTCTTGTCAAAATATAAAATTCCAAATAAAGAATGGGAGGAAACAAAGTCGTCGAGCCATTGGGGATCGAGGCTTTAACCATTAGAAAAAACAAACCCCCTCACTCTTTTATTTTAGGAATTGATCAAAGACCCGAATTGAACGGAAACCCGAGAATTTAGCGAACCAATGGGCTCTTTTGTCGTCACTTGCCCAAACTTTATAAAAAAGGGGAAAGAACAAGAAATTGAATAAGTTTGCCGATCCATGCATGCGTGAAAGTCCAAATCAACTTTTGCCTTCGTCTCTTTTTTAAATTGGGCGAGCGATCTTACCAGCACCAGCACCACCACCACCACCACCTTGATACAATTTCTTTTTAAAGGGGCTGAGCAAAAGTCACCATCTTTCCATCCCTACTGAGACTACCCCCAAACTTGGAGAAGACCTCCTCCTCCTCCTCCTATTCGAAAGCGAGAGCCGTCGCTTTCCTTCCCATGCCTTCCCTTCCCTTCCTCTCCCATTCGCTAGGAAATTAGGAAATCAGAAGAGAGGATGATTACATCGTTTTTGAGCAATTTGGTATAATAACAGACAACTTCGAAAAGGGGTCTTTGCTAATGCATTACTAAGTTCCGTGTAAAAAATCTTCGGGATCAGGAAAGGATCGGAGCCCATTCTTAGGGCGGCGGATCCGAACGGGCTCGTCTTTCCGCCGGTGTTCTAATCGACCGGGGAGTCGGGGACGAACACGAGCCGCTCGAATTCAACGAGGAACACACGATCCCCTCCTCCGCTTCATTATCGCCACCACCAAAATATATATAAACAAAAAAACAAAAAAAAAAAATCCCCCCCACCCGTAAATAATTTTATTTTATTAAAAAAAAGGGAGGAGTCAGAAGGAAATATTTGTGACGTTAACGGTCCGCAATAAAACCCTACAAAAGAAAGGAAAAAAAAAAGAAGAAAGAAGGAAGGCGCGATCGAAAGAAGAGAAGACCCACGTCATAAAAATCGCTTCATGACCCAATAATTGCTGCCCCTTGTCGTCAGCTCGTGGGGCCCCCCGCCCCACCTCTTCGATCGCGCTGCTTTTAGAGAGTTCGTCACGCAAGCTCTTGGCTCCCCCACCCGAAATTCTTCCTTTCAATTTTTGCAAAACCCAACCCCAATTCATAACTCGCAAGAAGGGTCGAAGTTCCGCGAACCGGAAGGGGGGCCGCGAATCGCGACGGTCCCGATCGATGGGAAGAACGACCATACACGATCGGGATCGGGATCGGGATCGGGAGGGTGGGAATTAGACAGTTTTTCCGAGCGTTCGTTCTTCGAGATGCGAGGTCGGGGCGATCTCAACACGTTAAGGAGATACAGATAGAGAAAGAATTGGGGACGTCAGTGAATAGGGCAGCAAGATTAATAATAATGATGACGCGAATTTTTAGCATTGAATCGACACATTCCAATATCGAAACTATATAGAACAGAGTACTAATAAAAGAGCTGATGCGCACGGTCGGCTCATTTTTGCGCGCATTACGCAAGAGGCGTCCTCCCTCGTCTCGCGGCTCTCCCGGATGCGCGCGCGCTTCGCACGCCGTCCTCGAGCGCAAACGGACGGTCGGGATCGCTCGGGCCATTCGCCGGCGGATTGTAATGTTGCCCCCGCGGCACGCGCGTCGATCGGCTGCAGCGAGTACAAAGGAGAAGGGAGAAGGGAGAAGGGAGGAGGAGGAGGAGGAGATTATTGAGCTAATTTTTTTTGGCTTTTGTGCAATTACAGTACAAGAAGAGATGGGAAATCAAGGGGAGAGGTGGTGATGAGCTGAGGGAGGTAGATTAGCTACTTGACGGGTGGAGAACCCCGCCGGGGGGTTCAGGAGGGGATGGGGTGGTTGTAGAGGGCGCCGACGGCGACGAGCATGGGGATGAGGCGGCCGGAGAGGTGGAGGGCGAAGAGGGAGTCGAGGCCACCCACGGGGGAGCCGCCGATGAAGGCGGACGGGGTGGAGGCGCCGTCGCCGAGGGAGCAGATCTCGTCGTCGTCGAGCTCGATGACGGTGGGGTGGACCCCGATGGTGCCCAGGAGCTTCTTCATGACGTGGCACATGCAGCAGGACGACCGGCTGAAGATGATCACCGGGTGCTCCGATATCAGGCGCTGGATCCGGGCCTCCGCCGGCTCCGCCTCGTCGATGGACAGGGACGCCGTGGAGGCGGAGGCGGAGGAGGTGGTGGTGGCCGTGGCCGTGGCGGTGGCGACCGACAGGTCGAGCCCCGCGGCCTCGTTCGAGCAGCGGCGGCGCTGGACGCCTTGCATCGCGGGCGGGGGAGACGTCGTCGTCGGCGGCGGCGGCGGCGGCGGGGAGTGGGGCGGAGGAAGGCGGAGGAGCTTGGGGCGGCGAATTCTTCACAATTATGTGCGAGAGAGAGAGAGATAGGACGGAGGACAAGGCAGGAGCTTGAGACGAATTTTATAATTACGAAAGAGAGAGAGAGAGAGAAAGGGGGGCTCTTGCGCGTGCTGACGTCACGAAGTGACAGTACAGATTAAAGGGTCGCAAAACAAGTCTGTTTCTTCTTCCCCAGATGCGATGCGAACAGCCACACTGCGGGGGGAAGTGACGTGGCAAGCTGTCCGTATGTTCTTTTTTTATCTGTTTTATCTCTAATTTTCCGACTTTTGTTCGGTTTCTTACCGAGCGTGAGTGAGAGTCGAACTCTGCACATGTAATATTAGCGTTTTCAGCCCTAATCTTTTATCAGCAGAACCACATACCTATTGACAAGTGTTTGAACATGACCTGTCTATTTACATATATAAATTTACCTGTAAACATCGTATCACATTTGCATTGCTGCTGTTGAAAATATTGTCGATGCCGGAAGAACTCGTTCTTCTTCTTTTTTTTCGTTGCGATCAATCGTAACTACGGTACAAGCGTCGTGCGCTCGAGAGATGAGCTGTTGAAATTTGCTCTTGGTTGCGACCTCGCCTCGCACGTGAAAGCCACACGGAATCGGCAGTTCTCACTCATCAAGGTTGTCGATTCCTCGCGTGACGACAAAAGAAACCGGGACACCAATTATGGAAAAAAAAGGGGGGGGCGGATATAGCCTCCTTCGTTGCGGATCAGGAAAAATTGAAAGAAGGCACGGCGAATAACGGCATCCGCTACAGAAAAAAGAAAAAAAGAAACGCGGATCATGGCATAAAAAATATGGCTAAGTACAGGTAATTGAACTGTTTAATCCATTGTTTACTTTCAACAAGGCAAGTTTAAAATATTCGGCGAAAAGGGACAAATTCAAGTTTCAAGCCAAAAAAAAAAATGAGCTTCGGCGGGAGGAGAGAGAGCCGAGGGCGGGTAACTTCCGGGCCGGGTCGGGTCGGCAAAGGGCGCCCGAATCGGGGTGAGTATTGAATGACTCGAACGAAAACGCGATCTCTCTTTGATGACGCTTGCGTCACCTCGACGGGCCGTCCTGAGCCGTCGGATCGGATCCGTGACGTAACCAGCGGCCAGGACAGAGGCAGCCCCAGTTTTCGCAACGCAAAACGCCGGAGCGGAGCGCCGACGTGGAGCACGGATCCCCGGGGTGGGGCGCCTGGCGCGGCGGGCCCCACGCAAACCCCCTCGGGGCACCCCTCGTCACCGTGACGCCACCCAGTGGGACACGTGGCGGGCCGCCGTACCTCCCCTTTCGGCGATGGATGACGATTGGGTTTTCTCGGAGCTGCGGGATGACGCAGCTCGCGGGGGCGGGGCCCCCACCACGTTCCGAAGCGACAAAAACCTTCGTACGGCGGCAGGAGGCCGGGCCCCACCGCGCGTTTGGTTTGGTGCAACCGGTTAAGGAAATCAATAATTTGATTTTTTTTTTTTGAAGGAAATGCTTTCTTGCGAGCTAATCGCAAATGCCAATACGGCCGAAACGAAGCGGAGCGAGCGAGCGAGCTCCTGAAAAAAGCGACGGACGTGTCGCATGACGAGCGAAACAACCGCGTACGACCAACGCTTTTTTGGAAATTAACGTACTGATGTACGATTCGGCTTTCCTGTTCCGATGGTACGGACGGTTCCATCCGCCGCCTCGCGACGGGTCCCGGATTTTTCCCCATTTTCCGAGCTTTCGAGGGATCGAACCGAGCTACCGGTGGCGTCGCTACGGCGACGAGGCATATCGGTGCTATCGCGGCTGGGGGGGGGGGTGTGGACCCCCGGGGGTCGTCGTGCTCCTCATCGGCGAGCGACGGGTGGTGGGGTCATCCGATTTTGGACCACGAGCGTCTCAGGAGGTGCGCGGCGTCCCCACATTGCGCGGCGCGGCCGGGCCAAGGTCACTAGCCATGTACGCAAAGGGGGATTGATTGCATCATCCTCAGCTTCACCTTCGAAGGGACAACGGCCAGCTCGATCTCCTTTTTCCATGGGGTCTACGTGAATTATTGCACGTCAAAATCGCAGGGGAAAGAACCAAAGAATCTTGGCGATTTGGCTTCACGTTACAACCTGGTCATTATTGCGCACACGGGGTTCCTCTGCAATCAGTCGATGAACATTCAGTGCTATCTTGTACAAAGATGTTTTCCCCTTTAGGCGTGATTTCATTTAATGTCTTGATCTTCCCGGCATAGGGCAAGTCCCAGGTGATTTCATTTAATGTCTTGTCTCGCCCGTTTAAAATTGAGGTAGGAAAACTGCGTTTGGAACAGTTTCTTTGGCAAGAGGCAGCAAACAAGAAGAAAAGCAATGAATGATTGACGGCGGAGCGGCAGGGCACCAATGGGGAGTGGAACCCGCGGCTTAATTTGACGACTTAATACGGAAAAACTTACCAAATCCATATATCATAATAATTGACAGGGAAAATTATTTAAAAAATTTTAAATTTATTATAATTGTACCAATTTGATCCTAAATATTTTTTTTATCAATCAAGTTCTAAATATTTTGTATTTATGCCAATTCAGTCTATTCGACTAATTCTAGGCGGAAATCGTTGATGTGATTCCGCGATGCTAACATGGACAATTATATGGTATTTTAAAAATTTTACGAATTTTTTATTTTATTTTATTTTTTTCTTTTTTCATTGTGGTGACGAGGCCCGACCTCGTCGTCGTTGGGCCGGCAAGGGTCGAGCCTTGCCGGCCATGGACGAGGCCTGGCAAGGTCCACCTCGCCTAGCGACGGAGAGGTCGAGCCGTACTGCCGAATATAATGAAAAAACATAAAAAAAAAAGAGAATAAAATAAAGTAATAATAATAAAAAATTCATAAAATTTTTTCAGCGCCACAGTTGGCGTCAACAGTTTCCGATGAAAATTGATCGGATTCGCTGGATTGGCACAAATACAGACTCAACGGAAAAAAAAAAAAAGGTTTAGGATTGAATTGACACAATTACAATAAATCTAAGACTTTTTCGGTAATTTTTTCAAAGACAGGCGGATAGAGAGCTCTTCCTTGATTTTACAAATGAGGTCGCGCCCGACACCAACCCCCATCAACCCATGCACGCCATCGGAGCTTCACCGAAACCGTCACCGGGCGACATTTACGTCCGCGGACCTTTCGGCCTGTTCCACGAAATCGCCTCCGGATCGGCCGACGGGAACCCCAGAAGGAGCGACCCACGCAGCCGAAATCATTGAATGGTTCGACTGCGCAGGGCCCTGGCAAAACCAGCAGCGGCGCTCTGAGTTGACAGTGCCAATTGCCCCTCCCTCTCTCTCTCTCTCTCTCTCTCTCTCTCTGTATTTACTCTTCCTCCAACCCGGCAGCAATGAATGGCAAAGAGAAAAGCCAAAGGAAAAGCCAAAAAGAAAGAAGCAAGAGATGGAGAAGAGATGACGACACACTGCCTTCACTTCACTTCTGTCCTCTTGCTCCTGGCGATGTATTTTTTTACCCGGGCATAGAGGAAAAAGTAAATAGGTAGATTACCCAGTGGAAATTGGCAGATCTATCTTTGGCCTCGCCACGTGCGCGCGCGCAAAAACTTGCTCCATCTCCTTTCTCGCTCTTTTGCCCGTCGCATCCCTTTCTCTTAATTAATGATCGAGACCCGTATTTTCCCTCCGTTCATGATCGAAGATCTGACCCGATATCAATCTTCTCCGCGAGCTGTGTGCAAGAACGCGAACCCCCGTTTCATAATCCGGCTACATTCATACGCGGCCGAAAATTCTAGTGACTTTTATGGTATGAGTTTATTTTTTCAAATCGCACATTTTTCGCGATTACAAACTCCAGACGTGCCATAATCGAAACGAACGAAGATGGAGCGACCTTATGGGTACGAAATTCTTCTCCCCAAAAATGTCATTTCGGAACTCCGAGGTTTTTCCCAGAGTGCGCAACCGGGCGAGGGAGGGGGCGTACAAACCTCGGATTTAGCGCCCGATTGGTTCAAAACCGGCCCAACCTAAGCCTCGAATTGCTTCGATCCCGGGGAGTCATTTGATTAACAAAATGCATCCGGCGAGGAGTTAAACTTGGGATTAAAGGGATTGAGGGGAAGACTTTTCGGGGGATTCGCACGCACCCCCATCGGAAGAGTGGCGCCAGCTCATGGGGAGGGGGTGGGGGTTGATCACGGCCTCTCAGCGTGCGTGCGTGTCTGTCTTTCCTCGTTTTTGTCCGATGCATAACATTATTATATGACCAGCCTCACGTGTACTTAGACCCACCCCCTCACGGGGCATGCTTATCGTACCCTAATCGTCTTCAATTACAGAAGACTAGTGACTCGCCCCTCTTGATTAATGAGCTTTGAATTTGATGTATACTCGTTTTCTAGTTTTAGGTGCTGGACCGCCCCTGGGGGATTGGCTCGTAGCGGGGACAAGGTGAAGTTTGCACGTAATGGTTTTGAGGTCCGGTACCATCTTCTGGTACGGCGCATCCGCAGGTTCTGTCATGGACCTTGTCTTGGGACCCCCCTTTTTTTTTTTTTTTTTTGTTGCGTTAGAAACATCGGAGTGTTCGGGATCTTTAATGCGGCCCGACTGATCTTCACCTGCTGTGACGGTTTGATTCTGGAATGAAGCGAAGGATCGGAACTGAAGGAGGACGGCACGGGCGGCGAACGAAACGCCGTGTTCTCACGAGGTCGTGGCGCGTTGTTTCGCGCGGATATCTGTCGACCGTTCCTTCGGGATGGGCTGGTCCGGTAATTCACTTGCGGGTACTTCTAAATATGAGGATCTTGACGTGTTTGGCAGCAAATAAAACGTGATCCATGACGCGAGGCGTTTAAGCATATGTGGGATTCGTGCGGCTTCCTTCGCTTTTCGTGACGGCTTGGAATAATGCTTGGGGGCCATACTAGATTGGGATGCACCCTTTTCGTGTACCTTTGCCTTCTTCTTTCCGATGCGGTCGGAACCGATGTGGATCGATAATCCACCGAACCCTCTTCCGGGCCGTGTCGCTCCGCTCCCCCGTTGCGTATAGCGGAAAGTAAATAACCGAAGCATACAGAACCGTATTTCTAGTGGTGACCCCGAGAGAATAGAAAAAAGAAAATGGTCTTTTCGCGTAGTTGGTGCGTGTCTAATTGAACAAGAATCGTGGACGGGCTCGGTCCACTTTAGCCTACGGACCGGCCATGAACCTGATTCCACTGGCCCAACCCACTGTTTTTCATAGCTGTTTCTCATCATCATCAATTCATCATTACCAAATCGTTGGTCGTTTGTCATTGCTGTTTCTCGGCAGCTCAGCCGGTCGGATCGGTCGGAATTCACGAAACGAATGTATCGGAGACTGGAGGGTACTTCTGCATTTCGGATGGTCGGAAAACAATCCATACACTAGTGATGCAGCCCGCGATTTGCACTTAACTCTTGTCGCTTTACGCTCGGTATAATTCCCTTATGATGGTTGCGGAAATCAAAAGCTTTTGCACATTTTTTGAAATTCAGTGCCAAACAACAGGTCTTGCACACTACTTATCAAAAAGTTGTAGGAATTCATCTGAGCAAATTTTGCGTGGGAAGGCAACACCCTGATGGTTTGTAGCAGACATGGAGCTCTGCAAAGAGGTTGGGATGGAGAAGTTCGAGGACATCCCCAACAGAAGCACCCCTTCTCCAATTGCTGCATCTCTCGTTCACAGCATTTTCACGAGAAACTCACGTTCTTTTTCCCAAGTTAATTTCGCGAAAACACGGCCTAATGCACCGATACAGAAGAGGATACACTTGCATTAGTTCGGGTTCAAGTTAAATAGACGGAACATCTGACTGCGCCTTACCTTAGACATCTTATAAATGCGACACGGCCATGTTATGCCGATCTCACAAAATAATTAAATGAACTTCATTCCACACGACATCATATAAAGTATCTTCCGCATCTCGAAGTTATTGTTACCAATCAATGGAATCGAATCCTACACGAATGATCCCCATCGGACATCTTAAAAGGACATATAAAGCCACATTATTGGTAAAATTGTTCAAAACGGCGGACGGAATGTTCAAGTTGGTACAATTGTCCACCCTCCCCCTTTGTTAATAATTTCGATGCGAGCTCCGCGAAATTATCTAAGGCGAAGGACTTTTCAGACATTATAATCTCTCGAATGTGTTTATTTTTCTTAGATATATCAAAGTGTTCGGGACTTTTAAAGCACCCGACCGATTCTAACCGAATATGGAGTGTTTTTTGGAATGAAATAGAATTGGAACCAAAGATGGAGAACATAGCGTAACAACACACAATGAGACCACACTACTAGATTGCACGAGAAAACATTAGCCTGTATTCTTTTCTCGTCACTAACTTTGGTGATTATGAAGGTCGTGTGAATTTAGCAGGATTTGATGATAGTGATAATTACGCACTCATGAATCGTTCTAAGTGTGCGACATTAATGCTACTTTCTTCACTTTTATAATGACTAGCAATACTTTTGACCCATGGTAGGTTTTTTTCTTCCTGTCATGCCCCATAGCAAATTGTATTGCACCCCATTCATATATTTAGATTAGCGGTCCTTTTTTCTTTCGAGTTAATACGATAAAAAATCCCAAATTAATACATTAATATCGCATGATGTTCATATCACATTTATTCCAAATTGTGGTAAATCTAGAATATGGCTTTTGGGGTAAATGTGGAACTGATGAACTAGTTTGAGCGAGTATACCTGTTTGAGATTTTTTTTCTATAAAAATTAGTTTGAAGTAAGTATGGCACGAATGTACCAATTCGGCAGTTTTTGTGACACAAAAAATTCACTTAGGATAAATGTGATAAAGATCATGCTAGTTTTGGAAAATTTGGTAACCCCTTTCTTTTTAATGTCATTGGGGTCCGATGTGGATCGATGATCCACTAAACCCTTTTATTTTTGCTCAAATCACTAAACCCTTTTCAACGTGATGTATATAAAGATCATATAATCGGAGCATATCGTACCGGATAGGGATGAGCATGGTCCAGATGGGCAATTCCCACGATGGAACTGGGAACCGCTCACTAAGGACTGATTCAGAAAAACTGGAACCGAAAATTGCTCGTTGGTTCCATGGACTCACTCGGGAACCGGACTTTCCTAGGTGGATCCATAGAACCGATCCCACCAAGCTTCATGCAAATAGAGGTAACCGAGAGCGAGAGAGGGAGGCTATGAATGGCCAGAGGTGTGGTTGTGAGTTAATGGGAATTAAGAGTCGAGGCCGTGAATTGATGGACCGGACCGTTTATATATATATATATATATATATATATATATATATATAAACGGTCCAAATCCAAGATAGGCGGTGGGCGGTTTAAATGCTTAGAATCGAACCGGGACCCGAGACTCATCATTAGTAAATTGAAACTAGGAACTGGACCGATCCCCATGAAAACCGTTGTTTCCGGGCCGGTCCGATCCGATTCCGGGACAGTCTGAACGGTTCTCGATCCCTTTGCACAATCCTAGTACCGGATGCGACCTCAAGAAAAAAAAAAAAAAAAAAAAGATAGAAAAAAAAGGGCTCTTTGGCATAGCGGACACGTGTCTAATTGTAGGAGAATCATCATCATGTACTCCTCCGCCGACTACGGCCACGGCCCACGGCCCACGTCCTCGTTCTCTAGAACTTTCTCGCTCGCTCCGCCGCTATTCCAACCTCGACCTCGTCGAACAAGGTCCTTCTCCTGCAAGAACCATGCGAGGAAGAAGCTACACGGGGACCGTCAGTAGATAGAGAGAGGAAGGGAGGAGCGATCGGTATGGAGGGAGGCGGCGTCTCCAGAGAGGAGGAGGAGGAGGGAGGAGGAGGCGGCGTCATCGAACTCGCGGCGGCCGCCGCCGCCGCAGCCGCGGCCCATGGAGGGGCTGGGCGAGGCGGGGCCGCCGCCCTTCCTGACGAAGACGTTCGAGATCGTGTCGGACCCGGCGACGGATCCGGTCGTGTCGTGGAGCGGGCGAGGAACAGCTTCATCGTCTGGGACGCCCACCTCTTCTCCACCACCCTGCTGCCCAAGTACTTCAAGCACGCCAACTTCTCCAGTTTCATCCGGCAGCTCAACACCTACGTACGTGACACATCAGCTCCGTCCTCTCCATTTGTTTTATCTCGTGTTGGGTTTTATCGCTTCTGGGTGTCGATTTCGAAATGCCCTGTCTTGATTCGCCAAACAGGGTGTGTGCTGCAACTGTATTGTGGAGTGATGATACCGCAGATGCTTATTCATTCGGGGTTCCGTGCAACGGTTTCGTAGGACCAAACTCGAGAATTCTTGGGATCTTTAGCGTTGTTCATCGAAAGAGTTGGCCAAATTGAGTGGGTATTGCATATGTCTGCGACCTCTCTGTCATGGTTGTTCTGGTGATACGTCGGTGGGTATCCTGGGTACTACTGCTAACCCTGCTGACCGATATTTGGTTCTCTACTAGATCATCATCGGGAAAAGGAGAAGGTCTTTGAGATTTGACCCGAATTTTGACGTACGTTTTGCTGAAATTGAATCCATGCCTGCTCTTCCCGTCGTAGTTTGCAATTGATATGTTCAGATATTGCTTACCGCTGTCCTTGGTTTTTGCCGCAAATGGATGCAGGGTTTCAGGAAGGTCGATCCGGATCGGTGGGAGTTTGCCCACGAAGGGTTCTTAGGAGGGCAGAGGCACCTCTTGAAGACCATCAAGAGGAGGCGGCACGTCTCGCAGAGCACCCGCCAGCAAGGAGGGGCGTGCCTCGAGCTGGGTCATTACGGGCTCGACGGCGAGCTGGAGAGGTTGAGGAGAGACAGGGGCTTGCTGGTGGCCGAGGTTGCGAGATTGAGGCGGCAGCAGCAGCAGTCGAGGGACAAGATCCTCGCGATGGAGCAACGGATTGAGTGTGCCGAGAGGAAGCAACAACAGATGCTGGCTTTCCTCGCTAAAGCGTGCAATAGCCCGTGCTTTATTCGGCAACTCGTGCGGAGAAGTGCTCGTGGAAGGGATTTGAGAGGAGTTGAAATTGGACACAAGCGCCGGTTGACTGCTACCCCAGGCCTGGAGAATCTGCAAGATGAAGTCACGGTGGCCGCTATAGGCAGTGGTGGAGCAGGAGATAGCGCGAGCCGCGAGCAAGAGGAAATGGTCACCTTGGAGTCGGAAATGCGGACAATGTTTTCGGCTGCCTTGGATGACGAATCGAGCAGCGACGTGAAGGAACCTTGTATGGCTTCAGCTCCTGCAACAGATGCGGTCAATCAGACGATCCTGGAAGAATTACTGAGTGAAGATCTGATGACCGGGAATCCGGAGGAAGAAATATTGGTTGGCGACCAGCCTGAAATCGACACGGAGGCCGAGGATCTCGTGCCCGGGGTTAGGAATGCGGGCGAGGATTCGCAAGACCTCGCGAATCGATCGGGTTATCTCGGATCGATGCCGTGACTCCGTCCAGCTCGTCACGGCAGGATAAATTCACGGAAGATTGGTGAGAGGCTATCAAAACGGATAGACAGAGAACAGTGTCTCCTTTGTACTTCATGTGTGGTGACTCTATCCACCTGAGGTTTTGTATTAGCAGTTGGCACAGGTAAGTTGTATGTTTTGTACAGAGCGCTAAGGTACAGCAGTATGTAAAGATTATAGCTTTAGTTAAAGCCATGGCGTGGCTACTGTGAATACGTAAAATTCGTGAATGGAGACGAACATAGAGGACGGAGAATTTCGACCATCGTAATTTTTAGGTTATTAGCTCTCATTCAGTCGTCGAGTCGACCCGACGATAGAAGATAGGGGGGGTCAATTCACTTGCAAGATGCTCGTCGAGATCCCGTCATGACGGACCAAATTGATGAAGCCAAAGTTGAGAGAGGACTATCGAAAGGGGGAATTATTCTGTTGATATGATACTCTAAGGCATCGTTAATGGCCAAGGGAGTATATATGAAAATTGTGGAAGGAGACGAAACGTGCATTGGGGGAATCTTCATCCTGGGACTGCCTTGGCAAACGAGATTATTCCAATGCATGAAGACAAAAAAGAGCATCTCTTTTAGTAGTATCCCCGAACAACGATCGGACACGCTCTGATTTTGTAACTGGGGGTGCAATTTGTTCGGAGAAAAATTTCATATGATAAAGAAGAATACTTTTCGGCTTTTTAAGGTATGAAATTCATTATCCTAACTTTAAGCATGCATATTTTCTTTAACCGTAAATAATTTTTCGATTTATTGATCGTTTTTCAGCAAACCAAACACGTGAAAGTCGAGAAAATTAATTGGCGCAAAATCTTTTCGCTCAAACAGACACAACCTCCAACAAGGCTTTTTTTCCAAAATACTGCTGCGGAGGAGCCAAGATGATGCAAAACAATTAGCCTGTGATTATCTTGAAGAATGTGATGATCATAATTGTCGCCGAAAATCTTTTTCGATTAGGTTTTTTTTTTACTTTAGGCAATTACGAATTATCAATATTTCGTTTGATTTTATTAGATAAGATTTGATTTGATTTGCTTTGATGTTATTTTCATTAATTCGGATATCTTTAGGAGTCCTATCATTATAAAAGGACGTCCAGCTTTGTATTCAGATATTATGAAATTGAATTGAATTCCAGTCAAATCGTGAAGAGTTTTTCAAATTATCGCTTCTATCTGCGTCACAAGAAGTGTCTAAAACAAGCTGTAATGTCCCGGTTCTCTTCCCTCAGGTCTCTACCTCCTTATAAATTGCTTCAAAGGGATTTTCCCATTCCAAATAAAGAGATGCTGAGGGGGACAAGAAATGGAGGAAACATTATGAACGTTTGATGTGGATCCAAGGTCGGTGGGATTTCGCTTTCCATACGAGAGAGAGGCCTCTAAAGCACCACTAGTAACTCTTTTCGGGACTTGAGCGAGTCGATTCAAGTAGGGGTAAGCAAAATGGGCCTCCCAAAACCGGGACCGGACCGGATCGGTCGGTTTGGTCCCCGGTCCTAAAAACTGAGAACCGATCCTCTCGGTCCGGTTCCCGGTTCTTGGGTTGGACCGACCGGATCGGACCGGAAACCGCTCACCCCTAGATTCAAGAATTCGATGGAATCGGCAAAAGATCACATAACTAAGCCTAAGAAGTACAGCACCTTAGCCTTCACAATCCCCCTCGACTTCTCGCGGTAAATATTGCGCGAAATTCAGACGCCGATGGCTTGCTTCTGACCCGCCTTTCAGTCCCATAATCGCAGTGTGATGGAAAATTAGAACAAGACACAACTTGTAAGCTCGAATCAGTGAATCGATGACCAAAAGGAAAGATACTAGGAATGATCTCACCAACCCAAAAGGACCAAGAAAAGAAGACCGAGAAGGAAGCCCCCACTTTCTCCCAATATCATAATCTCATCATGCATGTACCGACAAACGCCAAGCTCCCAATAAGATGCTTCGGTGCTGACGCCCCCAACCTCACCCCACTCTAAACCTCCATATAAAATACCAGCAAAAGCTCTCTCTCTCTTTCTAAACCACCATCTCTCTTTCTCTCTCTGTTTCTGTGAAAACATGTGGGAGTTCAGTTTGCAGAGAGTGATGGAGATAGGAGCCGCCTTCGTCACTAGCCCTCCTGCTCTGCTGTCTGCGCTTGGGTTCACAGGGTTGGCCATTCTGATGGGCCTCGTGAGCTACTTGTACGCTCCCTACTGGGGAGTGAGGAAGGTCCCGGGACCGCCCGCCTTCCCTCTTGTGGGACACCTCCCCTTGATGGCCAAGTACGGCCCTGATGTCTTCTCCATCCTCGCCAAGCGTTATGGTCCTATTTTCAGGTCAGTGTGTCTGTTCTTGCTAAAGATTGGCCGTTGATGTCCGTTTTATTCGGTTGAACGGTCGGGAAACTGGTCGGGCGTGGTTTTCGAGACCCCCGCGGAAAACTCAAGAAACTAACATGTTTGTGAAGTTTTTTGAGGGACAAAGTTGGAGGCTCCGGTGTGATGTGTGTCACTGAATCGGTTTCTAGTCTATTCTTTCTTTGTTGTCCTCTCATGTGTTCTATGCAAAGATGTTTAGGGCCTTTTGAGTTTGGTTGATGAAGTCATGTGAATTCTTGGATCGCTGTAGGCTCTCAAGTTGTCATCTTATACATGTCTATGTATAATTCTTAACTCTCGCTATAGGTATAATAGGGGAAATGCTTTGCGAATTCTATACATGTGAGGTGGTACGTCTCGATACAGAAATATGACGAGTTTGCATGACGCTGATGTATTGATCTAGATAAATGGAGCTTGATTATCCCTTGTTGCAACAGCATCTCCGTGAACAATTATTTGGTTTAGTTTCGGATCCGTTGCTAGCGTATGAACAAGTTATACGGTCATCGTGGGATGACTGACTTGTGCAAGTGCAATTAGTTATGTAATTAGATACTTCCGCATGTCAATCATCCGTCTGTGGCATATGAGTTATATTTCACATTAACGATGGACGTCATAAAGAGCCTAATCAAACTCTTCACCATGGGAGAATGGAATTAACAGGAGCAAGAAGCAACTTCATAAGATATACTTTATGCTGTTGAATTACAATGGATGGCGTTGGACCAGTTAAATTCTCTTGCATGACTAGACCCTAGCCGAAAGTAGTGCACTGATGTGGACATGAACAAGGCTTGGACAGATGATGGAGACCGGTCCTCTGCATCTTGGATGGTCGGAAAGCAATCCATTTACAAATGCAGCCCACAGATTGCATATAACTTTTTCACTTTACAATCGGAATAGTTCCCTTTCGATGTTATTAGGAACCAATTCGTTTTTTCGTTTTTCTATTTTGAAATTCAATGCCAACAACAGGTCTTATAGATTACTGTTCAAAAGTTAAGAAATGATCTGAGCAGGTTTCACATGGGAAGGCAACCCCTGATAATCGTAGCAGATGCAGAGCTTTGCAAGGAGGTTGGGATAAAGAAGTTCAAGGACATTTCCAACAGAAGCATCCCTTCTCCAATTGCTGCATCCCCACTCCACCAAAAGGGTCTCTTCTTCACCAAGTGATGTCTCGTCCTCAACATTTTCACAAGCAATTTATGTTCTTTTTCCTATGTTAATTTCGCGAAAACACCCCTATTTGGCCGATACAGGAGAGGGTATACCTGCATTAGTTCAGTCTCATAATTACTAATAGATGTCCTGTCGCAGGGACGCGAGATGGTCGACGATGAGGAACACAATCCTGTCTGTTTACCAGCCATCACACCTCGCGAGCTTAGTCCCCACAATGCAGAAGTACATCGAGTCAGCAACGGAGAATCTCTGCTCTTTCAAAGAGGAGGACGTCACGTTTTCCAACCTTTCTCTCAAGTTGGCCACGGATGTGATTGGCCAGGCGGCCTTTGGCGTGGACTTCGGCCTTTCTAGAGGGCAGTCCAAGCTGGGTCACGGGAGTAGTGCCAGTGAAAAAGGCAATGGCGACAGAGACAATGAAGTCAGCGATTTCATCAACAAACACATCTACTCGACGACGCAGCTGAAGATGGACTTATCTGGCTCATTGTCGATCATACTGGGTCTGCTTGTCCCTATACTCCAGGAGCCTTTCAGGCAGATACTTAAGAGAATTCCTGGCACGATGGATCGAAAAGTCGACCGGACTAATAAGGAATTAGCAAGTAGGCTTAATGGAATCGTGTCGAAGAGAATGAAGGAGAAGGAGAGGAGCTCAAAGGATTTTCTGTCGCTCATACTTAATGCAAGGGAGTCGGAGAAGGCTGCCAAGAATGTATTTACCCCAGACTATGTAAGTGCAGTCACGTACGAGCACTTACTTGCCGGGTCAGCTACAACGTCTTTCACGCTGTCTTCTGTGGTCTATCTCGTCGCCGGACACCCAGAAGTCGAGAAGAAGTTGCTCAAAGAGATCGATGGGTTTGGTCCACGTGACCAGTTGCCAACTGCTCAGGATCTCCACGAAAAATTTCCCTATCTCGATCAGGCAAGATCTTGAAACTCGTTATTCATTGTTACTATATGGCCTCGTATTCCAAGCAGATGATCCAAACGTCGAATGCTTTGCGCCAGTGGCTCAGCTTCTCGCCTCCAACTTTTGTTTGTTTTGTTGCAGGTAATCAAAGAGGCGATGAGGTTTTACTTGGTTTCGCCGTTAGTCGCAAGAGAAACATCAAGAGAAGTAGACATAGGTGGCTATCTTCTCCCAAAGGTACATTGAGTTGACATCCCAAGTGTCTTGTACTTACATCTATGTGCTTGCGAGAGCTAGAATGTGGAATAGTGTGTGAAACAGCTCCTATTGCAATTTATAGGGCACATGGGTCTGGTTGGCGCTCGGAGTTCTAGCGAAAGACCCGAAAAACTTCCCCGAGCCGGAGAAATTCAGACCGGAGAGGTTCGATCCAAATTGCGAGGAGCAGAAACGGAGGCATCCTTACGCCCTCATACCATTTGGAATCGGTCCTCGCGCCTGCATAGGACAAAAGTTCTCCTTACAGGAAATCAAACTCTCTTTGATCCACTTATACAGGAAATACATATTCCGACACTCCCCAACTATGGAGAAACCGTTGGAACTCGAGTTCGGCATAGTCCTCAATTTCAAGCATGGCGTGAAGCTTAGAGCCGTACACAGAAATTGAAAATCAGTTCGTAGCTAGTGGTATTCAGGAGTACTTCTAGAAGTTTTTGTAATAAAAAACACTTTCATCAGCCGTTTCAACAAAATAAGAAGCTAAATGCTGTATCTTATAACAGAAACAAAGATTATACGTCCAGAACGTTCAAACGCCGATGTGAAACTCTGGGCTACTGATGTACTTGTCCCGGTGAATGAACAGGGTTCAATGCCTCCTCCTTTCCCTGGATTCTGTTGTTATGTTTTTCTGACCCTCTATAGCTCTAAGGCTACGTTTGGTCGCCCGGATTTGGATTGGGATAAGATAAGATAAGGTGGAATTAGAAATCCTTCAAATATCTTTCAGATCGTAAAAAATCATTTTACAATTCAAGATAAAATTCAAAATCTTTGAAAATCTCACTTGCTCATAGAGGTAATATTTTTCAATCTAGGGTCAAGAGGAATCTAGGGCAACATCCTCTTGATGTAATCTCACACGGCCGAGACTAGCACCATTTTGAGCGATCACCGTTTTCGCTAGAGATCCTCCTCGTCCTCATTTGAAATCTTCCGATTGTTAGCATAGAGTTGCAAATTTGAGTAGATGACACGATCGGACATCGAAGCATTACGGCAAAATAAGGTGATCACCATTTAGGACCAACATATGTTGAAGCATCACGCCGATTCGGTTTGACAGTTGTCAAAGGACAATCAGCTGGATGGTGATCAGCATTGGTCGAAGACAATGTCGATTGCACGGTGGTCAGGAGTGGTAGACTGTTGTGGCGGCAGTTTGCCTAACTCCATCACTCCATCGTTGGAAGAAAATTATTTTGTTTTTTTTCTTACTTTTTTTATCGAATCCGGGTCTATCCCAACCCCCAGCCCGGAATTCTTATCTGGGTATATCCAATCCAGAAGACGTCGCCAAACACTGAATAAGATATTTTGTTATTCTATCCGGACTCAAATCCGGACTAACAAACGTAGCCTAATGGTAATTATCGCCTGTAGTGAATGTTCATTACACACTGAGAACCGGCCAAATCAACTGGCATGAAGAGAGATGACAAACCCGTAAAAGACATTATGCTCAAGTTAGATAAATGGGTCATCAATTGAGCCTTACCTTAGACATCTTACAAATGTGATGCAGCCAAATCAATCAGAACTCACAGAATAATGCATAAACTTCATTTCATATCTTATTGTATAAAGTATTTTCCACTTCTTAGAGTGGAACATATTAGTGCAATAGAGTTCTACATGAATAATTCCTGTCAGCCATCTTAAAAGGACAAACAAAGCCACATTGGACAATTGTACAGAACGGAGGACCACTTCATGATTTTTTGTCAGAAATTCATGCTGTAGACACATTCTGCGACTTTTGTCGAGGGGGAATGCGAAGCCAATTCTTCATCGTATCATATGCTGTGAAGCCAATTGCCACCGAAGGAACAATCTACAGAATAATCAGGAAAGGAAAAGAGCCGATTCAAGTGAGACAGATGAGTAAGGCAACATTATACCTTCAAGCAATCAATCTCGTTTGCTTATAGTTTGAAATCTGTAAAGAAACCAAATACCTTGATGTAATTTATACTGAGGCCTGCAAACAGCTGTTTCCACCCTTGATTACGGACTATAGAAGTGAGGCCATCCCACGTGTTCTTGTATCTATGTCCACCAACGGAGGGCTGCAGAGATTCAACCTGCACAATTTTCAACAAGGAACTCAATATTTCAGATCCAAGTAATTTTAGTCACCGGATATCACAATTCTAGAGTCGTTCCCCCAGAGCAGAGAAACTAATAGCCAAAATGCAATCTGAGAGTAAGCAAGAAAATTTGAAAAATCCAGAATCAAGCCCATACAGGAATTGGGAGAGCGACCGCGCCATGTAAATGCTTTGGAGTATTGCCTCGTTTATTGAAACCACAAGTCAAAGGAGATTTAGTAATATTAACGAACTTTAAATGATCAAATACCTCATAATCTAAGTCTGACCTCCCCACTCCACTGGAGACACAGGACGTCAAAAATAATTTGGTGTACTCATTATGGGGAATCTAATAGCCAAAAGCCTTCATTAACCTATAATACCTGGGATATGATGCATAGTCAATTGCATTATGGTAAAGGTCTAGATACGTTATTTAGTTTTCAATTGCAGATAACGCTTCATCTTGAAGCACTAGAGTGTCGTGACAAAAAAAAAAAAGTAAACATTCTCACATTAGGTTTCAGATTTTTCCCCTTCCTAATAATCATGAGTAACTCATGACACAAAATGTTGCACGGCACATCAAGTATAAGAAGTACAGAATCTAAATATCGTGCGTGCGTGTATACGTCATTCCAGTTCTAGCACTCGCAATCATAACGGTAGTCTTCTCCGCCAAAAAGTTCTGGGAGTCAATGGTGCACAAACTCGTTGTGAACAGGAATTATGTAGATTCATACATGTAGCTTGTACCGGTAGGTGCTTATGTATCAGGCAAGTCAGACAAAGCACATCCATTTAGGCTTCTACAGAAGGAGAAAGGACATCAGCCAGCTAGTCACCTAAAAGTAATAGAGTTATACCTGCATCTGTCTTCTGACAACATCTAGTGGATATGTGAAAGTCTGTCCAAATAATCCAGCCAGAGCTCCACAAGATAATCGCATCACAATGGACTTCTGATGCTCTTCAGGAACATGTGTCTTAAGCTCCTCATATATGTAGAACTTTAAACCAGCGTATGGAAGTATTCCAATTAGAGTCGGACCTGATTAAAGAACGCAAAATAGTTGCTTATAGGAGGAAGATGATATTTCAAGAGGACCATAATCCATGGTATAGTAGTATGCAGTTTAAAAAGAATACAGCACTTTCTCAAAAAAACATGGCTTATGGAATAAAGATATGAAAAACATGATAAGATCAACTATCCAAAGGACGTTGAGCACACTCACCTACACCCCGGTACAATCCGCGCATTCCCCCTTCCTTATAGACACTTCTCAACACGTCTTTAATACCATCATAAGCAGGCTGGAGAGCAACGCTTGATACACCATTTCCCAATGTTGCTCCTGTGCTTTTAACCTGCTTTTCCATTAACACATATCAGCCAAGAAGATACACTTAAACAACAGCTATCATTTTATCAAGCAAGGGTCATTGATCTGGATAAGTAAAAAAGAAAAGGTTAAATGGTTGCTCAACCACCAAAAATAGTTTAACACACGAGAAAAAAAGTTAGATGGTCCAATAATATCATGCATTATGCGCTCAAAATGCAAATTGAACATTTTGTCTGGCAAAGAAGGTTTTAGTATTGTCCTATCACGGACATTGGATACATATACAGCCGTGACAAAAGAGTATCCTTGAATAGATGATAGAAACAAAACACTTGTAACCAATAATCGCATCTACATAGGATGCTAGTAAATCCATATCGAAATAAACTCCTTCTGAAGAACGATAAGAATCCTCAAGACATCAGGAATTTTTTTTTATAAAAAAAAAAAGAATAATGGTTTATGCAAATTATTTACCTGATAAGCAAGTTTAGTTCGAGCAAGATCCAACGGATATGTGCATAATACTGCTGTTCCTCCAGCTGCCGAGCCAGCCAGAAGATCTATAACTGGCCCAGAACCTAAAACTTGATAGTTATTCAAGATCCAGCAGCGGTATTGCTCATACGTCATAAAATGCAAGGCTGCATAAGGAACAATACGTAGGACACTGGCTCCATTTCCTCTGGAAGACAACACAAAGACATGCATCATTTTACTGCCTTTCATAGAAGAAAAAGGAAGTTCACATATTTCAATTACAAACTCACTTATAAAATCCCTTAAAACCTTCAGTCTCCAGCAACTTCTGCAAGCTTCTCCATACCCCTAGAGATTGGAACCCCTCAGTTCTTGTCTGCAAGACAAGCCAGAAAATGTGCACTCAACAAGGCAACAAACAAAAGAACATACAAAACTGACTCTTCCCTGAATTGCAAAGCTGAAGCATATATGCCCCCAAATCACTAAGTTACCCAACTGCTTCTCAAGTAAAAACAAAGAAATACACCTGGTGGAAGTCATCGAATGTTATATGGTGTGCTCAGAGAGCAAAACCATTGGAAATTCACGGTCGATTAGACTGCAGCTTCTTTTGTCTAAGGCAATCACCACATACATGTAGACACCCAAGCAGGGTGAACTTTGACAGATTGGTTTCTCAGAAAAAGCATGCTGGATGCACCTCAATCCATCCCAAACTCACGACCGCAAAAAAGAATATGCTAAGGTCCTAATGGCAATTCAACCATTAGTCAACAGCTAGAAAATAGTGAGAATCATGAACACTAAAAAAAAATGTGGAAGCTTTTATTTTATGAAACCAAGATACCAATAGGACATTGCAAAATGATAAAGGTACTATTACAAAAGAACATGGCGCAAAAGAATTAGTATTCTAGGAATTTTATTTGGTTTATCACAGCTCGGAGGTACGCGCAGAAACCCCCACGTATCAATTTCCAATTTTTCCATGCCTTAACAGCATATAATCGATGTGTCTTGCATAGCAAAAAGGCTCAACCAAACTAATTCTAATCTTTTCCCTAAAAAATAATTTCATTAGACAAACAGCTTTATAAGTTCACCAACTCAAAAAAATAAAAATAAATAAAAAGAGAAACCTTCTCCAAGGCATTACCTGCAAAAGTATCTTAGTCCGTTCCAGGGGAGCGACGGCAGTCTTAGCAAAGCCACCAGCAGCACCCCCAGCAATCAGCTCCTTCACATAAACAGGAAGGGAATCGACGTACTTAACCATCCCATGCGCCGACGATCCCTCGACAAACCCAGCCACATCAGTCGACAAAGTGGAACCTTGAGACGAGCCCATCACGAACTACCGCCGTCGCCCGAAAACCAGAAAAATCCCCACACCCCTTTCAAAACCCTCCGGCGATAGCTTCCCAGTTACCCGCCCTGCAGCTCGAAGAAGGCCTTATCCCATCTATCTCTCTGGGTGCAGAAGGAAACCGCTTCCCGCTCGAAAGGCAGCAGAGACAGCGGCCCGAGAACACCCCGAGACGCCTTAGGTATGTTCGCAAGCCAATCCCCCTCTCTGAGAACCGCAAGATACATCCACAGCACAGTGAAGCTCCTCACCAAATCAAAAACAAAAACCGCCCCTCCCCAAAAAAAAACCAACCCCTTCTCAATCACGAAGAAACCCCCATGGATCGACCCAGAAATCACCGGCGCTCATCCGCAAACGACCCCTCCTCCAAATCCAGCACAAGAAAAAAAACGCGAGAGCCGGAGACGATAATGTCCCTCGAAATTTGCGGGCAACAGATTCGACCCCGCCGGTACCGATCGAGCGGCGAAGCCTGCCACCACCCCCAACCGAAAGTCCCAAAACGACCCGAAGCGATCGAGGCACGAACGCGGACCGAGGCCGATCAAGCCCAAAGAAGCGCGCGATTCGACGGGGAAGGACCGTATCGAAACCCGAGCCCGAGCGCACGCGAGGAGATCGCCCCGAAGAGGACGCGATTCGCAGCCCCGAATCGCCGCCGCCGCCGCCGAACCCTAACCTCGTCCCGCGTTCGTTTTTGTGGCGGCGAAAGGAGGAGGCGGAGGCTTCGCGCGGCGGGTGGGGAGGAGGAGGAGGGGATTTTCTTCTTCTTCTCCGGCGGGTTGTTTGTTTCCTTTCCTTTCCTTTCCATTTATTTATTTCTTTTTAATTTGGGCGGGGAATGGATCCTCGGGTGATCCCGGCCGTTGATTT
This sequence comes from Syzygium grande, assembly GCA_024733475.1. Lineage (NCBI taxonomy): Eukaryota > Viridiplantae > Streptophyta > Magnoliopsida > Myrtales > Myrtaceae > Syzygium > Syzygium grande. The sequence continues at coordinate 34,915,499 of JAMXDD010000008.1, read as the reverse complement.
TCGGTTTCACACCAATCCCAAACCCAAGGTGGGTGGGACAAGGGTCACCGGCTGAAACCGGTTTTTGAGTCGAGTGCGGCATTTTTTGTTTTTTCTTCTTTTTTCGTTTTCGTTTTTTCACTTTTGGTAATAATAAAATGCAAGTAAAATCAATGTACAAAGCTCAGCTAAAAACACAAATACGGCGGCGGACCAATTTTTTTTTTTTTTCTTTTTTCTCAATCGAGTCTTCGTGAGCGGACTTACGGCTGCGTTTGCTTGGGCATTGGAAACGTGCGGGCGTTTGTGCCAAAATTGAGGTGTTTGGCGAGACAATTCCGAAGGCTTTCGAACCAGAGCCGGCATTTCCAAAGGCTCTCGGCCGAATGCAAGTTCTAACCAGCTTTGGCATCGGCCATTTTTTCGAAACGCCAGGAGGTTTTTTTTTTTCCTTCTTCTTTCAACTTTGCTTTCGCCGAGTTATCTAAATTCTAGTTTTGCCATCGCTATTTCCCCACGCGCAACCTCGCGGAACATCCCGGCAAGCCCCAATCTGATTGCCGGTGAGCCTCGCTTGAGGTCGCGCAACCTCAGAGTGGCTTCGCTTAGGGTCTTGTGACCTCAAGCGAGGGTTGCGGGGGTCACGCGACCCTCCGTCGCGCCCAGCTCATAAGGTGGGTGGCTTGAGCTGCGGCCTTTGAGCGCGGCTGAATTGGGATTTCCCTTTTTTTTTATAATTTTTAGATTGGATTTTGTCAAAATCCTTTAACCTAAAGTGCTTTACATCTACCTAAGTGCATTTCTTCAAAATTCTCCCAAACGCAAACCTTCTCTTTCCTTTTCTAGTGTCGACTAAAAGTTTAATTTATGTTAGAAATCAAATTCTTCACTCATCGAAATTCAATCTATGGTATAATTAAATTATAGAAAGCATTATAATTCTTCAAAATTCCAAGCAACGCATGGCGTCGATTAGACGGTGGAGCTATTACGATTACTTGCATCGGCCTACGTCAAATTTAATTCAGATATAATAATCCACGTCATGAAAAAAAACATGAACAATCATTTTTTCAAACTAAACAAATTAAACATATTGAAGAGATAATTATATTCTGATTTGAGCTGAACATCTTACGTGGAAAATCCACATATAACGTTATTTTTTTGTCCACCTTTCAAACTTACCTATCGAAAGCCAAATTAGCAAATTCTATCAACTTGAATTAATGAAAAGGGCAATATTAAACATTCTCATATAGTCTGAACATGTACTGAAAGTTCATAGACCACATTGGACAAATTGAAAATTTGAGAACTATATTGTACATTGAACTAAAGTTCAAAAACCATGCCGAATAAATCAAAAGTTCAACGATGATATTACACATTGAATGAAAATTCATAAATCAGGTTCATCATTTTCCCATGAACTTAACAAAAGAAGCCAACGTGGTCAAAAGCAAAAAGGGTTAATACCACGAAAAACCCTAAATCGGTACACTTGTGACACATTTACCTAAAATTATTTTTTTAATCATAAAAAAACCCAAAATCCCAGACACTGTGATAATTTTACCTCGATATCACAAAAAAACCTAAATCCAGATACACGTGACAATTTTACCCCAAAACAAATTTTTAATATTATTTTTTTTTTTTTTTTCTTTTATTTTTTTCCTTTACCTTCAACCTCGCCGGCTTCCACCTCTGGCTAGTCGCCGGTTCGGCGATCGGCCAGAGGTTGAAGATAAAAAAAAAAGATTAAAAAATAAATAAAAATTCGAAAAAGATAAAAAATAATATTAAAATTTTAATTCGGGGTAAAATTGTCGCATATGTACCGGTTAGGGTTTTTGTAATAAGTTCGGGGTAAAATTGTCACGGATGTACCAAACAGGAGGTTTTTGGGTAAAAAAAATAGTTCAGGGTAAAATTGTTATAGATGTACCGATTTGGGGTTTTTTATGGTAAAAAAAATAATTTGGATAAATGTGTCACAAGTATATTAGTTTCGGATTTTTCGTGATATTAACCCAAAGCAAAAATACAAAATAAAAGAAGGCTGCAGCCGGCCGAATGAAAAATAAACAAATAAATAAATTAGGGCTACCGGTTGTAGCCGGTGTCTCTTTGAGGAGCCAATGCCGGGGATCTCGAGAGCTGGCCGTATTCCGGAATCCGGCGGCGCTTCTTGAAGACCAAGCTTTGAACAGGAGGCCGACGCAAAATACGACGACGCGTTTTGCAGTGACGTCGTCGCCGGACCGGACCAAATCCCGCGTCGTCCACGTGGCCCTCGCTGTCGTGTACCGTTGAAAAGGGCTTCGATCTGATTGGCTCCGCCCCCGGCTGGTTCAGGCTTTCCCGGGAACCACGTGACGTGGCGTGGCGGAACCAGAGAGCAAACGACTTTTCTGTTTCGAGGAAATTATGTTAAGGGAGTTTAATTTTCAAAAGCATACGTCATACGAACCGATAAAAAAAACATTTTGACCGTTTCGACGTAAAAAATCTAATTTCCGCGTGGTAATTTTTACTTCTTGATATATAATACGCGAAAGATTTGATCGGTACGGAGCCAAAAATGATAAGGACGATTTTTCAATCGTTTGTTCACACGCTCAACCTTTGAACAGGTGATATCGAACGAGAACAAAATAAAAACGCTAGTATTTCGGCAAATAATACGTCCAAATTTAAGTATTTATTGCGCCACGTATCACTACGCATATATACAAGAAATTTTATTAAATATACTTTATAATCCTTATTGGTTTTCTCCTGGTTAGTGCCTGACTGGATGGCGGAGCGGCTTGGATCCGTTGAGCAGCACATTATTAACATTATTTATTTAAATTGAGAAGTTAAATTCCAATTAACGGCTGTAAGCTTAGAAATTCAATCGGTGCAAGAGCGTTTTCCGATCATATCTCGGAGAAAATTAATCTTTTCACGTCGCAAGAATCCTATGAATGTCTCCTTAAGATCTAAGGTTTCCGATGTGAAAAGAGAAATCAAATGCCGAGCGTGTGGATAAGCTTCTACTTTCGTCTTTGATTTCGTCTGAAATTTGACTTAGCCGACAAATTCAGACTGCATCTGCCGCGATATTCTAGCAATCTTATTATATGTTATGATCTTGTTACGATATCACGTTAAGATGACCGAGATTCATAAAAGAAAATGCGGGTAAGAATTCTCGATTCGAAATCAAGGAAGAGAAAAAAAAAAAAATTTGATGTTGGCAAATTTCAATTGAAACTGACACATTCCCCCTCTCCCCCACTCATCCCTTACTGCGAAGGGATTGCATCTTGATCGATCATCGAGCTAGTCCTAGAAATGGTTAAGGATCTCGGGGTCCTTGCGCGGTAGGTCGAGATCCTATTCCCTTGGTTGTCGTAAATTATCGCGCCGTCGTCGTCGTCGTCGGGAACCCTGCACTTCTCCCCGAGTATTATGGCCTTCGTCCAGATGGAGTCTTCCCGCTTCAATTTCTCTTGCTTGCCATCCTGCACGTGCTTCGATACCGATCGGCTTCTCGCGATCTTCACGCTCGAGTTCATCTTCAGGTTGTTCTTTCTAGACGCCGACCTCGGGAGATGGTTGTAGGAATGGCTCTCGTTCAGATGCTTCCTCGCAGGTGGAAGCGGGAGCTCTTGGCTTCGAGGTATCTCCACCTTCGCGTCATCAAACTCTGCTTTGCCATTGGCTTGAGGCGCGGAAGCAATCCCCGCCGCCGCTGCCACCGCCGCCGTCTCGGTAATTTTCGATTTGTACGTCGGGCTATCTTTCTCTTTTCCATCTTTGTCGGAAGAATGCGGTCTCCTCCGGAAACGGACGCCGCACAAAGACGTGATCATAACTGTCGTCGCGGCGGTCCAAGAAACTAGAAACGATTTGCAGAAACGGGATATCTGCTGCGGACGGGTAATCACTCCTCTTCGTGGGACCTCCTCCTCTTCCCATTACCGAAACACAGAAAAGCCAAGCTCGCGGCGATTACCGCACGCCCGCGAAGGCATGGGCATCGAGAACGACCGAGACGAGAACCGAGTCCCAGGCGCGAACCGATATTTTTACTCGGGGGCCGACGCGGAGCGCTCTTCCGATTCTCTTCAGAGCATAGCCGGGGGGGGAACAAGTTATTGGACATGCGGCAGCCAGGGGATGAAGGAGAGGGAGGAAAGGACGGTGAAAGAGGCAGTTTTCGGAATCAACAACCAGCTGCTCTCAAATTTAGCAAAGTCCATTCATCTCTCTTTGGCGGTTAAGTTTGCCAAACCTTTTGGCCTGAAATGGTGCAGATGCCTCCCCCCCTCCCTCTCTCTCTCTCTCTCTCTCTCTCTCTCTCTCTCTCTCTCTCTCTCTTACATTCATTTTGTGCCCCACAAATTCACGGCCATTGGCTCATTGTCCAAACGCCTCGGGGAGAATGGCGCGCGGGTGCGACGTCAGCAGGCCCCCCGCGCCATCGGAAGGGCCTCTGGTCTGCAGGTGGATGCACATGGCGAGCGAGCACTGATTGGTCCGAAGCTCGATCCCTTGTCCAACTTAAATTTCATGCCCCTTTGGACCTGTGTGTTTCTTTTAAGGTCACCCTGTCCTCTGGGCAGGGACGAAGAATCTTGGCTGGTGGCCCCCCTTCCAATGAGCTCTGGGTGCACTGGTTCAGAATTCCGCAACCCCTCCTGCCCCCGCCGTGTGCCCGTTCGCTCCTATCTATAAAGAGAAGGAGATTCTCGATGCCCTCGAACCGATAGCTGGGCAATCTTATCGGCACCCGGATGATCGCGAGGTATCAATTGAGCGCGCGCGCGCGCACTCTCGATACGTCAATAATACCTTAAATTAATGATGCTGTTTGTGGGGTTGGCAGCGTGTCTGAAAAGCACGTTGCCCCACCTTTTTCTTCGTGGTATTTAGTTCCCTCATTTTTTTCTCGGAGAGCTAAATCTTCTAAACCGAAATTCTCAATCGGGTTCAATTGAGATTTGCGTCTCTGTCGAGCATGACGATATTGGGAATTGGGCATCAAAGGTTCTCAAAACTTCTCCATTTACTTTTCCCTTTTTCCCTTTTGTGCTGGATATATTCAAAAGGGTATCCCTCGGAAGAGGCGGCTAGGACTAGAAGTTCTTGCTTACACGCCTCCTTCTAGATCAACAAATTGTCCACGTTCGCTATTAAAGCAAATAAGAAAGTGATTAGGTGATGATAGTTGTTAATCCAACTCTGGTAGGAACCCTAGGAAGACAAATGATATGGTCAAATAAAATCGAGGAGATGAAACAAAAAGATGATTATCATATATGGAGAGTTCGTGCATTTGGCGAAACTAATCGATTATCATCGGAAGACGTACATATACAATGGAAAACATACAATAGGGATGCTCTCAAAAAGAGATAGTTGAACTGACGATTTTTCAATTAATGAAGACGGTCATCGCTAATTGAACACATGTTGGCATCGCCGTCATCACACGAAGACCCCTTTTTTTAAAATATTCAATATGTCCGTTATAAAATGCATTATATTCAAAATTGATCCATCAAAAGTACAATTATTCACATAGATGATCAGATGGGAGTTGCTCGATTTTTTTAATCTTCTCTTGCTCGCTACGGTACCGTGTTTGTTCACGGGACTCCTCAATAATTACATTCTTTTAATTGGCTCTATATTTAGGTCCATCTATAAAATAAGGCATAGGTCGAAATGTGAACGCAATAGAATAAAGTTTGATGTCCAAGATGATTAAACAATGCGCCTAAATGCACATTTTAAGGTTGAATATTACATGTATCGCAACTAAGCATTAGGAGGAGAGTGGATTAGATTCATATATAAAGTAATGATTTCGACGAAAATTTCCTCGACACGGCAATTTTTCGGTAATTTAAAAAAATCGAAGTCCCTTTCCGCAAGCCTTCAGATATTTTCTCCTGCTCATGCAATTGGACATCCTCTAACGGAAGCAATTTTTAAGATAATGTTGCGAGTTGAGAAGATGATGATATGTACGGGTTTTTGTATTTTGGTTAGAATGGAAAGTTAATTATGACAAAAAAAATAACAATAATACAATAATAGACTACCTGAATAAAAAAAAAGGCTGTGAAAATGTCAAGTCAAGGTCATATACTTATTATTATGAATTTTTCTTTTTTTTTTTTTTTATTACGTCTAGTGTCAGCTTTTGATGTTAATTGGGCCCTTATCGTGGATTCCATAAAGAGTGCTATGATTGGAATTTGGAAATTATGGTGACCACCCGACCAAAAATATGTAAAGTAGGATTGTTTTCAATAAAGCATTTAGGATTATAATTATTCTTTTTAGGCCTTGAACTCAAGACAAGAAGCTACTTTCATACTATATGCGTGGAAAATGTGTCATAATCCAAAATTCGTTTCTATAAAAAGGGATATGTATTGTTTACGCTACAAAAGTGCAAATAATTATCAAATTAAACTGTACTTGTGCTGCGAGAATTTCGCGTTGAATGAAATTGAGGGAAAATGACAACATCGATATAACTAAATGTTGATCATAAACCAAGGAAAGTGGGGCTTTTTCTTTAGATAAACACTTCCCTTTGTTATTCCTATTTGTGGAATAAATTATACCATCAAAGATCTCAAACAGAAAAGCCAAAATTTAGTAAAATAAGTACCATAATTTCATTACTTCAATTTCTTTTTTTTTTCACGCACTTTTCTTTGTGTATTAGAATTTTATATGATATAGGGTGAGTTTATTTTACCGAAAACTTCATGATGAAAGAAAAAAAATATTTTCCACAATGATCATTATTGAGAAAAATAGTTACTTTTGTCATCCAAACTCCGAAAATTCGAAAAATAAATTTTCAAAAATGATTTTCTCTCAAATAAACGGAGCCTTAAAGTTAAACATTGAGTAAAGGAGCCACCCACTTCAATTTGCTTGCCCAGCTCACTCTCAATCTCTTTGTTGTGCATTCCCTTTCTTGTACTTTTGGCCAGACTCATGTGTTTTCTCTTGTGGGTCATACGTTTTTGGATTAATTCCATAAAAAATCTTAAATTGATATACTTATAATAATTTTACCTCGAATTAATTTTTTAACTATCAAAAACTCCAAATTAGTACACCGGTAATAAATTTGCTCCAAACTATTTTTTTTACCATCACAAACCTCACACTGATACACTTGTGACAATTTTACCCCAAATTATTTTTTTGATCACCACAAATCCCAATCTTGTACACCTGTAACGATTTTATCCCAAACTAAATTTTTTGACCATTAAAAACTCAAAATCAGTACATTTGTGACAAACTTACCCTTTGTTAGTGTCTGTTAAATTAAATTAATGTCACGAAAAATCATAACTTGGTAAATTGCTGACAAACAGAGGGGTAAAAGCCTAAATTGATATACCCGTCAATTACCACATGTTATCAAACTTAGCAATTCGATAGTAAAATTTAACGGAAATTAATAAAGGGTAAATTTATCATAAGTGTATCAGTTTGGGGTTTTTGATGGTCAAAAAATTAATTTGGGTAAAATTGTCACAGGTATATAAGTTTGGGATTTTTGGTGCTCAAAAAATTAGTTTGGGATAAAATTATTACAGGTGTACCAGTTTGGAGGGTTTGTGTGGTAAAAAAAATGATTGGAGATAAATTTATCACAAATATATCAGTACGAGATTTTTTGTGATATTAACCCATGTTTTCATTATGTAGATAACCTTCCCTGTCCATGTCTCCGTGACAAAACAGAGGCGGCAGAAGAAAATACCACGGAGCACGTCTCATTCTTTCCTCTGCCCCCGTCGTTTATCCCCTGCCCCGTCGTTTACACAATGACTCTGGTGTGCGCTTATTTAATTCGATTCCGAATCTTTGTAAATCAACAGGGAAACATTTGATCACAAAGGCAATGAAGCATGTGGGCTAGTCGTGTCCTCCTCCACCCAAAATATATATTTCCTGCCCGTCCAAGCTCAAGGGAGAGTTCTTGCGATTTCTCAGGCTTTGAATGCTCTGTTTACCGATATCGAATCGACCCAAGACTGTCTTTTTGAAGTACCCGCAGTTTTTTTGACCCGTCCTTTCCGTTTCTTTATTCATTGCTCTCCAGTGGGTTGTGTAATCTACGGAAAAAGCTTTCTTTGCTTGGCTTCTTCCCATCTGTTTTGGCAGTTTTCTTGATGGTTCTTGCTTGATTGGAACTCCGCGAAGAGCTCGAGCGGCTTTAAATGGAGGACGGTGAGATTGTCAGGAGCAAGTTCCAGAGGGTCTGCGTGTTCTGCGGGAGCAACTCTGGGCACAGACAAGTATTCAGCGATGCAGCTCTTGAACTGGGCGATGAACTGGTTTGTTTTTTGACTTGGGCTTTTTATGTGTTTTTGCCAGGATTGTTGCGTGTTAACCGGGTCTTGTTTTCACACTTTGAGTTTGAGAAGGAGAAACAAAAATCGGAACTTTTTTCCTTGTTTGATGCGACAGGAAGTGATTCTGTACTGAAACTCTGAGCGCTCATTAATTTCATTGCACACAGTTAAGAGGGTTTTATTCTGTGACCTCATCATGGCTGTACAATGCGTCGGAGTTTGTGTTTTGACTTTTGCTCTCTTCATAATGTTGACTGTAGCGAAGGTGTTTGATACTTGGAGGCGGTCCACGAACATTTTGATGCCGATAATTGGTCAACGGCTTTTGGTGTTTAATATGGTCGATTGTTTTCCCCTTTTGCGTCACTGTTGTTCACCTTTTGTGGGAATAAATTCTTGCAGGTGAAGAGGAAGATGGATTTGGTTTATGGTGGAGGAAGTGTTGGGTTGATGGGTTTAATTTCCCAGAAAGTGTTTGATGGAGGGTGCCATGTTTTGGGGTAACTATGAGACACTCTGTATGGTGTGCCTTTTGTTTTTCCCTTCCATTTATACGAATGTTATTGATTCATGGTAACTCCCTGTTTTTGTAATCTCTACTTCTCTTGCATGCAGGGTGATTCCTAAAGCTCTCATGCCCCTTGAGGTTAGGAACTTTTCTGGTCCTTTTTCATTTCCTTCGAGCCTTTTGGTAAGGCTGAGATTAAGGTCTTTGCGGATTCTCCCCCTTCCTCTTTTTTCAGCTGTTCTAGCCAAAGTTGGATAAAACATGTCAGGTCAATCTGATGCCTGAAATTCGCATCTTCTTGTTGTCTTAAGCACAAAGTTTAGTCGTTAAATGTGCTTCAACAAGTCACTCTCGGTGATGGTTGTTGCATGTTAGTACGGTATATCTCTCGATCTTAATTGTAACATGGCCCTAGCTCATTACCTGATTATGGTCTGTTCGCAGCCTTGCTATGTTGACTTATTTCCGCTTCTTTCTCTGCATCTTTATCTCTAATCTGAGATTATAACATCTTGCGTGTCGCTATGACACTGTCTTAATATGTGATAAACTCTATGTTTCCCATGTTATCAGATATCTGGCCAGACTGTTGGGGAAGTACGGACCGTCCTTGACATGCATGAGCGCAAAGCTGTGATGGCTCGTGAAGCAGATGCCTTCATTGCTCTTCCTGGTATTCTTTAGTATCGACCTTCGTAGTTGTCATGCTTTCATTATTTATCTCATTGTTGAAACTCTATGTTCGCGCTTTTGTTGCTCAGGAGGATATGGAACAATGGAAGAAACTTTGGAAATGATAACATGGTCCCAGCTTGGCATTCATAAGAAACCCGTAATTTCCAACTAGTCTTGTTTAAAATGTAATGGTTACGTATTTGTGCACGAGCTATGATTCTGTGGATGATGATACAGGTTGGTCTCCTGAATGTTGAGGGGTACTACAACAGCCTGCTTGCTTTATTTGACAATGGTGTCAAAGAAGGCTTTATCAAGCCCAGTGCTCGGGATATAGTGCTCTCTGCTCCTACTGCCAAAGAGCTTATGATAAAGATGGAGGTAGGATATAGTCGCTATTTGTGCTTCTTACTCTTGTCAGCCAATTCGCGCTAGTGGGCAGAATAATTTTTCGAAAAGTGACATCATGGAAAGCAACTGTAATGCATTCTCGGGACTTAATGTGTCTACTTTGTCTAAAAATAGTAAATGAAACTTCTCATGGTTCGGTAGCTGTATTGTCGAAGCTAGCTTCTGAAGTAATATCACATTGGCCTATCTAGATGTTTTAGCATTAATGGATGAGATTGGACATGCAAATGTTGCATGATGGAGACATCAGTTTGCCTTGTGTCATCGTAATGAATACGAAAGGCCAAAAAATAAAATAACTCGCTATGTTTTTCCTTTCTTGGGTCTTCCTTTTAACCTACTACATAATCCGAACTTCTGATGCTTCTTGCATCAATAGTACTCTATTTGTTGACTTGTAACAGCGAACTGTTTTGCTTTGCTGCTTTGTTGTAGCTCGAATTAGAGTACGTTTTTATCCAATTCTTCATCTCCTTTTGCAGCAATATACCCCTTCCCATGAGCATGTTGCTCCTCATGAGAGTTGGCAGATGCACAAGCTTGGTGATTATCCAAGGCAATAAATTGCACAGGAGGCTCACATACAAAGGAGGCATTTTTCACGATTGGGTTCATGATGTCAATCATTATTCTTTTGAGTCGTTTGAAAGAGCTTATTCACAAGGGCCCAGATATTGTTTGTTCCCGCTAGGGACTGCATCCCCAGCTAGCTGTTTCCCGACACGAGTTGGTATGGTCAAATGTAGAACTGTTCTGCCATCATATCAATTGGTCGATACTCTATATACAAGAAATGCATTTTGACAATTCTAAGGAGATGATTGTTGCTTTTGTATTGAATCTTCGAGCTCGTTATGATTTGTTCCTGCAAAGGAATGTTTCATGATAGTGAGTGAATGTTATAGCATTTTCTAGAGTGGCTGAGTGAAGAATGTCTAGTGAAACTCGTTTGAGCTAAAATATTACGAATTTCTTTGCTCCCCACCTGGGGAAGTGAAGTAAGTTTGGAATTATTCCTTTACCTATCCTTGAATCCTGCGTGCAGCTTTTCTTGTACATTGTCATTGAGCTGGAGGATTGAAACATAGCATAACAGTCTTTCAGTACGGGTGACGGATCTAGTTTCTTGCTGCAAGATTCCTCTCTATGGCAATGATTGTTCGGAATAGAGGATGAGTATCATAGCTGGATTCCATCACTACAGTTATTTCCTTAGTTCCCAAATCTTGAATGCGTAACATCGTGGTATAGTTCGGGGCTATTGGTGAAATAAGCACCTGCAGAAAATTCTGCCGTTTGGGCAAATCGAAAGTTAAGAGTTTGCCACTGAACTTATGTAGTTGCTTACGGTGAATGAGTTGAAACCGATCGAGTGCTATGCCCCAGTTATTTTCTTGTCATCTTTTTGCTCATACTGAACATTCAGTTTCGAAGATAGGCATGCATATCGCTGCTAAAACCAGATGGGAGTCGTAAAGATGCCAGAAGTACTTTCCGAGGTGTTACATTCTGCTCATCCCCGGCTCTTCTTCATCTTCATCAATGTCATTTTCTTTCCTAAGACTCGAATATACTAGTCTTAGTGACACTAGCGACCTTTCATAAATATATCGGTAGTATGCATTAGCATCTCAAGAGTTGCGGAAAATCCTATCCACGACCCCAGGAGTCCAACTGATGCGTCACGTTTGGAAACTTCACTCAGTGTTTGTTGCTTTCTTAGGTTTAGCTTGGCCTTGTTTGGTGGTGCCAACTGCAACCCACATGGTTTTCTGGGAGGCCATGTCATAGTGAGGGGTCCTGATGCCCCATCATCTTCTTTTGATTCAAACCGCTGTTTTTTTACTCCTCTTGGTGATAAACCAGTTGACTCCAGATCCCAACCCGTTGACTCCGAAAGACAAGTCGATTCTTAGTATAAACCATGTCCTTTGAGTTTTTGGTTTCCGCGGGACCAGATACCGATGAACTTAACACCATTATTAGTGAAATGAATTTCAGTATCTGTCATTTCATGCCAACAGTTTTGTTCCCCAGTATTGCTTGGTCATGTCATGGAACACTCTTATAATGCCCTTCCTATGAGAGATTCCTGACAACGGGTTTTGTTTTCTTGCACGCTCATTGGTCTTTCCCACCATTGATGGTTGATGTCAATGTCACGGTGGACCTTGTTGTTCAGTTCGTACGAGCAAAAAGATGGAAGCGATGGTTTGTTGCTGCCAAAATGAGGGGGTCCCCATTTTCTTGTCTGTTGATCACTGTTGTCAAAAGCCAGTGAGCTGTTGAAGTGTACGAACCAAGAATTGACTAGAGAGGTGCTTTTGGCTCTTCATCTCTCACAGACATTGCTGGGGGTCCATTCTCCATTCAGGATATGGTGTTATTTTACTGGGCACAGAGTCCTTGTCATCTCATTTTTTATCATCATTGTGCTTGGCTAAGTGAGGAATCGTGTCCATGTCATGGATAATAATAGGTCAGCTTCTTTAGAAATTTAATATGGTGTGATGGGTTATGTTGAATTTAGATCTTGAGCGTGCACCCATTTGGTGAAGACCTGCTTCGAGCCACGTAATTCCGTGTTCGATTTATTTTCTAGTTTTCTAATTAATCGCGTTCGATCAACTAGGTTTCACACCAGTTTGATACTTGGGAACTACCATTTCTATCTTCTTCAGTGTAAACTTTTTCATCTTCTATTTTCCTGTTATTAACTCATGACAGAGTGATTGGGAACTACAAATCAGAGCTCTCTGTTCTGTTTCTGCATCGCTTTTCTTGTTGATGCCTCTACTATGAAGGACACCCAAGTTGCCAAGTATTGCAAGCTACTAGAATTCACTTAAAGCATAGAAGGCACTGTTTTGGCACGACGACGAATTTCGCGAGTGCTGCTAAGTAATAGAAGTTGAAATACCATCTTGGCACTTAGATTCACGCTGGTCAGTGGAGTCATCAAACGATAAAGATGAAGCTCGCATATGTGCTAGTTGAAAGAAGCAAGTGTTCTAGGGAAATAGCGCTGCCCTACTAAAGCATGAACTCAACTTTACCTGGTTGGAGGACCTCTTCTTATTAACATCTAGAAGTAACATGGGGTTATGCTTTGGGCCACAACGTGCTAGCGCCATGGAGCTGACATGTTCATCATACCGAATTGTTCACATTGCCATGGCCTTCCCAGTGCTCACCACATTTGCAGGTATCAGTAATTCGGAAGCGACAACATCGGACTTTGCTGTGATTGCCAGGCTCGTAAGGCCTTAACGTTATGACTTAACCTAGTTTGTCTTACTCTCTATTTTCTTTTAAGGGTAATTCTACAGGTAATTATCATAGAATGAGATGAGGCAACAAAATCAGGTTTCGGTATTCAAACCCAGATGGCAAAATTACCTCTTTGGTTATAACACGATCCTCCCAAAAAGCCGAAAGCCTAAACAGGAAATTGAATGGAAGGAGAGCTGAAGAGCTGAGCAGACAGGTCACATTTTGTCGATGTTCAAATGAATCCCACAAAGTACATAAATGCATGCGTCAGAGCTACATTAAGGTACTCAAGAGAATGGAGCTGATAGCATGTCTTGATTATCACAAGGATACAGCAACCACTGCCAGACAATGAACTTATTTATGTTACGATAGTGCGGAAATACAATCATAGTTGCTCCGCCAGACTGCAGAAGCCAACCAGGAGGAGAGTGAGCCCACAGAGTCACTTTCCTATATTTAGTTCCCCACATTATCTGATAAGTCTCTCGCGACTGACTTAAACTAGATAAGGATCTTTAATTGATGAATAGTGCACAACTGAAAGAAATCCTTGTAAGCATAGGACAAGAAGAAGAAGAAGCCCGCTAATAAGGTGTCCAGAGCTTATGACGATAGAACTTGAAGTTCCGAGGCTCTTTAAGGTGTGGTACTAGTACCATACTAGGTGTCCAGAGACTCAAGATCAGGTAGCCAATTAGTTGAACTTTTGAAATGTAAATTAAAAGATGATATCAACCAAATGCATCAAAAATAAAAGAAGAGAGGCACAAGATGAGAAAGGAAACTCAGTGTGCAACTGAATGAGCAATGGCAAGACATCAAGGCAAAGAGTTAACAATGATCCCTCAAAGAAGAAATGGATTCAGTTATGTGATCCACCATTGAAATTCTGTATCTATGGGATCTGAATTGGCAGGACTCTACCAATATACTGAAAAGCTCCACTCCACAAGACTTCTGAACACAACACATCAGATCAAGTGAAAGCATCAAGTTTCATCGCAGAAAGTTCAGAGTATTCCTAATAAATCAAATTCATTGTCTACAGTAATTGAATCAGTAGACATCAATTCACCGGACGAGGTCTCTCTTTCCTGGCTTTCACTAGCAAAACAGAGAAGTTTAAGAAGGATTGACAACCACGGACAGCCGGAATCACCCACCAGCGAAGGCACTTAAATGAGCAATACGAGACTACTGATGATAGACTCGGAATCAAAGTTCAGGTGCTATCTGCATTTGGGTCATAGGAAGCTCTTATGACCTCATGAAAACCTCATGAAAACTAAGGTGTAACGGTATCTCGCCGACAATTAACTAAGAAATCACGAGTACAAGAATATAACTAATCCTAGCTGCATCCCAGACTTTGCTGAGAGGATCTGAGACAAGCGCCTAAGTCCCGTCATGGCCGCCAATTGTTGAACGTAATGAAGGACATAGAGAGCCGTAGCCCTAGCGAATACAGTCCTTGCGTTGCACAGATCTGGCTCGAGAAGTGTCATTCTGAACTTAGAGGCATAATAAACTTGGATGCTAACAAGACGTCGCAGTATGATTTAGATCCCTGTTGTGAGCGAAAGAGCAATACTAGCTAACAACGCCTCAGATTATCATTCCCTTGACCCCATAAAACGCAAGCTATGCAACAACCTAAAACTTACAGAAGACTCGGGCCCATCATCACAAATTGAAGTACTTTCCATCCCATTAGATATGCATGGAACTAAGAGATCATCGGCCTCTCTCCACAAACATTAATCTCAACTTTAATACCTGCGAGAGCTGTGAACAACGCCGTGAACAAATAGTCCAGCACAGAAAGAATATAAATATTGCCAGGAAACATCATGACAGCCACGAATCAACAAAATTTACAGCTTCCCTCCACCATTTCAGTCCAAATTCCCTAAAGATTGACCATATCAAATTTCAAACTCAAGAACAAGAAATTACCAACGCCCATAACCTCACAAGAGCACCGCCGTTCACCACCAACCATAGACGACCTGAGAGTACCTGTCCTTGAGCCAACGGACGCTCTTCCGGAAGGACCCCTTGACCTTCCCTTCGACGCCGTACATCTTGTAGCTGGCGACCCTCCTCTTCCTCTGCAGCTCGGGATCGGCGATGCCCCAGGAGTTGGAAGCCGACCCAGATGCGCTCTTCCCTCTCCTCGGCTTAAAGTCTCCCCCTTTATCGTGGCCGCGGGAGTTACCGTTCGGTTGGGCCTGCGGGTAGGCGGCACTGTAGCGCCCGAGCTCGTGGGGTCCGCTGTAGTAGGTCTGCAACTGCATGACGTTATTGCTGTTGCGGTTGCTGCTGCTGACGTTGTTGCCGCTGTAGCTGTTGCCTCCGTAGCCGTAGGTTCTTGATCTGTCGTGGTCCTCCATGGTTATGGCGATTGGATGCGTATGAGTTGGGTCTTGATTCTTCTCTGTTCTTGGAGGCTTCTGATGCTGACAGATGAGAGGAGGAGGAGAAGACGAGGAAGAACAATGATAAGGGAAAAAAGGGAGGAGGAGACTACAAGGCACGATGCACTGTATTTCTTTACATAAAAAATCGTTTTTTTAAAATTAATCTTTTACATCTTTTACGAAAATAAATGAATAAAAAATATTCAAATTTAGAAAGCGTTTTTTTTTTTTTACAAATTTAGGAAGCGTTCGTTTCATAAAAAGCGAATGATTTGAAAAACGTTTTCAGAAAAATTATCGCTTTTATCAATTACAAAGATGAATAAAGGAAAATATATTGGCATAATTTATAAAAAATTTTAAATATAAATTATTGTCGATATAGAAAAAAATTATTGACTAATTATTTCAAGAAATATAAATGATCAATTTCTGGAAGATGTTTTATATATCAATTATTTTTTGCGAAACAAACGGAGTCTTGAATTGTTATCGATAATGAGAACTTTTTTAACTACTATTATTTTAAATTATACAAGCGATTACTTTCTGAAAAATATTTTTTAAAATTATTTATTTAATGCAAAATAAATGGAGTTCATAATAAACGAGAGCCCGAAGTTGGTATCGCGGATGCACTTTTTAATTTTCATCGAGTATTTTCAATATTTAGAATCTTATCAAGCCGTTTTCTTAATTATCTAGAGACCATGTTAAAAAGCGCCTCTATCTTATTAAACATATTTGGGGAAATTGAATTTTTTTTAACACGAAGTAAGTGATTTTACGTGGAATTCTTCCATGTTTAAAATGTGGCCAAAAGTGTTTATTTTCAATTTCGATAAATTTACTAGTGTCCTACGGGCACTTAATAATTTGATTCATTTTGTCGACGATAGGCACTTTGAGCACTCATTAATAATGTTCCGAATTTAAATTTCCAATGTTTCTTATGATATTTAAGGAAAATCGTGCAGTCATTAAGCTCTATATGAGCTACAATACTTTATAATTAAGTACGAAAAAACAAAAGAAAAATTAGGACGGCGGGGCTAATGGAACTTTGCCTCTAAAGTCTAAACAATGGCGTGCTTACCGGGCAATCATATGGTGTGCGGCGATTTATGGCTATTTTAATGGTTTCTATTTTTTTAAAAATTTTATTGTTTTTATTGGTTTTTTTTTTCTCTAGGAAATTGTGGGGGTTTAATTAAATTTTATTATTTTGACTAGTCAAGGAAAGAACAGTCCGAATGAAAATTCTGACAGATTTTTCGCGCGTGGAAATTTGCGGCATTTTCGGCAGAAACGCACGCGATCTCCAGGACCAAAGATTTTTCAGATAAATATCTTTTCTTAAATAGTCAGACCCTTTGAAAGATTAGAGAAATAATGATACAAACAGTTTTTAAATTTCAGCTCAATGTATAATATGATTTATGAATTTTAGTCTAATGTTCAATACGGTATCTAAATTTTTAATCTATTGAACATGATTCCTGAACTTTTGGTACATGTTTAATATAGTTCTTGAACTATATAAAAATGTTCGATATAGTCCATGTACTTAAATTAATGGAAGGACTATATTGAATAGTCAGAGTTGCCCCTCCACAAAATCTAATGTGAAATTTGGCGGTGAGATAGCTTTTTACTTTTTAATTCATTCAAATCTTTATTACAGAGGCACTTTAATTTTTCTTATAGTTTCTAAGTTCACATAAATTTTTTTAAAATTTACATAATATTTTAAATTTTGGTGGGCTTTTCGCATTTTGCTGGAGTGTAAACGACCGTACCTGCATCAATTTTTCTTGTGATGTGAATAATGGAATATGTGTGCGACAAGTAGTCATGGCCACGGTTCGGAATCAACCGGTTCCAATTCGTGGTCATGTATGAACTAGAATCGATTCCGGTTCCTGCCGGTTCTGATTGTCATTTTATTTTATTTATTTTATTTACTTTTTGCTTGTTGCCAAGGCAACTTGCAAAAGGCTGCCCTGGCAACGGGCCGCAGCAGGGCTTGCAGACGTGCATGCCTGCTGCAGGTTTTCTGTTTTTTTTTTTTTTAATTTTAATTTTAATTTATTTATTTAAATTTTTTAACTTTTTTTTGGAACCGGACCTGTAATCGCCAGTTCCGTGCCGGTTCCAAAATTGTTGGAACCGGAACCGGGCTTGTAGGCCCTGTGGCGGCCCCGATTCAACCGCAGTTCCGATCAATGGGTCGGGCCCGGATTTGATCGGGCCGGTTTCGGGTCGAAATCGGCCCGTGGCTATGACTAGCGACGAGTGCTTTCTAGAAAACCGTCCACATCAAATGGGAAAGCAGGCATTTTCAAAACACTTCTACGTTCTTAATTAGCTTCTTCATAATTTTTTTTGAAAAACTCTTAACTTTATTCGATTCATATTGCGACGAGGGGGACTTTGTTGATCTCAAATAACTTTCAATTGCTAACATACCGAAACACAATCTTTGTGGGTATTATGGATGCCCGTGGAATGTTCCCTCTCTTTCTTTTTTCACGGAAGATATTTGGTATGGAAATTTTTAGTTATCGTGAGGAAGATCCTCGTGATAGAATAATTAAATATTAAATCGTGTTTTTATTTAATGATTTAAGCTTTTAGAACAGTTGACTGTGGTTCAATAAAATCTCACATCTCCTACTTAAGAGTAATTTTCATGTACCCTGGAAATTGCTTAAATTTTCGATTCTCTAAGCCTCCAACTCTACTTCTCACGTGCGTGCGGGAGTCGCCAATGCACGTGTGAGCTCCCGTCGGAGTGCGGCATCGGTGTGGCTCGTGCCCCAATTCCGGCGGAGTCAACGGCCGACGATTCGGCAAGGCACCAAGTGGGCCCCACGGAACAGCGTAGCAAAGTTGGAATTTGACCCGATCGGATCACATCAAATCAACGGAGTCTAGGCCGAAAAAATAATAAGATCGACGGAGTTAGGACAGGCCCATCAAATGTTGCTGTCTTGTCGTCCATTAAATTATTGGATCCACCATAGTCGACCATGTCATATAATATAAGCCCTAAGAAGGAAACAATCAAACCGCTACCATTGATTTTTCGCACAACTCTTACACGCACGATTAAAAATATTTTCTTATAGCGAGTCGGGTGGTGTTTGGACCGGCTTTCGAGTTCGCCCGGCATGGGCTTTGGCCCGGAGACTTAGGGTGCGAATGGTAACCATTCTGCTCCAGAAATCAAATTCTTGCCAGAAATTGATTTTCTGAAATTCTTACTAGAAATTGATTTCTAGAGGAGAAATCTGTTTGGTAAAATATGACTAATTCTGCTCCAGAAATTGATTTCTGGAACAGAAATCTCTTTTTATTTTTTTATTTTTTTGGGCATCTCAAAAAAATAAATTTTACTCAAAGTGGGTGCCCAAAGGTATTCTAAGCCATTTTGTGAAGTTTTGAAATTTTTGATTTTTTGATTTTTTTGGGCACCTCAAAAAAATTAACTTTCACTCAAAGTAAGTGTTCAAAGGTATTCTAAGCTATTTTGTCTAGTTTTGAAATTTTTTATTTTTTTTTGGATACCTCAAAAAAATTAAATTTCACTCAAAGTGGTTGCCCAAAGGTATTCTAAGCCATTTTGTGAAGTTTTAAAATTTTTGATTTTTTTTATTTTTTTGGGCACCTCAAAAAAATTGAAAAAATTAAATTTCACTCAAAGTGGATGCCCAAAGATATTTTAAGCCATTTTGTGAAGTTTTGAAGTTTTTTAATTTTTTTAATTTTTTTTGGCATCTCAAAAAAGTTAAATTTCACTCAAAGTGGGTGGCCAAAAATATTCTACGCCATTTTGTAAAGTTTTGAAATTTTTGACTTTTTTATTTTTTTGAGCCCCTCAAAAAAATTAAATTTCACTCAAAGTAGGTGCCCAAAGGTATTTTAAATCATTTTTTGAAGTTTTGAAATTTTTTATTTTTTTTATTTTTTTGAGCACCTCAAAAAAAATTAAATTTCACTCAAAGTGGGTGCCCAAAGGTATTTTAAATCATTTTGTGAAGTTTTGAAATTTTTAATTTTTTTTATTTTTTTGGGCACCTTAAAAAAATTAAATTTCACTCAAAGTAGGTACCCAAAGGTATTCTAAACCATTATGTAAAATTTTGAAAATTTTTATTTTTTTATATATTTTTTAAAAAAATTCACCAAATTTTCTATTTGCTCGAAATCTTGACTTTTTTTATTTTGTGGAAATTTTTATGAATTTTTTTGGAATTTTTCAATTTTTATTCATTTTCTGAAAAAAAAAATTAGTGAGAAAAAGAGAGAAAATAGAGAGAATGTATTCTGGAAGAGAGAAGCTATAAAAAGTAGCTTCTCTTTTTCTTGCTCAAAACTCATTCTCGGAATCAAGAATGCATTCCTCAATCAAGATTTTTAACAAACGCATTTTTATTCCGAATGTGAAAAATCAAACCGCCAATCGATTTTTTCGAAATTTTTAACAAACGAGTAAAAATTTTTTCTTCAGAATCCATTGTTTGGAATGAATTTCTATTCCAGAATGGATTTCATGCGCCCGGAGACTTACTCGAAAGAAAGCTCGGGAAGGCTCGTTCAGCAAGGCCACCATGCTCGTCCTGGACATGCACAGCCTCCGGAGGGTTAACTCTGGATTAACGGCGGGGTCCCTAGTTATTGTTGTCCATGTGGATGTACTAGTGAGTGAAGCTCGTTGAGGAAGACCGGACCCGGTCCATCCCCCGACCTTTTCTAGTCGGCTTGATGTCGGGACATGGGCCACTTACTCCTAACCCGTGCGGTCTCTTGACATGTGGCAAAACGGCACCCGTCAATTCGACGCGCACGGATCGCCTCGTGGTGCCGGAAACCGTTCGGCAGCCGCCTCTTACTTAGAAATACCCATAAACCATTCACTTTGAGGATAACAATTTCACAAAAGAAAAGCTACGGCTGAAATCTTTTTGGCGGCGATTTATCGTCATCTAAACGTTTTCGAACTCGGTGGACAGTATGTATGAATAATGTTTTGCAAATAAACTATTTCCTCGTGAAGCATGCTCATGAACTCTATGTAGGATACGCTCCAAAATCCAATTAGACATTCGAACTGTTTGTCCTTACATTTTGGGCTCATCTTTTCAGTGGGCTTGGGGAATTAAACTGAGCCTAATCCCAATTTGATAATTAGCCCTATTACACATTCTTGTAAACACAGAAGCATTCATTTAATTGCAGAATATAGTCAAATCCATCGGTATGCTAATTCCTGTACTTCTTGCGATGCGCCATCTCAAAAGGATGCTCGAAGCACAACTGATCCTGTGCCAAGTTAAAGAGGCCAGCAACTCGGAAAGAAGAAAACCCTGTCGAAACGAATCGCCATCTTCAATGAAAGCAATTATAGCTGCTATTGTTGCAAGTTACGTGAAACGCGGATGACTTAAAGGGTTGGCGGAGAAAAGCATTTCCTGTACGATGTCAGTATTTGCACTTGCGCACCGAACTCTGACGTTGAAAATTTAGAAGCTCATGCGTGTTGTTTCGTCAACAGATATAAGGATTAGAAGCACACCGAATGTATTCCTCAAAACATTTACCAAACAGCATTATTTGAAATGATCTATAGGAGCTCTCTTATAAATATATAATAAGTTTTCTATAATTCTGTCTCTATACCATTATTGGGTGCCTTAAGTTTGATTCTCACCCTTGATATATGCAACGATTAGGCATTTGGACCTTCTCTTCGAAGAGGCGAGAGTTTTCAAGTTCGATCTCTTGCTTGTCGTCAATTCTGAAGATCACCTCAAGAGTTGTGGACTCGTGTGATTTTGTTATTATCCAGGTTGTTAGGACACGATGGCTGTTAAACTCGATACGGGGATTAGTCGATTGCTAATTGATGTAAGACATTTCCAACATTATATCTAGAAAAAGCCTTAAGTCCAACACATCTCGAGGATGAATTTGAGATATTTATTCCATGAACGAACAAAGCGACATTTAAATGTCTATTGGTTGCACAGTTCTTTAGATTAAAAGAGATAACTGAAAGATAGAAAATTTGTGCATCTGTATATTTCATTTCTTTGTGTTTATAATATACAGGCATGATATACATAAGCCAATGCATCATGATTATACAGGATTCTAACCCTAAACTAGTCAAAGTATATACGATATGCACAAATCTACCAATATTACATCCTCATATCAAACCAAAATCATATCTCTTAACACAGACAATCTCAAACATCAGAATATGAACAAAGGAATTACATCTCCTCCATTCTCCTGAACATTATTCCTCTTTCTCCTCCTACGATCAGCAAAATTAGATCACAACAGTCTTGTTGAACCATACTATATAAGTACACTTGAGCTTATAAGCACAACACAATAATGAAGCACGCCTGAATTGGACCATGCATCCTCCCCCTTCTTGGACTCGAAATCAGACCAGCTCTTCAAATATTAGGAGCCAATAGAGTCTATGAATCTGGGATTTCAAAGTTCTTGTTTTGGCAGGAACTCTGGGATAAAAAATTAAGATTCAAAAAGAAAGTTAAAACATGCACTGTACTATGTTAATCAGGGTAGGTTTCCAAAGGGAAGCATAGCTGCAAGGTAACAATATTTCAAGAAGAAAGATCCTCTAATTGATCAACTTATCCAGCATACAGTAGAAAATCAATTCACAGGCCATATGTATGACAAAGAACAGCTTGAAAATTCTTGAAATTATCATTTACAAGTCAAGAGATGCGCACATAATCCCAACGGTGAGAGAGAGAGAGAGAGAAGGTATGAATGATTAATTGCCAGAATCATAAGCATGTATGAGCTCATCTTTTTGAATGAACAGACTAGACTCGATGACTTTTTGAAGCTACAAAGCAACCAAAATCATCTCCGAAACTTCATAATCAGCCAGAACTCAAGAGCAATTAACCCAGCCCTTTGCGCAATTCGGGGGTAGAACCTACACTTTAGAAAACTAGAAGTAATCTTCTTTCTATCTGGGCATCCAAAATGAATCAACGAATCAACTATGATCAACACAACAACTAAACAAGATTAAAAAATCCTGAGATTTTCCCAGGAAAACAGTGATAATATCAGGAAAGAAAATCCTTTTGCTTCTTTTTTATTTTATTTTTGGTTTTGCTCGATCGGAGAACAACATAAACCTAGGCAATCGATTTACTGCGCACCAGCCGTCTCGGGCACTGTAATAGATTTACTGCGTGGCCGTTAAAACACGCTCCCAGAGACAGCAAAAAGAGATACAACGACCAAGATCTCGCAGCGTCCTAGACAAGAAATTAGTAAATAAAAAAGATGCCGATTAAATTAAGACGGAACCCTAGACTGATGAGTTTGGGTTCCAAGAGACCCAGAGCACGGTTCGTTTCTTCCAACACTCGCATCTGATATGGAGCATAAAAGGAAAAAGAACCTGGGAAAAGAAAACGATGTTCACTGAAATGAAAGCACAGGTACTTTCTTGCTAATCCACAAGATTCAAAAAGGGCAAAAAACGAAGAAAAAAAAAACCAAGAAAAGAGATTGAATCGGACATGTAAAAACAGCATAACAGAGGACAAGCTCGCATGAAATTGAAAATCACATCAAAATCAGAAGGGGGGGGGGGAGGGGGGGAGAGGGGAGAGAGAGAGAGAGAGAGAGAGAGAGAGAGAGAGAGAGAGAGAGAGAGAGAGAGAGAGAGGAAGGGGGTGACAGACAGAGGGTGAGCACACAGAGCTTCGAGCATGAATTGGGACATGCAAGAAAGAGTACCATGTGTGCTCACTCTCTTCTGTCACCTCCCTTATTCACCATTTCATTGAACTGAATCACCAGAACAGGTGGATGAAAAAACCCTAATCTTGTTATACCCTCTAGAAATCTCTCCCTCCCTCTCCCTCTGTGTTACTGTTCCATTGGAACAAAAACAAGGGCTGGGATTATTTGATGCTGTGGATGAAGAAGCTGTGTTAGTGTTTATATAGATGGAAAAAGACGAAAGAGAGAGTGAGAGATAGTGCATCACGCACAAGCATAAATGGGGCTTCTTCTCTCATTGGTCGCCCTAATCTTTTTTATATGGGAAGGTGTGTTTGGATGAAAATCAATATGCGGGCGTGCCAAAAAAGGCAGCTAGACGAAAAATTGTGTGTTGAGGTGATCCGATCTAAGACGATTGGATAGATCGAAATCCCCCTGTAGTTCCACACTTGAGCACAAAGTGCATGATTAGGAAATACATTGAGAGAAAAACATGATCAGAATTGAAATTACAAAGAGTTGAACGTACAAGGAATTGAAAGATAGAAGAGTGTGCTTTTGTTTGTGATTGTTCTTCGATATATACCTCCAAAAGCTTTCTAAAACTCTAGGAATTCGCCAGCGATTTCTATCTCCCTCCACCTTTCAGATTTTTAGCAAACTACCTCCACGTATCTATCCACATAACTGCACCAGACTTCCACATCAATATCGATAAATACGGTGAGTTCCTACTGCCCTAGAACCAATTATATGATTTCTTCAAAATTTGGAAGCTCTCATCTCCATCTAAATCTAGATGTGGGAGCTCTTCTCTCCCGATCTATATCTAGATTAGGGAGTTCCTTAAAGGTATTTCTATATTTGTCTAATCTCTCCTGAACTAGATCTAGATCTAGTAGCTTGTTCAAGCTATTTTTGTTATCTTTGTAAGGTGATGGTGTTGAGGACGCTGAGGTTAGGTGCGCATCGCCCTCTAGGCAAACTGTAATTGTAAGAGAAGGGGATTACGGTGTGTGCTCATCATTGATGATATCGTGAGATTCTGTGATTGGCCGCCTTTCATTTTGTTTTGATGCTAAAACATATCCATTCTTGACGAATGAGAGTGTGTTTATCACAGCAATTTGTGCTTTGTTGTTCTACTTTACCGTTTTTGCTTTATTTTGAACCTTTCATAGATATCATCTTGAGATATGAATAAATATTTACTTTCAACCAAAATAAAAGTTACGATAATTTAATGTGAGTACATTAAATTACTACTAATATGTTCTACTTTACTGTTTTTCTTGGTTCATTTTCCTTCTTTAATGCATGGCCTAGTGTCATCAACAAAATTAACCCGAGTTTTGTGAAATATCCATGAATCCTTTCAAATCGTTTTTTCATTGGATTTAATTGAGACATCTAAGTCATTTAGTATAGATAAAATCTGTAATATATTTGATTCAGATAATCCGAAAACCCATTTGAATAAATTATTTGATATATAATGAGAAATTCTTACTTATAAGGTTGAATAAGTTCCAACTCTACAAATATAAATATAAGTGTTCATCTCTATATAATAGTACAACTAGAAAAATTGACTTTATTACATGCAACACAAATATTTGGTATATTCAAGAATAGACTAAATCTCTATGAAATAATATATTGGGTAATAAAGAGGATAGATACAATTTTGAACATTATTCAATATGACTTTATTATGCAAAATATTTATCTACAAACATAAATCTACTTTGCAGTAAAATAATTAAAATGACTTCTTTATAGGCAATTCAACATAATATAGAATATAAGATGATTGCTTGAAGTATGTCGAGAAAGCAATCAAGTCAAATTATAAAGAAGTATTAGTTGACGAAGAATATAACGTAATACTTATATATGTAGTAAATAGGACATATTAGATATTTGACAAGGGTATAGTGAATTTAATGTGTAAGACGATTTTGTTCATGATATTTCACAAAACCCATGTGAAGCATCGACATCTTTTTGTTGTTATCAAACTTGTACATCGAATTCAATAACAAAGCGAACAATAGAGACCTTTCCAAGCAATGTGGGTCAAGAGGATGTAAGAAAAATGAGTCATTTGAAATACATTTATGCAAAATTTTTCTGTGAAGTAGTAGCGGGTTAGAATCGATATAGATGTGGTAGAATTGATGATTCTTGAAATTGTAGAATTCACTAGTTTTAATTGAGCCTTTTGAAATACTGTAAAACTTTTTTCTTCCCAGCTGGAAATACTGTAGAGGTTACACCTATTAAACAAAATCATATAGCCATCGCATCAATTATTTATACACACACAAACTCGATCTAATTTCTTGTATTTATATAGCCTGCAATGGATGGATACGGATCCTTTGTTCGGCCACAACCGGACATGACATTTCTTCGACCATGGGTTGTGCGAGACTTGTATCCGATGGGAATGATGTGGAAAAAGCTACAAAGGAGAAAGCTACGACAATATATATCTGCATGCCCACTGATCTTAGTCAATCATGGATCACAACGTGTACATAGTTGAAAGATCTCTCTCTCTCTCTCTCACTCTCTCTCTCTCTGTGCAACTGCAGGAGCACGCGTGATATGGCATATATTGCAAAAGGTCAAAAGAGAGCAGAAGGGATACTGATTCAAATCATTCAAATTCAATTGGCATATAACGTGGGGGGGTTTTGCTTTGAATTGGCATATCAGGCCTATATCATTTCATTCAACGCATCACTAATGGGGGGCCACTGTGGCCCTCTTGGCCTCATCAAAAGTATTCGATATCTCTCTCTCTCTTCTGTCATAAGTTGTATACAAGTGGCCATGAGCTTATGCAGATGAATTTCCCTTTTTCCCATAAAATATAGATGACCAAATTAAGATATCTATTTCTCAGAGAGAATACGAAGGAGGTGAGGAGGGACCATCCTCAATTATAGAGATTTTCAAAGATTAATAAACAAATTGAATGAGGGCACAGCCCAAGGAAAGAAGGATGGTCCCAAAAACACCCCATCACAAGCTCATAAGATTATTGAGCTGTGCCATTTAGTATTTTTAGGAATCTTTACAAAAGCCCAATCTTTAGGAAAGAATCATTTTTCAAAGAAATATATAAGAATTACAGATATTCGTATCTTTTAAGTTACCGCTCTCCATGTGAATTTTCAAAAAAAGTACGCATTTTGATGAAATCGTTTGCTTTAAATAGTAACTTTTTAACTTTTTTCAAAATATATTGAATAAGGTTTAGCAAGTGTCCATAGGAGAAGGTGCATACATGACATTCACGGTCCAACACTCAAGGTCCATGAATTTTCCTAATTTTGGTGAATTACTGGAAAATATGGAATTTTAGAAAGCAGTCATGAGTTTGTTATATGTAAACCAAGTGGATTAGACAGTCAAGAATCATAAAGTAGTGAAGTACACCAACTTAAGTACAAGCGTGCAAGGTTTCTTGTCTTTTTTGCGAAAATCAAAGCTTCAATGTTCAAGAGCCAGTCCGGACCATGCGCAGCACCATAGCTCTTTTATATGAGCTATAATGTCGAGGCCATGCCTAACACACCAAAATCAGAGTAAAACCCTAGAAGCAGACTCCTATCTCATAGCCTGCACGACCACAGGAACGACAACCGATGCCGTTTAGGATGGTCCTCTCGATGATCTTGGTTCACATGAACAGAGGGGATTATAGGATCATGTCTGCACAGTCTTGTTAGTAGGCGGTTTTCCCCTATAACCCTATCCAGTATCTGCTCGCCAAGGAAGGAAAAGAATTCCAACAACTAGATATGAGCTTCCCAGATGTTACTGTTAATGGTGGATCTGATCCATATATAAACAACACGACAAGAAAACTTAACAAAAAACCCTAACCAAGTGCAAGTGAAAGTTCTTTTTAGAGCCAGATTCAAGGGCCTCCTGTTTTGTTAATTGTCCGGCTCTGCTGTACATAAAGGGCTCTTATGATGTTTTAAGAGACTTGGACACTTGAACATCATGAGAAACTAAAATTAATAAAAAAAGAGGAATGAAAAGACACATCTTATCTTTACCAAAAAAGAAAAAAGACACATCTTATGAGGCACTGGTCCATGGCAATTAAGTTTCCCAACACCCTGCCAAATTATTGGAGGGACCATCTAACTTAATACTATCCAGCCAATTTGGAAGCACATAGATTGAATTGACGGTTGGGTGGGAGCCAACAAGCTCATGAATCCCCCTGGACCGACACTTGGAATTGCCAGAAACATGTAGACACATTGAGCATCATCATCTATGTCATTTGCATCTGCCGAAAGTGGCATCCAACCCTATCAAGATAGGATGACAACATGCTTCGACACACGTTTTCTCTTTTCTTTTTTGAAGGAAAAGAAGAAGGAGGAAGGAGGAGGAAGAAGAAGAAAAGTAAAAGTTTTCAACTTTTGGACTTCTAGTTGGTACTTTGATATATGCAAAGTTTGTTCTGGACATATATAGCGAGATATTTGTAATCAGTCATGTTAATCTTTGGATGAAAAAAATTTATTTCCATTGGTATATGATATGTGACTTCTTAGGAAAAAAATTGTTCATCTTGATAATTTGTCACTTAAATCTCTCTCTCTCTCTCTCTCTCTCTCTCTCTCTCTCTCTCTCTCTCTCTCTCTCTCTCTCTCTCTCTCTCTCTCTCTCTCTCTCATAGTTGCTGCCTTTATAATGCCTGACCCATTACTATTGCCACAATGCTTGAACCGTTGCCATTGAAGTGATATCCGAGTTGCTGCCTTGCCATCCAAAGCACATACAATCAAACACACACCCTCTGTCTGTGTATGTCTGTATGTGTGTCTTTGTAAATCTGTGTATCTATGCCACACCAAGGTCGTGTAGTCCATATGATGGAGGTCGCGACCTTCTAATGACCTAATTCTTGAGCTGCCCTTAGGTGGGAGACATACCCAATCTGTGTGCCAATCTAAAGTTGAGATTTCAAACTGGGCGCTTGAGGTTGCGATGGCAATCCTTGTCAAATGATTCCAATTTTAAAAACGAAAAGTACATGAGATAATAACACAAATGGTTCATAAACTTTGGCTAAATGTGTAATGTGGTCCTTGAACTTTTAATTATTTAGTGTGCTCCTTAAACTTTAGTTCAATTTGCAATATGGTCCATGAACTTTTAATTTGTTCAATGGACTTTTGGTACATATCTAATATAGTTCTTGGACTATATGAAAACGTTTAGTATTGTCTTTCTATTAATTTGAGTTCAAAGACAACATTGAACATTTTCATATAGTTTACGGACTAACTACATTGAATATGTACCGAAAGTTCAAGGATTATGTTCAACAAATTAAAAGTTCAGGGATCACATTGCACATTGGGCTAAATTTCACGGAGTACATTACATATTGGATCAAAATTCAGAAACAATTCGTGTCATTTTCCCAAATTACAAAGATACATATCTAGAATGATCTATGTAAATTATCAAGATTATATCACATCAAAATTCTTTTTTCTTTTTAGATTTGGGAGGGAGGGGGGTGGGGGTTGAAGATGCTCATCATAGTTGGGGTTCGATGCTCTCGTTGCTCCTTTAGCATTGGGTTGAAAGGGGAAAAGAGTTTTTGTGCTCGTGGAATGGAACAATGTATGTGTACGCATTCCCACCACCCCCCACTCCAAAAAGGGAAAGTCTTGATCATCATTAAACAATTGCCCACTTCCCTAAAGGGTATAAATTTTTTATTTTGTGCGGTACCCACCACTTATCATCATTTTAAAGTACACCCAAAGAACAAGAATCCCTTTGCATACGAAGACGGAACAGTGAATGGTGATTGAATGATGAGCAGCTGCATTATTTTCTGCAACTGAGCATGTAGCCCTAGCCCTCACTGTCCAATCATTTTGACCCCCCTTTTGTTTAATAGCTAGTTAACCAACCTACCTCGATCTCCATTGATGACTTCGGTTTGGCTTTTATCTTGTTCATCCAGAGTCCTTCCAATTGGATTTGAATCCAGCTTAAGGTGATTGGTTCAGATCATTTGACAAATCATTACACAGTTCATGTGGGAATCTTTCATGATTTTGAGATGGTATATGTTGATGAACTAAGCGGCTTTCCTTCGCTCAAAACAGCACAACCAATCGAGTTTGTCAAGCAATTGAAGGTACATGGTCCCATCTATCGGCATGAGGGCATACACGCCTAAATAAAGGCAACCGATATAAACGAGTTAAAAAGCTGTGCGTGAGGAATCAAATTCATGGCCTCTGACCTAAACACCATACCGAGGCTGCTCGAGAAAGTTTTTCTTTTGTAAATGGTGATTAGTATAGAAATATAATGTTTAACGAGGTGCCTTACGCAAGAATCGAAATCTACTCGCGAATGTATAAAAGCAATGACGTCCCCGCAAACCACGCACTCGCAAGGATTGGTTGGGACAAATGTCGATGATTCTCAGCATGTTATTATTTGTGCTAAACTAATATAAAGCAGTAGAAAAGCAAAAAAAGCATATATACTTTAAGTTGCTTTAGCGCCGTATTAGATCTTTGCGTGAGCATGTGTTAATGAGTCTCTGTTGGTCTCTCATTGGCTGAATCAATCCAATTCATGAAGAGCACCTTCTAAAATCTTTTTCTCAAAAACAAATGTGTATATTGTTTTCTTTTCCAGAAGGTGGGGCCTGCCATTAGGGTTTCTTGATTTAGTTTATGGCCTGAACGCAGTTGAAATGATAAATTAGTTAAGGAAACAGCATGTCTCTTTGCAAGAAGGAAATATTGCCTACCTTTTCTTTGTATCGCGATGGATATATTCCAAGGCATGAAGACACACAGCAAAAAACATACCCTAATTTTAATTGGCACTACTTGTGAGGAACATAGTCAAAGTATATGGTTTCTTTCCCTATTTAAGGAGGTCCAAATATCTTTTACATCGAGTTTATGGTTTCTTTCCAGAAGTTCGAAGAATGGAAATTTGAACTTTGATGAGAGACTGAGGGAGGATTTCAAGATTCAAACACAAAGTCTTCTTCTATAAAATCGAGTGGAATTGATGTGAATCTATTTGGACACATGATAAAATAGTAGATGAAGGCATCTTTAATAATCCAAAATATTTGCCAGAAAGAGCAAGAGGTTCTTACCTTTGCTTGTAGTATCTTCAAGATTTGCAATTTAGCATAGACGGAATATCGTCAACTTGAGTATGCCATTCCAATTACTCCAAAACTCTATATTGTTTATCAAACCTCCAAAGGTCAATAGAACAATGATATTTACACTCCCCTACACGTAATTTTGTTTTCTAGTCATCTTATAAAAGTTGATTAAATGACATAACATGTCATATCAACCCAACAACACAGACTAAAGGATTGAAATCTCTCACATTTTGGTATCAGAGTTAGTGCCCGACTTCTTCACGCCTACTTTTACACTTTTAAGGCTTTGCTCTTGATTGTTGTTGCCTAATGATTAAGTCTATCACAGCATTTGCGCTCTTTGGTGCCTAATGCTGTCTCCTAGGCAACACATTGTAATAGTGTTGGCATACACTTAAACAAAGAAATATTTTTGCGTTGCAATTGTAGTGGTATAAGGTCATTGTAGTGAAAGTCTTAGGTTTCCTTGACAATCAAGTTATTACCTATACTACATATAAAGCAAACGTTAAATTTGGTATCCACATTTAAATGATTAAAATACCTTTATTTTCAACTTTCAATGTAAAAAAGAAGTAAAGAGCAATTAGATATTAATAATGAAAAGCCAAATTTCCCAAATGATGAGGTGACAAATCTATAACTTTTATATATCGGATATTTCATTTTTTAAAAATCTTATCCCTATTTTCTTACTTAAAACCATCAAATCCATTTTCACTTTTGGCCTAACTTTTACTTAATACTGTAGAGCACCCACGGATGATCTAGGTACACATAGAACAAACTCAAATTGCCTCGAACCTTATAGCCCTAAACCTTAGTTGATGTCGAAGACATAGAAATTTGATAAGGTTGTATGAAAGTTTTTTGATGGAGCCGGATGACTGGACAAACCCAACCCATCTGTCTATCTCCACAGGCACATGAACGAGTGAAAAGCATGGATATGACTTGAAGAAAGCGAACGTGATGAACGCAGGAAGGACTAGCGTGGGGATCGGGGGCCGATACATGTCGAATCACTAGAAGCATTGGTAACCGTGATTGAGATAAACGAGCCTTAAATTCATATCCCAGATCAATCACTTGACGACAAGCTGTGCACTAAAGACGCTTGATGGCAATAGCCCTTGACTGAAAGATCCAGTCAAACATGTATTTATGGATATGGTCTTCCCAGGTTGAGTTGGATTGACAGTGCTATCTTTTTCATTCCCTGTTGTTTTCCTCTTCCCAAAATCATGGGTCTTATCTGCAGTTTCTTGGTCTCTTTTTCTTTCCTTTTGTGCTCCCTAAGCTCGATCAACTCCTCAGTACGTTAGCTTCTACTGTGCAATTTGGACTGTGGTCATTGAAACTTTATCCGCATGATTAGATAACGAGAAGATCATGTTTAAGTTAGAGAATTCGATCAGGAAAGGGGAATGTAATGGCATCAATAACGAAGAAGCTTACGGCGAAGAATGTTAGGATTATTGATCTTCATGTGGAATGGTGAATGCACATCAAGCAAACAAAAACGAAAAGGAGACCAAGTAAACGGTGAAATGCTGACTATGAGATTGAAAAAAGGGAGGAAAGAGAGATACCAAATAGATAGGTTTATCTCGTAATTAACTGAATGTCCCGATCAAAAGTTATTTTTGTCACTCGTCTTTAAAAACATTGATGTATTTAGCCAAAAAGGGTGTGCAAATATCTCCGCTTAACGATAGTGTGCTGAAAATTGTAATTTTTTCTTAAGTAGTCTGCTTAATAAGTGTCTAGAACACTTTTGAGCAAAACCCTAATATTAAATTATGCTTATAAAAACAATTGTGATCGAACTCAATTCTTTCAAGTGAAGAAGACAAGCAGACTATTTCCTCTTTGTATTGTCGATACTTTATATTGGATGGACGAGATGTTGGAAAATATCCTTTTCACCTACGTGGTCTCTCTCTCTCTCTCTCTCTCTCTCTCTCTCTCTCTCTGGGGGGGGTGATTAGCAATAAAATATTAGGGCAACCAATGAAAGAAGAAGGCCCATTTGTGCTGTGCCCGGCCACCATCTCTCTCTCTCTCTCTCCATCTATTTAAACACCATCACGCTAAGCTTGTTCCTTCACAGCATCAAATCATCACAATCCCTTGTTCCTCTGTAATAGAACAGTAACGCAGAGTGAGGGAGTTAGGATCTGAGGAAGATGATGCACGCCAGATTCGACGGAGTGGACAGATCGATCTGGGGTAAACAAGGGAGGTGACAGAAGAGAGTGAGCACACATGGTACTCTTTCTTGCATGTCTTAATTCATGCTCGAAGCTCTGTGTGCTCACTCTCTGTCTGTCACCCCCTTCTCTCTCTCTCTCCCTCTCTCTGTGTTTTTGCTCTTCACTTGTTTATGCATGTGTGAATTTGTGATGCATTTTCTCTGCCTGTTGTGTGCTTGATCTGCCCAGAAAACCTTGCATCTTTTTTGTTTGCTGTAGTTGTTTTAAGGTTTCAAAGTACAACCTCAGTGAACATATGTTTTCTTTTTTGGGTTTTACCAGATCTTCTATGTTTGTACTTTTACACGCAGCTGATAATTTGCCCCCGGCGAAATGGAAGAAGCTAGGGTTGAATTGAATTTAATAACAAAATTTTCCCCCTATTTTTTTTCTTGTGTAACTGACCAAGAGATCCTGCTCTTGTACTTTTTTCGGTACTTAAATGACAAAAGGTCTGTACTTTCACCATCCAAAAATTACAGTGTCCAAGAATTCTGTCTTCCTCAAAAAATTTATTAGTGAGTAGTGAGATCTTTTTTGTTTTTTGTTTTTGTTCTTTTGGTTCTGTGTTTTTGAGTTTTAGCAGATCTAGACTTCCTGTTTCAGAAAAACCATCTCCAAGGTTGTAGATTCCCCAGAAGAATCAGATCTATCAGTTTCTTCTTCTTCTCCTTTCAATCATATTTCATTTCACCTTCTTCTTTACATTGTTTATGTTGGAGTTTTTCCTTTTCCATTTTCCTTTTTTTGGGTTTTTGCAGGGTGATGCATTTTGAGATGGGTTCTTTACAGGAGTGGCAATTTCAATTGATCCTGAGGTAAACTTGCAACATTTTTATATTGTATTGTATTTTATAGTTTCATCTTGTTCGCTACTTGTATATCTTTATTTTTCTGGTTCAATAATGCTAGTTATGCTAAGGCCGATTTACAAGAATTGATATCCTAAGTGATATGACAGATTATCTGCCAGTTTAAATGCTCATTTGTAGTCTCTCACGTCTTTTTTTATAACATGTTTGCGTTGTGTGTCAATTTTAAAATACCTAGCATTAGTCCTTCGCAATTTCTCATTCCATTTTCATTTTGGCTTTTGGGATGTAATAGATCTCTCTCTCTAATGTTGCGGGATTAATTCATCAGTCCAATGAAATCTAAGATTTCTTAGGTCATTTCATATTAAGTGGTTTTACATGTTGTGGGCTTTACTGATGAGATTTGATTAATTATTTTGTCAATTGGTACCATTGGAGTCAATATTACATTAAGCCAATAGAGAGATCACTTTGTTTTCTGAGAATAAGATTCTTCGCTAAAATAACGATGAGTGGGTGTTTCACTTTTAATTAGATTAAATAGATCTCACTTAACAAATGACTGGTTACCCTTGCCCTATGGCTCTACAAAACTTACAAATCAATGGGGAAGAACATGGAATTAATTACCGTATCATAGGTTGACCGGTTGTCTTTGTGATTCTGGGAATGACCTATCTGGTACATGTCTTGATACAGGGCCTCAAAAAGGTTCCATATTCTTAATCTAATGGAATTAATGTATCAAAAAGTTGATTGATTGAATAAACTTTCTCCTATTATTTAGGATTATGTTTACCTTTTCTTGTTCTAACGATAACCAACAAGCCCTTTCCCATTGGTTAGCTTGTTTCACTACATGGATCTTTTCACACGATTGCATTTTCGTAGCTTGCCACATCTTCCTTTACATCCAAATGTTTGAGATCTTTTTTTCCCCGAAGTATCAGTATGTCCATATCTTTTTTAGCCTTCCCTTGCTCATTTTCTGTATTTTGTTAATCTTTACTGTTAGTTTAATTCTTCTTAATGAACACTCCAGTGGAAAAAAAGGATTCATTCGTAGGATTTAATTTGCTGGATTGACCTTTCCATAGTTAAGGAGGATCTGGTGGATTTTGCAGGTATATAGTGTCACAACCCATATGGACCAATTGTGACTGAAGTACTCTCATAAGTTAGAACTCTCAGTCTCAAACGAACTAAGGGCGAGCTAGAGTACTATAAGATCAGCAGCAAAGTAGCGAGTGACAAGATCATATCCAGAATCTTGTGATGGCATAAGAAGTGTATCTTCATGTACTTGCAATCTGAAAATGCTTTCTTGCTGATTGGATCATGCACCTCGGTGGTGCAGAGCCATCTCTCTTTTTGGATATATGGAATTAGAATGGATGTCAAATAGGGCATGAATGTTCATTGTTCTGAACATAGCTCAGAACTCATGTTGGCTGCATTACTCTCGATGATGCTATTACTTAAGTTAGCAATTTATCTTCATTGATGTGTTATATTATCACTGGATTCTCAGAGCACTTGTTTAAGCTTTACTATATGGACAGAAAATTTGTACCTTGAGATGATGAAGTGTTGTAATTTTACCTGCATCTTTTCGAGTTATTAGCACTATTTGTAATGATGGGGATGCCCCTAGGTTGCTGTATTTCATGTGATTTATAATACCGACATTTTACACCAAAAAAGAAGAGGAAGAAAGGCCTTCGACCACTTCTTAATATTGTATGATCATTTGCTTGATGGAAAGTGAAATGTAGAAACCAAGTCATTACGTTCTGAAGAGAAAAGTTCGATTACAATGGAGATGTGTTGATATTTACAAATACGCTATAGAGGAATGTTTATGTCTTGATGCCAATCCTAATGGTACAATTATTACTTACTAATTAATTCAATTTCGAACATTGAATGTGAAAATGCCAAAATGTGGCGACAAAAGATGCAAAAATGTCGTTCTAATTGAAGAGTTTGATTGTGGGTTTTTCTTCCACTATTGTTAAGATTGATTGGGTTTGTTCTTCCTTGATTCTGATCTAATCCTATCGATTCTCATCCTTGATTGTTTATAACTTCAATATTATTTATAATCAACACCAATCAAAGGGCGATTTTTTGTTTGAATCTTGTGATATTCATCTTTAGATAGAAAAGGGTTAGCTGCTCATTTTTCGTGATAATAAATTTGTAATTTATCTAGCAAACATGGTTAATTCCAAGAGTTAAGATAATTTCAATTCAAAGAGGTAAGATAGTTCAAGTGAAGAAAAACATGTGACACCAATCACTAAAATCAATTGACCAAAAAAATTAACTTACTAGGGTCATGTTGATGATTGCCTCAGGAAAAGTTGCTGTTGCTAAGCGTACTTAATGAGAAACTGTTGGATTTGAGCATTGATCATGTATATATTACGAGAAAACTTTGTAGCATTTTCTTATTTGATTGCTTATCATGTATATATTACGAGAAAACTTTGTAACATTTTCTTATTTGGTTGCTTAACTTAGATCCGAAAATTCTCTTTTATCACTTATTATTGTAAATTGTAGATTACAGATACAGTCTATTATGCATTTGCATGGCATTTTGTTAAAACATTTGGAGGTGTAGAGCTATGTAATTTTATCCTTACATAAGAAAATTTTACAAGTCCATGTCGATATTGTTTTCTAACTTTTTAGGCTTCATATATTTTTGGGAAAATGACATAAATGGTCTCTAAACTTTAACCCAATGTACAATGTGGTCCTTGAACTTTCAACTTGTTCAATGTGATTTTTGAACTTTTGGTGCATGTTTAGTTTAGTTCCTGAACTATATGAAAATTTTGAATGTTGTCTTTCATTTCATTCAAGTTCAGGGACAACATTGAACATTTTTGTATAATTCAGGGAACTAAGTTGAATATGTACCAAAAATTTAGAGACTACATTGAACAATTTGAAAGTTCAGGGACTAGATTGCACATTGCGTTAAAGTCAAAGGACTACACAGAACAAATCAAAAGTTCATGGATCACACTGTACATTGGGCTAAAGTTCATGGGCTATTTGTGTCATTATCCCTATATTTTTTGCTCCGACGCTTTTGAACATAATCGATCATCATAAATTTTCGTTTCGTATACAAAATGAATAATTTTTACATGAAATCACAGAGAAACTTTAATTTTGCTGTATCTCAATTTGTTGGAAACAGAAATGGCCTAACATTAAAGTTACAGGTGTAATGTGATCATCCATAATAATGTCCATCACTTTTAGTCAGCAGGTGCCAATGGCCAGAATAGTCATGGGGACAGAATGAAGAAGAGTTTTAGGTAATGCAATCTAGTCTTCCGGGCTGGTCATTTCACATGTTCTTTCTGGGGTCTCCTGAAGCAGAAGTAATATAATAGTTTCTAGCGGGCCCAACAAGGCCCACACAAACTCACCATGAGCCCCTCCTCATTTTCTTTCTGTCCTTTCTTCTTTGCCCTGTCCACTATTGTCGAAAGGAAAAGAAAAGGGAAGTGAATGCATTCAGATATCAGGCAACTCAAATAAAGGTAGAGTGTTCAATGAGCTCATGATCATCTGATGTTTATTCCGCGCTGTCATGTTAACGTGTTGGTACCGATCCAAATGAATGTTGTCGGATACGTATGATAAGAAATGTACATTATCTATTGTCTACTCGTCGAATCACTGATTACTTAGACATGTCTTGGTAACACGTCGAACATTCATGGAAAATGCTTAAACAGAGCACGAATGCTTGAAGGACCCATGTGACTAAAGAGAACTCGAATTGTCTAACTCAAGGGTGTCCATTAGTTCATGCTTTTTAACCGAGATATATGAGTATAGTCTTGATGGCATGCCTTTCCAGCTACTGAAGTTAGTGCCAGTATACTCAGAGCTCAACTCAATTAGCTACTCGAATTATTCGGACGCAACTAGAACTCGGAAAAACACCGAGCCGAGCACGGTGGCAAAAAATTTGACGAAGTGTCTCAAAAAGGGCCAATTTGCAGCTTGCAACATAAACTACAAAGAAACTTTTATGAACAGCTAGCATCCAGAACTTACAAGCACCAAACTTAATGAACAAATTCTTGCGCTCTGGCTATGCCCTCTCAACCATATCCTAAGATCATATAACAAGGAAGAAGAAGAACAACAACAACATAAAGAAGTAACAATGACCAGCTAAAGAAGCAGCTTCTGAGGCATAGAAATAGTAGTAAGGATAAGAGTAATCATGCCCTCCCATTCCCGTTCCTGGAATCCCAGGACCAGAAGGTGCATTGTTGGAGTACTTAAAAGGAGGCGGCGGAGCGCTCCACGAAGGGTAAAGCGACGGCGCCTCGGGCGGCGGCAGCAGTGTTGGCAGAGGCGGGCCGGGAGGTGTCAGCGGCAGAGGCTCCAGCGATGGTGGCGGCGGCGAGGAGTAATAGTAAGACTCGGGCGGAGGATGATGGTGGTGGACAGGCAGCGGTGGTGGGGGCAGCGTCGGGAGCGGCGGCAGCGGCGGTGAGGGCAGCTTCGGGAGCGGTGGCAGCGGAGGCTGATATGTTGGCATTGAGAGTGGAGGAGGGGATGAGCAAATGACAGGGCAAGTGGCACAATCACTGATGCAAACTACGCCAGTAGTGGGTGTGGTCAGGGGCATTTGGCCCTGTGAAGTCACTCCACCTGTGAACCAGAGCAGTGCACTGAAGATTCCAACTTTGAGTACCAATGGAGACCCGAATGAGCTCAACCCGAGACAAGTCCAACTCATCTTCTTGATGATGTTTCAGCTGGCATAAGTTTGAGAAGAAGAGAAGAAGCTGCTTGGTATGGTGATTCACCAGAAGGTGTGAACTCAAGAAACTACACTGTTGTGCTTGTGCTTATCTTGTCCTTGTTGGGGAGTGACTTTGTGATGAGTGGCAAGATACGCCTTTTGCACTCCTTAGCGGGTGTGTGTTTCTTTGTAAAGTTGGATTCTTCTCTCTCCCTCTCTCTGGTGTGGAAGAGGAGCCAAATGGAGTCTCTAGTTCATTACTTAATGGAAGTTTTATCTGTTTGGTTTTGGATTAACCACTAAGAGAAGATTCAAAAAGTCGAATTCAGATGCACCCTTTTTGCGGGGTGTCGTGGCTTCGTTTCCTAGTTTAATTCGGCCAAAGTAGGGCGCTACTCCCAAGAACTTTCCCTTCAAATTTCTTGAAAATTGCATTCTAGGAGTGAGACGGCATTGTCAAAAGTGCCTTGACTATTGCACCAGAAGAGTCGCTGTGCCCTAAATTTATGGATGTGATTGCACAGATTTTAGCCTTGATGTCTGTATGTGTGAACGGGAGACGCAGCTCACTCACATGGTAGGACAGGGTGGGGACATGGGGACAAATTTCTACTCAATGCCGCGCGCAAAGTTGGGCTGATATTTGGATGCAAATGTTCGTCTAAAATTGTTTTCATAGAAGGGATCAAATATCGTCGTCAGATCTTGTGGGACCGTACTCACGCATGATTCGCATGGATTGGCCCGGCAATGTGCTCTCTTTGGAGCTTCTCGCCGGTCAATTATTGATCCCTCTATGACAGAGTTATCTCCTCCTTTGGATATGAAACACCAAGATTACAAGTCAAGAATGATGTCTATCAGATAATCAGAGAAAGAATCACCATGTTGGACCGTCAAGAAATGAATCAGTGCGAGGACCCAGAAAAAGGGGCTTTATTACATGAAAGGACAGAATTTAGAGACCCCAGAGATAAAAGTGTCTATTCTTTTAATCCCCCTTTATTCCCACGGAGTGGAATCCTAAGTGAAAGTTGCTGGACAGATGCTGTTGCTTTTTTGCTTTTTTTTTTTTTTGGTATTGTGCTTTTTGCTTTTTTGCTTTTGACTCTCACATATCACAACCCAATCACCTCGTTTTGTGCATCAGGTCCTAGCCACACAGACAGACCTTTTGCTTTTATTCTTCTTTATTCTTATGCGTCTCTTTGGAAGGTTGGCCTCCAACATTCCACTTCCATTCCTGATTCTAGGGAAATCTTGTTTGTATTCAATTGAATTAGAGGTTGGCATCATTACATTACATAAGTAATGTTTTTTCAATTGAAAATCTCCAGAAACCTAGTCTAAAAACATGTAACTTAGTCTCGGCAACCTGATTGTTAGAATGATTACCACAAAAATTAAATCACGAGAAGACATGGCAAGGCCAAGAAACTTGAAAGAAATGCGGCGTCCATACGGATCATAAGGAACACCTAGAAGGCAAATTCATTCCAAGGGCAAATAGAAAATCTGCCTTCGGTCAATGCAGGTTGCACAAAAATTTTGATTTCAAGCGGTAGTAATTGTCTGCTGAAAAAAGCTTAAGTATACACATTCCTCACTGAACTGCTTTCTAATATCAACAAGCCTCCAAAAAAATGATCTTCACAGTTTAATCTGATTGGGTAATAGCAGGACCAGGATCATTGCATACCATGTACCTTTTTGTGTGATTGAGTCCTGAAACTGTGAGTTCTTCAAGATTGGTCGATGTCATCCTTGCTCGCATATGCATTCATTCATCCATCGTTTCCATCAGTTGAAGTCTCATATGACAGACCCTATATAGATACCAGCATGATATCAACATACAAAACAAAGACGAAACTTATTTGAAACGCTATTGATTCTAGTATAAATGCAACATTATAAGTAAGGAAGATGTTATGGTTAAGAACAGCTTTTCCCTTTTACTCTCCGTATATTATGTCTAAAGGAGTTTAATGGATATAATTCTTCAGTCAAGTGGATGCCAATCTCTTAATGAATAGTTTCGAGTTTCAGCTTTTTCACAGCTATTCTCAATGACTGTATGCATGCATATTTGTTATTAAACCCGCCTCCCCTCGTCATATTTTGCACACAAATTGAGAAGAATTTCCATGAAAGAAGGAAAGGCCTAAAAAAGTGAGATTTTACAAGTTAACTAGAAAACAAAATATAAACAGAAAATCATCTGTCCCAGCTTTTTGATGCGTATCAAATGCAAATCCATGTCAGTTGTTCTGATTAGTTCTCAGTTCATGTTTCTGTCCGTCCAAGCAATGAGGATCAGATGTGATGTAGGATGCATCCCATTTAACTTGTTGAAAGCTATAAACAAAACCAAGCTTAGTGTCTAGTCACACCTGACGAGGACTTAAAACTGGAGAACTTGGTCCACGGCTTACAACAGTGGGAGAACTAGGTCCATGGCTGGGACTGTTACCACTGCTACTTTCTAAGTTGCCTCCAAAATCCCTTAGCCGGTTAAGCTCTGGCAATACAACTGTTCCAAGATCAGGTCTATCCTTCTTTCGCAGCTCTGCGCACATTAGAGCCATTTTAGCAAATGCTAAAGCCTCTTCCACTGGCCAATCTGGCACTGCTGGATCGAGCATCTCTTCGAACGTTCCATTCTCGATGGCAGTTCTAACATGGTGGGACAGGCCCATTGCGGGTCGAGCTGTGATTATTTGAAGCAACATTATTCCAAAGGAGTACACGTCTGATTTGGTGGTTAATTTGCCCGTCTGTTGATACTCCGGATCTATATAACAAAATGTTCCTGCAGCCGAAGTCATGTGAAATTGCGTAACACTATCTGCTATAGCAGGCGGGACCAACCTCGCTAGGCCCACATCACTAATCTTGCTCTTGTAATTACGGTCTAAGAGGATGTTGGCTGGTTTGAGGTCCCTATGAACAAGGGGCTCAGGCTTGGATTGGTGGAGAAACAAAAGAGCTGTTGCGATCTCAGATGCTATATCAAACCGCTTATGCCACGAAATCGGAGGGGTTTTGCCTTTTCGAAATAGGCGGTCTTCTAGACTGCCAAAGTCCATATATTCGTACACCAAGCATCCATACTCAGGGCACGCTCCTAAAAGGAGGACCATGTTTGGATGTCTCATGCAGCTCAGAACCTCGACCTACATTTTTGGCATAAGAAATTAGCTTTATGAGATAAAATGGCATAGAACAGAAATGTTTCGTATAAATCTGCTGAAAATATGTTGTTTTAAATAGTGTGGGTCACTCCACCTACTCCCCCAAGCGTGTCGTTTCCTCACATTCGGAGATTCTAAAACTGATGCCTCCAGAGATGCATTCGTTCAAGCCAGAAGATCTTAGTACGAATTGAGATTAATCAAAGCTACTAATTCTCATTCCTCAGGCGTACTGATGAACAAATCCAATGAAAACTATGTTTTCTTTTTGTATGTGCATCTGTTGAACGCAAGCAACCAAACAAAAATTTGTTTACCTCTTGATGGAATTGCTTTTTCCCTTGAACAGCATCAGGTCGTAATACCTTGATTGCTACAGGCGTGTGGTCGAGCTTTCCCTTGTATACCGGCCCATATCCGCCTTCACCAATCTTATTAGTCTTTGAGAATTTGTCGGTTGCTTCCTCAATTTCTTGTATGGTGTATTTCCTGTATCGGGAATCATTCTGGTGCAAAGCACTCAGTGCTCGAACCTTTTCTTTCGACTCTAGCTTGGCTTTTATCTCAGCCTGTCTCCTTCTCTGGGCCTCCATTTCAGCCATCTTCTGCGCCTTCTCTGCTGCTTCAATGGCAGCTTTGCACTTAGCCTTTTCCATCTCAGCGAGAGCGAGAGCTGCCTCTTCTGCAAGCCTGGCTTCCTCAAACTTACGAGCTTCTTCAATCTTCAACAGATGAAGCTCTTCAGCCTACAAAAAAACAATATGATCCCCATGATCCTGTCAGTTACACTCGATACCTTTTCAATAGCTTCAAAAAGGGGCAATGTGAAATGCGAAAAGCTTAACTAAATTCCATGTCCAATATGTTCATTGCCAATTATAGAATGATCTAACAGCAAATTAACATGATGTATTTACAACACTAATCAAAAAGTTCCTAACCGCAAGATAGGAAGATATGCATCGGTCTCAATCTCACATTAAGTAATTGTAACTTATTTTCATCCATCCCCAAGTGCCAATTCTTTCACTGTTAATTAGAGGGCTTTTTCGAGTATTTGTCAATAATTAATATCACAGAATGAGAATATAACGAGTGAAGGAAGGCTTCCCAAATTACCACTCTCTAGCAGACCTAGTTGGTGTATATATCAAATATTTTGGAAAGTTTAGTAAAATATCGTCTAGATAAATATAGACACAAAACCAACTAACGGGCACAAAGGGTATCTGTATCTGATGAACTATCAAGAAAGTAATCTGTGCATTAAAATTTGAAGACATAATTTTACCTGCTTTTTGGCGGAGATGGCCTCTTTGCAAGCAGTGCTGTACATGTCCATGGTTTGCTTAAGTTCAAGCCTGAGTCTTTTCATTTCGGCCTCTAGTTCTCGCTGTAAAGGTATTACGCTCAGATTGTGAAAATTGGATTGGACATTTTGAAAAGATGATTGCGAACTTTGGCGCATAGACATTGATGCGGTGACTCACAATTCTCTAGAGGGTTGTACTTACAGAAGATTGAGAGATTGAGGAAGATGCTAGCGAATCCGAGTCCACCATGCTGAAATCCAAGTTCTGGCCCGCCAAATCCATCGATCCAAAAGAAAGAGACTCCGAAATATCACTATCGTCGGACATAGAATTTCGCTGTGACGAAGAACTGAGCCCACGGAGGTCAAGATTGTCTACCGACAGGTTCACTGCAGCAACTCGGTTCCTCTCGTTTCCCATACTCATCATATCCGATCCTGTACTTCTTCTTCTTCCCCTGCCGTTTCCTCTGATTTATCAAACAACATTAGGACAAACGAAACTTGCCACTTTGACTTCTAAGAAAGGTCCTTTACAACACTTCTGATGAGTCTCCTATTTTAGATATTGTTGAGCATCGCTCGATTTGAAATGCATAAATACTTTTAGTCACATGAAACAATCTAGTGCATCCACATAATCTCGTGTTCTATCATCATGCAATAACTCATTGAGTGTAATTTCCATATCTAATAATGCATGAAGAGGTACATTTTCTAAAGAGTAAGGGCCTAATTCAGTATTTACTACCTGGCTGCGTCCTGGAGCTTGGTCTGTTCTGGCGAATAAATAGGAGAGACGCAGTGAGAATTTGGCTGTCTAGGGGAGTCGCGGTGTTGACCACAGGCCGCCGCGCTTGCCGGACCGATACTACCTTCCCTTTTGAAATCACGTAGACGCTACAAAAGTCAGGCGCGGATTTCGAAAGGGAGGATGACACGTCGGTGTACTTCAGCTTTCTGAGGTCCAAGAAA
Source organism: Syzygium grande (assembly GCA_024733475.1). Classification (NCBI taxonomy): domain Eukaryota; kingdom Viridiplantae; phylum Streptophyta; class Magnoliopsida; order Myrtales; family Myrtaceae; genus Syzygium; species Syzygium grande. The sequence goes on along the minus strand of JAMXDD010000008.1, from coordinate 34,871,502 downwards.
AAGAGAACTAACTTAATTTTTTCGTCACTGTTTGATAGGGAGAGAGAGAGAGAGAGAGAGAGAGAGAGAGAGAGAGAGACCTGGCGAGAGTGTTCCGACTCGCTGCGCCCATGACGATGCTAGTGATGCAGTTGTTTGCGATATATTCCAGCAGGCCTTTGGCAACATCATTCTCCTCAATGATCACCTCATTTATTTGAACCTACAGCAAGTTTTACCCTGAGAGTGAATCTGATTTGCTTGCGTTCATCAATCGCCATCCATTTCCCAGTAAGAATCTTCCATCAGCCATTTTGCCATTTCTTGTCTATCGAATTTAAGTAAAAGTGATAGATGTTCAAAACCAAATGCTACCACATCTCAAAAGCTATTCATGGAACATCAGCTTGAATTATATGAGAAAGTAAATAAAGAAACCTGATGCCATGCTGATGTCCAGAGCTGTGATATTCATGGATTGTCCAGAATTTCAAAAACCGAAATCCGAACCATGACTCAATCTAGACACTCATGCTTCGACACGTGAAATGTTTGATTTGTGCACGAAAACAAGAAACTGGCATACCCCTTTTCGAGCGCAATATCCCCGGTACATAGCGAAAAGATCTCGCGATTCTCCGTCCGCTGGGTCTCCCACAGCATCAGTGCCAGGAGCGACTGCTGAATCAACATTCATAAAATCTCAAGTGTGAACAAAAACCGAATAGTTGGAGCGCGAAATCCAATTCATTCACAATCCTCATTTTTTTCGTCTTGTGAATTCGAGAAACCGAAGAGAGAGATCGAGGGTACCTACTGTGTTGCGAGTTCTTGTTCTTGACGTGGATCAGGGTCATAACCGAGCCGTTGGCCCCGAGATGGTCGATGGCCCACCGCACGGCGTGCGGGCTGTTCTTGTCCTTGTCGATGGCCACGGCCACGGAGGCGGTGCCCGCGGCGGCGGCACTGTGGTCGGACGACAGCTGGGACGAGGCCATCTCGCGGACCGTCGAGCGGGGGACGGGGCTGCGGCTGCGGCGGCTGCTGCCGGCGTCGGTCCTATCTCCTCGAGGGGCGGTAGAGCCGCTCCCGGGGTTGCAGCCGAGGCCCCCGGTGGGGAGTTGGTTTGGGAAAAGAGGCTGACAAATGAGGTGAAAGCTCATTGTGCCTGTGGCCTGAGGGTCTTTCGCGTTTCTTTTCCTTAACGGACATCGGCGACATCAACGAACTTTACCTAATTTGCGCGCCAAGCTTTAGACCTATCTTTGGCAGTTTGACCAGGTCGTTATTTACTGGATGGATAATTGATTAGGTAAATTGACACGTCACCACTTGTCCAGTCCAATTTTGGACGGACAAGACAGTGTGGCTAATTGCTTTTTTTTTTCTTGGATGAGTTGTTTTTTTTTTTAATCATAAAATACCCAGAAATTTATCTATTTTAAAAAATGCGAGACCTTATTACATAAATGGGAAAATGATACAAATGATCTTTGAACTAATACGGTCCATGAAGTTTTAATTTATTCAATGCGGTACTTGAATTTTAACCTAATGTGTAATGTCGTACTTGAACTTTTAAATTATTCGATGTGAATCTTGAACTCTCGGTACATGTTCAAACTAGTCCTTAGATTACACAAAATATTTAATATTATTCTTCCATTAATTTAAGTTCGGGGATAACATTGAACATTTTCATATAATCTAGGGATCGGTTGGAACATATACAAAAAAACTCAAAGATTATATCGAACAAATTAAAATTTTATCAATGGTATTGCACATTAAGCAAAAATGCAGGGATTAGATTGAGCAAATTGAAAGTTTGATGACCACATTGCATATAGGGGTAAGTACGGTTCCAGGGTAGAATTTGGAACCTGAAAACCGATCCGATGGGAACCTATCGTTCCATGTTTTAAGGTATGCAGGGTAGATTTCAATTCCAAAAATTGAGGAATCTATTTCAACAAGTAAGTTTCAAGTTCTAGGTAAGTGGAATCTAGAACTTGGAATTTGACACCTAAAACTTGAATGTTGTGTCTTTTGTTTGTTTATGTCTTTGCATGATCATATGGTATTTCATGGCATATGAGTGTATTATTTAGAATTATTAGTCTGAGTTTTTATTTTATGACTAAGACTTTTATTTTGTTAATTTTTCATATGCTTCGCATATCTAAATATAATTTATGGTCAGTGGATTATGGTAGTAAATAGTGGTCATTAAAGGTGATGATATTAATTGCAATCTTTCAATTAATAACACATGTGGAATTTTGATAGATCTTGGAACCGCCGTAGCAAGATAAGTTTTATGCTTCAAGGTATGTAAGGTAAGTTTCAAGTTTCGAAAAACGAGGAATTTGTTCTTACGAGTAGGTTCCAGATTTCTGGTGGAATTTGTGTAGAGCTTGGAACGGCTTACCTCTAGTTGCGCATTAGCCCAAAACTCAAATATCATTTGTATCATTATCCCTACATAAATTCATTCTAATTTGACGATGACAGGATGTTGTACCCATATGAATCGTACACAATTTTGGGCACGAGCGCAATTTGGGCAGGCGCTTAATCCAAATCAAATGATGTGATTTAATTAACCCGTGTTCTTAATTCCACGTCACTAATCGGTCCAGTCGACGCTGACGTGGCGTCATCGTTTTCGATCATATGCTTAGCGAAAGGAGCAATGTGAAAAAAAATTATACCATCGGGGGGGCTTAATTGAAAAAGACAAAAAATTTCAAGGACAACATTTCAGGGACCGGCGGCTGACGGCGTCGTTTGGGTCTTCTTCTTCCACAGCCGATGCTGCAGAAAACCCTGGAAATCGCGGTCGGGGAGAGGATTCTCCGAATCGGAGATTCGCCTGCGCCGAGGTCACGGAACGGACCTCCGGCGGAGTTCCGATAGAAGATGTCGACGGTGTACGTGTTGGAGCCGCCGACGAAGGGGAAGGTGGTGCTGCACACGACGCACGGCCCGCTCGACATCGAGCTCTGGCCGAAAGAAGCGCCCAAGGCCGTGAGGAACTTCGTTCAGCTCTGCCTCGAAGGCTACTACGACGACACCATCTTCCACCGCATCATCAAGGACTTCCTCATCCAAGGTGGCGATCCTACTGGCTCCGGCACAGGTCCTTCCCCCCCCCCCCCCTCCTCTCTCTCTCTCTCTCTTGCTCTATTGAAATGAAATTGCAGGGATTTTTTAGCAAAACGAATAGGTTCGGTCTGTTAGCGGTAGAGGGTTTTGTCGGCAGTTGTTGCTGGTGATGGTGATGGCTGATGTGTTGTTGCTGTTCTGTTGCATTACTTCACGTGACACTAGAGATGGGATGAAGTCTGAAGATTGGGGTACGCCTCAGGCAACAGCACATCGCTGATTGTTTAATCTGGTCGCGAGCTTTTTTTAGATGTGAGGTTTATTTTCTTGTTCCTGGAGTGGAAATTGCCGGGAAAGTATTGGGTTTTGGTATTAGCAGTGTCGAATCGGATTTGCTTTGATGGCTAGTCTTCTTATTTCCCCGAAGCAATTGGCTTTATGATGAATGAAGTGGATTTTGGACCCGTACACCCTGCTTATTTAGGGTTTATGCGGCGTTGCGTGAGCTAGATTGGTTCTGTGTATGTTGGATGAGAAATTCCTTGACGTGGATTTTCCACTGACATCAGCAAGTGTGGTGATTTCAGGTGGCGAAAGTATTTATGGGGATGTGTTTGCAGATGAGTTTCATTCACGTTTGAGGTTCAAACACAGAGGTTTGGTGGCTTGTGCCAATGCGGGATCACCACACTCCAATGGGAGTCAGTTTTTTATCACATTGGATCGATGTGACTGGCTTGACCGAAAGAACACCATTTTTGGAAAGGTAAACGTGTGACGAGTCATGAGCAATATGTAGATTGCGAGTCGCTTGATAATTTTCTGCTTTTCCAGGTAACCGGTGATTCAGTATACAATCTTAGTGGACTAGCTGAGCTCGAAACTGACAAGAGTGATCGCCCGTTGGATCCACCCCCCAAAATAATCTCAGTGGAGGTAGGTTCTTGTCATGCTTCTAAGAGTCTTTGAAGAATTGTAACTAGAGGAACAGCATGATGTTGCTCCTCAGAGGTCTATTCCAAATCCAGATTTCTATGATGGTTTGCTTGCTGTTTGTTTTATCAACCCGCTTATGTTGGTTCTGCCCGCTTCTCAGCGACCTTAATTGCCTTTTTTTTTTGGGTATAACAATTCACTACACCAGGTAATCTGGAACCCTTTTGAAGATATTGTTCCTAGAGCATCAGTGAGGTCTTTGGTTCCAACTGTACCTGATGTTCAAAATAAAGAACCAAAGAAAAAGGCTGTAAAGTAAGATGTTCTTCACTTATATGATATGACTAAAGCAGGGATATCCATAACTTCCCCCACAGCTATTTGAGAATATAATTGTCTTATTTCTTTGTAGAAAGCTGAACTTGCTTTCATTTGGAGAGGAAGCTGAAGAGGAGGAGAAAGAATTGGTTGTTATTAAACAGAAGATCAAGAGCAGTCACGATGTGCTTGATGATCCTCGTTTGCTGAAAGATCATATACCAAGTAAACAATTGGTAATTAGATAGTCGGTTTTATGGTATAATAGCTTGAGAAATAGAGAATAGCTTTTCTTTTTCTTTAGACAACCTTGGTCCTCCATTCAGAGTGGGGGGTTGCATTTGCAGTGTTTTGTTCTATGCAGGTGCAACATTTTCTATCTGTTATACTTGTTTTTCGATAGATTATTTACACTTGGTGATGCCAACTGTGAATTGCAGGATTCTTCTGACGGCAAAACCACAAGGGATGTCCAATCCGTTAGAGAAGCTTTAAGCTCAAAGAAACAAGAGCTGCAGAAAGAGTCCGGAGCTGGATTTTCAAATTCATTTAGGGAAATTGCCGATGATGAAGAAGACGATGACGACGATGCGAGCTTTGATGCAAGAATGCGTAGGCAAATACTTCAGAAAAGAAAGGAGCTGGGTGATCTCCCTCCAAAGCCAAAGTTGCCCGGTACTGAAATAATATCTGATAGTGCAGTTTCATTTATTAAGTTACTGTTGCACCGACATGAAGATTTTTGTCATTTTTTTTCTGTTGCTCCTGTGGACGTCAACAAAAGAAAACATAGTCACTCAAAGAGATTGCTTTTTCTATGTTTATGGCATCAGACTTTGAACTGAAGATCACGAGTCGAGAATCAATCAATGGCTATAACCAAAGCAGTGTAGTGGAGTCATTGTTGTGAAGTGCAAAATGTAGACAACATTGCTAGTGTGAAGCAAATTAGACATTTTGGGAAGACAAGTCTCACTTCAGCCACATACTTCTTCTAGGAAATGATTCGAGGAAAAAGCAAGAGTCAATTATGAGAAAGATTCTTACCAAAGAAAAAAAAAATTATGAGAAAGATCAAACTCAGTAGTTTGTATCGAGGATATCTTAGGAGAATCATAAGTGGACAAAAACTAACGATTACAATCATGAGATTTCACAAATGAGTTTGTTTTTTTGGACATTCTTGAAATGTCCTGAAACAAGTGCATGGTGCAGCTCTGCTTTTAGGGTTCTGAAATCCCTTCTCTCCCACTTCACACCTCGGAGCGCACCGTTATTATAGAGAGAAAGGTTATACCTATCTGATAATTGTCATACTGGTCCTTTGAAGTTGGTTTACTTTTTTCTTCCTTGTCACATTTTGCTTGGAGCTTTACACTCAATTTGAGGTATTTGACTCTCGAGAGAAGCTTTATCGTCAACTGACATAAAGAATAAGAACTGCTTATTATTGCTAAAAGTTACCTGGTGACATTGACAGGACAAGATAATTGAAATTATGCATAGGTGCTCCTTTGCATGGTTGTTTACTCAGTTCATCTTCAAATCCGACTTACTTGTGCTATATTGCTCGAAATGCAGGGACTTCTGCCAGAAAGGAGCGGGAGACATCTATTTCAAGGTAAAGAGAGAGAACCTAATTCATAAATTAAGGAAATTGTAGATGTTTATCCATTATAATTCAAAATGTCTGTCCTACTTAACCTTGCTCTGCCAGTGAGCAGTGGTTTCGTCATACTTCCTTCTTTGCACAGACTTTACTATATCTTAAAAGAGAAGCTGTTATAGGATCAAGTATTCACCATACTCTGCTTATAATAACAACATGTGATTGCAAAGTGCTAATTTAGATATTCGTGGCTGAGAACCTTAGGTGACTAGGCTTTTGTTGTTTGCTGAGACAAAGTGATGTAGATCCTGTGATTTACTATCTGGATTCCTCCTTGAGGAGAAGATGCTCATGATTAGAAAAATTAATTCACTCATAATCAGGAGATTTACCTCAACATTTAGTGCATTATGTTTATTAGAAGACAGTTGTGGCTTAGTGTTTTGACTTTAGACTAAAAATGTCACTGTGCTTAAGATGCTTTGAGGCGAATTGCATTTGGTGATGTGGGAACAGAGATGTAATCGGCTGCAAATTTCAATAGTAACTGATTCTCTCACCTGTTGCTAGTCAATACAAATTGCTGCTATTCCTGATTTTTGTGTTTGATTCCATTTACAGGCCGGTTTTGGGCCTAGGTGCACCCGTAATTTAGATTGAAGTAACCTTAATGCTATTTCTCATTTTACATCTTCACTTTTTAGTGACCGAAGGATGCATCTACTACCTTAACAAAGTTGCGGGGTTAAAGTCATTCATGTTTAAGCGTTCTTAGTATTTTTATGTGGAAGGTTCCAGCTTGGTTTTTTTTCTTTTTCCAGATAATCTTAACTATATTATCCTCTTCCCGCAAAATAATGGATCAAAATTGAGCTAGTAAAATCTGGTCCCTAAAGCAAGTTTCTCATCCGGGAACTAAGTTTTAGCCATTCATAGAGGAATTTTTAGAACTATATGTTAGAATTGGGGGTTGGCCTGCCTTGTAATTGAAGTCTAGCAAGTTATATTCTGATTCATGATTTGTCAGAAATTGTTGCATCAACCCATGATTCAACACCTGATGGTGTATCTATTCTATCTAACCAGGGACAAAGATGATGATGATGATCAACCGAGGTTGGAAAAGCTCTCCTTGAAGAAGAAAGGAATAGGATCTGAAGCCAGAGCTGAGCGAATGGCTAATGCTGATGCAGATTTACAGCTGTTGAATGATGCTGAGCGAGGTAGACAGTTGCGAAAACAGAAAAAGCGCCGGCTTCAAGGACGTGAAGATGAGGTATTTAATAAGCTGTAATTTTCACAATGTTACCATTCTAGGAAATTTGCAGATAGTTGCAGAGAATTGGATCAACAAGCAAAAGATCTAGAGCCAATGATTCATGCTCAAAGTCACTATTTATTGACTCAGGATGCATTTTTTGCTAAATGACTTGAGTTCCTATTCGTTGGCTTCTAACTTACTTTCACCTGCTGAGTTCATCCAACGCTTTATTCGTGTTTTGATAATATATGACTTTCAAAAAGATTAGTTTGCATCAGATTAATTATTTGTGTTTCACATTTCATATTCTTGTGCTTGCTGTGTGTGCTGTCGTTAATATATTTTTTTATTCACTATCAAGGTACTAGCTAAGCTTGAAACGTTCAAGGCGTCAGTATTGGGAAGACCTTTGGTGTCAAGTGCCAAGGCTGGAGATGGTGATGATGATTTATCTGACTGGAAGTCAGTTAAGTTGAAATTTGCTCCTGAGCCTGGCAAGGTGAGCTTAACTTTTTCAATGTCTATGGCTATATATGTTGAGTTCTGTAAAACTTTCAACAGCTTTTGGAGACTCAAGAAAGAATTTTTCCAATGGACAACCGGTATCTGATAGTGTATTTGATGGAAGTTTTAGTTGAAACTACACCGTCATTCCCGAAAGAAGTTCAGTGTGAAACTGGTTCTGTTAGTAGTGACAAGTTGGGCCTTCAAGTTGTATGTGAAATTGAGCAGTCTGCTGTCGTGTATGGGTATAAGATGGAATATGCGCAACTGAGAGATATTTTTATTGCAAATGGCACTTTAAAATGTAAATGTTCCGTCTTGTTGAACATTGGAATGCCCCATACATTAAAATAGTTTTGCTAATATATCTGCAGGACCGAATGTCTCGTAATGAAGACCCAAGTGATTATGTCGTTGTGGACCCTCTCTTGGAGAAGGGAAAAGAGAAGTTCAACAGGATGCAGGCCAAAGAAAAACGAAGAGGACGGGAATGGGCGGGCAAATCTCTCACTTGATCCCATTTGTCCCCACTGACATATCTCATGAATATAACCTGAATCCATGAGCTGGGCGATGGTGCAAGGTTCATGCCTGCTGAGCCATTCAATTGACAAACTTCCTCCAAACTTACTTACTATGCACCCTTGGACAAACTAAACCAGTGATTCTTGAAGTGCATGTTAGAGGTGGTAGCTCTCTTCATTGAAGAGATTGATCTATTGACATCCCTCCCTGTATCATTAGGACACAAATCAACATGTACATAATCTCTCCTTTCGAGAGAGGGGGATCATCTTACTAGCACTGTTCTTGAAGTGGTACAATTCTTGCTGAGAGTTTTTAGTTCTTTCTTATTTTTGGGTCTCTCTCAAGATTATGTTTGGCTGGTCTTATTTGAATTGAATCACTTCTGGAAGAAGGGCGCGGCCAGAAATGACCAGGAAAAAACTAGGGGGGGTCTCCATCTCTTGTCCACTAACACGGACAGAGCATGAGGAGGGCGTTGGATTCTGACCAAACCCCACCCTGATGTTTCGATTTCTTCTAGACGTTTTGACGTTACGGGGTGACTACAGAACAGACCTGTCCAAGACATTTTTCGAAGCCACCAATGAGTCGAAGCCCTGCAGAGAATTTTGTTGGCTTTCTTGAAGCGTCACATGGTCTTTGCTGGCTGTGACAGGTTCCCATTGGAGCGTTTGATCATTCTCGCATTAGTTTGTCATCATGAGAATTGGAAATTTGACCCTCCTTGTTCTTCCAATCACTACTTAGGATTTTTTAGTTTATCTTTGTTTTTGGGAGGTCTTGAGGGTTGGAAAATTGGGTTTGTCTTCTTTTTTGCTTGTTTGAAGGTGAACCAAAGGAGTGAAAGCTTGGGTCCGAATTGGAGTAATTTGACCCTAGAAGAATTTGACCCTAGAAGGCCTCCCTTTGGAAGTTGGTGATGCTTTAGATTTCCGAAAGAAGAGCTTTATTTTGGGTTCAATTCAAGACAAATTCGCATTAACTCTTCCCAAAACACTGAAATTTCCATACATTACAGCAAAAAGTTGATGTCGAGTAGCCGGCGGCCGGGGAGCAATAACCTCTACTGGCCACCCTTTGGTTCAGGTTTGCATTGAGGCTCCTTTTGTTTTGCGGAAGATGGATAATTTGAAAAGCATTTTCCTGAAATCGATCGCTTGTATTGCTTGAAATAATTAGTCGATGAAAAATATTTTCATTTTTTACAACAATTTATGTTTAAATGTTTACGTGGACGATGCGAATATTTCTCATTCATTCATTTTTATAAACGATATAATGCTAACATATGGGGCATGAATTCGTGTCTCGTATCAATGTGAACGCGCAGTGTTACTCAGAATCGAGCCTCCAAACGCGAGCCTATCCTCTCCTTTCCTTTTATCTTTTTCTTAATCCTTTCGTGTGCGGTACGCGCGATGTTCTCGTCCACCCACGTACCGGTTCGGATCGATTAGGGTAAATTATACACCGAGTAGGGCCCCTGGACAGCAAGGGGTGGCATCATGTCCAACATTAACAACGATAACGAACGAGTAAGGAATGATTAAAAAGCTTTGACTTGAGTCCCCCTCCCATTAAGCAAGCAGCTGAGTTTCCTAGATGCTGCTGCTCCAAAACATCGTTCCACAAGCAAAGCCACGATTCCTCCTCTCTCTTTTCCTGCTAGTCAGGCATTGCTGCTCAAACGTCAAAAAGCAGCGTAAAACGTTGAATTCTTTGCCAGCAGCAGCAGCAGCAGCACCCAGCTCGCCCGGCCCGAAAAGACCCGAAATTTTTTAAATCTTCTTTTTGTTTTTATTTTATTTTAATCTGGGCATCGTTCGGAAGTAACATGGTGTCCTGATCAAAGGCAGAATTTGATCGATTAATTAATTAATTAATTAATTAATTAATTAATTAGAGAAATACAACGAGGATCTTGTTCAGGCATCATCTGTACGCGTTTAAGACTAATCACGATCAAGATTAAATGATACTCTAATCCATTTGTTTATTCGTTCGGGGGATCTGGCTTTCTTGTTGCGCAATATGATGACGTTGACCAGATGTAATGTCATTGGAAACGTACAAGTATATCCTCGTAATATTATATTTTTCGCATTTATCCGCCGTATATGGTCCGTATGTCTTGTCTTAAAAAGGCATGTTTCTCCTTTTATCTGAAATTTTCAAAAAAAAAATATCGAATTCCCAAAAAACATATTAAAGTTTTAAAGGCGTCGCGTTTCAATATTTTTATGCTTCGAAAGGCTTCGGGTGCTAAATAGAAGTCCAACTCTAGACGCTACCGGGAAAAGAAAAAGGTAAAAAAAGAAGAGTAAAAAATTACCTCAAAGTACATCAATGTGAAAGAGAGGTCCAAATTACGAGCAGCATATTTTTGTTTTCATTTTTTTTTGTAGGAATTGCAAGAAGCATTATTAGTTCTGAATTAATTATGATAATCCTACTCAAAATATCTTAATTAATTGAGAATAAGGACAATCACTTTTATTAAGGAATTCATTGAAAGTATCAACTTCATCACGTTGCTTAAGATCCAACGTCTAGTTGCTACGCCGGCCTTAATGTGAATCCATAGATAATAATTTATTCGTGTAATGCCAGATTAAGCTAACTCAGTTCCACTATAGGAAGCCCATATTAAATAAAGTTGCTACTCCTTTTCAGATGCAATCTAGTCATTTATGTAATCATCTTAACGAATCGAGGTCATGTCTGCTTCGATTTTGGCCGACATAACTCAACGAAACGCTTCGATTGAAACGAGCTTGAGGGTCGAAAACAATCAGTATCTTAAACGGAAAAAAAATAGCAAAAACCAATCTGAAAACCAATTGGCTTGCAGTGTTAAAAAAAGACCCGTCCAAGTAGCCTTAAATTTAAAAAAAAGAAAAAAAACCCATTTTTAAGAGTAGAAAAGTAGAGATAATTGTTTAAAAATTCCTAAACTTACTTTACGGCGATCAATTCAGATCTAAATTATTTAATTTTATCAATTTAATCATAAATATTTTGATCATATGTTGTTGATCGGAAATTACCGGCTTAATGATTGTATTAGGTCGGACGGCCAACTGCCTATTCCAGCGATTTCCGGCCCATCATCATCGCGCGTCGTGCATGGAGAATCGTGTCAGACAAATGTTTTGCCGGGGGGTGGAAGTGGAGGGAGGTGTGAACACACCGAGGAGGCCAAAGTCAAAAGAGATTCTCTCACTCCTCTTCGCGCTTCATGCTTCGTCAAAAACCCCTTTTTTTCGAAGGGGACACCTACCTACGGAATCGACTTCGCCATGTGCCCTTTCTAAATATCGAAGACATTCAATGCCGCAAAAGGCTTTACATGGCGAAGCACGAGTCGTTGTCGTGTCGGCCTCCCGAGTCAGCATTTCGTGCTTCGTTTAAGCACGGGCCATTCGAGCCGACTGAAAATCCCGTCTTGCCCACCACGCACCGATCGAGACTTCACCCCGCGAATTATATAGTTAGGGGATCGAGCTTCGTTAGGGTTTCCGGATCTGATTCGGCCTTCCGGCCTAATCGGTTTTCTAAACACCGGGGGCATCTGAGCTTTCGGATCGATCGAATCCCTGCGTATGGACTCCCAGATCGTCTCATATCGTCTCGTCTCGTCCACATGCATCGGGCGAGGACTCCGCTCGTAAAGCGCCGCCCGGCGGCCCCCCTTAAATTGTGGATTTTTCGCTTTCGCACCACAAAGTCTCAGTCCGAAGTCTTTTAAAAAAAGCGACATACGCCGGACATTAGGATTCACGTTCACACCCACTTTTTTTTTTTTCGCGGTTGTTGTCTTGCGAATTGAAAGATTGCGGCCTCCACGAGAAGGTCAGATTGTCCAAGCTTCTTGCACAAGTTGCGCGCCTAGCGCAATTATGGACCATCCCCACATCGGAAAAGTAACCCCTCATCTGGAGATCCAAGAGGAATTTACTCCCTCCCCCCCGCTATCCAATCGATCGTGTGGAGCTGACCCCCGAATTCAAAATCTAAAAAATCGAAACCCGATCCGTTCGAGATTTCAAAGTGAACGGAGAAGAAATTAGAAGGACGGGCTCGCGCCCGGGAATCAACACCACCCGTCGCGTACGTTCAGCGGCCCGGCATGGTTTTGGTGCAGGACGGGTTTGAATTCGGGACCTCTCGCTCGAGCCGAGGATCTATTTCAAGCCGCTCGTCCGTGAAAGGGATAGCGGCGCAAATGATTCATAAAACTTTAGCCCAGCGTGTAGCGTGGCCTATAAACTTTTAATCCGTTCGATACGGTCAACGAACTTTCGGTCCGACCTTCGGTGAGGTCCCTGGACAATATGAAATTGCTCAATGCTATCCCCGTACTCAAATGAATAGAAGGACGATATCAAACATTTTCATTAAGATTCGGAGACCGTATCGAACAAGTTTAAAAGTCTATGAACCGCATTACACACCGGACTAAAATTCAGGGGCCATACCGAACAAATTGAGAGTCGGGGTTCATATTATACGCTGAGTCAGAATTCAGGATTCATATTAGATATTGAGTCAGAATTCGGGACCGTTTAGATATTTGTGTGTGGGGGGGGGGGGGGTGGAGGGAGGTGGATCGAGATCTCAGAGCAAAAAGGAAAAAAAGTCGTCGGAGTTTTTTTTTTTTTTATTAGTTAAAATATCCAAAAAACCGCGTGTTGAAAACACGAGAGAGAGAGAGAGAAGGCAGTCACCGTCCAGCACCAACCACCGCCACCCCCACCCCCACCCGCCCACGCACACCAAAACCGCGTTCACCCCTCCTCCTCCTCCTCGCCCTTGTCCCCCGCTTTCTCTATTCTAACCTCCATCCGCCTCAAGCGATCCCCTGCTGCGCGCCCCCCCACGGACCTCACGCGCCCTCTAGCCAATCCCGTACCGCCACGTCGCGGACACCCCCCCGGGCCCCGCAACGACGGCCGCTGACCTGGCCGCCTCCCGGGTCTACATTCGCCAGTGGGGTGGGGGGGGAAATAAAAGAAATCCATCTTTTGGCCGGAAGATACAGGAAAGGAAAGGAAAAAACGTTTCGGATACGTCGTGTGCCCATCCGTCCGAACAAATTGAAACGTGACGACTCGAGAGGCCTACCGAAATGACCCCGGAACGAATCATGCCGTACGCCGAATTTTTCTTGGGAGGAACCCCAAAAAAAAAAAAGAAGCGGAATTGCTCCTTTCAGTCCGGATTTTCACTGCGTCCAATGCCCCGGCGGAAAGAGAGAAAAAAAAAAAGGCAATTCGTACCGTATAAAAAAGTCCTATAAAATCCATTCCTATTTTCCCCGGCCCCCCCGGGGGCGAGGCTCCACCGCAGCGACCGTGCGCCCGTCCGCACCAGATCCGAACCCAGCGTAAGGAGCAAATCACTACATATGTATATGTATTTAGTCATGAGATCGCGGGTGTTAACTTCCCAACATCAACGACAGCGACACCGTCCTCCTCCTCCCCCGTCCTTTGCCCCCCCGGGAATTCGTCAAGCCCTCCGTTCACACCACACCCCCGCCTCGTGCGTACGTGTCCAAAAGGACGCCCCCACAAAAAAGCCACCACGCCCCGCATCTTATAATTCCGAGTTCAATTCCCCCAACCTTCTCGACCCACACAAACCATCAAAGGAGGGAAGAAAGAAGAAGAAGAAGAAGAAGAACAACAGCAGCAGCAGCAGCCATCAATCAATCAGTCGCCTTCGAAAAGTTGCAAAAGCCCTGTGAAGCTCCTCAAATCCTCTCTTTTATGAAACTCGGTTCCCTCGCCGGCCCACAAGACTACTCCTACATCCTCACCTTGCTCCACAGCTCCTTCGGGTCGCCCCCGACCCAATGAGCGAGACCACCCCCAGCACCACCGCCCCCACCACCACGGCCAGGCGGCGCCGGAGGAGAGATGGCGGCGGCGGCGGCGGCGGGAGGAGGGGGGCGGGGCTGGGGGCGGGGGCGCTGCTGCTGCTGCTGCTGCTGATGGGGGCGGTAGCAAGAAGAGGGAGCTGAAGGGTATCCTCACTTCTCTGCTGCTGCTGGAGGAGCAGGAGAAGCAGGACGATCAAGAGCGGGACAGGGCCTCCCGGGAGGAGAAGCAGCTGTTCGACACCCATCACAAGAAGAAGGCCAAGGCCATGGCGAGTTACTACTCCAATCTCGAGGATTACTACACGGAGGCGGAGGAGCTGGACCGGGCGAGGCGGAAGAAGGGGCGGTCGCTGGCCGGGGCGGCGGCCGTCGCCGGCGCCGTCGCGGTCGCGTGCGTGGCTGATTCGGGGAAGAAGGGGGTCAAGAAAGGGGGGCGGGGAGAGCGGGGGCGGCCAACAGAGGAGGCTGTGGGTCAAGGACAGGTCGAACGCTTGGTGGGACGAGTGCAATAGGCCCGACTACCCCGAGGAGGAGTTCAGGAAGGCCTTCCGGATGGGGAAATCGACCTTCGACATGATCTGCGAGGAGCTGAATTCGGTTATCGCCAAGGAGGACACGACATTGCGGAGCGCCATCCCGGTCCGGCAACGGGTGGCGGTCTGCTTATGGAGGTTGGCCACGGGCGAGCCGCTCCGGCTAGTCTCGAAAAGGTTCGGTCTGGGCATTTCGACTTGTCATAAGTTGGTTCTTGAGGTCTGTTCAGCTATTAGGACCGTGTTGATGCCCAAGTACTTGCAATGGCCTGATGAGGATAAGCTGAGGAAGATTAAGGATGAGTACGAATCGATTTCGGGGATACCCAACGTCGTTGGGTCCATGTACACCACCCATATCCCCATTATCGCGCCTAAGATTAGCGTGGCTGCTTATTTCAATAAGCGGCACACGGAGCGGAATCAGAAGACCTCGTATTCGATCACTTTGCAAGGCGTGGTCGACCCTAAAGGCGTGTTTACTGACGTTTGTATCGGTTGGCCCGGTTCGATGCCCGATGATCAGGTGTTGGAGAAGTCTGCGCTTCACCAGAGGGCCAATGGGGGGCTATTGAAGGGCGTTTGGATCGTCGGTAATTCGGGGTACCCGCTATTGGATTGGGTTTTGGTGCCTTACACGCAGCAAAATTTGACATGGACTCAGCACGCATTCAATGAGAAAATCGGCGAGGTCCAGAGGGTGGCCAAGGATGCGTTTGCGAGGTTGAAAGCGAGGTGGAGTTGCTTGCAGAAGCGGACGGAAGTGAAGCTTCAGGATTTGCCGGTGGTTCTTGGAGCATGCTGTGTCCTGCACAATATCTGTGAAATGAAAGGCGAGGAAATGAACCCAGCGCTAGGATTTGAGCTCATGGATGATGAGATGGTCCCCGAGGTAGCTTTGAGATCAGTGAGCTCGATGAAGGCTAGGGATTCTATTGCCCATAACCTCTTGCACCACGGCCTCGCGGGGACTGGTTTTCTGTAGAGCGAACAGTCAGGGCTGGTTTTTATTCTTATTTTCGTTTTGTTTTTCTTTTTTTTTCTTTTTTAAACTTTTGAGATGGCTATTCTTTGGAATTCGCTTTCTTTCATACTTTGTTGTAGTCTCACACGATAATTATTCATCATGCTTTGTTGGAGGAGCTGTGTAAAAGAGATGCTCTTGCCCCTTCCACAAACGGATGATATTCGTAAGCTCTATGTTATACAGGTTGAATCGAAGGAGAATGTGTTGCGAATCGTGATTACACACTTGAATGAACACAGAAAAAAAAAAAAGAAAACAGTCGAATGAAATTTGACTTCATTGGATTCTTTATTTGTGCAGGCTTCTCTCTTATAGATAAGATTATCGCATTTTATGTTCTTTGTTTGCAAGGACTCTGGATTGATGGAATGGGAAAACTCATCTCTAGCTGCTAGATCATGGTCAGTTTCATCTCATATGCTACTTCTTGCGACTTCTCTCCGTATAAGCACTGACAAGTCATTTGAGTTTCTAGTGCTGTATGGCTGCTCATGTATGAATCGCAAGGGACCGAGCTACTTGAAAACTAGTAGTCCTTCGACTCTGGCGCACCAGAAATGTGCTTTTCCTCAGCTTATTATCCGAAAAACCAAGAGAGGCATCGCATTCGCATTTGCTTTTCCTAAAGCCAATTGTGCTCATTTTCTTTTCATCTCATTATTCCTCTTCTCGCGTTCCCATTTCTGAGCTCAGCTAGTCTTCATCGCTAGAACGGAGTAATTTTAGTTCGAATGAAAGTATCTTGAGCTAATCAGCTTTTTGTGGATTCGGTATTCTTCTGCATCTAAGGTCAAGCGTGTGGAAACATACTGTGCTGACATCCATTTGATTAATCAATAACAAGCTAACAACGAAAAGAATTTAAAGCATCGGCTACAATTTCAACCAAGTATGCCCTGCTCTGCTTTTCTCTTTCCTTACCTTTCCTCAACTCGGTACATGTCATTCGCGGAAAGAAATAACTCGGACTTTTCTGTTTTGTCATCCTAAAGTTCTTTTATCGTCTTCCAAGAGGAGTTATTTGGAATTCTCAATCATTTGGTTTTATGGCCATTGTTTGCTTGATGAAATGTGGTAAACCTCGGCGACATTGCGAGGGCTAATTCTCCGCGTTCCAAGTGTTTTTTTACCTCAAACGGCTTTGCATTTCGCGACTTTCTTTTGCAGACCCTATTATAACCATTTCAAGTTCATTCTTTCCGAGTAAAATTTTCAAGTCGTTGCTAAAAGCTGATTACTTAGGGAATTAACAGAAGCAATAGGCAGCGCTGATGTTGAATCTCCAGTTTTTTTGCGCAGTCATTTCCTCATAATGCAGCAAGTTCACTGATGAACTCTAATTTTCGCAAATGGAGCTCCTGAATATCATCCTACGCGAGTTTATGAGGAAACTTACGTCTTTCAGCTGTTGTCATTGTGATCATGAACCAGCATACTAAGTTTTAGTTGTGGATTAGCTTACAATAGTGAAGATGTCCATAGAGGAACTCTAGCTTCAGTTTCGCGCATTAGTCAGTTCCATGAGAGCCAGTGAGAACTGTTTTAATAGGTTCATTGCTAGATATCTCTTTAATTCTTGGTCTGTATTCCCAGATGAACAGCGAGGTCGACGATGCCTTCAAATCTTGTGTTCATCAAATGAATCTGTTTCGGCAAAGAAAATAGAACTGAGAAAAGACAAGGAAGTTGAATTGTAGATTCTATTACCGGGTTTGGGCAAGACAAGGATAATGTAATTTGGAAAAATGTTTCATTCCTTCCTCCATTTTTGTAATATCAATCAGAATAGGCTGTACTGAGATCGGGAAATGGCCAATAGCATCTTACAAAGGCCTAGTTAATGTTGCAGGTTGTGCTTTCGGTTCGTGTTTCACATGAGAAATGCAGTTATTAGAGCAATAACTAAATGGTGTCTTGGAGTCCACAGCTTGGACTTGGAGAACCCTTGACTTATTATCTTCCTGTCACTTTCTCTAGCGTGCTTGACTTGAATGACAGCATCAAATGATGCAAAGAATGAATTGGCACAAATATGTTAGTGCTGCAACATCCACTCCACTCAATATTCATTCTAGTCGCCTTCAAAGTAGGTCTGAATCATGACATTTTTCCATTTTTGCATGTATGTACCAGTCCCTTATTTTGACCGGCATATCTCATGCCATAATTTCCTCTGGAAGAATTGGCAAGTCCATACAAAGAAGACCAATGAAACAACCTGATGTGAACGAGTCCATACTAGTCTCACCACACAAATCCGAACAACGTGTCCTTCCTCAAGAATGACTATCGTGTCTTTATATTTAAGAGGAATTTACTTGGTGGGGATTGAAAGGGAGCAGGCTTAAGCTTGGCAAGATCTTGCAGTCATCCTGAATAATCATCAAGACCACAGTGAAATTTCTGTTTCCTTTACAAGAACATCAGACAGAAAATTCTCTTATGTGATATTCATGAACAGTTTGATCAACTATAGGTCAAGTCATATAAAAGGAAAAACTCATTCCTGCTTCTATCCTTAGCTCCAACGGCCCAGTGATGTGAAGCTAGCAAAATCAGAGATATGCACACTAGTCTACACTGTCATCCGCCAACACACCAAACATTGATCACTATCGAATCCATTTGCTCATATCAGACCTGGCTGTCTAGCCGTTCTACATCATTTATCAGAGGGTAGACAGAGAGGAAAGTGTGCAAATTGAATCCTCAAGACTGGGGAGTCTGGTTTCTTGTCATCGAAATGGTAACCTGCCAAAAATCCCAACAAGCTCTTGTTAGCCTATATTATCAGAGAACTCTAAATACAACATACGGTAACAAACGCGGGAAGATAGGTTAGCTGACTAAAAAAGTTACAAAACTATGTTTGGTTGCCTGGAAAAAGTCAGGATTTTATCCTATCCGGCGTTTAATTGCGTTCAAGATAGAATAAGGCCGGATAAAAGAGGGACATGACCCAAATCAACAAATGTTATTTTTTTTTTTTTGGGGGTTAAAGATATAGGAGTTCTCATGTCCATGGTTTATGCCGGCTACCGTGCGAGGACCACCACCACAACAGCCAATCGTCATTGCCTCTGACCACGGCGCCATTGTTGTCACCTCCAAGCACCGCCACATCGGCGGCCAAATGATCGTGTTCCCTAATCAGAGCTTCCCGATCAACATCTCCACATTCATCCAAATCTGGTGTGAGGGTGGAGCTTTCATTTATCATCCCGTTTCATTTACAACTTGTGCATCCTCCCTGTTACATATACACTTCACCTGCAAGGTAAAGGTTCCACCTTTTTTGTAGTCTCTCACTCAATCACGCATTGTGCTCATAGGAATCAAAGAAATCAAGCCACGAATTCTATATTCTGCTTCGACTCGTCAATGGAAGTACAACGTGTCCGTGCTCTTCAGAGGCCAGGACAAAGGGAAGACCTTCGTGGCCCATCTCTTCCATGCGCTAGGGATCTACTATTTCAGGGACTAGAGATGAGACAGAAATGGTGGCCGATTGGGCACCATGGGTGGATAACTGGGCAACAATTGGGACAAGATGACGACTAGCTATAGCATAATGAGGTGAGGTGATGTCAACGGCGGCTTGACAGGTCGCAGCGAAAGGCAATGGCAATGTCGAGTTAATGACGATAGCAAAAAAGGTGGAGGAGGAAGAGAGAAATTCGTGTTATATCCACGTTATATGCAAATATTTACCTAACACTGCATAAGATAGTACAAATCTCATCATTATCCTATCCAGTCTTCATCTTATCCGAATATATCCTATCCCACAAAAAAGTCCAGATGACCAAACGTCACTGTTAGGTTATATTAACAAGGGACTCTAGATACAGCACGCAGTAACAAACATAGGATAATAGATTAATTAACTAAAAAAGTCGGTCACTTGAGGGACATGCTTTAGGGATCAAAATGCAGTTTTCTTCTTTCTCCCAAGACTTCAATAATGTAGTCATAAAATAACTGCAAATATTCCGTGAGTAATTGTAGACAAGTTTTACCTTGAAGGGCTTCCATAGCTGTGAAAGCACATTTGGAATCCACAAACTCAACAAAGCACAATACCAAAGCCCGATCTCCACTCTGCAACAAATACCGATGACCCGACAACTTTTAACTGCTAAAAAACCAAATAACAACATAAATAGTTGAGATCAGGATGCCAATTTGGCAGAAAATCAGGATAGGATTGATCAATATGAATGGCATTATTGCTTGTATATATAGTGAATCCGTGAAGGATCCAGGAGAAATTCCACATGAGTTGGGTTAATCTAGTTTTCAAGCCGTCATACAAGTACTCAACCAATATTCTGGAATAAGGAGAGATTCTCAAATTTCGAAGAATCGCACATGATAAGATTCATGATACAGTCGGTGGAATAGAAAGTTGACAGAGATTGGTGATGGGGGAACTGTAGAGGAGGAGGCAGAAGGAAGGAGTCTGAGGGAAAAAGAAAGAATAGTCCAAGGATTTATGCCAAAATTATAGGTAAATACACTTGAAGAAGAAGAAGAAGAAGAAAGAACATAAACATACAGGCTCCATTTAAAGCTGTCGAACATTGTCCACCATTTGGAAATTTTAAGCATGATAAAAGAGTAAATATTAACCAAAAAGGCAAAGTTACACTTACACGTCTGGCCTCCTTATGGATAACTCTGATATCCTTGAAGCCACAAAATGGTCGAAACAGATCTACCGCTTTAAGTCAGGAAGTTACAATAGATTGAACAGGGAGATTTTGCAACCATTGGCAAGCAGGACTAGATCTTTTGTTTACGATGAAAACGGATAAGGAATATATGCTCCCCCCAAAAATAAGCAACAGCCATGTCAAAACTGAATGATCAACAAAGTCACATCCTTAATTGGACATGTGACTGATCTATCGCAGCACCAATATCATGCCCAATGCCCCATCTGTAAACTCCAAACTTCAGTTGAGGCAATGGAATGCAGGTAACCTATTTCGATAAAGCATACAATGATAAAAAGGATACGGCCAACTTCTCTTCTGGTACAGTCAGTTGGAAGACCATGGACAAACAAGATATTCGATTCTCTTGCGGGTGCTGCCAAGCTGTCAACATTCCTCAAGGAACTTGACCTTTCGGTTGCTGAAATTAGAGGACTAATGCCTGCTGAAAAGTCTTGTCTTTGATGAAGTACTGGATCTTCTAAAGGAGATGAATAGCCCTTAAAGCTTGTGCCAGCCGCTAATCGTCCAGTCCCAAGTTCAGGACGTATTCCACTTCCTCGAATATCATCTACGCCATATGTCCCAGGTCTTACTGGATTTACCTGAATTTAGAACCTATGAGTTCAATTCTCCCAACAACCTTATTGTAAGAGTTATGAAACTATAGCTAAGTCATTACATCTTTCTGCAATGCATCTGAAGAAAAAGCGCGTAGATCTCCATAGCCGAAAGCATGATGAGATACTAATGATGGCGTCTCAGATGACAAATAGCCAGGAAAACTTGCCCTGGCAACAGTAGCTGGCATAACATAATTAGAGAAAAATCAATGATGCAACAGTTAGGATAAAAGCTTAATAGTGGACACTACAAAAAGAAAAGATCAACATGAGGTTCAATTTAGTAGGACAAAAGTACTCGGATATTCCAATTAATGCTGTTGTGATTCAGATAAAAGCGGCATTGTTTCGATTTATTATGGCTTATTAAATTTTTTCCTTACTCAGCCACAGTGATCAGTGGTATTGCAGGGTCATTACTGCATACAGGCAATCTTCAACCCAAGTCTTCCTATAAGGATATAAGAATTTCTCCAAGACATCTAAAGCACGGTATTAATTGATCGTACACGTGTATTTTGCAGGACAAAACTATAGTCTCTTTTCTTCTTTTTGCACCGACAATCTTGATCTGATGATGGCACTATTCATCTTCTTCTAAAGACTAAAATGCGAATCTTCCTTCCTTTTCTTCTTTTTAATAAAGGTGAACCAGAGTGGGAAAGCAGCAGCTTAATATGCAGATGAAGATATAGTCTGAATCATCGTGCTGCCTTCGAAAGGAGAAGTAATGGCACAACAGACAATCTTTGCGCTCGAAACAATTCGACCTCAACCAAACTGAACAGAGCAGTGCCGTATGAAACCCTGCGTCCTAAACCCTGCTAAACCGGCTAGATTTTGCAACCAATTAGCTCAAATTCATTATCCAGAGAACAATTTAGTGCAGTGGGATACTACCACCATCAGAACCACAGAATGCCAGGTTCATGTTTCCCTAACAGAAGCACACAAGACCAAACAGAACCCCGCAAAGCATATCTAACCAAACCCAAAAGGGCAAAAGGGCAAACAACAAAAAGGGTTATCTCGTACAATCGACCGCTTAAAATTCTCAATAAAACACACTCCGGCCGAGGTCAGATCAACATTCTACGCCACACGAATCGAACGAAGACATGGAGCTCCAAACTACGGCGATCACACGTCAATACCGAGCAGTGTTGCGACCAGAAAAAACAACGAAAGCTCCGACCCATCTCGAAGCAATGCCTTTTGATCGATTCCCGAGGGGGAAAGTCGGAACCTTTTTCGGTTCTTTTCTCTCTTTCTGGGGTAAGAAAGTCCGGAGCTTTTTGCTCGGACTGATCAGACGAGGCGAAGAAACGGCGGGATTCATCGGCCGTCGACGCGGGGGATCGAAAGTCCGGAGGAAGAGATGAGGTACCTCGGTCTGCGGCGGGAGCAGCGTAAGCGTAGTAGGGATCGGCCATGGAAGCGCCGAAGCGCAGAGCTTTCGCCTGCGTGCGTGCGGGGACGCTGGTCAATTACGCGAGCGTTGGAATCTGGGGCAATTTGGATGGATTATATCTTAAAAAGTTTTCCCACTCGTGCTTTTTAAAGTCCGACAACTTATGCTGTCCTCTAATGTCTCCGTTAGCACCGTCGATTTTCATAAATGTAAATTTTTCGTTACAAGATACACCGATACGATGCTACATAAATATTACCTTAAAGAATATAAAGAACAAGAAGCATAGAGTAGTTGGTAAAGCGCCGCCACTCCTGCTGCCCCCTGCCGGCCATCTCCCACCCTCACCGGCCCTTCTTGGCAATGGTGGGCGGCGGCAGCGAGGGCGAGGGCTTGCAGCACACACGCTGTTTTCTCCTCCTTCCTTTTTTCTTAAATTTGTTTTAATTTAGCTTATATTTAAAATTTAAGTTAAATGCAATTTGTATTAAAAATCATATTTGGATCAAAACAATGTTATTTTAATTTTACGTTTTATGATTTGATGGCATCATCGCCACGTAGGATAGATAAAATATTTAAAAAAGCGACGACGGCATTTTTCATTAACAAAGTGACAGAGTTAATGAAATGATTCGACGATAAATTGATACCACGATAAATTTTAAGACTTCCGGTGCATCAATTTCTTGAGCGTCCATAGAAAACCTTTCTCAAGCAACACCGCTAAAGAAGTTGAAACTCTTCAAGTTTCACTAACAAGTGAACTCCTGAACACTGACCAGTGAATGGTGGCACCGACAGTTCTATCTTTCAACTCATTGAATCTTCATTGAGCGTGCTAATGAATAGCACTAGCAGCCCACAACCACAAAATGGCTACTGGTTGGATAATTGCTGCCTGTGGCCACAACTTGGTTTTCGCACGGATACTATAGGATGGCCGAAATCAATCGGATTTGCTCGGAATAGCGTCCTACATTGAGACCAGGATTCACAAAGAACATAGAACTAAGAACTCCATACATGTGCAGAATGCAAATACGGTCGATTCACTATGTTCGACCGCTTCAAATCCCCTCCTACATAATCATCAAGCAAAATAACAAGATCTGCCTACAATTTATTTGGTTGCGAATCTAATTCGTCTTGGAAAAATGATAGAGAGTTCGTTACATTGCATTGCTACACCAGAATTGTGGGCGTTGGCTTAGGCCTCAAGCTATCCTTAAACATGTACCCTTCAAAACGATACAAAGACGAACAAACTCATTTCTTTTTAAACAAAAAAAGTGCTACCATCCACTCATCTCCGTTGTTGTATGCAAATAGTTCCGCAACAGAGATGAAGAATGTTCTCCAGTAGACGGTCCACTTGACAGCTAGTTCCTTGCCATAAGTACCCTCCATGATGGGCTTGATTGAAGCCAAATTCTGATCCATTCTCTTGAGCCATTCTTCACTGTACGGAGCAATATATTTTTTTTAATCAAATGCGCACGAAAGGGACCAGTAGCGTAAAAAATTTGCTTGGATTGGAAAATGGAGCTTGATTAATATTCAGAAACTTCTTAACCACATCATCTATACATCATACATGATAATGGATGTCTTTCGTTTACCTTGTCTGTGCATAATGCTTCCCATTGACCAGCCAATGATTTACAACAGAAACGTCATCCTGCACATAATTCATTTGCATTCGACAGTATCATGTCTACAGTAGGTTGAGAGCCTTGTGTTTAGAGACTGAACTCAGCAGAGACAATCACCATTAACTTCAAAACTTCAGGTAACATTTTCCACTAAGAATGGAGAGTAAATTAAGTTTCTTGCAAACAAAAGCAAACTAAGCCCCTGATCTATATAGCTCCTTTTATCCTGTTTCTTGTCTATTCTGTTTCAAGTCTCCTGAAAGGTCCAAGTGCTCTATTTCTTTTCTCATCATCTCCTTCTGTGCCTTTCTAGGTTCTCCTCAACCCTTTTAACTCGAGGCTGATTAAGTTTCCCAGTGATTTCTAATTTCTGAGAGATTATCCTTAGGATGGTGATTTGATAAGTTCAAAAGATTTGATGTTGATTTGTTCCCACGGATAGTAAGGACAAACATAAAGAATCTTTTGCCATGAACAGTTGTAGTTTCTATAGTATCACATCATCAGGTTCTTTAAAGGCTAATGTATGCAAAAGCTAAGAGATTCAGCTCAGAAACTCCTTTTTGCAAAATGGAAAACATCACCTGAAATTATCGGACCAGAGAACCAAAAAATCTGCCTCAATTTCTAATATAGTAATGTGAAGAAATTACCTGAAAATAAAGAAGCAGGTTAGCTGAGGGCATTGTACCACCAGTGAAGAAGTATCTAGTAATCCAGTCATCTTCATTTACATCCTGCAAGAGAATTAAAGAGTGAAAGTTCCTCTTCCTACGGGATGAAGGATTTCAACTCTATCCAAAAATGAGGATGGTGATCTTTTATCTCAGACAGAGACATCTAACTGAATTACAGTTGTACCTCAAAATGGTATGCAAATGCTTTATGGCAGAAATGATGAACAAAAAGAAGGCCATCCTCTTTCATCCACTTTGAAATTTTCTGGAGAAGATCCTTATAGTTCTTCATATGCTGCATTAAGAAAATTTAAAACGTTCTCCAATATTACTGTTAACATCTGATTTATCCAGCAACTAAAGCCAGTGAGAAAGGACAAACCTCAAACATCTCGATAGAGAATATTCGATCATATGAAGCTTCCATTTCATGTGTGCTGATATCAGCAACAATGATCTCTACATTCTGCAGCTGAAGATTCCTATGAAAATTGGAGTAACAACTTAGTCCATTCTCCTCAGTGCAGCAGATAGCCAGATCGAAAAATTGTTCATGTTGCAAAAAATTTTATATCTCTTATATTATTACCCAAAATTAACGTGCATTTAACAATGCATGGTGTCATAGACAACACCCATACCGGCACTGCTCTTCGATGTCTGCTTTTTGTGTTGTCGAGTTGCAAATTCCTGTAATCTTGCAATTACTGTAATTTTGTGCTACATACAGAGTCAGTGAGCCCCATCCACATCCCACATCCAGAACAGTGTGGCCATCTTTCAACTGGGATCTCTCACAGTAGAGTTCCAGCATTGCCTTTTCAGCATCGTCCAAGGTCATCGACTTGTCGGTGAAATAACAGCAGCTGCACTAGTTCATACATGAAGAAGATCAGCCCATGAGGACTGAGAACACACGGACGGTTTCTTCGAAGTGGACTGTCCATCGACTCAAATTAATAATAAAAACTTAGTTCCAGGCTTGCAGCTGACTGACAGCAAGATATGGATATCTTTTGCAGGCGAACTTTATCTTATACTCAGTTCCTCTGTCACGGGACATCACTCTAAGTGAAGACCCATGTGCTCTGTATGTATATATAACTTAGCAAAGATTCTCTCTTTTGATTTCAAGAATACAAATTAAGAAGTGCCTTCAAGAGGTGGTCCAGTTTGCCATTGCATTCTTACTTCTGGACAAGATTATTTCTATATGAATCAATCGAGTCGTATCCCTGGACAGAAAGAAGTACCTGTATTTGAGATGCTTGCCGAGCACTAGTTTGAAGAATGAAGTGGGAAGCTCATAATGCTGCTCCTTGGGCTTCTCCGTCGTGATAGCGATAGGCATCTCTTTCAGAGCTGCAAGGAATCGCAGAGTTTCGGACCCAGGATATGAACGGAGCAATTCATCAAACTCACCCCATACTATCAAACACACGAAGCAGCACACAGCAGTTCCAACCAATGTAAAGCTCAAAGAGCATCTCTTCCACAGAACAGATAATGCACAAGATGACACTATCAATAAAAAAGGTTCCCCTTTCATTCTTCTTGTGCTCACTCTCATCTATCCCGCTATGACACGAGTTTCATTATCAGTTTTACAAATTGCGGAGTTGAAACGACAGCAAGCGGCCAAACGAGAAAAAAACTTGAAACTTGACCATCAGCGAACAAGTTGAGGCTGAAATTCGAAGAACGCGCAGGAACAGCACGAGCTAAAGCTGAGTCGAAAAAAAAAAAAACTATAAACCGCTCATCGAACCGTTTCATCCATCAGCACTCGAGTCCAATCATCTTATATCGAGCTCAATCGTTTCGTACAAGAATCACGAATCGAGTCGACGCGAGTGGCGATAGAGAGGGAGAGAGAGAGAGTACAGTGCGCGAAGCGGAGGAGGTCGGAGAGCTGCTGGTCGGCGGAAGGGCGGTAGCCGGAGCGGAGGCGGCCGGCCAGGAGCAGGCGGGTGAGCCGCCGGATGACGGCGTCGGGCAGGAGGTTGCGCTCGAGGGAGGCGAGCACCATCTTCACCGTCGCCTCGTACGGCACCTGCATCATCTTCTCCATCGCGCCCCCACCCCTTCTCTCTCTCTTTCTCGCGACTGGTGGACTCCGTGCCTTTTTTGGTCCAATTTGTTATCCGTACATTATGAAAATCCCAGGTCGACCGCGGTTTTGATTCCCGAGAAAATGTTTGGTGACGCTCGAATTCCACCGTAGGCAAAAACGAGCGCCTCTCCATGCAACATGTGTGGAGGGGCCCCATCTGGTCATACCTCCGATTTTCACCTGGCCTGTTGAGGTTGATGTCAAGTATCTTGTTATTCAAGAGATTACGAAACGGTTTTGAAAGGCTTTCTGATGACTGGACAACATGGGGGTCTCGCTCCCCGGTGAGCGGATAGGGGTCCGGGGGCCGCCTCGGCGGGGGTCATGGGGGCAGCATCCCTAGGCCCCGGCGGGGGTCGCGGGACAGCGTCCTTAGGCCGCCAGAGACGTTTTATGTTCAGTCATAGAAGATTTATATGAGAAAGTTAAATATTTTAGACCACGTGGGTAACTTTGTAATTTGTGTCATGTAAGATTTCGCTATGTATATTTAGGACGAAATATGTCTTTAAAGAGGGAGCAGGATGTGAGAAAGAGTTGCTGTACACTTTTCTACGTTATTAGTAAAACGAATCTCATCTCTCCATGGATGTAGGTAGGCGGAACATCTCCCTTTCTGAACCATGTAAATTCTTGTGTTGTGCGAATTTTCATTACTTTATTGCATCGTTGATAGGATCGAATTTAGATACTCGACATAGCCGAGTCGACGCCCTCCGCCTCCATCTCGACTCGTTTTGCACCTCTTGATGTGGATGCCGATGCTGATGCCAACGCAATCGCCCTAGCCCTAGTCGACGCCTCCTGCCTCGACGCCTTGCAGTTGTCATTGCCATCTGACGGAGCTGTACCACGCACGTATTTGAACTGATTCAGCGTTTTATTCCCCATGTGCAGACTGTGGATGCTGTTCAAAAATGCCCTGTTTGAAAGGCATTTTGTATTGTGTTAGCATTGAGTATTCCTTTAAAGGGTGGCATTTTATTTGACTTTCAATAAAACCATTTCTCTTTGCATCTGCTGACCAATTGTGATTGTTGTGACTACTCTTGCTGCTATTGCTGCTGTTTTCCGTCTGCCCAATTTCTAGCATGGTATTGTTATCTGCACAAAAAAAGTAAAGGAGGAAGCAGAGGTAAGGGGCTTAGTTGGGTGTTCTCTCTGCGTCCGCTGACCAATTATGATTGTTGCGACTACTCCTGCTGCTATTGCTGCTCTGTGTCGTATTCACAGATTGCTTTCTGATGTCATTGTATTTTACATTCAATGTGATTAAAGTTCTAAGTTGATGTACTTTTATAACAATACTTAAATCGAATTCGTCTGTAGGACGCACTCTTTGATCCAACTTTAATTCTTAAATTGCAGTCGGAGGTTTTGTGACTGGAAGTACCGATTCATCATTGTGGACTTTCCACAGTAAGGGAATCCGTAATTATTGCGGCAATGCTCTGCCAGATGGTGTGTTTTCCTCCATCTACTTCAAGTTTGTTCTGATGTTTCTTTTGCCATCATTAGACGATGTTATAATACATTTGGGATTGCTGAAGAACCAGAGGCTGCCTGCAAATATATTGACACCTACAACTAAAGCGGCAGATCATGATGTACCTGTTACACCAGAAGAGGTTTGCTCACATTAAGCTGCTTTCAGTAGAGACTCTAGAAAAGAATGGATAGAGATGTTTAGGCTTGGTGTGTGCGTGTAGCGCGAGAGAGAGAGAGAGAGAGAGAGAGAGGGAGGGAGGGAGGAACCTGATGGAACCTGATAACTCTTAATTTAATACTCTGGTCGACCTTTTCTTGCACCTGCTTACTGAGTTAGCTTCTTATATTGCATTTACATTTTCCTATCAGATTGTTGAGGGCGGGCTAATGACTCAATATGACTACGATGAAGTCAGTGTGAAAGCATTGAGGTTGTTTGAGTATGGACAGGTGACTTCATTTTACTTTGTTGGCTGCACTTGTTTTTTTCCTTTTTTTTTCCATCACTTGGATATAAGAATCAGGAAAGTTACCTTTTACTGGTGCACCGTACTATTTCTTTCTAAAATTTTTCTTTTGGTGTATGAGACTAAACTCAAAGGAAAAGTGTCCAGAATCATGTCACGAATTTTGAACTTTCTCGCCTATCATTTTAGTGAATTTTCCCCTTCGTTGTGTCTTACATGAAATGCTTGAAACCTCAAAAAATGTGAATTGTTGTTGTCTTCTAGCTTCTTGACTATTAACTGTTGGATGAAGAGGCATGGGTACCCAAGAAATGTAAAGGTTTGGTAAATGTTGAGTTCTTCACTTCAGCGGGCATTAGTGTTGGATGTTTGTTTGTAAAACAAACAAAATAATGCTCTTTCCTTTGTCTCACATAGGAAAGTTTTGAGAAAGTAGGCCGCTTTATAACTGTGAATATCTTTTTGCTCCTTAGAGCGAAGACAATGGGGTGTGTGCTAGTCCACATAATCCGCGTGCAGGTGCGCGAATAATTGTGCGATTATTAGGCGCACTTAGCACTTTGTACGCTTGCGCAACCACGGTTTAATTAGCGCTAATCCCTTTATTTAATTTAATTTATTTCGTAAGGTTATCTCATTAATTTTTATTAGTTGAAAGGTTATTTTTTGTTTATTAAATAATTTTTGAAATTATGAAAATTCGGAATTTTATTTATATATATTTTTTATTTTATTCCGAATTTTACACGTGCTTTTCAAGACAACTTTTGAAGATTATACTTGTTCAATTTTTAATCTTTCCTGAAGGGTTGCATTTGTTCAGTTTGCAACTTCTTCCGAAGAGATCCTTGTTAACTTTGCAAACTTTCGTGAAGAATTGCCTATGTTCTTTAAGACCGATTTCTATATATGTTAGTTTTTTGGCAAGAAGAAGAACGACATCATTTCAAGTATTTTTCATGAAAAACTACGGCCATCATTTTCAATTGTTTCCCAGAGAGACCCTGGAGAAATCCTAGAATTGCTATCTAGTATTCTCATTTTGAGACTTTGTTGTATCTTGGAGGATTTTTGCCGGTGACCATTAGCAATATTGTGAGGCAAATAAATCCTTAAGAAAAGTGATATCATACCTCAAAGTCCGACTGGATTGCTCTTTTGATTCAAAGTCATTCAAATTTTACAACAATCTTAAGGAATTATTTCTGTTCAACAATGGAGTCGGAGACAATCAAAATCATGAACCAAAACATGGTCAAACTGGATCGGTTCGATGGGAACAACTACGCTTGCTAGAGGGACAAGATGATGTTCCTACTCACTGCCCTGAAGATATCTTATATTTTGGATCCAAAATTGGCGCATATTGAAGATTCGAAGCCTATTGTTGAGGAAGAACAACCAAGCGCGGAAGCCGTTGAAAGGGTTAACAAGGAAAAGAGGAAACGTGAGGAGGACGAATTGCTGTGTTGTGGACACATTCTGAATACACTGTATGATAGATTGTATGACTTATTCACTGAGATGAAGTCGGCTAGAGAAATTTGGAACGCACTAAAATTCAAATACAAAGCGGAGGAGCAAGGTACAAATAAGTATTTAATCACAAAGTATTTCTATTTCAAGTTTATTGATACTAAGCCTTTGTTGGAACAAGTCCACGAATTACAAGTGCTTGTCAACAAAATTCGTGCCCTTAAAATTGAAATTCCAGAAGCCTTTCAAGTCGGAGCAATTATTGCAAAACTGCCTCCAAGTTGGAAAGACTATGGAAAAAGGTTAATGCATAAGTGGGAGGACTTCACCTTGGAGCAAATACAAAAACATCTTTGTATTGAGGAAGAGTCACGTACACGTGATAATTCTGTTTTGTATAACTCCAAGGTAAATGCTATGGAGAGGAAAAGAAAATTCAGCCAGAACTTTAAAGTAAAGAACGGGCATATATTTAAGAAGACACACAAGAAAAAGAAGGGTTGTTGTTTTGTTTGTGGCAACCAGGGACATTATGCCAAGGACGGCATTCACCGCAATAGCATATCAAAAGACAAGAACATACTAACGGTGAAAACAGATGCAAATTTGGTTGAAAAGAACTATGTGGCCATGATTTCAACTAAGTTTTCAAATATGAACATTGTTGAAATCAATGGTTCAATGGCTATGATTTCTGAGATCAATTCTGCCACTGTCCAATGCGGTTGGTGGTTAGATTTTGGAGCGACGGTTCATGCATGCAAGGACAAATATTTGTTCAAGCAATTTGAAGAGACTGTCAACACAAATGCTCAAGAGGTCCTCATGGCGAATAATGCTCTTGCAAGGGTTGTTGACAAAGGCACAGTGGAGATAGATTTCACTTCTGGAAAGAAAATAACTCTTCTTAATGTGTTGTTTGTACCTGAAATTAGGAAAAATCCAGTTTCTATTGATTTACTTTGTAAAAGGGGTTTCGGGTTTTGTTTGAATCCGACAAGGTTATCCTGTTGAAGAATGGGCTATTTGTTGGAAAGGGCTATGCCAATGATGGCATGTATCAATTGAGTATCAATAATAATATCGCTACTTCTATTTATATTGTTGAGTCTCTATCTTTATGGCATAGTAGGTTGGCACATATCAATATTCGTTATTTAAAGAATATGAAAAGGTTAGGCTTGATAAATTTCAATGGCGAATTTGATATATGCGAAATATGTGCTAAGTCTAAATTAATTAAGAAACCATTTCTAAGTGTAAAAAGAAATTCGAGTTTGTTGAGTTTAGTACATACTGATATATGTGAATTCAATGGAATGATGACTTGTGACGGTAGAAGGTATTTCATTGCCTTTGTGGATGATTGCAGTAAGTATTTATATATTTATCTCATGAGGTCAAAGGATGAAGCATTCACCATGTTCAAGAAATATAAAGCTGAAGTAGAAAATCAATTGGAAAGGAAAATCAAAGTTCTACGTTCAAACAGAGGTGGAGAATATTTCTTAAATGAATTTTCTTTATTTTGTGAAGAACATGGTATTATTCATCAAGTTTCCGCACCATACACTCCACAATAAAATGGTATGGCTGAAAGGAAAAATCGATCTCTCGGAGAAATGATTAATTGTATGCTTTAGAATTCAAAGCTACCAATTAATCTTTGGGGAGAAGCATTGCTTACTGCATGTTATATTCATAATAGAATACCATCTAAGAGAAATAACGTGAGCCCTTATGAATTATGGAAAGGTAGAAAACCAAACATTTCATATCTTAAAGTGTGGGGGTGTTTGGCATACTACCGAATACTGGACCCTAAAAGAACTAAACTTAGTCCTAGAGCTATCAAAAGTGTCTTTATTGGATATGCTAAAAACAGTAAAGCTTATAGGCTTCTTGACTTAGAATCCAATGTCATTATAGAATCGAGAGATGTTGAATTCTTTGAGAACAAATGTTCTACAGGTTCTGAAATTATTGAAAATAATTCAAGACCTATAGAAACTCATGTAGATTCTCAAGAGAAAGGAACAAATGATTCTAGAGACATGACTAAATTGAGAAGAAGCTCTAGAGCAAGAAAATCTAAAGATTTAGGTCCAAATTATATTACTCACGGTTTCCTTATTGAAGGAGACAGAGATAATAACGTGGTAAATAAATACCCTTTAGTATTCAATTTAGAAGACGATCCTAAAAGCTTTGATGATGCTATGTCTTCTAGAGATGCTTCTTTTTGGAAAGAAACTGTAAATGATGAAATGGACTCAATTATGTCCAATAATACTTGGGTATTAGTAGATTTACCAAAAGGATCCAAGGCTATTGGTTGCAAATGGGTTTTTAGAAGAAAATATCATTTTGATGGTTCTATCCAAGCTTTTAAGGCTAGACTAGTGACCAAGGGGTATAGACAAAAAGAAGGAATAGATTATTTTGATACGTGTACTCCTGTTGCACGTATAACTTCTATTTGAATTCTGTTTGCTATGGCTTCCATTTATGATCTCTGTGTTCATCAAATGTATGTCAAGACTGCTTTCTTGAATAGAGACTTAAATGAGGAAATTTACATGGAACAACCGGAGGGTTTCGTTCTTCCTGGAAATGAAAGGAAAGTATGTAAATTGACGAAGTCTCTTTATGGGCTTAAGCAAGCTCCTAAGCAGTGGCATGAAAAATTTAATTTGGTTATATTGTCTAATGGTTTCATCCACAATAGTGCTGATAAGTGTATATACTCTAAATTCACTAAAGACTATGGTGTTTTAGTATGCTTGTATGTTGATGATATGCTTATCTTTGGAACGAATATGACCGGAATAGTTGAGACTAAGAAGTATCTAACCTCCATGTTTGAAATGAAGGATTTAGGTGAAGTAGATACTATCTTAGGTATTAAAGTTAAAAAGCATGGTGGGGGTTATTCTTTAAGCCAATGTGATTATGTTGAAAAAATGCTATATGTTGTATGTTGAAAAAATGCTAAATAAATTTCAGCATCTTGGTTTCAAGGAAATAAGTACTCCATTTGATTTCAGTATTAAGTTAAATTATAATACTGGTAAAGTGGTAGCACAACTTGAATATGCGAGTGCTATAGGGTCTTTAATGTATGGGATGCATTGTACTAGACCTGATATTGCTCATTCTGTGTGTAAGTTGAGTAGGTATACTAGTAATCCAAGTATACAACATTAGAGCGCTATTACCAAAATTTTTGATTATCTTAAGAGAACTAAAAATTTAGGACTGTTCTATAATAATTATCCGGCTGTATTGGAAGGATACACCAATGCTAGTTGGATTACAAGTGTGGGTGATAAACATTCCACTTCTGGATGGATTTTCACACTTGGCGAAGGTGCTTTTTCTTGGGCGAGCAAGAAACAAACATGTATAACTCACTCAACGATGGAATCCGAATTCGTTGCGTTAGCGGCAACTGGGAAAGAGGCTAAATGAATTAGGAATTTGTTGTTGGATATCAAATTATGGCCTAGTCCTATGCCTCCTATCTCTATTCATTGTGATAGTCTAGCTACTTTGGCAAGAGCTTATAATAGCACTTATAATGGTAAGCCTAGACATATTAGTCTAAGACATGAGTACGTGAGACAATTGATTCAAGATGGTACCATAACAATTGTCTACGTGAGGTCAAGTAATAATTTAGCTGATCCTTTTACAAAGGCTTTACCAAGAGAGATGGTAATTACGACCTCGAAAGAAATAGGGCTGAAACCCTTTAATTAAAATCACCAGTAATAGTAACCCAACCTTTTTCTAGAACATCACTAGTTACAAGGTTTAATGGGTAAGAACAAGTTACTGAATGTGATTGTTTGATACTAACGCTAGCCCTGATATGAGAAGTTAGTATCATTTGTTACGTTTTAGAGGATGAATTGAATTCTTAATGAAGTATAGTACAAACTTGTAATGTGTTAATAGTAACAGAAACACATGGTAGATATTTCACCTATATGAGTTTAGAAGTGGTGTCGCTTCTTATGAAAGTTTGGGTTACTTTCTAGAGAGCTCACGAAACAGGATCAAGCACAAGGTCATAATAGTGCGGAGTAATATAGAACTTCTCGCTAAAACAAGAGGTTAGTATATGTGCGGTACGTCCGATTCTATTATTTAAAAGTACAAGTTTAAAGCCGAGCTACTTATCCCTTTAATAGAGTTTTGAGATACTTGCACTAAGTAAAGGTTTAACTCGAAAGAGACCTTTATGCATATATATTAATCTCACCGAAATCTTGGCTGTATGGTTTTTGTTTTTAAAATTTTTTTTGAAAGTGTTTATCCATGAAATCTTTGTTTTACAAACAAAGTGGGGGATTGTTGGATGTTTGTTTGTAAAACAAACAAAATAATGCTCTTTCCTTTATCCCACATAGGAAAGTTTTAAGAAAGTAGGCCGCTTTATAATTGTGAATATCTTCTTGTTCCTTAGAGCGAAGACAATGGGGTGTGTGCTAGTCCACATAATATCTGTGACGCCCCAACCTCGGGGTCATTAACGTGACGTCCCGTTCATTATTATCTTTCGTTACACACAAGCGAAAGCATACTCGGGACCATCACATTTAAAAACAAACAGCGGGATTAAGACAAATATCATGAGCAAACCTTATGTTTATAGGACACGCAAATATATTTACAGGCCAAATTATCCAATTTTAGCCATTTATACAACAAACGCTATGGCTTGGGTGTCCTAAGCCCACTACTTCTGATTCACCGCTCCTAGCTTTCCCCGAACTCCAACATGGCTCGAACTCATCCTGTCGCTGCCGTCCGTTCGACCATCCTATGGACCTGAGGGTGGGAAAATGGGGGGGTTGAGTCGGGGAGACCCAGCAAGTAAACCTACTAATATCAAGCGAGGACGAGGGGATCGCCGTTAGCACAAGTCGGCCCTTACCGCACTCGCATTAATGGCAGATCAATAGCAAAGTTCATACAAGAGAACATCAAGCATGGTTATAACATGTGCACCTTGCCATTCAAGTCTCGATTCTACCGCCAAAACAAACTTCAAACACGAAACATGATTAAATCGAGAAATGAACCAACCACAACCAACCAAATGACCGAGAAACGGTCCAAGCAAACCGTGTCACAACGTATCACAACTTCCTTTCCCGATATTAGGAAGTTTATTTACCCAAAACTGAAATAAGAACTAGAGAGAGAAGAACGGATGGTGAGAACAACGGCCTTGGGGTCTCGGTGGCCTTTTCTTTTCTCTCCCACGGCTTTCTTTCTCTCTTGGTTTTCTCTCGGCAACTCACGATGTCGCCCTTTCTTTTCTTTCCCTTAGCTTTTTCTCTCTTAGTTTTCTCTCTCTCTTTCTCTTTCTCTCTCTCCCTCACGGCTACTCTCCTTCTCTCTCTCTCTCTTGGCCGAATGGCCCTTCTTTCTATTTATAGGGAGGGGAAACTTAGGGCCAAAGAAAAGGATGATGTAAGCGCTTATGTCATCGGGGCGCGTGAGGTCATCGCGCGTGTCATTGAGGCAATGAGGTAAGCGCTTACCTCACATGGCTATCATTAAGAACCACCAAAGTCAAGAATAATAATGGCCCATTTAATGCATGTCATCATGAAGGGCCATCAAAGTCAAGACTAATTAATGAGACTTCTTGAACAAGCTTCATTCTTGGCCAATCATTTTCAAGTTTATTCTTTATTTCGTTTCCCCTTGGTCCGACCTCCGAAAAATGCATAAAATATCTCATTTGAAAGCTTGGAACGTGTACTTTAAATCACCAGAAGACACCAAGTCCAAATTCCAACTTTCTCATATAG
The DNA here is from genome assembly GCA_024733475.1 of Syzygium grande. Lineage (NCBI taxonomy): Eukaryota > Viridiplantae > Streptophyta > Magnoliopsida > Myrtales > Myrtaceae > Syzygium > Syzygium grande. The sequence goes on along the minus strand of JAMXDD010000008.1, from coordinate 34,835,359 downwards.
AAAATGGTAAATCTTTGAAATCTAGAAAAACCGAATAGTTTTGCACTGTTCACGAAATCGAACTTAAAATCATAGTAAATGAACTCCAAAAATTCTCAAATTCGGATATGTCATAAACAAGACCTTAATAAACATTTTTCATGAGAACACAAAATCTAAATCTCTCTGTAAACACCATTTTCAGTCACTCAAATACAGACTAAAAATAGTTCACTGGAACAGTATTTTTGTTTCTCAAAATAAGCTCTGTCCAGCATGCAAATCATCTCAGAAAATTCCCAAATTTACACACGTTATAGAAAGGGAAGTTTTCAACAACTTTTGTGAAGGAAAATTTTCCAAACTTGGCCCAGAAAAGCCTGTAGAAAATCAAGACGGTGTAAACATCACCGAAATTCCCATTCCGGGCAGTTTCACGCAGTCTGAAAATCAGGCCATCGTACCACTCATATCAACTCCAAAAATTCTGAAATTAAATCATGTAAAACTTCAAAATGTTTGAAACAACTTTTCAGGAGAAAGCATTTGGAAATTCGGATCACCAAAGTCTCCCCAAAAATAACAAAACGAAAGGGTACAAATGATCCGAAAACTAGGTTTTCCAAAACAAGAGAAAACAATTTAGTTCTGATTGGAAAACCGCCAAACTTAAACTATAGCCAATTCCCAGGGATTGAAATTGAGGATATTACCATTTACCTACGGCTTCCCAAGCCCCAAAAATCGGGATGTGACAATACCCGCGTGTGGGTGCGCAAATAATTGCATGATTATTAGGCGCACTTAGCATTTTGCACGCTTGCGCGACTGCGGTTTAATTAGCACTAATCCATTTATTTTATTTTATTTTATTTCGTAAGGTTATCTCATTAATCTTTATTAGTTGAAAGGTTGTTTTTTGTTTATTAAATAATTTTTGAAATTATGAAAATTCGGAATTTTATTTATACATATTTTTATTTTATTCCAAATTTTACATGTGTCTTTTCAAGACAACTTTTGAAGATTATACTTGTTCAGTTTTTAATCTTTCCCGAAGGGTTGCATTTGTTCAGTTTGCAACTTCTTCCGAAGAGATATCTTATTAACTTTGCAACCTTTCGTGAAGAGTTGCCTATGTTCTTTAAGATCGATTTCTATATATATATTAGTTTTTCGGCAAGAAGAAGAACGACATCATTTCAAGTATTTTTCAAGAAAAACTACGGCCATCATTTTCAATTGTTTCCCAGAGAGACCCTGGAGAAATCTTAGAATTAATTGCTATTTAGTATTCTCATTTTGAGATTTTGTTGTATCCTGGGGGATTTTTACCGGTGACCATTAGCAACATTATGGGGTAAATAAATCCTTAATGAAAGTGATATCACGCCTCAAAGTTCGACTCGATTGCTCTTTTGATTCGAAGTTATTCAAATTTTACAACAATTAGTATTTAGTCTTCATTTCAGAAGTACTGTAAGTGGCCACATGATGATATTCAAAGGTTGGCAGGATTGGGCTTCTGGCACTAACATTTTATTTGTTGATGGGAGAAGTCTTAGCCCCAGTACTGTTTCCATCACGAATTTTTTGGCTGCAAATATACGCACAATTTTAGAATACGTGTTCCTTCTGATGCTGATGCGATGCGATGTCCCATTTGATGATTATAATTTCCTTACTTAATGCATGTGGAGAGGGCGTTTTGCGTGTATAGTTGGGAACTAGTTGAACGAAGGTTCGGATGCCCATAATATACAAGAAAAAGAAAATAATTTCCGCTGGGAGGTGATTGCCTATCAGTGCCGAGTTTTTGCCTGTGTGTTTTCATGTGAATGTTTGGGTTCTAGTCACAAATATTTCAAACGGAAATGCCACTGTTAATGTTATCTTAACAATCATATTCAGTCTTTACAATCTAACACAACTGCTTACTAAAAGTGGAAGTGCTGTCCACCTTTGCAGCGTGTCGCTTCAGAGCATGGCCTCATGTTGATTAGGGGTGATTAGTTTTAGAGTGGTTCGGTTCTAGATCTAGAACTTGAAACCGATCCTGTTATAACCGGTTCTTAGTTTTTGGAACTTAGAACCTATCATGTATTCATGTTTGCCCTGGACCCTATTTTGGAACTTACCCCGTTTTTTGGTCGGGTTTCATGGTCTACCCAAAAACCTTTTTTTTAATTCCTTTTTTTGGTTTCATTTTTTCCCGGTAGCAAATAGGAAAACTTATAACTCAAATCAAAGGTTATAAGTTTGATTGTGCAAACAATCTTAAGAATTCATACAAAAGCATATTATCTTAATCCTAATAATTTAATGGACATGATAAAATAATATAGATTTCAGTTGGATATGTAGTTTTTTCGTTACAGAACAAAAATTTTAAGAAAAAGGAAATTACTCTATATAATGCTTGCAAGTCCTTGAGTTATAGTATTTGCAAATATGATTACCTCCATCATCTTTTTTGATATGATGCTTTGAATTCTGGCCATATAAAATTACAAGTGAACCTTCATATAAAATCGGTTCCAAAACCAGTCCGGGTGAGTTTTTACGTGAAACCAGACACCGGACCGATTCTAACCGGTTCTCGAACCGGTTTAAACTAGAACCGATTCTCGAACCTGTTTTTGGGTAGGTCGGTCTAGTTTTTGAGTAAACCTGGTTTGGTTGTACACCCCTTATATTGGTGGATACAAAGTTGAAACATTATGCTTGTATGATTGGTAGGTACATTTCTCCTGAGCATGTACCGGTGCAGTATGGTGGCTTGAGTGTAGATTATTGTGATTGCGATCCCGAATTTACTATTTCCGACCCTGAAATTGAGATGACAGTTAAGCTGGGGACCAAACAAATTGTGGAAATCATAAGCTCTGAGGTATAAACAGATATTTTCATTCAATCTTATGCTTGAATTTTGCTTGTTATGGATATTATTTTTCTAATTCTACGTCCTACAAAATGTGATAAGAAAAATTAATAGATGGATTACTTTGTACTAGTGTTAGTGATTGAGATGCTTCCAAATGCAGAAATGTGTCATCACTTGGGAGTGCCGTGTTGGGTGGGAAGTCGGTTATGGTGCTGAGTTTGTGCCTAATTCCGCTGAATAGCAATTTCCTATAACTTCGTCTCCCTCACACCGCATCGACGCCGACGTCGCCTCTGACGAGCAACACCCTAGAAAATATTGCATAACTTTTATGATTCCATAGTGGAATAATCCCAGCCTTGAGATCGTGACACGTGTCCAAGGGGAATCATCCTATTAGGAAGGCTCAACGGTCTCTCACTCCCATGGCACAACTGCAGCTGGGGAGAAAATTTTTGAAAAAAAGACAAGCTCTCTCTTTCTGCACTCTCTTTCTTTCTCTCTTTTGCGCTCCCCATCCAATTTCTAGATGTGCAATTCTCTCTACACTCCGTCTCCCTCACGCCATGCCGACGAAGATGGCGACGCCGCCTCCGACGAGTGATGCCCTAGAAAATATTTCATACCTCTTGCGATTCCACTGTGGAATAATCCCGACCTTAAGGTTGCGAGACATGTCCGAGGGGACCCACCATGTTAGGAAGGTTCCACAGTCTCCCATTCACACGGCATAGTTGCAGCTAGGGAGAAATTTTTTGAAAAAAAGGCAAGCTCCCTCCCTCCCTCTCTCTCTCTCTCTCTCTCTCTCTCTCTCTCTCTCTCTCTCTCTCTCCCATCAATTTCTCTCTCTGCAATTCTCTTTGCACTCTGTCTCCCCCCCATCCAATTTGTGCCTACAATTCTCTTGCGAAGTCGCCTTTGACTAGCGACGCCCTAAAAAATATTGCATACCTCTTGTGATTCTACTGTGGAATAGTCTCACTTCTGAGGTCACGACACATGTCTAAGGGGACCCACCATGTAAAGAAGGCTCCACGGTCTCCCACTCCCACGGCACAGCTGCAGTTGGGGAGAAAATTTTTGAAAAAAAAGGCAAGCTCCCTCTCTCTCCACTTTCTCTCTCTCTTTTTTAGGCTCTCCACCTAATTTTCAGATCTGCAATTCTCTCTGCACTTCTTCTCCCTCACGCCGCGCCGATACCGCCTTCGACGAGCGATGTCCTAGAAAATATTGCATACCTTTTATGATTTTACTGTGGAATAATCCCAGCCCTGAGGTCGCGACACGTGGCCGAGCGGACCCACCGTGTCGGGAAGGTTTTATGATCTCCCACGACACAGCTGCAATTCTCCAGATCTGCAATTCTCTCTAGATTCCACCTCCCTCACGCCGCGCCGACGTTACCTCCGATGAGACACACACTATAAAATATTGCATACCTACTGCGATTCCACCGTGGAATAATCCTAGTCCTGAGGTCGCGACATGTGTCCGAGGGGATCCACCATGTCAAAAAGGCTCGACAGTCTCCTACTCCCATGGTACAGTTGCAGCTAGGGAGAAAATTTCTGAAAAGAAGGCAAGCTCCCCCTTTCTCCACTCTCTTTCTTTCTGTTTCGCACTCCCCATCCAATTTTTAGATTTGCAATTCTCTTTGCACTCTGTCTCCCTCATGACGAGCAACACTCTAGATAATATTGCATACCTCTTGTGATTCCACCGTGAAATAATCGTAACCCTCAGGTCGTGACACGTGTCTAAGGGGACCCACTGTATCAGGAAGGCTCCACGGTCTCCCACTCCACGGTCTCCCGCTCCCATGGCATAGCTGCAGCTGGGGAGAAAATTTTTGAAAAAAAGGCAAGCTCCCTCTTTCTCCACTCTCTCTCTTTCTCTTATGCTCCCCATCCAATTTCCAAATCTGCATTTCTCTCTGCACTTCGTCTCCCTCACGCCGTACCGATGCTGACGCCACCTCCGATGAGCGACGCTCTAGAAAATATTGCATACTTTTTATGATTCTACCGTGAAATAATCCCAGCCCTAAGGTTACGACACATGTTTGAGCGGACCCATCGTGTTAGGAAGCCTCCATGGTATCCCACTTCCACGGCACAGTTGCAGCTGGAGAGAAAATTTTTGAAAAAAAAGGTAAGTTCCCTCTCTCTACTCTCTATTTTGTTCTATCCATCCAATTTCCAGATCTACAATTTTCTCTACGCTTCGTGTCCCTCACACCACACCGACGCCGCCTCCAACGAGTGATGCCCTAGAAAATATTACATACTTCTTGTGATTCCACCATGGAATATTCCCAACTCTAAGGTTACGACACGTGTTCGAGGGGATTCATTGTATCAGGAAAGCTCCACGGTGTCCCACTCCTACGGTACAGCTGCAGCTGGGGAGACAATTTTTGAAAAAAAAAGGCAAACTCCCTCTCTCTCTACTTTCTCTCTCTCTCTTTTGTGCTCTGCATCCAATTTCCAGATCTGCAATTCTCTCTGAACTCTGTCTCCCTCACGCCGCGTCGACACCGCCTCCAACGAGCGACGTCCTAGAAAATATTGCATACCTCTTATGATTCTACCATAGAATAATCCCAACCCTGAGGTTGCGACACTTGTTCGAGGGGACCCAATGTGTCAGGAAGGCTCCACGGTCACCCATTCCTATGGCACAGCTGCAGCTAGGGAGAAAGTTTTTGGAAAAAAGGGCAAGCTCCCTCTCTCTCCACTCCCTCTTTCTTTCGCGCTTCCCATCCATTTTCCAGATCTCTCGCTGCACTCCGTCTCCCTCATGCCGCATTGACGCCGATGCTGACACTGCCTTCGATGAGCGACACCCTAGAAAATATTGCATACCTCTTGTGATTCCATCGTGGAATAATCCCAGTCTTGAGATCATGACAGGTGTTCGAGGGGACCCACCGTGTCAGGAAGGCTCCATGGTCTCCCACTCCCATGACACAATTGCAGCTAGGGAAAATTTTTTTTTAAAAAAAGGCAAGCTCCCTCTCTCTCCGCTTTCTCTCTCTCTCTCTCTCTCTCTCTCTCTCTCTCTCTCTCTCTCTCTCTCTCTCTCCTTCCCATCCAATTTCTAGATCTGCAATTCTCTCTCCACTCCATCTCCCTCATGCCGCGCCGACGCCACCTTCGATGAGCGACGCCCTAGAAAATATTACATACCTTTTGTGATTCCACCATGGAATAATCCCAGCCTTGAGATCGCAACACATGTCCGATGCAACCCACCGTGTCAGGAACGCTCCATGGTCTCCTACTCCCACGGCACAGTTGCAATTGGGGGGAAAAGTTTTGAAAAAAAAGCAAGCTCTCTCTCTCTCTCTCTCTCTCTCTCTCTCTATCTCTCTCATGCTCCCCATCCAATTTCCAAATATACAATTCTCTCTGCACTCCGTCTCCCTTACGCCATGCCGATGCCAATGCCGACGCCACCTCCAACGAGCGACTCCCTAGCCTTTGCTTTTGACGAACGATGCCCTAGCCTCTGCCTTCGCCTCCGCCTCCGCCTTCGCCCTAGCCTTCGATGCCGACGCCGACACCGACGACGCCTCCATCTTAGCCATTGCACAGCGCCTCTTAGCCATTGCGCCTGGTGGCGCCCTAGGTGCTTGATGCTGATGGCCCGAAGCCCGGCGTCGGCACCTGGCTGCTGCCCCGGTGTGATGCCTAGCCCGCCACCCGCCTAACCCACCTAGCAACGACCTTGCCTCTGACGAACGAGGTTCGCTATTGCCCACGAGCTATGTCTGTTGCCTCCCACGAGTTGTCGCCTCCTACAAGTAAGGTCTGCTACCTCCGATGAGCGAGATCTGTCTCCTCTCACCGACACCTTGCCCTAACCTCCACCTTAGCTCCAATGCCGACGCCGACACCAACGCCGTCACCCGATGCCCTAGCCGCTGCATGCCTCGATGCCCTATGATTCTCAACGCAGTTGACGAACCACGTTGCTGCACGCCTCTGCCTTCGCCATAGTCTCGAGAGAGGTACAAATGTACTCCATTTGATTTCTTTCTCATGCCAGAACTGAATTTGTTACTGCCCTGTACATCGATGTGTTCTTATTATTAGTATAGAGTAGATGTCAAATTGATGTGTTCTTATTATTAGTGTAGAGTAGATGTCTTGACATTTCTAACAATAAGTCAGCATGGACTGAGCTGCCGATAACTAGTATTCATTTATACTTTCTTGGTGCTGAATGGGTCGATATTTGCCCCTTAGCTTGCTGCTCACCCCGTCTTTGAAGAAATGCCTAAGCCAAATCTGTTGAGTGTTTGAGGTTTTAACGTTGCTAGATTGAATGGACCAAGTAGATACGATAGTGCTAGCGTAACTTGATACATCAAAATGAATGGCGTGCTATACTTTATTAGGTGGCTTCAAAGCGAATGGTGTGCTACATCGCATGAAGCGTCACTCGTTGTTCAATGTTTAAGCTCCTTAGAATGAATGGTAGTGCATCACATTTCAGCCCTTTGCATTAAATCGATGTCACCTGTGAATCAATGTCATACTTCATGCTCATTTTATCATGATGGCAGTTTTTTCGGATATTATCATATCTAACTTTCCATATATGGCAGTGGCTTGCTCATATACATAAATTTTCCATAGATGACAACCTCCATTTTAAAAAAAAAAGCTCAGCTGTGTTACATATATGTATTGTGCGTGCATAGTTTCTACATTATAGTTTTGGATGTCTTTTCTGATAAAGAACTCTACATTATAGTTTTCTGAGCATATACATGAGTTTGGACATCCGTAACAATTAATATACATCTATTTCTTATCAAGTAGGGTCATTACTGAACTTAAACCTGATGGAATTATCTTTCAAGCTTGCTGGTCGGGACTGTTTTGGTGCATTTCAATCCCAATTTGGTATTAATTTGAGTGCAAATTTATCGGATGGCTGAATCAAAAATAATTCTTTGCTCATACTATGTGAAATGTATATTTCTTAAACCACCACGTTAATAACGTTTTGTTCTTTTAGTTACAGCATGAAACTTCCCATTTTGTACATGTAATGCGTGATATGGAAAAAGATTATGAGTTAATGGTAGGACTGGTTCTTCCAAATGAACTTGAAGCATACCATAAGTATGTGGCCTATGCAATCGGCAAAGGATTTGGGGTGAGAAAGGGCAATATGTTTAAAAATGGTAAGAGAGAATTAACTCGACGGACTTTTGTGTGCCATTGTGAGGGGCATTTTGTAAGCTCATCTAATCAAGAAAAGAAATTTGAGTGGTATGAAGTTAGATGTGACTGTCCTGCTTGTATCAAATTTAAGGTTAACAATGGTGTCTATGAAGTCATGAAGCATATTTCTGAGCATAATCATGCTTTTATTTTGGATGATCAAAAGCATTTTATTAGATGTGGAAGAATCATGTTTGATACTTGTAAGAGTGTCTTAGTTGATATGAGTAAAGCCGGCATTGGGGGATTACGGCGTATAGGTATTTAGCAAATGAAGTAGGAGGACGCAAAAACTTGGCTTTTAACCTGCGTCATTGTCAAAATTATTTGCAAATGAAAAGATTCGATGGTATAAGTGGGGGAGATTGTCAAAGTGTTTTAAATCATTTTCATCTTATGCAAATCCAAAATACAATGTTTTCATACGCTGTATAGGTAGATCAAGATGGTAGAATGACAAATTTATTTTGGAGAGATAGCATATCGAAATTTGGTTATGACTGCTTTTGTGATGTGCTAGTGTTTGATACCATATATCGTACCAACAAATATAACATGGTATGTACACCATTTGTTGGGATTAATCACCATTGGAAGAATGTTTTGTTCAATTGTGCATTTTTGTTGGACGAGACTGTAGAATCATTTATATGGTAATTTGAGGCTTTTTGAAGTATATAGGAAATAAGGCTTCGAAAACCATATTCACTGATCAAGACCAAGCCATGGCAAAAGTCATTAGAACGGTATTTTTGAATACACAACACCGTTTATGTACTTAGCACATCAGGAAAAATGCCAACCCAAACATCCCACATTTTTATCATAAGCCGGGTTTTAAGGATACATATTTCTTAGAATTTCAATTTGTACATTGGAGGAAAATTTGAAAAACTTGAAGGGGATAGGATCTGTGAATAACACTTGGCTTAGGAGATTATACAACATTAGACACAAATGGAGTTCAGCTTTTAGTCGTGACATTTTTACATGTAGTATAAGATCCAGTCAAATGAGTGAGAGCATCAATAATATCTTCCAACGTATGTCGACAAAGACATTGGCGCTTGTAGAGTTTGTCCACCACTATGAACAACAAGTGAAGCACATGAGAAAAATTGAAACTTAAGATGATTACAGTAGTCGAGGGAATCCCAAATTGGCGATTTGGATAATGACATCTTGATGCATGCTGCTTCAATGTATACCCGTACCATTTTTAAATGGTTCAATGATAAATTCATGTAAAGTGTCTCTTAATGTATTTCAAGTGAAGTATTTGATGGATTGGTTTATTTTTTTACTCTCGAGTTAAACTTGAAGTTAAATGGGAGTGGAAATGTTGTCAAATTTGAATTAAAGACTCTTGAATGGATTGCAAATTATTTGAATTAAAAGAATGGTTGTGTTGTCATGCCTTAAAAGTGTTGAGTGCGAAATAATCGGTTACAGGTATTCCATCTCCCTATATTTTGAAAAGATGGACTAAAGGTGCCAAACAAGGGATTGTGAATGATGAATCTCATGCAATGGTACTGGGTTCATCTAAATTTAATCGATTTTCCAAGTTAATGCATCAATCCTTTGAACTGATGAGTTTGGGAACCAAAGATGCAAATACTATGAGAATAGCGACGGAGAACATGGAAAAAACAAAGGCTAAACTTTTATCATATGATGTTAGTGATGATGATGATAATGAGGCTTCTTTGTGCGAGATTTCAGTATTGGACCCCCATCGAAGGAAAGCAAAGGAAATAAGTTATGGGAGGCTTGAAAGCTCAAGTGAGAAAAAGAAGAAAAAATTTAAAGGAGCACCTCCAACACGAATAGAAAGTCATGGTGAGTGGCATATTATTCTACTTAATATGATTAGTTAAATTTATTGCTTATGTCACATGATGCCAATAACATATTTATTACTTTGTAGTGTAGAGTTGGTTGTTCAAACAACACAAGATGGAACTCATTTCCCAAATTATTTGCATAATTCAAATCAGTTTCAAAGTGCCTTTTATCCTAGCAATATTGGTGGTTCTAGAGTAAATCTAAATTTTCATAATTAGGTATGTCGTTCTTAGTCTTCCATTTGTATTTACATTTTACTAATTTGGTCAATTTTTATATATGGATGCAGCAACCACAATACATCATGTCGCCGAGGATTATGAGTGGATTTTGCCCATTCCCTAGTCAGGTATTTAATAGTTGAACTTATCATATACATGAATGAGAATAATCTTGGAAAACAAATTAGTAGTGACAAATTTATTATATGTAGATGCAATCACTATACACCATGCCGCCAGGGATTATGAATGGAATTTCCCTATTCACTAGTTAAGTGCTTATTATGAAATCATTTTAGATCCTAGTGTTATTTCATCTTATTGTTACCATTTTAATATTTATTGTTAATGGTTTCTTCTGCATAGATGTTGGAATATCATAATAAATCTCATGGAACCATTTTGAGTCAGGTACAACTTGCTTTTTTTTCTCATGGGGTGATTTGAGACATTTATCTTGGCATTTGTTTAGTAAAATGTAAATAAATTGGTAATTTTTTTGTGCAGGGTTCATCAAACTCTTTTCAACATCTTAGGGGGAATGAGTTGAACGATTATGAAGGAACACATATCAATTGGCCGAAGTAACACATAATTCTGTCTCTCTCTAGGAGGAGGAATTCTCTCTCTCTTTTTTGTATAGGCTGGAATTTATGGCTCGCTGTGGATGAGCTCGACTTCGATTCCTGCCACTTCTCGTCAAGAAGAGGTAAAAGAGATTGATCTTGAAATTTGAAGCAGTTACCCTTGGATTGGTAATAGGGGTCATCTAAATTATTAATGTTACTGGAGTTGTTATTGTGATATTTTCCTTTCTGTGAACGGACTTCACTTCGTTGTAGACATTTGGATAATTCGTCCTTGCTGTTAACTCTAAATGTTTGAAGCATTTCCATGGCTAATTGAAGAGAGACTTCTCTTTGGACATGGAATCTCCATCTCTATTATCGTTGGATAGTATACAGCCGTGGATTTACTTTTGTTAATTTATATGTAATTATAGGATACTGTTCTGGAGCTGGAGTTCGAAGGTGTGAGAAAGCAACTACAAGTACAAGTTTGTAAATCTTAAAGCCTCTTGAGAAATTTTGGTATTTGGTCTTTTTAAGACTTAGCATGTACGTACACCAAGGCCGGTTGCATCAAGGCTTGCTGCACATACCCATTTGCTTACTGATCAGGTAACAGATTGAAAGTTTAATTTTAGATCGTGATGTCTTTTTTCCTCTGGTATATTTTCATTCACGACATTTTTGTCACATGACAGCGTGTACTTGATGCACTTTTCCCTTCCATTCTTGGGGGAACCTGTGCTATTCTCGGGGCATTTGGTTGGGGAAAAACTGTTATCAGTCATGCTCTTTCCAAGGTGATCTTCATTGAAATTGTATATGTAGTTTAATTGTATTGCTGATGCTATTACTTATTGACTTTTTATACTTTTGACTCATTGAAATGAGAAATGAGGTAACAACCCTTCATCATCTTTCGTGCTTATCTCTTGTTACAACTTCGTTTTTTGCCGCTTCAGAGCATGTTCTTTGTGTAATTACTTTTGCTGTTTGAATGTTCATGACTTCCTAGTCCTGCCATTGTTTGTTTTTGCTTCAAATATGTGCTTCTTGTAATTGCTTGTGTTGTTTGAATATTCTTGACTTCCTAGTCTTGCCACTGTTGTTGCTTTGAAGGGATATGCGGTTTCAGCTACATGCATGTGGCGCATCCTTTGTATTTCGATGGATCCATCAAATTCTTGCTGTTTTTTTCTCTTTGGGGGTTGTTGGGGGTTGTCTGGAAAGAGTTTGGTGATTAAGACTTGAGTAGTCTTATGTTACCCAAGCTTTAGCATTGAAGAAATATGAAAACACTTTTGAATCTCTATGGCTGGATTGTGTTCTGTTTATGATGCGTGAGGACCGAAAGAACTCATGGGGCAGAGGGGTCGACATTTTCAAATTTAGCTTACGTTCAAACCAGAGGTGTAAACATTATCCAAATAGTCAGTAGTCAATTTAACAGGAAACATATTATAACCAATGTCCTAACAATTTCTATTGACACAATCTGTTTAATTTAGTAGCTAACAAGAGTTGGTTTCTACTAGTTGCCGAATCAATTGCAAGGCATCCCTTTAATTGAGCATGTTACCAAAATATCGAGCAGATGTGGTAGTTTAAATTGTAAAATCAACAGAGCACTGAAATGTGACGTACACAGTCATGGGTTTTGTTTGAGTAGTTTTTACTGCGAACATGCGCGTTTGTCGGCCATTGTTTTAGAATTTTGCCCTGGGGACTATATTTTAACTGTTGGCATTAGGTAAAGCAATCTTCTAAGCCTTAATATAGGCATGGGCAGGTATCCTGATATTTGAGTAAATGGAGTGTGATAAGACGATACCTCACCTTCCTCACAGCTTAACTTTATGGTTGGCTAATCCTTTAATGAGATATTAGAGCATTTGCTTTTGAGGTTTTTGTGTTGGCATGTTATCTTTCAAGAGCCTCTTGTACTAGCTTTCGTTTGTGTTCACATTTAATTGGCCTTCTCTTATCTGGTGAAAGTTTTCCTTTTCGTAGGTTGTAATGTGGATGATGTTGCTTCTCTTATTTCTTGGGTGCTTTTTTCCCTTTTAACTTGTCATTCAGCTGTTTGGGGTACTTGGGGTTTTGGTTGTTTGGGTGGCGTTTTGGTGTGGGGGAAATTAAGCATCATTAGCTGTTCTTGATTTTGGTGTGGGTATGCGTGTATGCAGAGGAGGCGGAGGGGAGGATGTGCCAGTCCCAGAGCCACGGCTTCAAAGGGTCTTGCGTCAGCAGCCACAACTGCGTCCTAGTCTGCCGCAACGAGGGCTACCCCGGAGGCCACTGCCGTGGCCTCCGGCACCTGGCTCTATGGCTTAAAATTCTTGATATCGAGTCAATTCCACGATTTTTGAACATAGCCAATGTGCCCTGGCTACATGACTTAAAATTAATAATTACTTGTATATATGTAGTGAAAAGTAATGGTTTACACTGATTAATAAACAAGGATAGAGCTGAGAGCTCTATCTGTATAGTTTGAACTTCTACGTGCAGTATTTATCAGGAGAACTTGTTGGTGCCTCTATTCTCTAAAGTTTCTCATGAAAATTGATCACTATTGCATAGCTATTGCCTGTATGTTAACACCCATGCGGAAGGGTTCCTGTTTTTTGTGGATTTTGGTCATATTTGGCATGTGGTTCCGTGAATATAGGTATACCCAAACACGAGATCTGCACTTCTGGATATAATCAGAACTCCTGGGTTTCGAGGATTGTATGCTGGAATATCTCCAACGGTTATCGAGATTGTTCCGTATGCTGGCCTGCAGTTTGGCACATACGATACATTTAAGCTTGGCCCCATTGCCTACTTATGACTTTGTGCAATACCTGGCCCCACTGCCAACACTCCTGGAGGGATTGACAAGTTTGGTCTAGAAAATTCTAGCAATGCACAATTCACAGAGGCGAAAATTATAATTAATGTGCTTATAACTGTTGGCCATGGAGGCTCTTGATCAGACCGAAGGTCTAGCGAAAAAATATGCATAAACCTTAAAATTTTCGGAGTTAGTTTTACATCCCCGATGTGTCAAAGAAAAGATCGTTTTATAAATGTAAACCATACAAAAATTCTCTCGACGTCAACAAACATGCCGGAAACAGACGTGTACACTGATATGATGACTATGAAGACAACTCTGCTCGGTGTAAAAAGTGTTTCTGTCATTTCATTATCTCTCATTTGACGAAAATTGCATGGTGATACACGAGGTCAGCTTCAAAGTCCACGGGGATCGTCGACTGTCCTTATTGGCACTCCCTTTACTGCTGTCTTCTGGAGGCAGTGACACAAATTGCAGGATCTTCTGAACATGTGCGACATCTACCCGAAACTTTTCGGCAATCTGCAAGATGTCCGTGGGGCCACTATGATCATCAGCTTTCCCTTGATGCAAGAGGATGATTTGGCCTACCTGTGCTACAATGAGAGTTCCCTTGGACCGGCCGCTCCTCATATCGACCAGAATCTGATTTCGTGTTTCGCAGTTTTGGCATTGGCCTATTGTACTTTTCCACCACGAAGGCATGTATGCATATTTTAAGGAAGATTGTAGTGAAGTTGCAAAATCAACGCAGGGGAAGAACAAACTTGAGATAAATATATTATGTGATAGTAGAATGTACAACAAGATAAGGTAGGCTGTGTGTCAATTCAAAAGAAGAAAATTTAAGCAATTTGTATCGCATTAAGAGAAAGCAGGAATGCTGTGATGCAAGAAAATGGTCAAAGAGGTTCATTTCTGTTTTCTTTTTACTGAGTAGAAAAGCACGACTCCAGAGATGTATGAAACCAACGAGTAAATATTTTATGCTCGATCTCTCAAAGGAAGTTGGAGCCTCACAAGCATCATCAGCCTCATATTTTTTGGCAAATTCATGAGTCAGATATAGCTAATCTCTTGCAGATTAGTTCCAAACGACATATTTATTATCCTAAGTACATGTCCATAACCAAAGTGTAGAAATGGATAGTGAACTAGGCCGGCCGGGGCGACCGGATGGAGGATTGAGGGGGGCAGGAAAAAAAAGAAAATAAATAAATAAAAATTCAAAAAATATTAAAATATTATTAAAAGTTATTCATATCAACCCTGGTGATTGCTTGCCGGCTAGCCAGTGTCCACGTCATCAAAATCCGGCCAAAATTGGCTAGTAGGACTGAATTGGCACAAAGACAAAAAGGTTTAGAATTGAGTTGGTACCAATATAAAAGGTTTAGGACTGGATTAGCACAAAAAAAGGTTTAGGACTGAATTGACATTAAATAAAGATTTAGGACTAAATTGCGCAAATACAGAAGATTTAAGACATTTTTTCTGTAAGTATCTCAAAGGATTGCTTAACTCCAATGTTGCGTAGTAAATAAATCTAGAAAGATACAAATAAACCATGAACTCTGATACAAAGTGGAGTTTGTGCTCTAATATATGTAAGAATTTTGAGTAACTGCAATAATAGATATTATGGTTTGGAATGAACCGATTCAAAGACCTCAGAATACCTTCTAGCATCTCCAAGTTGCTTGAAAACTCCAAATGAAATCAACTGGGCAAAAAATGTTCACAGTTTGATCTTCCATGGAAACAAAGAGCAGACAAAAGGTGCCACATATGAGATGATGTCCAATAAAACACAATTATTTCCAAGTGCTTATTTCTCATGAACAACATCGTTATGCGCGGTTTGAGCGATGCTTTACTTCGAAGGAAAACACCATGAAGACTTGCGGTTTTGAGAAGCCATACGAGGTAGGTAAGTTTAGAGACAACATTAGAAAAAGCTTGTTATTCGGTGCTGAAATTGACATAAGCAACGTGCTTTTCACCACTTTGATAGTTACAGACTATGGTTGTAAGTAAAAAAAAAAGCACATGTAAAGATGTTTAGAAAGAAGTTTTAGATAAGGACATGAAATTAGAGGTGATCGGTTTCAGGAAGTCTAGTTTGATTCCCGAATGTGCCAATGAAATCGGTGGCATGTTCTTTATTTATTTATTTTTATTTGTCATTATATTCTCTTGTTAAATCACATTTGCTTTTTGTTTGGGGGGTTAAGTGTAAGGTCGCCAATAGTTGAGGGGTAAAGTGCAAAGTGTTTCCTTATCCTTGTATTAATAGGCACCTAATGCTTTTCTACTAGATTATTAGTTTGAAGATGAGAACCTTCTTTAGATTAACAAGAACGGTAAGAGCACCTTCTTTCCTAATCTTCTTTAATTTAAAGTTTAATTTTACTTCCAAGCATAAAATGGGCACACCCCCTTTAACTCTCTGTCCATGACATCACCTTATGGGTCATATGTGCACATGCAATAAAATGTTAAGGAATCCAAACGCTTCAGACAAGGGCAAACCCAAAGAGGCTAAAGCCAATCTTGAAAACACAAGCCTCATGTTAAAAGGCAAAAAAAGAAGAATAGGACGGGATTGAGTAATAAAGAGGTTATGTGAAAGGTAGAGAGATTATGTAAACCTTAGGTAAATCGGTCCTGCTCGAGTGGTCCGGTTCGGGTGGTTTGAGAAAAAAAAATATTTTCACCGATCACGAAAATATTTAGGTTTAAAGTGTTGTCGATAATAAAAATATTTTTCGTTGGTTAATTATTTTAAGGAATACAAACAATCATTTTTTTGAAAAATTCTTTACAAATCTTTCGATTTCCACGAAACTAATTGAGCCTAATCTCAAATAAGGGTTCGAGCTCACTGACCGGTTTGTACGTGAGACTCGCGTGCGTATTTCCTTTTTTTCTTTGATTATCTCATTGCTAATTTAGGCGGAAAGCAATTTTGACCCGAATATCCTGAATTTATCCAATTTGGAGGAACCCCAATTCCCTCAATATTGATCAAGGGGCAAACCTGTTACTAATCGTCGGTAAATTTTACCCAAACGATCTAAACATTCTTTTGAATTCTTAAGGAATGGAGCCTATTTTTAAAGCAATTATCCCTTGATCGCGGTAATTTTTCCTTAAATCAATTGCAAAATTCACAATCATAGATTAGCGACCGGCCTCAAATTTACCAATTTAAGACGACGCAATCCGACGGTCGAGATTTTTTTCAATTACGAAATCGAACGGTCGTGCCATGCGCACGGCGCGCCGATCCGGCGAGAGGGTCCACCGGAACTTTAGAATTTTGCCGACGCGCGCGCAAAGGACAAGAAGACGGGAAAGGCGCATTCATCAATTCCCCATCACGCCTCGCCCGTGGAAATAAATAAATTTTCTCGGAAAAGTTGCAGCGGGGAGAAACCGGAGAGAAAATCGACGCTTTCCTCGAGTGAATACGCGCTAACTTAACTGATTTTCCTTTCTCGTTCCCGTCTTCTTCCCTTCTTCTTCTTCTTCTTCTTCTTCATCTTCTTCTTCCTCTTCCTTCGTCGGCGGAGCTTGCGGGGTCAACGGACAACGGAGCCGCGCGCACTTGCCTCGGACGTTTTCCCGGTCACCGCAAGCAAGGAATATCCTCGATCCAGGTACGCGACGCGCCGCGCCGCTCCGGTTCGCGGCCCCACCCCCCCTCGGAGCGATTCCTCCTCCGGCCGCGCGAGGCGGCTGTCGCGGCTGGATCGAACTGCGCTCCGGTGCGAATCGCCGGCGCTTGACTTGGTCTCTCCTCTGTTTTTTTTTTTTTTTTGGCCTTTTCTCCCTTGCTCGGACGACTCGGGTTCTCGATTTGCGCGCGTGCTGCGGAAGTTGTTGTGGATGTGATTCGGTTGCTGTGCTGTTCTTTGCTCGACGGAGGTGTTTGTTAAGTGCACGGAATGTGCTTGGAGAGTGGATGCGGTTTTTTGTTTTTTTTTTTTCGGTAAATTTTCCAGATTGTGTTGTCGTGTGAGGTACAGAGATGATGAGTAGATGATCTTCCTGCTTTGAAGTAACTTCGAGTGTGACGGTCTCGTTGTTTGATGTGTCCGCGTTTAAGTGAAGAGTGTTGTGCTAGTTTCTGTACATTAACATCGTTGATTTTGTCATGATCTGAGTGAGTTGCTGAAGCTTTTTGTCAGTTTTTATGGACAAAGTGTTCTTAGAGAGTGGATACATGATGTGCTTCTTCCTCTAAAACGTTCCAGATTGTGTCGTCGCATGGTGGAGAGATGTTGGTGTCCGGACAGGAGTCTGGAAATGGGGCGAGCTCTATGAGTGCCAGCAATAGTCAGCTCTTGCACGATATTGAGGCGATAAGCAAAGCTTTGTATTTGCATGAAGCCACTCAAAAGCCTTTGATCTCCCCATCAACTGAATGTCCTGGAAAAGTTGGGTGCGTCAAGCATAGATTGGTTGCAGAACCAGGATATTGGGATGAAAATGGATCGAACAAGTTCAACAAATCTTTGTCCATGTGGAATTGGAAGAAACCTCTAAAAGCTCTGTCCCATCTTCGGGGCCGAAAGTTCGGATGCCTTTTCTTCCTTCACGTGCATTCTATCGAGGGTTTACCTGTAAATTTCGATGGTGTTGGTTTTTGCGTGGAATTCAAAAGGAAGGATGAGGTGTTGAAGTCCCGACCATCAAGGGTTCTTAGAGGAACTGCTGATTTTGATGATACTTTGATGCATAGATGTACTGTGTATTGCCACAAAAGTGGGCCTCTTAACTCGTGCAAGTATGAACCGAAGCTGTTCTCAGTTCATACTTATGTAATTGGAACTCCGGGGTTTGATGTTGGTGAGCATTGGGTTGATCTCACCAGGCTGCTGCCTCTGACTTGGGAAGAGTTGGATGGAGACGAAAGTTCGGGGAAGTGGACAACAAGTTTCAAACTTGCCGGCAAGGCTAAAGGTGCAACTCTGAATGTCAGTTTCGGTTTTTCACTGGTAAGCAGAGCTAATCTCGAGTCTCATGGTAATATGACTGTTTCAGAGCTCATAAACTTGGCATATAGTAGGCCAAACACAGAGCAACATGATAGAGGATTTCCTCAGAATTGTTCAACTGAAAAGCTTCGGCGGAGTGGGAGCGTTCCAAGCGATTTAAACCATCCTTCTCTCCAATTTGCACAGCCTCATGATGTTAAGATGGGACATGATGCCTTTGTTGATCCTGCTATAGAATTCTCCAAATCGATCCATTATCTCTATGAGAAACTTGATCAAGATATTTTGAGTGATAAATCAGGGTCGGATTTATCATCTGAGAATTTGAAGTCATTGAAAGCAAAATCTGATCTTTGTCCTGAGCCTGTTAGAGAACCTATAGATGATGAAGGAGATGACATGGACTTTGTTGTGATAGACCAGGGAATTGAAGTACCTCAAAGTAAACAGTTGAATCCTGCTCAAGTTAGCATTCATACTCAAGATTCTGCAACTGAAACCCCTAATAAGGATGAAACCCTCATACGCAATGACTTGCTCTATCTGGACGAGATGAAGTGTGATTTAGCGGACCACTTAACTGGTAGTACAACGGCCGGGCTTGTAATTGGTGATAATAAAATAGGAGAGCCAAGTGTACATGCAAAGCGGTCTGCTTTGGAAGTGGAGTCAACTTTTCTTGACGGGTTGATTTTGGACTCAGCTGACTTGGGTTATTTGCCTGCTTCAGGTCACAGTAAGCGTATGGAAAACTATATGGAGCTTAAATATAGTTATAAAGCAAACAAAAAGGGAACCCAATCGCTAAGTTGTGATGATATTAGCGAATTTGTGACTAGTGATTTCTTGCACATGCTGGAAAGCGAGCACAGTCTCTCAGGCTCAAATTTCAATGGCGAACCTGAGTCTCCCAGGGAACAACTCCTAAGAGAATTTGAAAGACAAGCTTTCCTTTCTGGCAATTTTATACTAGGTTTTAATGCAACAGAGGAGCGGGCAAGATTTGGTTGTGGGGCTTCAGTTGGCTCTTCTTCTGAAGATAACTCTGAAGATTCTATTCTCGCTTCAGTTCTTCAAGATGCTGAAGAGGAATACGAGCGGTCAAGTCTGTCATTGAGGCACAGAAGAAAGATCAAAATGCTTGAAGATCTAGAGACCGAAATTTTAATGCGCGAGTGGGGGTTGGATGAGAAAGCCTTTCAGATTTCTCCTCGATGTCCCTCTGGTGGCTTTGGCAGTCCAATTGAACTACCTCCACAGGAGCCAGTTGAGTCACCTTTGCTTGGAGAAGGTTTTGGTCCATCCATTCAGACTGGAGGAGGAGGTTTCTTGAGGACTATAATTCCCTCACTCTTCAGGAATGCAAAAAAATGGCATGAACTTAATACTGCAAGTTTGTAGACCAGTTGTGCTACCTGCGAGAATGGGTTCTAGTAACATGAAGGTGCTCCAGCACCTTGCATCAATCGAAATCGAAAAGCTTTCTAAGCAGATCGATAAAGCCATGCCTTTGAAGAACATTACTGGTGTGACTCTGCAACAGGTAGCCTGTGAAGCTGCTCCTAAAACCATTCGGTATGATATGTCACGAACTTACTATCTTCCGCTTTTTTTTTTTCCTTTGCTAATTACAGATACCAGCTCAATATGTTTCACTGTTGGTTTATTGGCTCTATAATTTTATGGTCCGATGATCATATAGTTTTCTATCTCTAGTTAATAATTGATTAAAAAATTCATCTCTTATTTTAAGTGTAAACTGTTTTTTGTAGCAGGCAGGCTCTTTTGCAGCACGAAACAGCATCAAGCCAAAATTCCAAGGAACAAGAGTGTACTTTGAGTTGTAATAACCCCGTCTCGGACTTGGTGTCTCTAGAAGATATTGTGCTCTTGGCCATGGATAAGATTGAAGCCCTAACAATTGAAGGTTTGAGAACTCAATGTGGGATGACAGATGAGGAGGCACCTTCAAGTATCATTCCACACTTTGAAATGCCTGCCTTTCAAAGAATGTATGCAAATTTTCATGAGCTTATGAGCTTGGAAGATGATGAATTTCACCTTTACGATGTTCAAAATAGTGACAGTGATGCTTATGGATTGATGGATTTCTCTGTAACTTTGGATGACTGGTTGAGGCTTGATGCTGGAGTTAGTATTGGAAACCTGGATGAAACTGGTGAGAGCACAAGAAAGATCCTGGTGGCCCATCATGCTAAGTGTGAGGACAGCTCCAGAGAGAAGCTGATTGAAGACATACATCCCGGTGAAGCATCTGGTATGAGGAGCGGCCTTTTACGGAACAACCTCACTGTAGCCTTCAGGGTGCAGCTGAGGGACCCTCTTAGAAACTTTGAAGCTGTTGGTGATCCAATGCTTGCTCTGGTTCATGTAGAGAGAAGATATGTTCACCAAGACGTTTCAGAGAGGAGAAATGAGGAAGAAGACGACGGAATGCCCACAAGAGATGGAATGGCCATTTCTTCGTTTAGAATCATTGAACTCCATCTGGCAGGCGTAGACTCCGAACCAGGCAAGAAGCAATCATGGGGAACTACAAGGCAGCGACAATTGGGCACCCGGTGGTTATTTGCAAGTGGTTTGGGTAAGGCTACTAAACAACCACTTGCGAAAAAGGCTACTAAACAGCCACTTGCGAAATCAAAAGCTGCGGTGAAATCATTGCTAGGAGTGAAGACGAAGGGGCCACATGCAGATGTCTTGTGGAGCATCTCTCCTTGTCCTCATGGCATTGAAAGCAATTCTAAGAAGTCTGAACGGCGAACCACGCATGTTCGAAATCCTGACGTCATCTTTCTAAATGAAAGCTCACGTTCAGCATCTTGTATTTGAGCAATTCTAATCTAATTGAAGTTTCCACTTGATGCATGCGATGATGTATCCATCCTTTGTGAAGAAGTGGATCATGTCATTTTGTATATATCTCCGGAGTGAGTTGCTCTACGAAACCGAAAAGCTGGTTTAGCTAGTTAAACACGACCACGCACAATCTACATCGACAGATCTTTTGTTCCTGGCAGTGAAACTATTTTCGTACTTCGCATGTCATTTAGCTTTTGTTTTTCCTTGAGCTCGTAAGCACCACTCGACACGATCTGCTAATTTATAGATATTGAAACGGTACCCTACGATCGCTGCTGCAAGAATTCTTTGTTACACTGCAAAAACAAGAGTTGCATACAGTACAAGACTATCAGTGACTCTCGAGCTCCATTCGAAAACAGCTCTTCGATTCTACATCAGCACATACTTCAACAAAACTTCACAAATGTGAGTCGCATACAGTACAAGACTATCAGTGACTCTCGAGCTCCTTTCAAAAACAGCTCTTCGATTCTACATCAGCACATACTTCAACCAAACTCACAAATGTGAGCACGGCCTCCGCAATGTCTGCGACTAGAAGGGCCCTTGGTGATTATGGATGCCCTCGTAGGTCGTTATTACGTACCTCGGGTCGTCTCTGTCCCGTTCAACTCTCTTCTTTACCGGACAGCCTTCCACTGAACACCGATAGTAGTTCCTGCAGATCGTTCAAGAACGAAATCATTCGGCGAGAAGACAAACCGAACCCGTACATCAGTGCTTCAAAGACAGCTTTCTAGGTCAAGTCTCCGTTTGGTAACAATAAAATGTTTAGGCTGACAGTATTTGAGCGAGGGAAATAAACAAATAAACACCAGAGCATTGGAATCAATTTATTAAACTGCTCTCGTCATTTTCATTAGTCAAACAATGGGCAATACCGCAATCCAACTCAAGGCAAGAACTACCTCGGATTCGGACTGTTCTTCACCATCTTCTTTCCATACTTCCTCCACTTGAAACCATCATCTAGTATCTCGACCTCAGATTTCGTCTTGAAGGCGAACCTTTCTTTAACTTCCTTCTTCTCCTTTCCGCCTTCGGCGCCTGCTAGTCACATACACAAACTCTCTCAGGTGCGAGTCAGCTGAAGCAATGAATGTATGCAGTGCAGACAAACTCAGTGATTTTCTACATGCGTAGGAACCCTGAACACTAGCATCGAATCGATAACCAAAAGAGAGAACGAGATGCGACGTCGGAATGGATATTTACGTCCACTGGGGCCGTCCGGGTTGCTGCTGGATCCGATGGAATCGTCAACTTCATTGGACTGATAAAAATAACTATTCGCCGGCGCCCCGTGGACCATGGACGCCGGATCATCGCCCAACCACTCATCGATCTTTAGGAACTCTGAGAGCTCGAAATCGGACTGGTCGTTGAAGTCCATGTCTGCCGAGTCCGGCGACTGGAAATTAGTACTATCGGACATTCTAGCGACGGCGACGGCAACGGCAAGAAGAGCACGCTCCTCACAATCTCATGCGTCTGTGGAGTGGAAGCGTCATCGGCGCTACACTTTATACCGAGCTTTCGAGTTCTTATCTAGTAAGGCTGCTTCTCACGAGCTTCCTTCGATGATGTAGGAAACTTCAACGTTAATTCTCAGTTGAAATGGGCACCCAAATGCGATACTGCAGGCCCCACCAGAGAAAAACAAAGGAGAAGAACAAGGGTCCTGGCTCGTTAAGGACAAAATGGAGAGGACGAAATTTGTGGGGCTTACCAAGGATGACTCGTGGTTTAGACTCGGCGCACAAGTTCTTGTGTGAACTTAGCTCGAGGGTCTCGTGCGAAGACCAACCCCTTCTCAACGGGAAAGAATTGGAGTCAACTATGACTACGACGCTTTGTGAGAGACCCTCAAGCATTCTCCTTGCATTCATTCACCATCTGAAAAATGTATATCTAGGAGGCTTTCTTGGCAACTGCTAGGGCCTAAGGGCATTCTATACTAGTACACTTTGTTCTCGGAGAAACCTGGCACATGAACTGTCTTCGATCTTGAATACGATCCGAAGGTGTCACGAAATACTATTGCGTGTGATCCGCACTGGTGTGAACGTTCTGTCGAATTGAATCATTTTGCATCTCGAGAAATTTCGCATCTCGAGAAGCAAACGCGACAAGTAAATGAAAAATAGTCCAAGTAATCGCGATAGCTAAATGGAAAATAGCCCTGACGTGTTTCACACGCCTTTCATTGTGATTGTTTTTGACAGATGGGTACTGATGTGTTCTAGAAGGAAGAGTACTGTAAGAAACATCTTTTTTATGAAAGATAAGACTTGCTTTAGTAGCTCATAATGTTTATTTATGGGTCAGCAACCTCTTTTATCTGCTCGTTCACACCTGATGAGCTATGGAGCTTTTGGCGTCACCCTATCTGAGAAAAGAAAGAATAATACAGCCCAAGCTTTTTCCCATATTGGATCAGGGTTTCTTGATCAAGATAAGTATATGATGGTATAGTGGATTACCTCATTGGTCGGTCATAAAGGAGGTCAAATGAGAGGTCAAGTCAACTTAACAAAAATAAAAAAAATATATGTAGATTCAATGGACAGGAATTGGAATTCAATTATCAAATTGCTCGAGTCATCATTTTCTTTCATTATCATATTGTACTAAGATGCTCTTGCCTTTTATTCTAACAGCTCATGGCCCGATAGCTACATGGCAGATGCCTTTCTTGCCCAAGATGCAATAAAAAGCACATTGTTTGGTAAAATCCAAAATAATTTACTTAACCCGATAGTGTTGATCAAGTAAGATCGCTAGGCGAGAAACCGGAAGAGTAAAACACTGTCGCTTTTCCTCTCCGTATCAATGGATTTGAACTGCCATTCAAGTCTATCTAACTCCCGAATCGGTACCAACCTTGTTGAATGGAAAATCTCCAAGCGACAGGAACAAAGCATGCGTCGTCGTGACTTCATTTTTCTTAAGTCAGCAAGCGAGGAGGGCTGTCTGATGGTTGACTGAGAAGTTGTGAGGAAGCTTCTATTGTCCAAGCCAAGCCTTGCTGGATCGTCGTATTGGCTCTCCTTTTGAAAACGAAAGAGATAGAAAGAGGAAGAACCGAATATCGTCTGGAAGTAATCTTCATTCTCATCTTTTATGGGATGACACTATTTCATCAGGTCGTCGTCAAATTCAACCGGTCACCAGGGGTACTTAGGAGCACCGTACTGTCGTCGCAATTAGCTTGATCATGCTGCTAATGGTGGATATTAGCCATCTGTCAAAATCAAGAGGGATTCCCTATGCAGCAATGAGTGATGATGAAACCTTAGAGCTTGTTCCTGGAACCCCGCTTCGTATCCATTCTCGCCAGACGACGTGGTAATTCTTGTTTCGGACCCACTTTCGTCGTCACTTGAATCGACCACGGTTTGGAAAGTGCGGGTCTCAAATGGAGTCCACATGATTTAATGGTGGTAATCATATCGAGGGCATGAAACCCAAACCATGCTTGCAATTTGTTGGCTCGGCGTCACTCGGATGGTAAGTGCCTTTTGTCTTTCTCGCTTAACATCTGGATAGCAATCAACGCGTATGGGGTTTCTCTCTGGACAGTATTGAACGACACATATATGGAAAAAAGTACCAAAAAAGTTGTAAATTTAAAATATCAATTTAGTCATAAACCTTTTAATCGGATCAATTTAGTCATAAATCTTTTCATATTAGTACCAATTCAATCCATCCAGCTATTTAAGTCGGAAATTGCTGACGTAGACACTGATTATCTTACGTGGCACGGTCAACGATGACATGGATATTTTTATAATCATTTTTTGGAAATTTTTTTTTATTTTTCTTCCATGGCCATGGAATACGAGGGCTAGCCTTGCCTGAGCAAGGGTCGCCCTTGCCAGATCTGGCGAGGCCGATCCTTGCCGGCCATGGTCTGTGTTGGTATAGGCCATGGAAAAAAAAAAAAAAAGAAAGAAAGGAAGAAAAAAAGGAAAAAAATTATTATGAAAATGTCAATGTCAGCATCAGCCGTCTCACGTAAAATGTTTGGCATGCATGTTAGTAATTTCCGACCTAAATTAGCCGAATAGACTGAATTGGTATTAATGTGCGAAAATATAGGATTAAATTGGTCTAACTGAAAGGTTTAAGATTGAATTGGTACCAATGTAATATGTTTAAAACCTTTTTATTACTTTTCCCCATGAATATTATAGTTGGATGACTGTCGCTTGTATTTGAAATTGCAAAGAACTCTTTGCTCATAGATAAGTAATATTAAATTTAGCACGCCAAAGGCGGCTTGAAAAGGTTCAGTAGCGGACCGCAGCCCATGGCATGTGTTGTGATTTGTCTACTCACAAAGTGGACCATGATGATCCTATTTAGTTCCATTCTTGGCAACTTCAATTTGTTAAAGGCCATTTTAGAAGCTTCGAAACCCTTTTATATTAAACTTGAGCGTGGAACCAAATTCTAAGTTCAACTTGGGAAAGCGATAATGTATACATTTCGTATCCTGACACTTCATCTGATAGCGAGATCAGTAATGATGGTGCGACCTCGATGCCAAATCGAATACATCCGGATTATAAGTATAGTCGAAACAGAAAAAGAAATATATAAAAAATGAAAGTAACATTGTAAGGGCATATCCTAAATTGGCAGATCATCCTTTCATTGACGGTCTCTCTCTCTCTCGATTATGTTGGTACCGGTCGCAATTTGGGTTAACAGCCGTGACATGGCAGTGATCTGGACGAGATTTGGGACGGCGGACCCCGTGCGGGATCGATCTAATTATGTTCTCGCCAATTCTGAGCGGCATTATTAGGCAAAAAGATAATAAGAAGTGGGCCCAACCTTTCGTCGCGGCCCATATTGGCCCAATAACTAGCCCAACTAAGCTATAGGATGTCGTTCTAGAGCCAAATGGGCCCAAAACGAGGCCCTGCTCGGCCCACTAACTAGCCTAACGAAGCCATAGGATGTCGTTCTGGAGCCAAATGGGCCCAAAACGACGCTCCCTCTTCTTCTTCTGCGTTTCTGTTGAGACTGCACTCGACTCTGCTCCTCTTCTCTTCTCTCCGAGCTGCTCCGACGGCAAGCGATGCGCCCGTCCGCGGGGTCAGCGGCCGCCAATAAGGCGGACATCCGGCGGCTGAGCAACGCCGAGCGCTCGGCCTACTTCGCGCGCAGGGAGGCGGCGAAGGTGTTGCGGTGCGTCCTGCAGGGCGACGCTCGGCGCCGTGCCGTCGGCTCCGTCAAGTCGCTTGTCTACAGCCCCTCCGTCAGGAACAAGAGAGCCACTTTCGCCTTGGTGTGCCAAACGCTCAAGCGTAAGATATTTAGATTTACGCGCGGTGCATTCGTGAGCTTTTGATTCCGTCTTGCTTCTGTCGCATGGAAGGCTGCGTTTCGAAAGCCGTTGCCTCCTGGAGTTGGCTTAGTTTTTGTTCCGGCGGTAGCGTTTGTCTCGAGTGATTGAGATTGATGTGTATGATGGTTTTGCGTTCTCTACTGGTGCTGAAATTTATGATTTGGTGATGGTATTTCCATGATTTACGGCAAGTGGTAGCTGCGTTCTGTTTAATAGTTGGAATGGACCATCATATGATGTTACCAGCATTATGATATTGTCGAAAGTGACGAGGTCGCATGGTTTGGAAATGCTTGATTTTGGCTGAAACCAAAACTTGGAAATTTCAATGGATGATGAATTCTGTGCAATCGAAATGAAGCTTCAAAGTCTCATTTGAAATAGAAGCCATGGGGGATGTCTCTGTTTGTAAGGTGTTGAATGACGGAGTGGGAGAGTGATGATGATAGCTGAAGTAGAAGAGAAGCCCCGCTGATTCTACTTATGGAAATCCCTTGTCCTTGGATCAGCCCTTTGCCATTTCACTTTCTGCTTGACAGTTAGTCAAGTGGCAGTTTGAACTGGCATGTCCCACATGTGGCATTGTGAGAGGATGGAAATGAATCCACCGTTCTTCTAGATTGATCCCAGGCAGACGTCGTTTGAGTTTAGAAAGTCAAAACCCAGATAAGCACTTCCATTTGGGCCAAAAACATCCTTCACTGCTCAGCATCTTTTGCCGAAGTAGCTTTCTGTAAAAGAAGAGCCACCCTTTGAAATATATAAGCAAAATTGTTCTTAAATAGCTGCAAATTGGAAACCTTCTGGATCTGATAAAAAAAATGCATCTTGATTAATTATGTAGTGCATGGATTGTTTTAAAGAAGATACTTTCGATTAAAAATCCATTTCTTGCTTACTTTTCTGATTTATGTGATCTGGACATTGTGTAACTGGCTGCTGGCTCAGATTTAAGACGTCATTGATTTAGTAGGCTGTGTCAACTGCTCTAGTTCTGTTTTTCTCCACTTTTCTTTTTTTCAGTTCTTTGTTTTATTCCATTTCCTCCATGTGGTGCAACTTTTGTGTAATTATTGCTTTTGAGTTGCAAAATTAGTACTAATGGAGTATATATCTACTGGCTATTTTCAATTTGCTTTTTAACTTAATTTCCTCGTGATGCATGCTAGCAACAAATTAGATTAGAGTCTTCTGTCAAACATTTGGCTTCATCCCTTGCTTTTTCAATAGAATGATCTTTTATCTGATGCTGTCTCAGATCTTCCTATTATAAAGAAGATCTTGGAGGATGCTCACATTGTAAATAGCAAGTGGAAGGTAAAATTATCCATTCACTCGTATGCCAACTCATGTAACGAAATGAATTTCTTCTTGCGATATGAGGATGAGATAATTTAAAGTTTTCTTTGACTCTGTCTATCAGTTATATTTGCTAATATACTTACTTATTGTTGCTTTGAAATATTCAATGATGACTCAATAAGTTGCAAGTTCCACTTCTCACTATAGTATACCATCAGAAGAGAATAATGCTAGAGATGCTTAGACTCATATATCGAATGGATTTACTAGATGAAAATGATAGATTCCTGTTGAGTGCTTAAATGGGCCCACAAACATAAATAATTACTTATGTTTACCACATCATTTAGTAAACTCATCTAGGATATGGGTCTTAATATCTTTAGCATTTCTTGTCAAAAAAGTTTTCTGGGGAAACTTTTGTAATCTTCAGATGAGTATCTCTTGCATTGGTTCTTTAGATGTGGGAAGTGTCCGGTTTTTGATAGGACGTGCCAAATTTCCAGCTTATCCAGCTATTACTTAATAACTTGGCTTGCACATTTTATGTTCTCTACTTTTGCTCTTGCAGAGAAAAGAAGACTTGCTTTTCATAGCGACATACGACGTTCTCTTTGGTGAAGTAGGTCATTAACTTTCCTTAGACTCAAGAGTGCATCGTGTTTCAGTATTCTCACTGCATTGGGCTAGCTTATGCTTACTGTATCCTGGACAATAGTTCAAGTTTTTTTTCCTCTTTAATCTGTATGGTGAATGAAATGCTAGGGCTTTTCCAGTGTGAACACTTAGCAGTAATCTAAGGAGTTGTGACCGTTAAAAAGCAAGAAGCAGCTCCAGATCGGTCTTTTCCTTGTATTTCGGTTGTAATTGTTCTTGCTCTAGCTAGGCCTTTGCCTTTTGTTTAGAAAAAAACCTTTCTTGATTACAATTTGTCCTTTTTGTTGGTTTAGGCTCTAGTTTGTATTTGGTGTTTTGACAAGTATATATACACTTATACCAAAAAAAAAAAAAAAAAAAAAGCAAGAAGCACATCATTCTTTATGTCTCCCCATATTTTGATAAAGGGTAGACAAGTATTAGTTAGGGCTAGTATATCAAACCTATTATATGGGCTCTTCTTACATGCAGCTTGTTGTTGTAGGGAGTTGCTTGTTGCTTCAGGGATTGGCATAAATATATGGTGATTGATTTTGGACCATTTGGTAATGATTTACTATTAACGGCAGCTGATTTGCAAGAGTACTCTGTGCTGCAGGCAAAGCAGTCAACTGGTGATGCAGAGGAATTTATCATCCACCATAAAATTAAGTTGCAGTCAGCTTTAGAACAATTGTTATCGCGAAAGAAAGTCAATGGTGTAGATGAATTGACAGCCCTTTATCAAAAAGGAGGTCTATATTTGTTCCTCTTTTAGCTTTATTGGATTCCATTCTTTCATTTTGAGGCAGAGTTTAATCATGCTTCTTTTGCAAAATTCTCAGAATTTGTCCATTTAAACTATTTTGCACTGTATTTTAAAATCCTACAAACCTCAACACACGCATGCAGTTGTTTTCTTTAGTTCCATTCGGAGAACTCAATATAAGTTCAATGTAGCACAGAAATGACACATTAATATGAAATGGACTTGATCATTAGATTAAATATGACGGTCGTTTAATTTATTTAAATCAGTGATTTGGGGACCTATTATTTCCACATATTTTGTTTGAATAATGAGTTTTAGGGACTATCAATTAGAGAACTCTTAAAAGAAAGGAACTTGTACTTGAACGCAGCTACTTTCAAGTCTTGCTTTTAGTTGGATGGTCATATGGCCGTGGTGTTTCTGACGGAGGGAATTGTGCTGCCTTTCTGCCTATATGTCCTATCCTTTTATAAATCTGAACCAGTCACCAATTTCATTTCAGTTGTTGAATAAGATATGCAAATAACACCTACTAGACTGTGATGTTCATGTAATGCAGCTTCTGATTTCTCATGCAGATACTCCTAAACCGCGATATGTTAGAGTGAATACTCTGAAATTGGAAACTAGATCTGCAATGCTTGAATTGGGAAAGCTAACTAAGGTATTTTGCTAGTGTGAATTCTTATTGGATCCATTGCATGCCCGAGTACATCATCTTTTTTTTTTTTGGTAAAGAGCCCGAGTACATCATCTGTGCATGAAATAACTATAAAGTGGACAAGAAGAAGATTTTAACTGGGGAATCTGCAACTTAGAAGAACAGAGACAAATGGGTGTTGGTCTTCTTGATCCCTCCATTTTAAGTACTGTGTCACCTTTGATTGACAATTCTGTTAGTTAACAGCCTGTACTGCTAATGATTTTGAATGCTGCGTAACCTTGAATTTACAGTATGTCCACCCTCTGATGCTTTTTGATGCATTAGTATTTCCCAATTAAGTGACGGACAAGATCTCAATGACATCATGGTGTGTTCTAAGAATGGAGTTTGCATGCTTTTCCTTTAAATTTTGAGTTTTCATTGGCTATGTACTGAAAGTTAATGGGATTTATTCTTGTGTTACATAGGTTCAAAAGGATAACCTGCTTCCTGACCTGCTTATTCTGCCAGCTGGTACTGATTTGCATGATCATCCTCTTGTCTTGAACGGAAGTGTCTTTATGCAAGTAGGTGTCAGGAAAAATTACACTTCAGCTGCTGTCATGATGTGGTTCTAGTGTGTCTTATCTAATATCTAGTTTGATGGATGTTCCATGTGTTATATCCAATGTTGAGTTTGGTGGAGAGAGATGTTTATTTTGAACATCTAATTTTGCAGGGTAAAGCAAGCTGTATGGTTGCAGCAGCCCTTTGTCCTGAGCCAGGCTGGGTGGTCAGTTGCTTTTTGTTACTGTTTCTAATGTTCTCTCTCTGAGGTCTACTTTAATCTCAATGAAGATACCTTGCCATTTTTCCTGAAATGGTTCACATATTTTGATCCTTCTTTTCCGAAGGTTCTTGATGCTTGTTCTGCACCTGGAAACAAAACTGTCCATTTAGCTGCTCTCATGAGGGATAAAGGAAAGATTACAGCTTGTGAACTCAATAACCAGAGAGTTCACTGTTTAGAAGATACTATCAGGCTCTCTGGCGCTTCCAGTATCCTTTTGCCCCGATTACCAGTATTTCAGCATCTACTGACACCTAGATTGTATGCATCTGTTTGTATTTTATTTACAACTGGTGCGTTGTCTTAACACTTGGGAACATTGGTTTAACCTGCTTGAGAACATTGGTGATTCACTTTTGCATTCTTGGGTTCTTCTCTGTCATGTAAGTATTTAGACTATTGTCCGCTTATCGTGAGCCTTGATAGCTGCTAGACATCCATGTAGTCCATGGAGATTTTTTAAATTTGACCCCAAGCGTTCACCCATACAACAAGGTAAAGAATCATGACATGTATTCCATGGTATTCTTGGTTTAACTGCACATGTTTTCGTGGTGCTTTGCAACAGTCATTTATGGAACCTCACCACTAGAAAATTATTATTTCCATTTCTTCAGGGGGGGGGGTGGGTTGTCTGTCTTTCCTGTGCTTTTCTACACTTAGTCATGAGAGTTCACGTTTGCAGGTCCGAGCAATTCTTTTAGATCCATCCTGCTCTGGATCTGGGACATCTACTGAGAGATTGGATCATCTGCTTTCTTCTTACACAACCGGTAATTATCCATTATTTATTCAAGAGTTTTATTTTAAATAGTATCCCATGGCTTTCTGTTTTCAGGAGTTAATGACTACTATTCCATGTCTTGTATCATATATATCATATCTGTGCATCTTTTGCATATTACTATATTAATAATGTCCAAAACCCATTGATATGTCTGGGTTATCCAGGTCATGCAGCTGATGGTACAGAAATAGCGAGGCTCAATAAACTTGCAGCTTTTCAGAAGAAGGCCCTGACACATGCATTATCTTGTAAGATTGTTGATCGATTCTAAGACCATTAGTTATGCATCGGAAGGATCTCATGTATTTTTCTCTGTACAGTTCCAGCTGTAGAAAGAGTCGTTTATAGTACGTGCTCCCTCCACCAGATTGAAAACGAAGATGTAGTACAGTCTATCCTCCCTCTTGCTGCATCTCATGGGTTTCGCCTGGCAGCTCCCTTACCCCAGTGGACTCACCGTGGTCTTCCAGTTTTCGAAGGCGGTAAGTGCCGTGTCATTTGATTTTAACCTTCAGGAGGACTCTTTCTTTGCTCGCTTTAAAAGTCAGTCTCGGCCTTTGCCCCCTTGAAGCACTGTTCCCTTGTCATGCAGCTGAAAAGTTGCTGCGGACCCATCCCGTAGAGGACAAAGAGGGTTTTTTCATTGCACTGTTTATCAAAGAACATGTCGACAGGCACCGAGGAATTCCATCTGGATTGTCTACTCAGAAAACCAACAGGAGAGTCTCCGGTTTGACAAAGAAGAGATTTGTAACGGGTACTAAATTGTCCAGGTTGCTTTTTTACTCATCAGGAATGCAGACTAAAACTACTTGAGAATCATCATGATATTTTGTGAGTCACCGGAAAAAGCAAAAAAGTGAGAGAACAAATGAACAAACATATTAATAACTTACAGTTCGTAACTCTGCTGCAATAACGTACTCAGTCAAATGTGCTTGTTTGGCTGGTTCATATGTCAATGAACAAGTTTTTTTTTTTTTTGGTGTGAAATGTAAGTACCATTCATAAGTTGACGTACAAAAGCTTAGGGGCCAAGCATTACAAAGAGGACTATGATCACGAAAAAATGGAGTGTGGGAATCTCCATATATTAGCTAATATTACATTTGCCCTAGAAGGTCTGAAAATTTTGTAGTACGAAACTCGCCCTCTAACAAGCTAATGAACTTTAGCCAAGATGATGGGGGCATTTTGTGACTTGTATTAGAAACGTCTATGATTACGTTTCATCCGGATGCAATAAATGGTCGCTAGGAAAGATACCTTGAGAAGTCTAGCTGCCAAATCCTTGCTTTTGGTAGCACTTATCATCCATTCAAGTTCTTCATTCCATCTTCCTATATGCCGCAGGATTCCATATTGTGCAAGCTATCAAATGAATAAGCTTTATGAGCTTCATATTTTGGTGGTAACCTATGTGCTGCTTTTAAAATAGTATGCATCTATTGAGATCTCCTTGGGAATAACAAAGGGACATTTTTGGAGTTACCTATGATTTCATGAATTTGAGTTCATGTCAAAGAGTTTCAATTAAGCATATGAACGTGTCAGAGTTTCAATTAAGTCTATCCTGAGAACTAGCCGACATGTCAAGCTTCTTGTCTTGGGACAGGCTGACGATGCGATGGCTAGATATCCATCTTGAGAACTTGACAGATTGAGGTGGTTGGTCCATGGCCGGCAACAACATGGAGGATGATCTTTTTGGAACTTGTTGGGGTTGTTATTGAAAGTTTACCTCGTCTTTGTGCATTCAATATTAGGGTGAATGCAAGCCAACTGTGGGATTTCATGGGATTTTAAAGTTGAAATTCATAGAAGCAGCACAATGTCCAGGGTCATGAAAATTGCTTGAATGGCTAAAGAATTGTGTTGAACCTGGGATCCTCAAGGAAAGAAAAGGAGGAAACAATATAAAAAGTTACATCTCATTTGACCAATTAAAAGAAGAGACCACTTTTGTAGAGTCGTAACTAAAGTGGCGGGCCACAAAAGAGATAGTACGGTCAAAACACAAAAATAGGGAGTGTCTAAACCAAAGGAGTGGAAAGAGCGAGATCCTTCTTATTTTGTTTTTCCATATTTGTATCCTTAATTTAAAACCCAGATATATAAACACGACATCGATATCCAACGTGGTGATTCTTGGAGGTTTATTGTGGGTATGTGGGTGGAAATTCGCCTGTCGGCCATTTTCTGGCTCAGTCTCGTCTCCATTTAGTCCTATATAGGTCGAGTTCGCCCATGTAACATGTCCCGTTTGAGCCTTGACAGCCTTTGATCATCTAAAGCAGCCACATTCTAGTCATGTAAGTGGTTGTGGAACCGCTTCATTCGCACAAACATGTGTATAACTTTGAAAGGACACGAATTTCTTCTATATGCGACTGAAATACATTTTCTATTCTTAATAAATTCACTTAAACGGTCGCGACATTCCTTTCAAGTTCGTAATCAATGGAGCTTATCCATAAGTAATAATCCATTGATTTTCGCAATTTTCCTTAATTAAATGTAAAATTAACAATTATAATCCTTAAATGTCAACAAATTACCGCTTTAACATGTTACGGTTACACTTTTTAAAATTGATCCCATGGCTGAGATTTTGGTACTTTAATCCAGTAAGTAATATTCTTTTTTTTTTAACTGCTGCAAATCAAATCAAATAAAACAACCATCCATTATACATGTAAACTGCATCTTTTACATAGATTCAACACGCTTAAAACATTTATTGTTTACACTAGCACATACACACATGCATGCATACTCAAATGTATCGTAGCTAAGTAGTCTAATCGGCACACTGAACAACACATATTGTATAGCATAACCTCTTACATGGCCTTAGGGCTCAGGGCGCATCTTCTGGACAAACACATTTGCAACCATATACAGCCACTAAGCTATAAGATCCTCAGGCTTGCGTTTTGTCGAGGCTTTGCGAACCAATTTCAGGACTTTGCGTACCAACTTCACGATCAAGCGAACAACGTGGCATAGGAAAAGAAGAGCCATCAATCCAACGCATGCAAGCACCGCCCATCCAACTGTTGTAGAGAAAGTACTTAGTTCACTCTCCGGTGTGAAGGCAAGCACGGAGATGGCATAAGTCGCCGCTGTTAAGGTTATTGCAATCCACATAGCCAGCATTGCGATCCATGTGGAGATCCGATGCCGCCTTAGAGGAAGACCACTTATGAGAAGCATAATGATGCTAAGCGATGTGACAAAGCTTATCGTGTTACATGTCATGAACAACTTGTACAAAACCGAGTACTTATCTGCCATTACGGACTCATCTGTCATATTTGTTGGATATGTTTGTTTGTAAAACAAACACTTAAGGTATTGTCCTTGTCCCACATAAGAAAGAAAGGAATGCTTTGGTCACTTTATCCGTTTTGAAATAAGAAAATGGGCTAGTGGGCTAGACCCCACTATACCCGCGCGTCTGGTGCTTGCGTTATTAGACGCACTTAGCACTTTGGAAGGGCCAAAAATTAACCTTAATCAACAATTCATTAATTTTTTTTTTTTAATTTTCGAAATGAATTTTTAATTAATTTATTTTACTCCTTTTAGCTTGTGACTGTTCGGACATAGTTTTCATTTGTGGCTGTTCGAAAAAATCGTCCGCTTTAGGACACGAAAAAGGTGTGTCCGAATTGCAAGTTCGAATGCGAATGGTCATGTTCGAACGACGGTTATCACAAACGAAGAGTCATGTCCGAAATTTATTTTTCGGACATGAACAGTGTGTCCGATTGTTTCACTTGTTATATATATATATATATATATATATATATATATATATATATAAGAAAAAAAACAGCTTTTGATCCGGTTTTTGTTTTTAGAGAGTTTAAGGAGATTTTCTGGAATTGCTATCCAAAAAAATCTCACGTGACTTTGTTGTATCCTCAAGGGATTTGCCAGAAACCTATAGCAACTTTGTGGGGCAAATTGATCCTAAAAGAAAGTGATTACATGCCTCAAAGTCCGATTAAATTTCGACTCCATTTCTTCCCCGTACAATATTTTCCCAACAATATTATCATTGCTAACTGCCATTATGGACTTGCCCGCGGTTTGTGCTGTCATATTATCTTTGCCCGGGGAATCATCTTGCCAAAGGCCGCCAGGTGGCGTAATACTGGCTTGGAATGCCATTGTAGCTAGCAATGTTGCTACCACCATTAGCGTCTCATGCATACTTTTTTGCCACTCTCTCTTCATTATCTTCGTGTTCTCCTTCCCTACAGGTGTATGGAAGGCGGTGACCGTGTTATTCACATTGACTGCTCCTCCAAATGGGTCGTGATTTTCTAAAGTTTGAGTAACAAAATCCTCAATCTCCGAGGCTCTTCCCGCGCTTTCGGCTTGTGCTAATAGTTCGAGTGCTGTGAAACCTCTGGAGTTTGTAATGTTTGGATTTACTCCTTTTTTAACCAGTAAGACTATAGTCTGCAAAAGAGTAACAATAGAATGTATCAATTGGGGTCAAGTTTGAACTAGACAAGCCCATGTTGTATTTATTTCAAGATTAACTTTGGTACTAGTGTTTTTTCAGTCTAGTAGTGTTTGTGACTATTATTTGACGCCTTCACAAGGGAAACCTATCCCTTGTTGAATCTCTTCTGCTATCTCTAGTTTTATGTAAGGGTGTTAAAAATACCCAAACCGAACCGAAAATTTCGAGTTCTTTTCGGTTTGGGTAATAAGTAAAGAAATTTCGGTGGTTTGACGGTTCGCTTCACTTTGGGCCGGGCTTCAGGTGTCCTCCTCTCTTTTTTTTTCTTCGCACATACTCTCTCTCTCTCCTTACTCTCACTGTTCACTCACTGCTTTCCTCTCACTCACTTCTCTCTCTTCCTCTTCCCTCGCGCTCTCTATCTTCATCTCTCTCTTTCATGGTTTGCGAGTGCCTGCAGCCACCTTGAGCCCACACCAGCGGAGTCACCAGTGCTTCCCTCCGCCATCGCCATAAACCTTGTTGTCAAGGCTCGCGGCGATGGACGAGCTCCAAATATGGAAGTTCACGGTCTTCATGCTCGGCTCTGTCAAGGGGCTTCGCACTGAAAGTTCTCCGTTGTCCTTGTTGGTCCATGGCCAGTGCCTCCAAATTTGGCTTGAACTCGGCCATACTCCAGATCTGTTGGTGGCCATGGCTCTAGATCTGGACGTGACCATGACTCCAGATCTGTTGTGGCCACACTACGCAGAAAAGACTTGCTAGTGTAGTTAGAAGAGAGAACTCGCCAAAGAGAACTCGAAGGGAGGATGATGGAAGGGGACTCCAGGGAGAGACAAAAAGAGGATCTTTGGTTCTGGGGTGTAGCGTACACATACCCAAAAGTTTCGGTCGGTTCAGGTATAACAGAAACTCGAACCTTTGACAACCCAACTTCTAATCTAGATAAAATTAGCATGAAAATAGCGCGAAGTGTAAAGTTGTAGTTAATTATCTAGACTAGTTACTTCTTTTCCAAATATCATAGCCTTCAATAATTTATAAATGGATACCTTTTAGCTTCTGAAAATTCTAGGACACTTAAATATCTTATGTGGGAAAAGAACACAAATAATACCTTAATTTTGACCAAATACGCAATGCCATCCTCCAACTTTCAATTCATTCGATGTTGTCCTTGAAGTATTCCCAAATGTTCAATTTAGTCCCTAAAATTTTAATTTATTTAATTTAGTCTCTCAATTTTCAATAAAAAAAAACTCAAAAGTTTTCATAATTACACTATTGCTTGGATTTTAGAAAATTTTTTTTATTTCAATCCATTTCCAAAATCAATAAAAATTTGACTATCTTTTTATTACTTTTTCACCTTTTTTGACATTTATAATTGTAATGGTAGTTCTATTTAAGCATATTTTAACTTATGATCTCTAAAGTAGCAAATGTATAATCTCATTTAAAGTTGTATCGGGTTGATATTTCTACTATTTTAATTTCCTAATTTATAGATTTAACTAAATTTATTGAGAAAACACAAAACCCAAAAACTTGAATTTTTAATCTATCTAGAAAAACGGAATGAGATTTAGATTAATATAAGTATGAGAAATATGTAGATACACGAATGTCATTGTAAAATATTCTTATGAAAATACCTATTTTAAAGTTGAAAGGATTATGTATCCGATATAACTCTAACCTTTTTACTATTATAGAGATTATAAGTTAAAATACACTTAAATGGAACTATAGTAATATTTTTAAAAATCAAAAAGGTAAAAGATAATAAAAATACAAAATATTTTTTTATTTAGGAAATTGATTGAAATAAAAAAAATTCTAAAATCTGGGGAGTAGTGTAATTGTGAAACTTGTAAATAGTATCGAATGACTTATTTGACTTTGTTATGGAAAGTTGAGAGACTAGATTAAACAAATTGAAAGTTTAGGGACTAAATCAAACATTTATTAATTGTTCGAGCATCATGTCGAACAAATTAAAAGTTCAAAGATAATATTGTATATTGCGCCAAAATTTAAGGATTATTTATATCATATCCACATCCTAGAACCGCCTGTTTTTTATAAGCTCACTGTATTTGACTAGTACAGAGGCTTGGTTGTGTGAACATACCTTAGCTTGTCTATCTGCAGCAGCCAAATGCAAAATAGTGTCCCCATATTCATCAGTTGAGTTGATGAACTGATCATCGCCCATGATATCTATCAAAAGCTTCAAAGCTTCCAGTCTGTTATGCTTCACGCATAAATGCAAGATCGTCTGGCCATTATCGACGACACTGCGGGCTGCATCAGGTCTTGCTCGAACCAAGCATTCCAACGTGTCCACACGGCCTTTCATGGCCGCAACATGAAGAGGGTTTCTTTCGTATTTGTCACGGACGAAACATATTTCAGGGCTGACTCTTAACAAGCTTGCCACTATGTTAAGGTACCCTTTTGCTGCCGCGAGATGAAGAGGGGTTGAACTCTGAGAATCTTGCTCTCTTGCCAGCTCGGGCTTCCGAGCCAGGACCTCTTCCACGAATTCCAAGTATCCGAGCATGGCTGCGATGTGCAGAGGAGTCTCGGTGCGATTCCCAGTCATGATTCGGTCGAGAAGCAGCTTATCTTTTACGAGCAACTCAAGCAAAGAATCCACGTTTCCTTTCACAGCGGCTTCGTAGAGCTCGGACTCCATGGTTAGCTCTCTAGAATTGGAGTTTCAGAATACTCACTCCTCTATTTGAGGACTTGAATATATACCGTCACCAAGTCAACCTTCCCGTTGAGCTCGTCAAGACCAAAATATAATTGGTAGATATTTGTCTGCAAGTGTGTGGCTCAAATCTCCGTTGAGCCTTATTATTTATCTGCAAGTGTCTGACGCGTAAAGCAGCCACACTCTAGTCATGCGAAATTTATTGTCAAATCATTTCATTGGCACGAACATCTAATTACTTTGATGGGACATGAAGTGGCAGCATATGGTTGTGTTAGAAAAATGGTCACAAATAAGTATAATATCATTAGTGCATTAAGAGTCGGTCTTCTCGCGGTAATCCCAAGTGATTTCGAGCTTGCAAATGGTTTAAGCTACCATCCCTCAAAGTATTTTTCTCTGTGGTCGGCTCCATCTGAAACCCGAGCAATAGCTTTGTCACATCAGTTGCTAATATAATACTATGAACATGTGCTATTTTGTAAATGAATCTAAGCAGATACATGCTTACTTCATTAGCTGCACCAAGTATTTCTCAAACCATAAAAAATATTCCCCAACCACCGTAGGAATGGTTTTCTCATTTAGATGAAACACCTCGGATGTTTTAGAATACAAACGCTTGGCAAATGTCATTGGCAGCTCTATAGGGGGATAATTATCAAAAAAGTCATAAATTTATATCATTTATACTAATTTAATTATAAACCTTTCAATATGACCAATTTAGTCATAAACATTTTAACAATTTGACAATGTACTCCATTCAGTCAATTTTGGCCGAAAATCATTTATGTGGATGTCGACCATGCTATGTGGCACAGCTGGCATTGACGTGGACAATTTTTAAGATTTTTTAATTTTGCATTTTATTTTTTATTTTCCTTTTTTTCTTCTTTTTCCTTTCATTGTGGCCGGTGTGGGCCGCAAAGCCCTCACCATCGTAGCCGTCGCCTCCCCTTGCCCACATCTGATGAGGGCTTCACGGCCCTCGCCCACGTAAGGCTTGCTGGCCACAGTGAAAAAAAAAGAAAAGAAAAGAAGGAAAAAAGAAGAAAAGAAAAATAAATTGAAAATTAAAAAAAACAATCTGTCCATGTTAGCGTCGATCGTGTCACGTAGAACGTTCGGCATCCACGTCATCGATTTTCAACTAAAATTGACTGGATTGACTAAATTAGTAAATGTCAAAAGATTTAGGACTAAATTGGCTAAATTGAAATATGTAGGACTAAATTAGCACAAGTGCAATAGGTTTATGACTTTTTTAGTAATTTTATTGCTCTATAGACCTAGTCATACTTGGAGATGTGATTCGAGAAGATAAAACACCATTATTCTCTACGGTACTTTTGCCGAACAATCAGAGACATATCGACACCCTTCCTTTCCTTTTCGCCCAAACAATCATGGCTCCTTGTCGCGACCTAAAAAAAAAATCGGGATGTCCGATCTTAGGCTAATGGATTACTAGATCAATTAAATTAACTAACCTAGCTCGAGTTCTCCCAAACTCTACCAATTCGCAACTTAGGTCCAATTATGAACATGCAAATATTTTCAATGGGAGCCGCCACTAATCATTTAGGGTAGGTTAATTAGAAACCTAAATAAAATAGTGGGAGTACTACTTTATTTCTGCAAACCAGAAATTATGAATTCGGGGACTTGGTTACGCTAGATTCCCTAACGCCCTTTCGGTACCAATTCCAGGAAAAATACTCAATTTGACAATTTTGATAAGTCTTGACTTAGAGTTCAAAGGTGCAGAAATTTTCTTTTTTTTTTTTATTTAAATGAAAGCTAACCTATATGTAATGATGTGCAAAAATTGACATGCGATTAATGCAACCTAATGTGCGAACTATATGTCATGCGACAACGTGACCTGTTTCTAATGACGGTCATATTATTTTTTGTATTTTTTTAGTGAAATTCGGAATTAAAAATGCCAATTATCTAAACATGCAATTTTAAACTAAAGAAATTAACCTATTCTAGAGTAATATTTTTGGTATTTTTTTTTATCGAAATTCGAAATTAAAATCAAGTAAAAAATATATATATAACTGCTAAATCTTTTGAATTAAGTTTCGATCTGACGCTTGATAGATTAATCCTAAAATTCGAAATACCCGCTATGGAAATAACTCTATCTAAAGCCTGATGGATAGATTTATTTCCACGTGTGCGGTTGAGGATTAGGAAATTTTCCTAATTGATCACATCTTGAAAAAATTTAAATATCTCAAATATCTTGGATATATTCAAAAGATTTTGAAAATTCTGATTTCTATCCAAATTTGAAAAGTAATAAATATCCAAGATTTAAAAAAAGGAAATAAAATCTAATTGGAATAATGCTTATTATCCAAATATGCAAAATTAGATATCAATAAGCACAAATTAGGCAACCAAATATTCGAATCAAACCGGGATATGATAATTACCTGGTTTGCGGATTTCTTTCCAATTTTGAATTTGCAGCGGATCGGGATTGCGGATCGGGATGGTGACTGGTGGTGCGTCGGGAGCGGCGGTGCGGCGTCGGGAACGATGGCGCTCGCGGCAGTGACATGGCGGTGGATGATAGTCTCGGTGTGATGCTCGTTGGACAACCGGTTCGGTGAACTAGCGGTATGATGATTAGCGAAGGCAACAAGTCGAGGTGGCTCGGTTTGACGATCAACAACCTGCAAAAACAGAAACTTTGCAGATTTGTTTTGGTGAGGACACGGCATAGCTCACAATGGACTCTTCTTCTCGATATGCTGCTTGAAGGTCACGTCAGGGGAGTCGCGGCTTGGTGTAGCTTGGAACTGGGCTGGACGGTGGCGTCTCGGTGTAGGTGGGTGTCGAGGTGCAAGAAGCCTTGCAATGTGGACAGCAACTCCGGCGTTCGTTGACAAACCAAGGGACTCGTGGTGATGAAGTCAGCGAGCACCAGTGGCGTTGAAGTTACGTCGCCGAAACTGATGTAGCAGTAGCGTGAGTGCAAGATCCAATGGCGAGATGGGAGTGGCAAGCACGCAGAGAGTGTCTGTTCTTCACCAGCGTCGTGCGAAGGATACGAAAATCCTTCAAGTGGGCGTCTTGAATTTTCTCACAAGTGGATGCTTGACCAAGTCAAAACGCACTCACCAGAAAGACCCCCATACATCAATATTGTATCACCCTCTTCAATCTTTTTTTTTTCTCTCTCGTGTGTGTCAAATTTTTGTGGCCGTGTATGAAAATTGTCCCTCTCCCCCCCAATAAACATATATTTATAGTGTAAACCTAGGTCAATTAGCCGGGTTTTTTAGTCCTAATGGGCTTAGGTTTAGGCTTTAATTTAATTCTAAGTGGGCTGAATTAATTTGGGTTTTTCTTTAATTAAGCATAATGGGCTAATTTTAAGCTCAAATTAAGACAACCAAACCCTTTTGTGTGTGATTTTCGGCCCATGCTTTCCGAGCGAGCCAAGTTTCGTTCGATGCCCAAGCTCAATTTACATGATGAATTTTAAGCTTGCTTACCACCGCCGATCCGATGCGAAATAGATTTAATCTATACAAACCAAAACCTTATGCTATGCGATTCGTAATATTTTTGTTCAGGGGTTAAAATTTAATCCCTAATTTTCTATGCAATTAACCACTAAATGATGTGTCGAAATTTAGGTGTCAACACTCCTGTTATAGTCTTATTTGAACCAGCACATTACATGTACTAATTTACATAAATTCATACATACAAGAAGGTATTTGTTAAGATTTGAACCTTCAATTAGAGTAAATAATTTCATTAACGAAATCAGTGTCAGATAAAATTTTGAACCATGATTCCATTTATTAATCGAATTATCACATATATGCATTTACACAAATTCGGTTAGAAATTTCTTACACCTTAACACTTTTATGGCCTTGCGCTTCCTCTTGCATTCATGAACATTTACAAAAGTTCATCCAACTATTGCTAGAAGCAGCACTACTTCTTATGTTCATATAGGTGAAGTTCCAAACTTATAACCTTAGCCTTGCCTTGCTAAAATCTTGAGCTTCATTAAGAGTGTTTTCCTACACTTATCCTCTTAACTTTCCATGAGTACTAAAATTTTGTCCCAATACTTGATCACTGTTAAGATACAATTTCTTGTTACCCGCTAAACTTTGACAAATTTGTTAGAAATTGTAAAGTTGGATTTCCATTGAACTTGACTATTATCAATTGGTCTAATACCCATTCCTTTGGCAATACTACTAATTAAACCTCTCAAGAGTCCCTTAGTGAATGAATCAATCAAGTTATTATTTGTCCGGACATAAATTACTGAAATAATTTCATGGTAATTAATTGTCTAACATACTCATCGCAAGCCAATGTCTAGATTTCTATTGATTTTTTTTTTTTACTGTATGCCTTGGACATTGTTGCCTCACTATTGCAATGTCAAGATATGATTGCCATTGGTGTGGCCACAACTCTTTATCCAATAGTAAATTCTGCAGCATTTCAACCTCTTTATCAGCCGCCGATAGTGCTGTAAATCAAGATCCATCATTGAATGAGCTATACATGTTTGCTTCTTTGATGCCCAAGAGACTCTATCATTTGCAAACTTGAAAATTCATTCGGATGTCGACTTGTAATCAATTGTGGTAGTTATACAATTAGTATTTGAGATCCTTCTAGTTTTGCTAGTTGTCTTCTATAAAATAGACCATAATGATTCTGTTGAGAAGCAGCTTATCTTTTGCTAGCAACTCAGGCAAAGAAGGCACGTTCCTTTCACGGCGGTTTCACAGAGCTCGGACTCCATGTTTGGATCTCTTTAAAGGGAAATTTTGAAATAATCACTCCTCCATTTGGAGACGTGAATATACATTGTCACAACCAAGTCAACCTTCAAGTAGGCTTGACGAAGACCGAAAAATGATTGATAGATCTTTCTTATCTGCAATTATGTGGCTCGTTTACATTTAGATAAGGTGATGATTCCTGGAGCTTTATAGTGGGTACGTGGGGATTCGCCTGTCGGCCATTTTCTGGCGAGTCTCGTCTCCATTTGGTCCTATTTAGGCCAAGTTCGCACATGTAACTGTCCCGATTGAGC
Organism: Syzygium grande; assembly: GCA_024733475.1. Taxonomy (NCBI): domain Eukaryota; kingdom Viridiplantae; phylum Streptophyta; class Magnoliopsida; order Myrtales; family Myrtaceae; genus Syzygium; species Syzygium grande. The sequence continues at coordinate 34,791,235 of JAMXDD010000008.1, read as the reverse complement.
CATGGCGTCCCTTGATCATGTAAAGCAGCCACACTCTATTGATGATTTTTGTTATGGAATCCACTTCATTCGCACAAACAGGTATATTACTTTGAAAGGACACGTATTTCATCAATATGTGTGAAATAATTTTTGCACTAACGCTTGCCAAATCGGAACGAGCCGTAACCTAGGCACTCTCGGAGAAATTATTCTGTCATATGGCTGTGTTAGGAAGATAGTTACAGATGAGCAATAGTATCATTAGCACATTAGGAGTCAGTCTTCTCAACACGGTAATCTCAAGTGATTTTGAGCTTGCGAATAGTTTAAGCTCAATGTGGAGGCACCAGCCTTGCTATGCCTCTAAAATTCTGCCGAAGAGAGTTGATCTTCATCTTCTTCCGTTAATTTTTCAAGGATGCAAGGATCACAAGTTTCTGATTGATTTGATCAGTCACGTAAGCCTAAATGGTACTAGCAGGGCAATGAATCACATGGCACGGACACCCCTGCCACCACATGAATGGTTTTCTTACTTAAGTGAAGAAGCCTGCAATGAATCACATGGCACGGACACCCCTGCCACCACATGAATGGTTTTCTTACTTAAGTGAAGAAGCCTGCAATGAATCACATGGAACGTACACCCCTGCCACCACATGAATGGTTTTCTTACTTAGGTGAAGAAGCCTAGGACAATTCTGTACACAGCTGCTTGGACAGATATCGTTCGCGGCTTTATAGACCTCATCAAACTTAGCAGCACAGATCGGTTCTTGATATTTGAAATCTACTCACAACTGTTTCTTGGGGGAATCAAGAAGAAACCCACAATCTGTTCTTTAAATTTGTATTTTGTCAAATCGGATTTTAATTGGTTTGAAAGTCCTTACCGTAGATTGCCCTGAAGGAAGCTACCATTCTCTCCTTGATCGTCGGTTCTCTCTCAATGCTTCATTGCGATGATGTTCTTCCCTTGAACCATGACCAGACAATTTCTCAACTATTGCAATGAAACAACAGCCTTCCCCGTAGAATAGCAACTCTCTTTTAGAAAAGTTTTTGGCATGAAGTGGGTGACCATGAACCATCATGTTCTGAGTTACTCGTTACAGTGACATGACAATACAAAAAAAACAAACATCTGCGTTATGCATCACCCTTATTCTTATCTGCAAATATGTGGCCTGGATCATCCAAAGGTCCAAGGATGTCAGGTAAGGGAACGATTCTTCAAGTTTGTGTGAGGATTCATAAGCAGAGGCTGTTCCCTCATATGTTCAGTGGATTCAGTCGCAGATATGGCTTTTGCCCCACGTATGTCTTTCTGTGTGTGTTTGCGCACGTGTGTTAAAACTTAAGATTGGCCAATTTGAGCAGCAAGAATGTTGAGCATATGAATCGCCTATATCATAATTGAAGATTTTTGAAGAATTATGTACTAATACTAAACTCTTAATAGATAGACATAGTGTCATAGTCCCCGAAGCCTTCACACAATGTTAGATGTCATTGGCTAAGATCAATGATCATAATTTTCTACGGTACTTTCGCCGAGCAATTAGATATATATCAACCCTAGGTGCAAGTTACATTTGATCAGTCTTCCTACCAAAATAGTCGCAAATGATTTCTAGCTAGCAAATAATTCAAGCACAATGAGCAAGCAGCAGTCTTGCTATACATTTGATTGCCCATTTCTGTTTGAAAACCAATGTGCCTTAATGATTGTGATGTGCCTACGCAAAGATTAATTTGCATTTGAAGGCATGGTCCGCAAAAAGAAATGACCCGAAATCGGAGAAGGGAAAGCCAAAATTGTCCGAATCAATTTGACTTATTAAGTTTTTTCCCAGAAAGAAACAGCAAGAAAACCTGACAAAATTAAGCATGTTACATACTCGTATCACTTGCTCCACTTCATTCAGAAAACATGGCAAAGAATTCCCAAGAATGTTTTGATTCTTCCTCGCATGACTTGCGCAAAGAATCTGTTGGCACGTAATTATTATATTGACTTTCATTTTTTAAACAGCGGAGGAGGTGAACAATGTACATTAGGAGGACAGAGAGCCGCTGCGCCTATCGCTGGGATGCATTGTTGAGAAAACCTTCTAATAGATTTTGAAGTTGACAAAACTATCCATGTGTTTTAAGAGTCTGATTATTTTGATTCAAGAAATTATTTTGGAAGAGAATATATGGCAATCTCATTATTGTTCACGTTCAGATTGTGGAATTTTATTCAAGAAAAAGAGGTTCAAACTTTAAACTCTAATGAAGAACTTTAGACCTTAAATGAAGAATTTCAGACTCAGAGAATTACTTATATTCCCATTTTGATATAAGTTCAGAGTGTAAGATCATATCATGACACAAGTTCTGATCGTAACAAAGTTCCAAATATATATAACGGCTAGTGATCTGGTTTGGTTTTCACATTTAGAAAGTATTGATTGACTCAATCTTGAAAATTATTTTACAAAGGTGTAAAATAATTGATTACCAATCTCTATACAAGTTACTTTCCAAGCGAAGAAGCTCTACTTATGGAAACTAAGACTTTGTTTTTATGGGCAACTAAATTTAGCGGAAGTTCAGATTTTATCCATCAATGACTACTCAATCTTCTTGATACAAATCTGTCCAATAGGTAAATTGGAAGATAATCATCTGAAGACTGTCCAATAGCTATATTGAAAGTGGGGGAATATAAAAGAAGACCAAGGTACCAAGGAGCAGAAGCAAGAGACAAAGTCCAGAATCTAAAATTCCAAAGTCTGAGCAAACTCCGATCATATATACTCATCTTTCTATGAGCCAAAATCTATGATCTTGAGAGAAGTACTGAAAGAGTGATTTAGTGAGATAGTGAGATCTATCATACACTGAACATTATCACTCACCATTGTAATCTCTTGATTGATCATATAGTGGAATCCAGCTAGTAGGCTGTTAGCGTGGAAAAGTGGATGTAAGCTTGATCTAAGCCGAACCACTATACATCTTGTGTGCAGATTTTCTCATCCTTTAAAGCTTCTTCTATTTATTACTTTCTATTGCACATTTGCACACTTGCACAATTGCTTCCAAAGAATGTTTAAAATCTAAATGTTGCACTTTATGTTCAGACTTTGTTCTTGATATTTGAATTCCGCTTTAAATTTATCAAGAATTGTTAGAATCACCTATTCACCCCCCCTCCTCCCTCTAGGCGATTATTGCTGGCTGCCTCATGTATAAGGATGCGTTTGGTTGGGCCACCCAATGATGTGGATTTTGATCCTATCCATCATGTCAACGGCTGCGGTGAGGACTTCTCTGATGTCGCTGTGCTCACGGCATTATATTAGCCTTCATAGCACACATTTGAAGGCATTAGGCTTTTGCCATCTAATCTCGAGACCGCAGCCATGTGCCCAACTGCATTGGCCTCCTTGTGGATGCGTCCAAGCCTGGTGCGATCGGCTACCTATCCTTTGGTCACGAAGAAGATGTAGTTGAAGCCCTGCGTAGAAAACAAGTCAGATCAATTTCTACAAGAACATCAGCTAATTAAATGTTGTTTTATGAATGTGATAATTACCTCTTCAGTTCGTATGGTGTCCATTCCGAACTGGGTTTCTCAAGGTTCGAGGACTAGTTCTCCTGAAAACGACCATTGAGCATGTGTGTTGGTGATCATTTATATACCATGCCTTTGTTGATCATGATATTAATTTACCAATATGATGGTCCTTTTTAGGATAGGTATGAGTTGCGACGTAATATAATGTAGCTAGCAAGGATCATCTAAATGAGGGTAAATACGTGATCTAAAACTTTTGATTAATTTTTTAAAGCGGAAACAAATTATCAAGATTAAAGTCCGAAAGACATTCAGATTCTGAGTAGACTTTATAGCCAATGTGTCATGTGTGCAGTATAAAAGATAGAATAAGAGTTTAGGGATAGAAAAACTGCACACGAGAAATTATAGTGGTTCAGCTTAGATCAAACTTACGTCCACTCTCCCACGTTGGTAGTCTACTGGCTGAATTTCACTATGTGATCGAAAGAGATTACAATTTCTGAGCGATATCACTCTATAAATGATAGAACTCTCTATCTCACACAATCACTCTTACAAAATGTCCCTCAAGATTTTAGTATTTAGCTTATGAATGACAAGTAGTAGAATTGAAATATGCTCAGACTTTGGACTTGTAGATTCTGAATTTCGTTCTACCTTCTACTCCTCGTTAATCTTCTTTATACTCCTCCACTTCCATACTAGCAATGGGACAGTCTTTAGAGGATCATCTTCCAATCTTCAACTTGGACAGATTTGTATAAAATTGATTGAGTAGCTGTTGAATGACAAAATCTGAATCCCACTGAATTTGGTCACCTATACAACCAAAATCTTGGTTTCCATAAGTAGATCTTTATCCATTGTGAGATGTACTTGCCTTAATGCTTGATTGTCAATTGATTTAGGATAATTTTGCATTATAAACTTTCCTTGCAAAATAGCCTTTTAAGATTGAATCAATCAAAACTTTGCTTCCGTGAAATCAACGCCATATCACTAGCTGTTATGTACGTTCTGAGTAGTTTCAAAATCTAGATAACTTTTGGTTCTTGCTTCACATCCAGAACTTGAGTCAGTGCGGGTCTTCAGTAAGGTTTGAACCTTTTAGAAGTAAAGTCTAAAGTTCTTCATCTACTTAATATAAAGTTTGAATGACTTTTGGAGTAAAATTTGAAGTCTTCCTTCTAGTCCTTGTGGAGTCTAAATGTCCAGAAAGTCTAATTCTCTCGGAAGTATTGAAATTGCCATTTCTAGAATATATCTACCTAGATCAAAATACTTCAGAGTATTTATCAGACTTACAACACGGACAGTTTTGTCAACTTCAAAATCTATTAGGAGTTTTCCTTATCATAATATAAATAGAAGAATTTGAAGTTGATAGTTAACTTAAAATTTACTTCATATGTCTTATAAATCTAAGAACAATGTCGGCCCCTCTCCGCAGGGGCAAACGTATAATACAAGCTTCTTAGCAAAGGAAGCGCCATGGGGCCGTATCATTAATCACGAGTCTAAGGTCCCATATGATAAAAAAGGAGACCTCACCCTGTATGCAAAATTGACAAGCTATAGCTAGTTATTTGCAGTTTACTTTGATTGTGGGCAATATACGCATTCAAAAGGTAATTTATGAATTGTAAGATAACTTTGACATTAACAATTACTTACATACGTAAAAAATTTTAACGGCGTCGAAATTAGTTTTACGAACACAAAAATATGACTTACAAACGTCATTATGCATTTATGATACAATAAGGTATATTACCACAATTAGACTTCGTTAGCGATTTACTAAGGATGTGTATAATTAAGATAGTCAAGGATTAGCACTCACTTAATTACTAATTACACGGGAATTACTACTTTAGAAGTGCGTTACATCTTATGGGGTAACTTACTACTTTAAATAACTTCCTATAAGACTTATTATTGTCTTAAGAGATGTTACTACTTTGAAGGTAAATTACTCATTTTATCACATGAGAATGCTCGCACTTAGTAATTTCCTTTTTACACAATAAACTACCTCAAGCCATCGGAAGTGATATATTACTTAGAAATTGTTGGCTAAACTCCCTATAATCTAATTGGGGATAAGTACAGCACAAGTGCCATAACTTTTGTACAGAGTACACTTAACTGCCATAACGTCTTTTTGGCTCACTTGAGTGTCATAACTTTAAAAAAAAATGATCACCTAAGTGCCACTTACGAGTTGGTCGTGAGGGTCCGAAACCGCGATTTTTCCGGTCGAACGGTGACTTTCCCGGCGAGGCGAGCACCACCAGCTTGAAGAGGGGTATTGGTGAATCATTCCATGGCCTCCGTTCGTTTCGAAATTTCCGTTTTAGCCTCTGTTGACGAAGGTAAAAAATGCTTCGTAGTCACACAATTTATCGAGCCGATTTATGTGATTACGAAGCATTTTTACCTTGGTTAACGGAGGCTAAAATGGAAATTTTGAGATGAACGGAGGCCATGGAATGATTCACCACCACCCCCTCTTCAAGCTGGTGGTGCTCGCCTGTGGCATCCCGAATTTTCATGACCAAAGATTAACGGACCCTAATGGATTAAGACTCTCGTCGACGGGAATTAGGAGCAATAAAAAAATGAAAGTTTAACATCGCTGATATCGTTTTTGGAATCACGAATTCGGATTCTAGAGATCGTTATCGTTGGGCCAACTAAACCGACGTCGCGTCGTTCGCACGACTCGACTCCATGCAAACTCGTCGCCGTTATTTTTCCCTTACTCACCGCCGCCCCCCTCTCTATTTTTTTCTTTCTTTTCTTCCATTTCTTTCCCTTTTCCCTCTTTTTTCTTTTCGCCGAGAAACCCACGCACCAGCAGCCCCTTCCTCTTCCTTTCTTTGTCTTCTCTTCTTTGTCTTCTTTATCCCCCTGCACTTGGCAGGAGAGAGGTGCCACTTGGCCCTCCTTGCATGCCCATGCACGCAAGGGAGTTGAACAAACTTTAGATAATCTCTTTTTCCCCCTCATCTCACTCATTTCCAGCTCACTTTCTCTCGCTCAACTCACTCCTCATCCTCTCTCTCGCTCAACTCTCCCTCTCGCTCGGCTCACTCCTCTCTCTCTTGTTTCCACAGTTGGCTTGGAAGATAGCCCCTCCACTAGACATGGCCCACGGGCGGTTTGGCCGGAATCGGCCCCGGTCAAACCCGAGCTGGCCCGTTGGCCAGGGCTCATCGGTTTCTGGCAAGGCAACCGCCCGTGCCCTACGGGCCCCGGTTCCAACAAAAAAAAAAAAAAAAAAAAAAAGCGCGGCGGAGCGTGGGCGTCGCCGGGTCGAGCGAGCCGGTGGTCGACCTGCTTTGCAACTTCGCGAGCCCGGCGGCCTCGCCCGGCGCCCGGCCCGGAGTCGAGCCTCTCGCGGATCGGCGGGGTTCAACCTCGCCCGGGGGCGAGGCCGGGCGGCCCTCGCCAGCCCGGCGGTGGCCTCGCTGGCCCGGCCGTGACCGACCACCTCGGTTGGCCTACAAGCGGCGGCGTCTCCTCGCCGTCCTTGGCGCCCGGCTCGTTGGGCAAAAAACCCAGCAGGAAAAAAAAAATTTTGCGGCGGCGGGGCTGCCGTCTGAGGCCTGCTGCGGGCGGTGCCCAGCCAACAGCCCGCCTTGCGGCCCGTTGCCAAACGGGCAAATTTCACTTTTGCCCGTTTGGCAGCGAACAAAATTAACAAAGCGTGCAAAAAAAAAATAATAACCGTTGCAAAATTGCAACGGTTATTATCTTCTCTTTTTAAAAAAAATTTTCTTCTCAATTTTTTCTTATAAATACTCACACAATTCTCTCAAATTCTCTCAAATTCTCTTCTCTCAAGTCTTAAATTTTCTCAATACTCGAAATTCTCTCCAATTGCCAATTCTCTTAAATTCTTCCAATTCTCAATCCACGCAATTCTTTCTTAATTCTCCCAATTAATCCGCTCAATTCTCTCAATCCACTCGAAAAATGGCAAGTGGAAGTCGAGTGCCATCGCAAAAGGTAAGAATATCGCGACGGAATCCCATCATTCTTTTGATCCTCGTGAATATGCAGATTTTCAAGATGATGAAATCAACATTTTTCCCGATATGGAGCGCGTCCCAACTCAAGAAAGTTTTAATCCTCCTGGAGAAATATCTACAACAAAGGAAGCGGAACGAGAATTTACATCTGACATTTGGAATCACTTCACGAAAATGAAAATGTTTGATATTGGTGAAAAAAGGTATGATATAATTTGTAAATATTGTGGGAAAATATATAAATATACAGGTGGACAATGATATGGAACATTTAAACGACATCTTAGAAGCAAACATCCAACCGAAACTGGAATCGATATCGGGCAACAACAAATTTCCGAGTACGTCAATCCTAACACTTCCCCTTTATTTCGTTTTAATGACAAAACTTATAAGGAAGAATTAGGCAAATTTATTTCTGTTGAGCATTTAGCATTTAATTTTGGAGAAAGATTTGGTTTTAATGAATTTGTACAAAATGCATGTGCTCCACAAGCAAAACGTGTTTCTAGAAATTCAGTTAAACGAGCAATTAAAGATCTTTACAAAAAAGGAAAGAAAGATTTACAAAACTTTTTTATGCAATTTAATGGATGCGTGCATATAGGTAGTGACATTTGGAGTGATCCTTGGCAAAGTCATTCTTACATGGGCATAACATGTCATTGGATAGATGACGAGTGGAGTATTCAAAAAAGAGTCATTGCATTTAGAGTTTTCGATGATAATCATACGGCAAATAATATTTATAGATTAATTAGGCAAATTTTAGAAGAATATTATTTGCTTAACAAAATTTTTTCAATTGGTTTTGATAATGCTGCAACAAATACCGCTTCAATTGTCGAGTTAGAAAATATTTGTAAACCTGCTTTTGGCGGAAAATTTTTTCACATTAGATGTGCTTGTCATGTTTTAAATTTATGTGTACAAGATGGTTTGAAAACTCTCGATATTTTTCTTCAACCAATAAAAATGGCGATTCAATTTTTATGGAAACATCCCCAAAAAATGAGAGAATGGGATGAATTTTGTAGAGAAAATGGCAGAAGGCCAAAAAGATTTCCAAAAGATGTTCCAACTCGTTGGAATTCTACTTTCCACTTGCTTACTGAATCTTTAGCATATAAAGATTTATTATGTGCATTCATTTATGATAATGTACCTCAGATTAATTTATACCCATAAGAGTGGGATATTTGCCAAAAAATTTTAGATGTTTTAAAGGTTTTTAATTATGCAACTTATACTTTGTCCAGTGTTTATTATCCTACTACACATTTATTTTTAGTAGAGTGTATTAATATTGTCGGAATTTTTGATGAATATGAAAATGATGTTGAATTATAACATACTATACTTGCAATGAAAATGAAGTGGCTACATTATTATAGGGAAATTCCCATTATTTATTTAGTTGCTTGTGTTTTTGATCAGCGTTGCAAATTGGATGGCTTAAATGATTTTTTGCGTGTGTATTATCAATGTTTACATTGTGATGAGATAAATGTTACAACTTTAGTACGTAATATTAAAAATGTAGTAATAGAATTATATAATGAATTTTATACTAAATATAATTTAGGTGATATTGAATCTTCTCAATCTATGGAGATACAAAATGACGGTGCAGGTAAAATTAGTAGAGGGTATCAACTTTTATTACATAGACAAAAAAAAACAAAAGGGAGTAATAGGAAATATTTTTGAATTAGAGAGTTATCTAAGCGTTTCATTTGAAATTACTGAATGTGGTACAGATTTTTTAATTTTGAATTGGTGGAAGGGGCACGCAAGCCGATACCCAATCTTTTCTCTTATTGCAAAACAGATTTTTTCAACCCCTTGTTCCACAGTTGCGGTCAAACAAGCATTTAATGCCGGAGGTAATATTTTGGATGAACATCGTTCAAGATTAGATCCAGAATCAGTGCAGATGCAAGCTTGTGTTGCTGATTGGACGAAGGCTCAATATCGGCAACAAGAGATAGATTGCAATACTGAATCCGAATTCTTTAACGATGGAGATACTACCGCCACCGCATCTTGGAACGGGTAGTGACGATTGAGGGTAAAAAGAACTATTGAGTTGGCAAATATTTTGGGAACCCTTGTTTCTCATATCGGGTATGCCCACATGAGCTTAGGGAAACCCAAGTATAATCCAACGATATGTGACCTCTGATCCCCTGCGCAGTGTGCACGGAATGTTTAGGTTTTGGGATCATTTTAGGGCATATATATTGTGCTCCTTTTTTTTATAGATCGTTGTAACGAATTGTAATGTGCTTAATGATAATTTATTAAGTTCAAGTCATGTCTTTTTATCCCCAAATTTAATTACAATTTACATTTTAATTACAATTTATATTTAATTTTTTTTTTTTCTTTTCTGTTTTTCCTTTTCTGTTTTTTTTTTTTTTTTTTTTTTTTGTTGTCTTCCTCCACCACTAAGGCCGCCGGCTAGCCGGGGAGCCTCGTTGCCGGCGGCTCGGGTGAGCCTCCGTCCATCGCGCCGGGCGGCGGCGGGGCTCGCCCACGGCCGCCCATCGCCGCCCGCCCGGTCGTCTCCACCTCGGACCAGCAGCTTCGCCTCAGCCATCTTAGCCATTTCCTCTCACGGCAAGTACTCTTTATCACCTTATACTAACCACGTTAATGGTTACATGTTGGTTTGGGTCTTGGATGAGGCGTTAAGGTGGCTGGAAGGGTGAAAGGAGAGAGCGATCTGTGGCATAGTTTCTGTTTTTGTGTATCTAAACCCCCTAGAACGGTTTGTGGCGGATCTAGATAGCTAGATTAAGTTGGGAAAGGTGTTGCATGTTATTTTAAACTCTTGGGCTGATGTTTTCTTGGCTGGGAAGTGGCGGATCTGAACCTAGAAAAACTGTTTCTTGAAGTTGTGTCACGGAATCCAGATCTGACTTTTCTGAACGTTCCCTGTTTTTCTATTTTTTTAGCGTCTTCTGTGGTCAGAATCTTGCAAAGTGATCTTCATAAAAGTTGTTCAGAAGATCTTGATTTATAACATACTTAAATTTCAGATTTTTCTGAGTTCAAATGGGTCATACGAAGGTCCGAATTCATACAGAATCGGAATTGTTCTTACCGCTAAATCTGAGACCTTCGTGCGTTCCCCAATTTTTATAAAATTTTTCACTTCGAATTTGGTCACACTTCCTTCTTAAGATTTGTTAAGCGAACCCTTTTCTATTACATATAAAAATTTCAGAGTATTTTAAAATATTTTGGTTGGCGAAACCAACATTCTTCGTGACTCAGTTTTCCTGTTTCAATGGACTAATTTTGGGCCATCTTCGAGCTATTAAAAGTGGTCTTTACCTAAGGAATTTTGCATTGTGTTCTCATGAAAAATAGTTATTAAGCTCTTTTATATGACATACTCAAATTTCATAATTTTTCGAGGTCATTTACTATAGTATTGGTTTCGGTTTCTCAAAGTGCTCAAAACTGCCCGATTTCACCCATTGTTAGGAATCTCAAATTTTCTATTGGAAAACGATGGATATTTGATTTCCGGTCTTCTGGAGTCAGTAACCATGTTTAATTAGCTTTTCAATGATGCTTATTTGGCCTTGATCTGATATCGAATGCTTATGTAAATCAAGTGATCTTTGAGAGCATAGAATCTGAAATTTTGATTGTGAACCGTTTGTGGGCAATAATGAAGTGCCTCATTTGTTGGTTGAGACATGGTATCATTCTATGAGAAAGATGTGTCGAATAAAAATGAAAGGATCGTTTGTGCATGTGAATATGTGACGAGAGATGATTGATGCCGTCTGTCTATGGACGACGATGCCCCGAGGAGCTTGTCGGGAAAGCGGGATGCCATGGACCGGTGGTCCACGATGCCTAGGAAGAGCCATGCCCTAGATGCCCTGGGAGTACGAATGGGATACCATGGCCAGTGGGACCTCAAAGCCTGCGCGGGCCGTTGAGTAATCCGGCGTATATCACAGCAGTCCAGTCTAGGCTCACCGGATCTTGCTAGTTGGGATGTTTCCTCCTTGTGTGGCAAGGGAGCGCACCAATCATGTGTCTTGGAGTGGTGAATGAAGTTGATTATTGTCACATAACGTATGTAATGTGTGCTCGTGTGAGTGGCTGTTCTTAGATCAACGTTCTTTTGCTTGACATTGGCGGCTGTGTAAGAATGAAAAAGGGAATTATATATGCTATGGCTGGAGATGAATCGGTTTATTTGCCCATCTATTTGACTCTATTGAGATGCATGTCGTTATCTGTTTAGTATGGCGTAATAGAGTTTACTTGGTTGAGCTTTCGCTCACTGTTTATCATTGACACATTTTTTTTACAGATGTTCAAACATGTCATCGACCCCTTATCTTGATAGTGTCAGTAGTGATGGAGGTGATGGCGACAAGTAGAGAAGTGGAGTTGTAGTTGTAGCTGCATTAGGGGAGTAGGACCTCATTTTGACCTCCCAGATGAAATTTTGCTATCATGCTTGAAGAGGATGTCATCCAAATTACCTTTTGTATATAAATAAAGTGGGAAATGAAGATGTGGTATTTTGTTGTGGATGTGTCCACTGATCGAGAAATGTTTAATTTGATTGTGTTTTGTCTTCTGCTTGTGCTAAAAGTGAAAAGATTAAGAACACATTAGTAAGTGGCGTGTTTGGGACGCCACATCGCCTCGTCGGGAAGGTCACCGTTTAACTGGAAAAGCCGCAACTTCGGGCCCTCACGACCAGCTTGTCGGAAGGGTTGGTCGTGAGGGCCCGAAATGGCTTTTTCGTGAACTTCTTCCGGCCGAAATGTCGGTGAATTGATGGCCTTCCGAGCCCTCCGATTGGAAGGTAAAAATAAACAAATGAACTAATTGACTACTAAGCATTTTTTACCTTGGTTAACGAAATGCTAAAACGGAAATTTCGGGGAGGCCATGGAATGATTTTTTTTTGACACCCCTGCAAGCTGGTTGTAAAATGAACGCTTCCGCCGGGAAGGTCACCGTTTAACCGGAAAAGCCAGGGCCTTCACGATCAGTTCGTCGGCACTTAAGATCATTGTCGCGATTTTCCTCTCATGGATTGTTAAGACCTCCGCTTGTCTCGAAACTTTTTCCGTTTTTAGCCTTTTCACGTTGTCGCCAAATCTATTTGGGTAAAAATAAATTAGGAGATATGTTTTATTCACACAATTCTAAGCTCGGGGACTTGGTTCTACGCTTAGATCTGGTCTAACTTCGGTACCTTTTCTTTTCAAAAAAACATTTATGCATGCAGTCCGGATCCATTTTAACTTAGTCACTAGCATGTGAGGTGTGATCTAAACCACCAAAGTAACACCCAATAATCAAAACGTTAAAATAAATTGCAAGATTGGGAGAATTACTTACCTCTATTTTCCTAATATGATTTCTAATTAACAAGCAACTCATTTAATATCTTTTGGATTTTCAATTATTTAAATGAGAGCTAACCTACATGTAATGCAGCCTAACATGCAAACTATATGTCATGCTTAATGAGTGACCTAATTCTAATGACGGGCAAATGATTTATTTTTGGTATTTTTCAAAATGAAATTCGGAATAAAAAATGCCTAAAATAACATGCAATCTAACAACTTCTTTTTTTTGTATTTTTTTTGTTAAAATTCGAAATTAAAATTACCCTAAAATGAACTATCGAAGGTCATATCTAAATTAAACTAGGAAATAAATTACTTTAATTCAAAGCCGGAAAAGCCATTAATTCAAATTGCATCTAATCTTTCAGGCCTTCACAAATCAGTTCCACACGATCCATAAATTTAAACGAGGCAAAAGAATCAAACACTTAAGGACAAGATAATGATCATTTTTTTTTATTATCCTAAGGCATCTAATCAATCACGAATATTCACGGAATATTTTTCAAACTAAATTTAAATATTATGACACTCAAGTGAGCCAAAAAAAAAAAGTGGCACTTAAGTGTCCTCCGTACAAAAGTTATGGTACTTGCGCTGTACTTATCCCATCTGATTGCATTTATTGTTCCAAAGTTTCATACAAAATAGTGACATTACTTGACATATCGTCGTAAGTTAGGGATGTTGTCACTAGTAATTATCTAGTGATAATGTAATTTTCTTTAATTAGTCGTTATTGTTAGTTCATTGTGGTTAGTATTTTTCCACGAGATAATTACCAAAAAAAAGTGTCAACCCTATTACATTTGTACCAATTCAATTCTAAACTTTTCAATTATGTCAATTTAATCCTAAACATTTTCACATTTTACCAAATGAGTCCACATAGCCACTTTTAGCCAAAAATAGCTGATGTGAACACTAACCATCTTACATGATACGGCCGGCACTCATGTGAACATTTTTTCAATAATATTTTGAATTTTTTCTGAATTTTTTATATTCTTTAATTTTCTTTTTTAGACAAGGCTAGAAGGGTCGCCAACATTGGGTGAGGGTGTCACGGCCCTCGCTAGTTTTGGGCGAAGGTCACAATGCCTCGCAATGCCCTTGTCAGCCACTAGGCGAGGGCTCTATGGCTGGGGAGAGCCTGGGGGATGGTCGTGACACCCTCACTAGATTTGGGCCAAGCAATGGCGTCGCAATCCTTGCATGACCTGGGCAAGGCCGGAACGCACATATTTAGTGAGGGCATTATGGCCCTCACGTGTGGCTAGCGACCTTTGTTGACCCTCGGTCCAAAAAAAAGTGAAGAAAAGAAAAGTAAAAAACCAAAAAAATTATAAAAATTCAAAAAATTGATAAAATATCGTGAAAAAAAAATTTCACATCAGCGTCAACTGAGCAACGTAGGATGGCTGGCATCATATAGACTCAATTGGCAAAATATGAAAGTATTTAGAACTAAATTGACATAATTGAAAGGTTTAAAACTAAATTGGCACAAGTGCAATAGCTTTATGACTTTTTTTGGTAATTTCTCTATTTTTCCCACCGTTAATAATAAGTTCCCTTTGTATTCCGTAACTTGACGATGGAATTACTGTAGTAATTATCCTACCTTAGTGTAACTTTCCTCAACAAGTCATAAGTTGTAGTTCCCGGCTTAGTGAACATAACCCCAACAATTGTAATTTTCCTGAATTTGTCGTGATCTCAGTTGCACCGATAAATAGTACTTTCCTTTTTCGCGTGGTAATTGAGCTATACAGTTCCTAACAAGAAATTCCTATCGTTAGCAATTAACTAATGGGATAGTGAGGTACTTTAAATTGTCAAGAGACACAACTTAATATAGACTTCAACAATCGTAAAGTACTTCAGAGCAATATAATAAGTCTTGCATTACTTAAACTCCGACAACTTAATTGCCTCATCGTGGATGCGTCCGAGCCCGGCGCGATTGGTTGCCGATCCTTTGGTCACGGAGAAGATGCAGATGAAGGCCTGCGCAGGGGAGCAAGTCAGATCAATTTCTGCAAAAATATCAGCTGATAGAATCTTGTTCGATGATTCTGATGATAGCCTCTTCGGTTCGTATGACTTCCATCCCGAGCTGGGTTTCTCCGGGTTCGGGGACAAGTTCTACTGAAAATGACCAATGGGTATGTGTGCTAGTGATCATTTCTAAACTATGCTTTTGTTGATTATGATATTAATTTGCCAACATGATGATCCTTCTCGGGATAGGTACGAGTTGAGACGTAATATTCGCAGAAGAATTTGAATTTGAAAGTTAATTTACAATTTGCTTCATATGTCTTATAAATCTAAGAACAATACAAGCTCCTCTCTGTGGGGCAAACATATAATACAAGCTTCTTAGCACAGGAAGCGCCAGAGGATCGAATCATTAATCACACGGGTCTACGGTCCTGTATGAGAAAAAAGGAGACTTCAACCCGTGTGCAAAATTGAATGGCTATAGCCAGTTATTTGTAACCGTAACATAAATTTTCCATTTCCAAATACTTACAAACGTCAAATAATTTAACAGCATCGAATTAGACTTTGTTAGTGATTTACTGTGAATGAGTATCATTAAGATCGTCAAGGGTGGCACTCACTCAATTTACTAATTACAAGGGAAATTACTACTTTAGAGGTGCATTACATCTTATGGGGTAAATTACTGCTTTGAATTACTTTGTATAAGACTTTTTATTGTCTTAAGAGATGTTACTACTTTGCAGGTAAATTACTCATTTTGTCACATGAGAATGCTCACACTTAACTGTTGACACCTATTTTAATTTGCTCAAAATCAATTGCACAAAATTTAGGAATTAAATTTCTTTAATTCCTAAAACAAAAAATATTTCAATCTAAATGCATTGCATATAGACATTAGGCATATTTGCATTGATAGGGCCTATTAGAGCATATTTTCTTAATTAATTTTCAAAAAAGAATTTAATTATTAATTTTTAAAAAAAACTATTAAAAAAAATCGGATCGGGCCGGGCCAAGGCCGGCCCAGCCCGACCCTCTTTTCTTCTTTTCTTCCTCCCCCCCCCCCACTGTTGACACCTAAATTTCGACGTATCATTTAGTGGTTGATTGCATAGAAAATTAGGGATTAAATTTTAACCCATGAACAAAAATATTACAAATCGCACAACATAAAGTTTAGGTTCATATAGATTAACTGCATTTCTCATCGGATCGGCGGTGGTAAACGAGCTTAAAATTCATCATGTAAATCGAGCTCGGGTATCAAACGAGACTCGGCTCACTCAGAAAGCATGGGCCGAAAATCACACGCAAAAGGGCTTGGTTGTTTTAATTTGAGCTTAAATTAGCCCATTATGCTTAATTAAAGAAAAGCCCAAATTAATTCAGCCCACTTAGAATTAAATTAAAGCCTAAACCTAAGCCCATTAGGATTAGAAAGCCCGGCTAATTGACCTAGGTTTACACTATAAATATATGTTTATGTCTCATAATCGGGGGGTTCTCATAATTTTCAGATCAGATTTTTTTAGAGAAACACACGCGAGTGAGAGTAAGAGCTCTCACAATTTTCAGAACACACACGAAAGACCACAACGACGCGAGCCTGTTGCGACACCATTCAGCATCAAACATCGGAGTTACTCGGCGATATCTCCACATTTATACAATGTCCCAAGTTTCATCAAGTCAAAGGGAGTGAATTCGTAAAGGGAGTCCAAGCAAAGAGCACACCAACACGGGCAGCGCACTCCAAATCCCTACACGAATCCCTTGAAAATTCTGGGCTAAATCGAAGAGCATATTCGGTCAACACAACATCAGGAGCACGTGCATAGATTTGCAGAGAATTTCATTCAACCACTTCAATCCACTTGGTGACAAAAATTGGTGAAAATTTGGGGAGTGATGTACTGAAGCGGTGGAGATTGTCTTCCCTTGAATGGCCTACACGCGGAAAGCATAAAAAAAAATGCTCTTTTCCTCGGCCGCAGGTCTGCACCGATTCTATAAGTCCCTCTAGCTCTGTACCCAATCCCGGTGCTCGCCTCATTATTGATGCCCTTTGCTGGTCACGCCACCCTTGCCGCGATCACTACAGCAAAGCCGCAGCAGCCGAGCCCCATCGACGATCCTTGCCTTGCCAAGAAGCAAGCACCACCGCCCTTGGCTTTGTTCAAAGTCCCTCGCCGCTGTCGTCCCCGCCGTCGAGAATCACCGCCAATCTGCGCCGCCGCTCCCGACGCACCGCCGGTCGTAATCTCGATCCGTTGCAAATTAGGAAAGAAATCTGCAAATTAGGTAATTATCTTATCCCGATTTGATTTGAATATTTTGTTGCTTAATTTGTGCTTATTGATATCTAATTTTGCATATTCGAGTAATAAGCATATTTCAATTAGGATTTATTTCCTTTTTTGAAATCTTGGATATCTTATCTTATTAAATTTGGATAGAATTTAGAATTTTCAAAATCCTTTGAATATATCCAAGAATATTTGAGATATCTAAATATTTTCAAGATGTGATCGATTAGGAAAATTTCCTAATCCGCAACCGCATACGTGGAAATAAATCTATCTATCGGGCTTTAGATAGAATTATTTTCATAGCTGGTATTTCGAATTTTAGGATCGATCTGTCAGGTTTCAGATCGAAACTTAATTCGAAAGATGTAGCGGTTATTTTTTTTACTTGATTTTAATTTCGAATTTTGATAAAAAAAATGCCAAAAGATTACTCTGGAATGGGTTAATTTCTTTAGTTTAAAATTGCATGTTTAGATAATTGGCATTTTTAATTCCGAATTTCATTAAAAAATACAAAAAAAAATAATATGCCCGTAATTAGAATTAGGTCACGTCGTCGCATGACATATAGTTTGCATGTTAGGTTGCATTAATCGCATGTCAATTTTTGCACGTCATTACATATAGGTTAGCTTTCATTTAAATAAGTGAAAATAAAAAAAATTTCTGCACCTTTTGAACTCTAAGTTAGGATTTATCAAAATTGTCAAATTGAGTATTTTTCTTGAAATTGGTACCGAAAGGGCGTTAGAGAATCTAGCGTAACCAAGTCCCCGAATCTATAATTTCTGGTTTGCAGAAATAAAATAGTACTCCCGCTATTTTACTTAGGTTTCTAATCAACCTACCTTAAATGATTAGTGGCGACTCCTATTGAAAATATTTGCATGCTCACAATTGGACCTAAGTTGCGATTTGGTAGAGTTTGGGAGAACTCGAGCTAGGTCAGTCAATTTAATTGATCTAGTAATCCATTAGCCTAAGATCGAATAACCCGATTTTTTTAGGGTCGCGACAGCTTGGCGACTCCACTAGAAAGATTAACTTGAATTTTTTTTTAAAAAAATTTAAGGAGGACTTAGGCCAAATTTTTTTTTTTTGGAAAAATTACTCGATTTGACAAAATTTGATTGAATTCTTATTCTTAGGTGTTAAATGGTTTTGCAGGATGGGAATTATAAGGAGAGTAGTGATTGGCTAATCCTTTGTTTTGCAGGCTTGATGAAGTGGAATTGTGATTTAATTTTTGTACTATTGAAGTGGTGTTTGCATATAATTGTTGTGCATGATTTACAGTATTTGCACTACACCACACACAACCTGTGACCGGACCCAGGTCACACCTATAGTTTTAAGATGGTATTTGGATGGTTCTTTAACCTTGGTGGTAAGGCTTCGCTAAAGGTTATCCCATTTGGATCCCGAAAATTTTTCCAAAAAAATGGCTCAAGGGTCGTCCTCATGCACGTGAGGCTACAATGCATGGAGGTTACCCTTGTCGACCGAACCAAGCCGAAGTGATTGGACCCGACTAGTCATGACTATGGTATGTGAGGCCGCGACTAGTCATGATGATTGTACGTGAGGCTGCGACGTGTCGTTCTATTCATCATTTCACTTTGCAAAAGCCTTTAGGGTAGATAGATTAAGATTTAAACTTACATTTCATGTGCATGTCTATGTGATTATCATGGTCTTACCTGGTAAAGTAAGTCTTATGAACTTTTATCTTGTACTTTACTTATTTCCTCATTTTTTTTTTGGGTCGGTCCATGATGGGTCTAGATCGGTTTTCAACTCGAAAGTAATAATCATTGAGTTCTTTGAAAATAAAAAAAAAAGAAAGAAGGCTTTTTGGAGAATGTATTTTCAATCTGTCTTCATCTTCCTAGATGTGTCATAGGCCATTATTTTCACAAGAGGTTGTCATCGTTTTTATAATAAAAAAAATGGTTTAGAGAATTTGTTTTCAGTTCATAGTTTCTAGGGAGTCTTAATTTTTGGTTTTCCTAGTTTTATGATTAGAGATTTTGATGCATCTATTTATTAGGTTATGTCTAAAGTGTTATTTATATTTCTTTGCTTAGAACACTTTTCCATAAAGTCTCGTTCATATACGAGTATTTTTATGAATAAATGAAGAATTAAAAAAAAAAACTAGAAAGCGTGTCATGGACTAACTTTGTCTTGACCATATGCTTATTTAGTTCATTTTTCTCGAATCGGGTGACTACGAATCATCAACACTTATCGATCCATCGCTCAAGCCTTGCCAAGGGGCAACCTTGCCGAGTTCCTTCGTTATTGCTCCTCCGCCACCGTGAGCTCACCGCCCAACATAAACAGCAGCTCCATCCACCACTTGCTATTCTCGCGGCGACTGTGGCTTCTCTGCATAAACGCCATCCTTGTCTTTGTTTCTCAGAGCCCCATATGTCGACTAGCCGCCAAGCCGAAACGCCCCTAGTTGTGAGCCACCATCGTGAGGAAGTTGATACTCAAGCTAAGTGATTATGGATCGTCGACCATCAGCCGTTCTCGCCTGTCCATGAGAGAAAGTGCTCAGAGTGAAGTGTCGAACCGCCTCGCTAATATCAAGAAGGACCTGAAGCAAGCCTTTGTCATACTCCAACAACTCTCGAGGCAAACGGCGCATCTGTCGGACCGCTTGAAACAACTCACCATGACTTGTCCCTTTCCTCAAGGGCCAAGGGTGATGATTCAAACGAAGCCCTTCAACACCGACTCGAATAACAAAGCAGTCGTACCTGGCAGTACTATTGGGTCCCCTGACCCTAGGGAGTTCAGCACCTTGCATCCAAAGTTTGTAAAGCACGAACAAGGTGATCGGGATCCACTCGTTCCAACATCGCGGCCTCAGCAAAGCAAAGCACGACTACTCCCTGGATGTCAAGACAGCCCACCAAGACACCCGTTCTCTAATCAAAGACAAGGCACTAGAAGACAATTCACTCCTCTCCCTAGGTCTCTATCCTAAGTATTGACGATCCTTTGGAAAAAGAGGTTACTTTTCACTGAGCCGAAGCGGCCTAATCCTGAGCGATTCTCCAACTACAACTCATCCAGAAAGTGTGACTATCACATGGGAAAAATCGGTCACTTCACTGATGACTGCTATGTTCTAAAGCACAAAGTTCATGACCTCTTAGATCTTTGGGGCATTCACATTCCGTGCTTCGTGGCTCTGCCAAGGCCGAGACGATCTTCTCATAGTCCCAAACATCCGGACTACACCCCCGAGTCCTGCAAGAATGATACATGAAGAGAAGGAGGTGATTGACACCCTAGGGCAACCGAGCAGCAAGTTCGACTACTACGTGAAATATTCGGCTCCCCCGAGCTTCTATATTGACCCGCGTGATATCGTCTCTGATGGATGGGGAGATATGAATGATCTAACACCTCCAGTGACAAAAGATCCTGATGATGCAATGGAAGGAATCACTGCTCTGTTCAATAACATGCTCATTGGAGCTATCAAGGAAGGACCGTTGGATGAAATGGGCACTAGCCCGCGAGAGTAACAACTTTACTTTTTTTTGCACACTCCCCTGCATGGGAATTTCTATTGCTTTCTAGGACTTGCCCCGTCTCGGGAGCTTCTTTTTAGGATTTTTCATTTCTATGACTTTATTGTCCCAGTTTCCATTCCAATAAATGTAATTCATTCAGTGATAATCAATGAAATTACAAATTTTTTGAGGGCATGTTGAGGTACATCAAACCAGCCCGGTGATGATATCCAACCAATAAAAGAAGTATAGTCCAAGGAGAATTCTAAGGCCTGGGCTTCTTCATGTTCCCTCGTGTTAAAACCTTTTTGAAAAGAATTTCAAAAAAAATTCCAAAAATTTTAAAAAATCAAAAAAGAGAAAAAAAAATGCAATGTTTAGCCCTGTTTGTCGTTCTGAACCCCCTACTTTACGTTTCAGGGGCAATCTTGTGACACGTGAGGGTATGGGAACGGTCCATTCTGATGAATTATGTGCCACCGAGTCTGATCTCGATGACACCGACGAACTCGAAGATTCCTTGGAAATGCTGCGTGGCCTAGAACGACATGAAAGATCCAAAGTTCTTACTGCAGACTGAACCATTACTATTAACCTGAGTGATACGAAGGAACCCAAAAAGTAAAGATAAGAGCAAATCTCCCTAAAAGTGAAATGAAACACTTAATCCAGTTGCCGCATGAGAATAGTTGGATCCTTCAACCGAAAGGTACGTCAAGAACACTTCCAGGTAATTGACCTAGTCCAAAGGAAAGTACTGCCAGTCTTTCCTATTCCCGAGGGCAAATTCACCCCAAGCTACAATGGTCCATATGTGGTCAATAAGGTGCTTCCCGGAGGTGCCTTGATTCTCGCAGAAATGGATAGTCGTGAGTTCTCCACTCCTGTTAATTCTGATGCTGTGAAGATGTATCACCCCTGATAAAATCTAACATTTTGCAGCAAAAGCTTTCAAGTGTTTAGTTTTATATTCTGAATTGCAAACATTTCACTGATGAATAAACGGTATCAATCAATTTTAAGTTAAGATGTTTGCTTTGGCTTTAAATTTTGCATGGTTATTTTATCGGTCTGCATCATTGATTTCAAAAGGGAAATCTATTTGGGCAATCTTATAATTCATGTAGAATGAATTGAATGTGTTGAATGAGGTACATCGGGATGATGAAAGGCAAGTCCTATCCTATACACAGTCCCTTGCACTAATCCTCAGTGAGTTGAGCGGAAAAATTTCATGTCCGCAAGGTAAAAGGTTATCTCGCAAAAGGTACGGCAACTGAAGTGACGAAAGGCAGTTCATTTCTCTATCCCAAACACTACAGGTTATCCATTGTTTCGCCACTTTGAGCCTAAATATTTGGAGAAATTCTTTCAAATTACCCCTGTCAAGAACCACCCTACATCGGGGTAAACTGGAGGTAAGTCAGCATTATAAGGTGAAAAATGAATAGAGATTATCTTGCTCTCACTTGCATCAATCTTCGAGTGTTGCTTTTTCAGATGAATTCACGCGAAGTTCAAGTGCCTTAGGATGATGAAGAGCATTTTTTTTTCTCTATCCTATACACATTTTATCCTTTGCTAAGCCCAATTGAGCCTACAATTTTATTTCATATGAACCCAGTTGGTGATCATCCCCCACACTGGGGCAAAGCAACAATCATCATTGTTCAAGCAGCATATTCGGAGCGCTGATAAAAGATGAAGACCCCTGAGAGTCCAAATGTCAAGTAATTTGGTAAAAACAAACCAAAGTGTGGTTGGCCGATATATGCATTGTAGACAGTGTGTGTCAAAAGTCAAAAAAAAAAGGGAAGGGCAAGAAAAGCAGTGTGCCTGAAAAAAAGTAAGGCCAATGCCCAAAAAAAAGGGAGATCTTTAGAGAAAAAATGTCAAGATATGGCATGTCAAAGTCGTGAATCCCAGTGGAGCAAAAGTTCTACAAGTCTCAAAGGAATCAAGTGACGAATTCTCAAAACCACTGGAGCATCTACCGAGAAGACAATCCCTAGTGAAAAAGAAGACTGGTGATAATGCCAAGATGATCACTAACTTATTCGCCCCAATTATACACATTTTGAGCCTAATGATCCATTCATTTCTCAACCCATGAGCCTAGCCTACATTATGTCCCTTGCAAAATTTCTTCAGATTAGGGCACTTGAACTAACGTAGAGTTTCAGATGTTTATAAGCTTAACTCGAAGAAGTGCGAGCAAGTCCATTTCTATCTCATTTTGCAGGATTCTTGACTTGTAAACCCGGAGACAATTGCGAAGTATTTTCTTTCAATAGCCTTGACTCGAAGAGTCCCTTTTGCTAAGCCATTGACCAAGCCCATGTTATAGACTTGACAAAGACCTTTCAGATTGGTAAGGTTGTACCGTTTGCGAGAATACTCGGACCCTTATCCACAGGATGAATGTGAGATAGAGTGATTCCCATAAAATAGCCACTTTTCGATGAGGATGAGAGAAAGCCCTTCCGGACCGGAAGTCCCTCATTTGACATTTTCAAGACATCTGCTTGTGAATCCGGATTGTCTTGTTATGATTTTCCTCAGTGAAATTTTGTAATACCGACTCAATAAAATCGTCATGCATGAAAACCAGTCGAATTTATAATGCATGAATATATGTGTCCTTGATTACCCATGAATGCATATTACTTGTTGTCTATAACCGTGTCTAGCAGGAGACACGCCCTCAAGAGTCAGAGATATCACCAGGTAAGTATATCTCTATCCCTTGGATGTCTGTGACTATCCAGGTATCCCTAACCTATTTGAGCAATTGTCAGGTCCTATATTTGATCATTTCTAGATGCCTCTAGCAATATCCAGCCATCTATTGATCAAGCCTTTTCAGGTACCTCTGATGATATCCAAGTACTTTGTTAAAGAACCCATGAACATTCAGGATAGCCCTTGGTTCACCCAATTGTTAAGTGTTCAAGACGATATCTAGAAGATTCCCCCCGTGACACGCCTATGGGGAAGGTCACTGAAGTCCATCAAAGTTCATCAAGCAACATCTTTGGAACAAAGCCCAAGTGATTGTCAAATGGTATAGAATCAGAATCATGCCTCGATTTACTTTACTACTCCTACAAGGTAAGTGAATTCAGGTATGTCTGCTAATTATTCTTCATTGTTTCTCTCTTCGAAATGTGAGACATGATCTCTTTCATATGTTCGCCCAGTAGAATAGGCGGCATAGTTTCTCATTTGGTGTTGCTAAGTGGAGTACGCGGCACACCTCATTTCATGTTCGCCCAGTAGAACAGGCGACATATCTCTTGGTGTTGCCAAGTGGAGTACGCGGCACACCCCATTTTATGTTCACCAAGTGGAACAGGTGACATATTATTTAGTGTTGCCAAGTGGAGTACGCAGCACACCCCATTTTATGTTCGCCCAGTAGGACAGGCAGCATAATATCTCATTTGGTGTTGCTAAGTGCAGTACGCGGCACACCCCATTTTATGTTTGTCCAGTAGGACAGGCAGCATAATATCTCATTTGGTGTTGCTAAGTGGAGTACGTGGCACACCCCATTTTATGTTCGCCCAGTAGGATAGGCGGCATGGTTTCTCATTTTGTGTTGTCTAATGGAATAGACAACACACCCCATTTCATGCTAGCCCAGTAGAACAGGCGGCATAGTTTCTTATTCCGTATTGTCCAGTGGAATAGACAACACACCCCATTTAAATATTTGCCCAGTAGATAGGCAGCATAATTTTTCATTCTGTGTTCACCCAGTGGAATAGGTGCACAACCAACCTCATGCTCACCTAATGGAAGAGGTGACATGATCCTTTTCTTGATTGCCCAGTGGTATAGGCAACACGTCCTCATTCTTTTTTCATATCGCGCGCTATTTCGCATCTGTAGGAAACTACAGGTAACAGATGGGCGATCCCGTACCTTGAAAACCTTACTTCCAGAGGGACTAGAAGTTTGGAGATCGAAGGAGTTCACAGCATTATAAAACTTTCCATCACTTGGGCGCTTTTTGTGCGATCCGTATGTAAGGCTCTTTCACCGCTCTACACGAAATGAGAAGCCTTAGCATACGTTCTTTATTGTTTGCATATCATGCATCATTGCATTAAAAAATCAAAAAAAATCATTCATCATTTTGCATAGTTTAAATTTAGGTCTCAGTCTTTGAGCGAAACCTCTACGAGCCTCCACTCAAAGAGGGGCAGCTGTTGACACCTAAATTTTGGCGTATCATTTAGTGGCTAATTGCATAGAAAATTAGGGATTAAATTTTAACTCATGAACAAAAATATTACAAATCGCACAGCATAAAGTTTAGGTTCATATAGATTAACTGCATTTCTCATCGGATCGGCAGTGGTAAGTGAGCTTAAAATTCATCACGTAAATCGAGCTCGGGCATCGAACGAGACTCGGCTCACTCAGAAAGCATGGGCCGAAAATTACACGCAAAAGGGCTTGGTTGTTTTAATTTGAGCTTAAATTAGCCCATTATGCTTAATTAAAGAAAAGCCCAAATTAATTCAGCCCACTTAGAATTAAATTAAAGCCTAAACCTAAGCCCATTAGGATTAGAAAGCCCGGCTAATTGACCTAGGTTTACATTATAAATATATGTTTATGTCTCATAATCGGGGAGGGGGGTTCTCATAATTTTCAGATCAGATTTTTTTAGAGAAACACACTCGAGTGAGAGTAAGAGCTCTCACAATTTTCAGAACACACACGAAAGACCACGACGACTCGAGCCTGTTGCGACACCATTCAGCATCAAACATCGGAGTTACTCGGCGATATCTCCACATTTATACAATGTCCCAAGTTTCATCAAGTCAAAGGGAGTGAATTCGTAAAGGGAGTCCAAGCAAAGAGCACACCAACACAGGCAGCGCACTCCAAATCCCTGCACGAATCCCTTGAAAATTCTGGGCTAAATCGAAGAGCATATTCGGTCAACACAACATCAGGAGCACGTGCATAGATTTGCAGAGAATTTCATTCAACCACTTCAATCCACTTGGTGACAAAAATTGGTGAAAATTTGGGGAGTGATGTACTGAAGCGGTGGAGATTGTCTTCCCTTGAATGGCCTACATGCGGAAGGCATAAAAAAAATGCTCTTTTCCTCGGCCGCAGGTCTGCACCGATTCTATAAGTCCCTCTAGCTCTGTACCCAATCCCGGTGCTCACCTCATTATTGATGCCCTTTGCTGGTCACGCCACCCTTGCCGCGATCACTACGGCAAAGCCACAGCAGCCGAGCCCCATCGACGGTCCTTGCCTTGCCAAGAAGCAAGCACCACCGCCCTTGGCTTTGTTCAAAGTCCCTCGCCGCTATCGTCCCCGCCGTCGAGTATCACCGCCAATCCGTGCCGCCGCTCCCGACGCACCGCCGATCGCAATCTCGATCCGTTGCAAATTAGGAAAGAAATCTGCAAATTAGGTAATTATCTTATCCCGATTTGATTTGAATATTTTGTTGCTTAATTTGTGCTTATTGATATCTAATTTTGCATATTCGAGTAATAAGCATATTTCAATTAGGATTTATTTCCTTTTTTGAAATCTTGGATATCTTATCTTATTAAATTTGGATAGAATTTAGAATTTTCAAAATCCTTTGAATATATCCAAGAATATTTGAGATATCTAAATATTTTCAAGATGTGATCGATTAGGAAAATTTCCTAATCCGCAACTGCCCACGTGGAAATAAATCTATCTATTGGGCTTTAGATAGAATTATTTTCATAGCGGGTATTTCGAATTTTAGGATCGATCTGTCAGGCTTCAGATCGAAACTTAATTTGAAAGATTTAGCGGTTATTTTTTTTTACTTGATTTTAATTTCGAATTTTGATAAAAAAACAAAATACCAAAAGATTACTCTGGAATGGGTTAATTTCTTTAGTTTAAAATTGCATGTTTAGATAATTGGCATTTTTAATTCCGAATTTCATTAAAAAAATACAAAAAAATAATATGTCCGTCATTAGAATTAGGTCACGCCGTCGCATGACATATAGTTTGGATGTTAGGTTGCATTAATCGCATATCAATTTTTGCACGTCATTACATATAGGTTAGCTTTCATTTAAATAAGTGAAAATAAAAAAATTTCTGCACCTTTGAACTCTAAGTTAGGATTTATCAAAATTGTCAAATTGAGTATTTTTCTTGAAATTGGTACCGAAAGGGCGTTAGGGAATTTAGCGTAACCAAGTTCTCGAATCTATAATTTCTGGTTCGCAGAAATAAAATAGTACTCCCGCTATTTTATTTAGGTTTGTAATCAACCTACCTTAAATGATTAGTGGCGACTCCTATTGAAAATATTTGCATGCTCACAATTGGACCTAAGTTGCGATTTGGTAGAGTTTGGGAGAACTCGAGCTAGGTCAGTCAATTTAATTGATCTAGTAATCCATTAGCCTAAGATCGAATAACCCGATTTTTTTAGGGTCGCGACAGTAACCCACCTCCCTTCTCTTTTCTTCTTCCCCCACCTTGGGCCCAACCCATTTTCTTTTTTTCCTTCCTTTTTTCCTCTTGGCGTGGTAGGCACAGCCCATTACCTCCCTCTCTTCTTCTTCCAGGAACCCCGTCTCTGTCTCTCCCTGTTCTCCTCTGTTGCGGTGCCCGGAGTGACAAGCGGCTGGCCCAGCGCCTATCCCCATCTAGCGGAGGAGGCACAGGCGAACCACGCCACGCCATTAAAGGCCAATCCGTCCTCCCCGATTTTTTGGGCTCTCCTCTCCCCTTTCTTCCTCTCCTCTTCCACGCCTGCCAGCCCCCCCCCTACACATCGGCCTATGGCCGCGGGATTCCAGCAGAGGCAGGTTAGGTGTAGGCCATCGTCGGTGACGGGGGGAGCCTGGATCGTCGTCACCCGGTTTGTAGAAGGCCAGAGAGAGAGAGAGAGGGGGGGGCCGCCGTTTTGAAAAGAAAACAGAGAGAGAGAGAGAGAGAGAGAGAGAGAGAGAGAGAGAGAGAGAGAGAGAGAGAGAGAGAGAGAGGAGAGAGAGAGAGAGAGAGATAAGAGAACAGTCCCACCGTGATCGCCAAAGAAAGATCGCCGCCCCTCGACGCCCGAGGTCCCCTGACGCAGTTGCCGACGGTGAGACCGCCGGCCCGAACCGACCAGACTTCTATTTTCGCATGCGGTCCGGTCGGGAATCGCGGAACCGATGACTCCCATGTCCTTTTATCCCCGATCCCTAATCTCATTTGGGAATGAATTAAGCTGCCTGAGCCGACCGAAATGCCTCAAGGTCAAAACCTCTGTTTTTCCCCACGCGTGCGAGATGCTCGACGAAATGCCTCAATCAAACCCGTTTTTTGTTTCGCCGGCCGGTGAACCAGGCGGTCCCACGGCCCAGCTCGGGTGGCGTAGCTTAATGGAGGTTCTAGGGGTGTTTGTATGCGTCGCCCGTTGGCAGGTCGGCCGGCGGACGGCCAATTTTGGCTCCGCCGGCGACTTCCCCTTGCGGGTCTCAGGAAATTGGTCAAACCCGGCTTGAATCAATCAGTTCGACCGGGTCAACTCCCGGGTCGGATCTGTTGACTCGGGTTGAATCTGATCCGACCCGGGTCAACTCCGGGTCGAATCCGTTCACCCGGGTCGGACCCGACCCGATTCGAATCATCTGATTTGACCTAGGTCAACGTCCGGGTCGAGTCCGTTGACCCTGGTCGGACCCGACCCGTCCGGTTTATATATATTATATTATATTATATTATATTATATTATTATTTTAAAAAAAAAAATTTAAAAAATTTAAAAAAATTTAAAAATTTAAAAATAAAAAAAAAAATTAAAAAGGGTTTTTCTTTTCCTTTTTTATTTTCTATTTTTTAATTTAAAATTTAAAAAATAAAAAATAAAAAAATAAAAAAAAATAAAAACTTAATTTAAAAGAAAATTTTCAAAAAAAAGGTATTTTCGTTTTCTTTTCTTATTTCGTTTTTTTCTTTTTTTCCCAAAAAAATCAAAAACAAATAAAAAATTTTTTACGTGACTTTTCTGAGTGTTCTAATCCTTTATAATTATGCATTTTATCATTTTATTTAGATTAGACAAGCCTGAAATCACGTGATAGTATGATGCATGTTTTATTATTACCGTTGCCTGGTTATTATGCATTTTTTTTAATACAATTGCATGAACTGTTGTGTTTCTGAGTGTCATCTGACTTAGTTAAGGTTAGAACCTTAGGCTGCATGAATTGTTGTGTTCTTGACTGCTGATCGTTTCTGATTATGCACTCGCTTGATCACCTCATATGTTAGGAGAAAGGTCCTAAAATCAATCCAAATTGCCTGATAAATGTTTTCAAAAAATGAACAAGGTAAAATGGTACCGAAAGGGCATTAGTTATTCAACTAGTGTAATCAAGTCCTCCGAATTCAGTTAATCTCTGGTTTCGTAGGAATAGGGTGATCCTCTTGTCACCTTATTTGGGTTTCTAATCGACCTACCCCAAATCGATTAGTGGCGACTCCTGTATGTAAATCACTTACATGTTAAAAACTTAAACCCTAAGTCGTGATATGGTATTGGCTTGGGAGAGCCCGAGTTAAGTCCTGAATCTAGACTTAGCACGTACCAAGCAAGCCCTCCTGCTCTTTGCATGTTGTCCAAACCAGAGCTCGGGGAGGTCGGTCGTGACAGACTGGCGACTCCGCTGGGGACTTACATTTTTTAAAGCGGACTTAAGTCAAAATTTTTTACCCTGTTCAAAATAATTTTTGTTTGGCAGTAAGGATTCCAGGTATGAGCCTGACATTAAGGTGTTATTTGTTCTTGCAGGTTTGAATTGATTGTTTATAAATTATTATGCATGTTTTAATGATTTAGCACTATACTATTGCACACACAACCACGCTGCCGGACCTGGGCCGCGATAGGACATTTTAGGATGGTGTTAAGAAAGATACGGCCTCGAACGCGAGTCCGCGATGTAGAGGTTGCCTTTCTTTTCTCCAAAATTTATTTCTAAAAATCGTAAAGAAATATCTTTAGCTGCTATTCGCTTGACTATAAGATATTTCTTTCGATTTGGCCGAGGTTAAAAGGACTTGACACCAACGCGAGACTGCGACGGTCAGGCACCCTTTTAATTTCACTTTGCTAAGCCAGTCTAGATAGAAATCGAGCCTCACTCCTCATGTGTATGTTATTGTGATTGCCATGGTTCAAGGAAAGGTATATATTCTATCACTTTCTCATTTTATTATATAACCTACTTATTCAATTGATTTGTTACTGTTAAATCACTCGTTGATTGTAGTCTATAGACAAGGAATACGTTTGTTATGGAGCTTGTTCATGAAAATAAGTAGCTCCAAAAGACTGTAGACTCCCCATTGTTTATGGAACGAGCATCCGGGAAGGGCGTCCTTTTTGTTAAAACCTCATATCTTTTATATTTTCATTGTAATTATGTTTAGAGGTTTTGGTTTTCATCCTTAAAAGTATTTTTGGGTTGTGCTAATGTTAATATAGCTCGGACCGCTGTTTACTCTATAAATATTTTTTTTTGCGCTCCAACGACACCACCGCGGCCTTCGGCCCAGTGGTATCCGGGAATGGGGAAAACGGTCCGAGGCGACCGGGGTTCGAACCCCGGGGACACCGCCTGTAATGAATATATAAATAAAAAAATCTTTTTTCTCATTTTTTCTTTGTAAATAAAGAAATTATGTAATAATAATATGCCTAGATCATGAAATGATTTTTTATTAGGCATTATACTCATTTTTTTTAACGTTTTCACTGGCAATTAATAATGGCCGAAGAAAATGTCCGTCTTAATACCATGGAGGACGAAATGAAGCCAATCCTTAATGCAATCCAAAATCTCACAAAGCAAGTGGAATCCATTCAGGGCAAGCTCACGCCCACGCCTGAAACAGTTGAAGTAGTGTTACCACCACCATCTACTGGAAAAGACAAAGCCTCTGCCAGCGACAGCAACATTCCCCCGCCAGAGGACGATCCGCTTCCCCTTGTTGTCAGGAAACCTGAACTTGAAGCTACATCAATGACGGAACAGGACAAACGTCTTGCAAAGGTTGAGGAGATGCTAAAGCAACTACAAGGCCCTCAACATGCCGTCCACTTGACCTGTCTATATACAAACGGGTCAAAGTACTAGAAAAGTTTAAAATGCCCGAATTTGAGAAGTATGATGGCACCTTATGTCCCAGACACTATTTGCACATGTATCATGTGCGGATGACTCAATACGTTGATAATGAACCTCTCATGATTCAGACCTTTCAAGCGAGTTTGACGGGCCCAGCTTTGACATAGTATATATCAAAAGATGTGGATGCTTTTAAATCATGGGATGATGCCGCTTGATGCATTTCTCAAGTAATACCAATTCAACCTCGACGTCACTTTCACTCGTGACGATCTGGAGCGCACTAAAAAGAAAAAGAGAGAGTCCTTCAAGGAGTACGCCACCAGATGGAGAAACTTGGCCGCCCAGGTTACCCCGCAACTCACTGATCATGAACAAGTAAAGTTGTTCATTAAGTCTCTTCCGTATGAATACAGACACCGCCTCGTGGGTGCCACTGCTGAATCCCTTAATCATCTTGTTCCTATGGGCGAACGAATTGAGATGGGATTGCGTGAAG
Organism: Syzygium grande; assembly: GCA_024733475.1. Taxonomy (NCBI): domain Eukaryota; kingdom Viridiplantae; phylum Streptophyta; class Magnoliopsida; order Myrtales; family Myrtaceae; genus Syzygium; species Syzygium grande. The sequence goes on along the minus strand of JAMXDD010000008.1, from coordinate 34,759,732 downwards.
GGTGGTTCATAGACCCTACTTTGAAGAAACTTGGCATGAAAAAAGGAGAAAGAACCCATGACAGATACGGATGTCGCATACACCCATACCGTTCATCCTTCCTCAATGATTCAGATAAGCAGTGGATAGCAGCAGGCCTCACGCCGCAAGCCCCAAAGGCTAAATAACAAAAAGCAGTTCACACCACTCCCTTTGCTCATGTCTCAAACCCTGTCTATTCTCCTGGAAAAAGGATTGCTTGCTAAAGAGCCAAAGCGTGAAAATCCTGAACGTTTCCCTAACTACAATCCCTCCGAGGCATGTGACTATCATTTGGGTGAAATAGGACATTCCGTCAATGACTGTGTTGTCTTGAAAAATAAAGTCCAGAAATTATTGGATGCGAAGATGTTTTCATTCCGCAACGCACCACCCAATCAAGCAAGAGGCGCGGATGTCGTCGTTGAGTAAACTGAAGACTCAATTTTCCTCCCTTAGAATAGAGGCATATTTAATAGTTTGAATCCTCCTCCATCTGGGAGTTTTTCTTGCTTTCTAAAAGTCTCGAGTTGTTTTCTAAGATTTTCAGTTTTTTGAATTTGTAATTATGCTTGGAATTTCAGTACTGTAATTTCCATTCCAACAAATGTAATTCGCCTGAATTATTCAAAAGAATTACAAATATTTTATTTTGAGGACCTGAGGAAGTATTCCAAACCGGCCTGTTGATGATATCCAGCCATGTAAAGGAAAGCGTTTTGAGGCTCGGGCTTTCTCATACTTCCTTTTAAGCTTTTGAAAATAAAACGAGTGTTTTATCATTTTTCAAAAGGACAAAGAAGAACGGTGATGGAAAAGCATGCATGCTCATAGCCCTATTTGTTTTTCTAACTTGTTCACTTCGTATCTCAGAACAGACTCATTTTTAATTAGTTTTTACAAAGAAGACATTTGGAAATGACACAAATTGAAGAGCACATCAGACCCTGGTGATACTACCGGACCAACTCATCTGATAGGGATAGTCCGAAGCAAAGATCAGCCAACCTTCAAAATAAAATGTGGGGCAAATCTCACTACTTCTAGTGTGAGATATCCACCCTAGAAAGTCAATGAGAATGCTAAGCATTCCTTGATTCCATGATAAGCGAAACATCATCTCGTATAAAAATCAAGGGCTGATCAAGAAAAGATTCCCCCTTTCGAAAGAAAAAGGTATGTCTCATTCCTTAACAAATTTTGAAAATGACATTCTATCCCTTTTCTTTTGCAGATAATGAAACATGCTAGACTCTGACGTGCTAGCAAGCTAGATAGAACACCAATGTTGGGACTTCTCGAATGAAACACGACGAAGAAGTGCTTAATTGGAAGAGTAGACTAGGGGGCATGCGATCTTCCAGTCCATAAAAAAGGGTGTGTTTCGTTCCTAATGCTTTTGTCAAGAGAGAAGCAGCAAACTAATGCCTTTCCAGAATGCCAATGATCGTATTGATAACAGTGATGTTTTCACTGAGCAAGATAAGAAGAATGAGGAGTTTGTAATATTTAAAAGTTTTTATAATCATCAGCTGCAACAGCTCGCGCAAGGTGAAAAGACGAATAGAAATTTTATTACTCTCACTTGCATTAATTTTTGAGTGTTTTTATTACAGATGAACTCTCGCGATAATTTAAATGCCCTAGGATAACGAAGAGCAGTTCTTTTTCTATCCCATACACTCATATCCTTTGCTAGCCCAATTGAGCAGGTAATTTCATTTCGTACAAACCCAATTGGTGATCATCCCCCACATCGGGGCAAGGCAAAAGTCACCACAGTTTGAGCATCACAGTCTCAAGTACCGAATGAAGATGAAGACTCTGAGAGTCTAAAAAATTGTTCTGTTCAACTTTGTTTAGGCTAGTCTTGACAACATAAAAAAAAAATGCTGAAGAATTGGGGAATGAAAAAGCAGTGTGCCTGGTAAAAGCAAGGCCAATGCCCATGAATAAAAAACAAACAAAAAAAAAAGAGAAGAAGAAAAACGATGAAAAAGATGAGAAGAAAGGAGCTCTTATTTTCTGAATAATGTGCTTTTAAATACCTCAAAGTTATCAAATGATGAAGAATAGACAATCTCAAAGGATGTAGACTTGAGTTCTCCTTTGATATAAATTTCTATTTTAGGAATCCTATCTTGGAAAAGATCTGCTACATGACAGATAAAATGGTATCCAAGAAAATGCTTGACACAAAAGCTCTCCAAGGAAAAGTTGTTAAAGATGCTAAAACACAAGATTACCCGGGGAGTCTTCCAAAGGGATCTTGACGGTGGAGAAGATGACTGGTGACAATGCCAAGAGGGTCACCAATTCTCACCCTTACACACATTTTTGAGCCCAACGATCATTTCATTCCTCAACCTATAAACCGAGCCCACGTTACATCCCTCGTGAAGTCTCTTCTGACTAGGGCACTTGAATTAACATGGAATTTCAATTGTTTATAGACAATGCTCGAGGAGGTGCGAGCAAGACTATTTTTATCTCTTTTTGCAGGATTCTTGACTTGTAAACCTGGAGATAATTGCAAAATATTTTCTTTCATGGCTTTGACTCGGATAGTTTATTTTGTTAAGCCATTGACCAAGCCTACATTATGACCTGAAGAAGACCTCTTAGATTGGCAGTGTCGTACCGCTTGCGAGAAAGCTCAGACCCTTGTCGATGTGATAGTAGTCAAATTGAGTGTTTTCGATGTTCCTGCATCAATGGATGGGACAAACAACCCTTTTCAATGAGAGCGAGTGGAAAGTCCTTTATGACTGAAAGTCCCTCGTTCATCATCTCGAGAAAGTTGACCTTGCGAAAAAATTATCTTGATTGACTCTTGGTGGATTTTTGGTGATGTAAATATGGTAAAATCATCACGCATGAATCTTCAAATACACACTCTGGAATAGCCCAGCTTGTCTATTCCTTGATGAATGCATGCATGTTTGTGCTAATCATTTTTGACAGCTCAGAGTTTTAATCCCCAGTGATAGAATACAAAAATTCGGGCACTTGAAAAGCCCTCATTATCATCCCAAGAGAGATGTCCCAAAAAAGGTTGGTTATTCAACAGATGATATATCAAACCTCCGAGAATGTGCCCGGGTAAGTACATTCTGCCCTTACCCGATCCCAAAATCATCAAATTTCTTTTCAAACTACCTAGAAAGTAAATCGGGTGTTTCTTTGAAAAAGAAAAGTATCTTGACTAGCTGGTCAAGATATTTCGTACAACATTCAAAAACAACCTCAATTATTTATTTCTCCAATGAATGCGTACGGGTTTGCGCAAAGAAAAACTTATCTGACAGAAGACATGCCCTTAAGAGGCAGGAATGTATCTAGGTAAGTATATTCTACCCATGCCTGGTTCTAAAAATCCATTTACCTAAAATTGTTATGGTACCCTTTGAACATTGGACTAACCCCCTCTGTTCACCTTTCTGAGCACGGAACTGACTCCCTCTGTTTACATCAAATCCTCAGGTGAGGACCCCTAGGTGCTCATCGTTTGTGCTTTTCAAGACCTGCTGACGAGGACCTACCAGGCAAACCATCAAATCCTCGGGCAAGGATCCCCAGGTGCTCATTGTTTGAGCTTTGTAAGACCTACTGGCGAGGACCCACCAGGCAAACCATCAAATCCTCGGGCGAGGACCCTCAGGTGCTCATTATTTGAGCTTTTCTAGACCTGGGCGAGGACCCACCAGGCAAACTATCAAATCCTCGGGCGAGGACCCCCGGTACTCTAGCAAAGTAAAATCCATACAGTCAAGGCGACCGAAGAAAGGTTCGGGTCCTAGACAAATGAAATCCAGTCAAGATGACCGAAGAAAGGTTCGGGTCCTGTGCAAGTAATTTCTCCCTAGTCAAGGCGACAGAAGAAAGGTTCGGGTCCTAGACAAAAACAATCTCCAGTCAAGGCGGCCGAAGAAAGGTTTTGGTCCGAGACAAACAAAATCCAGTTAGTCAAGGCGACTGAAGAAAGGTTCGGGTCCTAGACAAAAGCAATCCCCGTCAAGGCAACCGAAGAAAAGTTCGGGTCCTAGACAAACCATTTCCCCCGTCAAGGCGATCGAAGAAAGGTTCGGGTCCTTGACACACAATATCAATTATCTGGAATTGCTCTACCCTTCGGTAAGGTAAGTAGTACCAGGTATGTTTTTATTTGCTTTAGCACGCATCATTTTATCGCATAAAAAATGAGACTCACAGTCTCGCCAAAAATAGCATTCATTGAGGATGCATGGGCCAAATTTAAGTGTCATTTTATCTTTGAACGTAACCTTTACAAGCTCAACCTCTGCGAGCTCACTTTCAAAGAGGGGCAGCTGTTGACACCTATTTTAATTTGCCCAAAATCAATTGCACAAAATTTAGGAATTAAATTTCTTTAATTCCTAAAACAAAAAATATTTCAATCTAAATGCATTGCATATAGACATTAAACATATTTGCATTGATAGGGCCTATTAGAGCATATTTTCTTAATTAATTTTTTTTAAAAAATTTAATTATTAATTTAAAAATTATTTAAAAAAAATCGGATCGGGCGGGCCAAGGCCGGCCTAGCCTCACCCTCTTTTCTTCTTTTCTTCCTCTCCCCCCCCCCGCATGGCCCACCTCCCTTTTCTTCTCTTTTCTTACCCCCCCAAATTCCGCCCGTTTTTTTTTCCTTCCTTTTTTCCCTGCGCGTGACTGGGCCTGGCCCAGCCCCTTCCTCTCTTCTTCTTCCCCGAGCCGTCTTTGTCTCTCCCCTGTTCTCCTGCATTGCGGTGCCCGGTGGCCCGGCACTTCAGCATCCCATCTGGGCTGAGGCTGGATGAACACGCCCACGAGGGCTGGCTATTAAGGCAGTCTATCCTCCCCGTTTTTAGACTCTCCTCTCCCTATTTCTTCCTCTTCTCTGTGCAGAACCGGCCCCCCTCTTGCACCGCCTATGGCATGGGATTACCATGAGGCCGCAGGCTGGTGCGAGGCCATCGTCGATTGGCGATGAAACCTGAGATCATCGCCGCCAGCTATAAAAGGCCGGAGAGAGCGGGGGTGACCATTTTAAAAAGAAAAATGAGAGAGAGAGAGAGAGAGAGAGAGAGAGAGAGAGAGAGAGAGAGAGAGAGAGAGAGGGAAAGAAGAATGTGTCCATCGCGGATCGCCAAGAGGTCGCCGTCCCCTCAGACGCCCCGAGGTCCCCTGGACGCTGCTGATTTGGAGACCGCCCCAAAGCCCGAACCCCACTTTGTAATTCCTCACAAGACGCTGACCGATTGGGAATCGCGCCGGCCGACTGGGGCGATTCCCGGCCCATGCCGTTGCCGGTCCCGATCCCTAATCTCATTTGGGAATGAACCAAGGCTGTCGGAGCTGACCGAGTGGTCGTAAAAGGTCGAAAACCTCCGTTGTTCCCCACGCGTGCCAGATGCTCGACGAAATGCCTCAATCAAACCCATTTTTGTTTCATCGCCGGCCGGTGAACGGCGGTCCTATGGCGGCTCAGGTGAGTGGCGTAGCTTAATGGAGGTCCTAGGGGGTGTTTCGGGGGCGTCGCCGGTCTGGGTCGGCCGGTGAACGGCCAATTTTGGCTCCGCCGGCGACTTCCCCCCGCGGGTCTGTGAAATTCGAGTCAGACCCGGCCGAATCAATGTTCGGCCGAGTCAACTCCCGGGTTAGATCAGTTGACTTGGGTCAGTTCCGATCTGACTCGGGTCAACTCCCGGGTCAAATCTGTTGACCCGGGTCGGACTCGACCCGATTCGGATCATCTGATCCGACCCGGGTCAACATCCGGGTCGGGTCCGTTGACCCGGGTCGGACCCGACCCGTCCGGTTTATATATTATATTATATTATATTATTAAAAAAAAAATTTTTTTAAAAAATTAAAAAAGGGTTTTTCTTTTCCTTTTTATTTTCTATTTTTTAATTTAAAAATTTAAAAAATAAATAAAATAAAAATTAATAAATAAAAATTAATTTCAAAGAAAAATTTCAAAAAAAAAGGAATTTTTTTTCTTTTCTTTTTTTTTTTTTTTTTTTTTTTTTTCTCAAAAAAAATAAAAAAAAAATTATGTGACTTTTCTGAGTGTTCTAATCCTTTATAATTATGCATTTTATCATTTTATTTAGATTAGACAAGCCTAAAATCGCGTGATAGTATGTTGCATGTTTTATTATTACCGTTGCCCGGTTATTATGCATTTTTTTAATACAATTGCATGAACTGTTGTGTTTCGAGTGTCATCTGACTTAGTTAAGGTTAAAACCTTAGGCTGCATGAATTGTTTTGTTCTTGACTGCTAATCGTTTCTGATTATGCACTCGCTTGATCACCTCATATGTTAGGAGAAAGGTCCTAAAATCAATTTAAATTGCCTGATAAATGTTTTCAAAAAATGAACAAGGTAAAATGGTACTGAAAGGGCATTAGTTATTCAACTAGTGTAATCAAATCCCCGAATTCAGTTAATTTCTGATTCGTAAGAATAGGGTGATCCTCCCGTCACCCTATTTGGGTTTTTAATCGACCTACCCCAAATCGATTAGTGGCGACTCCTGTATGTAAATCACTTACATGTTAAAAACTTAAACCCTAAGTCGTGATATGGTATGGGCTTGGGAGAGCCCGAGTTAAGTCCTGAACCTAGACTTAGCACGTACCAAGCGAGCCCCCCTGCTCTTTGCATGTTGTCCAAATCAAAGCTTGGGGAGGTCGGTCGCCACATTAGTAATTTCCCTTTTACATAGTAAATTACCTCAAACCATCGCGAGTGATATATTACTTAGCAATTGACCTAAGACTATGGCAAATTGGCTAAACTCCTCACAATCTGATTGCACTTAATGCTTGAGAGTTTTATACAAAATAGTGGCATTCCTTTACATATCGTAAGTTAGCAATGTTGTCACTAGTAATTGTCCGGCAATAATGTAATTTTCATCAATTAGTCGTTATTGCTAGTTCATTATGGTTAGTGTTTTTCCATTGTTAATATTAAATTCCATTTATATTTCGTAATTCGATGATGGAATTACTAAGTAATTGTACTACCATAGTGTAATTTTCCTCATCAGGTAATAACTTGTAGTTCCTGGTCCTTAGTAATTATATCTCCAACAATAGTAATTTTTCTTCAAATCATCATAATTTCAATTGCACCTATAGTTTGTTCTTACCTTTTTGCGTAATAATTTAGCTGTATAGGTTGTAACAAGAAGTTTCTTCACTTAGCAATTAACTAATGGGATAGTCAAGTATTTGAAATTGTTAAGAGACACAATCAATAATTGACCTCAATAATCGCAAATTACCTGTTAGTTTATGTAAATGGTGGTTAGTAATCTACCTTTGGAGTTAGTAAGTTACCTCAAGTTATCGTAAGAGGTCTTAATGATCATAAAATTGTAAGCAGCCTAAAGTTATTGTAACTTTCTCTTTCCCTATTCCTAGTAATCTTTACTTAACTTTCCTTTCAAGTTCGTAATCAACAGAGACTATTTATAATTATTAATCCTTTTGATTGTCGTAATTTTTTCTTAATTAATTATAAATTATAGAATTTCACAGGAATAAACTTCCTTAAATGTCCTTACCAAAAAAAAAACTTCCTTAAATGTCAATATATTGCCGCTTTAAGAGGTTCCGCTACACTTTCAAAAATTGATCCCATGGCTGAGACTTTTGTACTTCAAATCCAATAAGCCATACACGGCCAGTTCAACGCATACTACTGCCATGGATTTGGTGGATTTTTCCTTAGTGGTGACCGCCACAAATCAAATCAAATCAAAGAATAACCGCCGCATTGATCATTGTGAAGGTAGCCGTTGGCACGAATCAGATAAAACATCCATATATTATTCATGTAAGCTCCATCTTTTACAAAGATTCAACACACTTCGGACAAACTCAGTGATTTTCTACATGCGTAGGAACCCTGAACACTAGCATCGAGTCGATAACCAAAAGACAGAACGAGATGCGCCGTCGGAAAAAAAGGATATTTACGTCCACTGTGGCCGTCCGGGTTGCTGATGGATCCGATGGAATAGTCAACTTCATTGGACTGATAAAAATTACTATTCGTCGGCACCCCGTGGACCATGGACGCCGGATCATCGCCCAACCACTCATCGATCTTTAGGAACTCCGAGAGCTCGAAATCGGACTGGTCGTTGAAGTCCATGTCCGCTGAGTCCGGCGACTGGAAATTAGTACTATCGGACATTCTAGCGACGGCGACGGCAACAAGCAAGAAGAGCATGCTCCTCACAATCTCATGTGTCTGTGGAGTGGAAGCGTCATCGGCGCAACACTTTATACCGAGCTTCCAAGTTCTTATCTAGTAAGGCTGCTTCTCACGAGCTTCCTTCGATGATGTAGGAAACTTCAACGTTACTTCTCAGTTGAAATGGGCACCCAAATGCGATACTGCAGGCCCCACCAGAGAAAAACAAAGGAGAAGAAAAAGGATCCTGGCTCGTTAAGGACAAAATGGAGAGGACGAAATTTGTGGGGCTTACCAAGGATGACTCGTGGTTTAGACTTGGCGCACAAGTTCTTGTGTGAACTTAGCTCGAGGGTCTCGTGCGACGACCAACCCTTCTCAACGGGAAAGAATTGGAGTCAACTATGACTACGACGCTTTGTGAGAGACCCTCGAGCATTCTCCTTGCATTCATTCACCATCTGAAAAATGTATATCTAGGAGGCTTTCTTGGCAACTGCAAGGGCCTAAGGGCATTCTGTTCTAGTACACTTGTTCTCGGAGAAACCCGGCTGCATGAACCGTCTTCGATCTTGAATACGATCCGAAGGTGTCATGAAATACTATTGCGTGTGATCCGCACTGGTGTGAACGTTCAGTCGAATTGAATCATTTCGCATCTCGAGAAGCAAACACGACAGGTAAATGGAAAATAGCCTAAGCAAACGCGACAGCTAAATGGAAAATAGCCCTGACGTGTTTCACACGCCTTTCATTGTGATGATTTTTGACAAATGGGTACTGATGTGTTCTATAAGGAAGAGTACTGTAAGAAACATCTTTTTTATGAAAGATAAGACTTGCTTTAGTAGCTCATAATGTTTGTTTATGGGTCAGCAACCTCTTTTATCTGCTCTTTCACACCTGATGAGCTATGGAGCTTTTGGCGTCACCCCATCTGAGAAAAGAAAGAGTAATACAGCCCAAGCTTTTTCCCATATTGGATCAAGGTTTCTTGATCAAGATAAGTATATGATGGTATAATGGATTACCTCATTCTCAGTCATAAAGCAGGTCAAATGAGAGGTCAAGTCAACTTAAAAAAAAAAAAACATATATGTAGATTCAATGGACAGGAATTGGAATTCAATTATCAAATTGCGAGGGGATCTATACTGAGAGCCAGGGAAAACCAGGTCAGCTTACAGCAGGTATGCTATTCCACATGGGCGAATCTCTTGTTCAACCCCTTCAGGAACTGCCTTTTAGCTGCAAAACTACCCAGAGATTTGGCTCAGAGTATAAAGATGCTCGGAGTGACCAGGATGATGTTATGCCTATCTGGCCGAGCTGCATTTCTTAGAGGATCATGTCAGGCTTTGAAGAAAAAGGATTTTTAGAGAGGTATGGAAAGTGAGAGAATTGAGATTTCACAACTTTCCCTCTTATTTTAAACCGAAGGATTACACGGCCTTATATAGGCGCTGGGGAATACATGCTAGATGAGGGTCCATGTAAGACAAAACACACTTAGAACGGATACATTATTGGACTCGTGTCCACATAAAACAAACCTTACCTAACTAAGTACATTATTTGGCACACTTACTCGTAGAACACTTAAAACCTATTCATAGGACCCGGCTATGATATGCTAGGACAATGCTGGTTAGGCAGAATAGTACAAGCTTATCTCCATCCAGAGTTATAGTCATAATTCGAGCTGTTTGAACTGTTTGCACGTTCGTATTTTGCTATATGTCTCTGTGTCAGAATGTGTTTGAAATTATCTTCAGTGATAACTGGCGCTGGGTTCAAGGAAGAGGATACATGTGTCGAAAGGTCTGGAAAAGTAGTATTTGGAGTGTTTTGTGGTAACAAGAGGTCATTCCACATTCTGATGCCAAGGCTTGGTTGTAGATTTGGTTTAGGTAAGACTGGCTGAGGCAAAACTGGTTGGGGCTAATTTCCTAGTTGTGTGTAGTGAGAGGAAGGGCTGGCGTCAAGTCCAACAGATAAGGACAATGGTCCAAAGTCATAGGGGTCTTGAGAGAGTGGTCCACCCCATAGATCCTGAGACTGCACTGGATCTTGAGATGACTGTGCTAGATCTCCTATATCTGACATTTTGTGATCCTGGGATAATCTGAGCTGTGCTTGTGCCTGTTCGTGCTCGTATTCTCTAAGTGCTTGTCTTGTTGTAGTGGAAGATCCTTCGTAATCCCATGAGACGGGTGTGAGGTAATTCCATGCTTCTTCTGGGAATAATGTGATTTTCTTGGCATAAGATTCTTTAGAGTTCCCTGTAATTATATTCAACAGAACCAATGTGACTAGAGAACGATTTATAGACACGTGCAACTTGGAGTTGTGACTGAGGCTTGTAGGTAGTAGTATCTACTGCGGCGGGAGTATTGGAAATGGTACCATTATTATGCACAAAAGTCCAAGGACGATGGAAGAGTGCGACAGTGTGTGTTTCCGGATCATCTCGAACCTTTTCACCTCTTCAAGAAAGAGTCGTTTCCAATAAATAGGAGGGTAAAACCATTTGAGCACAGTTAAAAGGTTTTTCTCGTGTTTATTTAGTTGAACGTAATCAACCAGAAGCAAGTTGGTCAATTGGAGAATAAATTTTTTTGGTGGAAAACTCAATAGCTATTACGTACTTGTTGGTTAGATATCATAATAGCCATTTAAGTTTATCAGGAAAATCATTTTTTCTCCAAAGTAATGGGTGGATGAAAGGGTACCTCGAGTGTAATCCAAAAGAGTCAAGAATAGATCCTCCATAGTGGCGAAAAAAAGGTCTGTGTGGCATTGCCACATGAGATTGTCGAGATTTTCAATGAGCTTATCCTTTTGAATTTGCTCAATTATTTCTTGAGGATATTCCAGGCTTGGTCAATCTCGGAACCGTTCAATCTTGTATTTGTCTGTTTGGAACGGGAAGGAATGCCTGAGAATATACATGTTGATTTCTGCCGATGCTTTTGGTCTGGAGAGAAAATCTGCAAGCACATTTTTCTTTCTTGCAATGTGTTTGATTTCGAAAGAGTATTTCGAAAACCATTCAGCCCATCTGAGTAGCTAAGGATGAGGGATTTGCTTCTGCTTGAATTTGGTCATTTGGGAAAAAGAAGCCATATCCAGTTCTACCAGAAAATGATGGCCAATGAGATGGAATTCGACCTTTTTTATCTCATTCTTTACTGCCAAAATTTCCTTGAAGGTAGAGTGATAATGCATTTCTGCTTGAAAAAACTTGCCACTTTTGTAAGCACAAAGATGTTGCTTACCATGAAGTTCTTCGAACAATATGACCGCCCAATATTCATTACTGGCATCAGTCTGCAAGATTCTCTTGCCTGTGGATGGGATTTGTAGAGGGAAAAGATCTTGCATAATTTCTTTGAGTTCCGCAACTACTTTGGTTTGTGCCTTTCCCCATGGCACCGAATGCTTTTTTAACATCAGTTGCAAAGGAATTAACAACCTTGCAATATTCGGAACAAAATCTCTAAGATAATTGATTATTCCGAGAAATTGTTGAGCTTGCTGAGTTGTAAAATTTTTTTAAGGAAATTTTAGCAATTCCCTGGCAATGTGCGGTCCTGGATAATATGTACCTTTGTTAAGGTGCATGCCAAGAAATTCAACTTCTGTCTGGGCAATGGTCATCTTTTTCTGAGAAAGCATGATACCATGTTTCTTCACAATTTTTGCAAACTGCTTAAGAAGTTGACAGTGAGATTATTTGTCTGGGCTGTAGAGCAATATGTCGTCAATATAGATAGCTGTATTGGATAAGATTGGCTGGAATATACAATACATAGCCTTTTGGAATAAGGAAGGAGCACCCTTGAGACCAAATGGAAGAACTCGCTATTGAAAGTGTTGGTTGGGGATACAGAATCCCGTCTTCGGTCTGTCATCAGGATGAATGCCTAATTGCCGAAATCCGGCTTTAAGATCAAACTTTGAGTAAATATGGGCTTTAGTGATTCTCGCAAAAAGGGAATTTCGAGAAGGCAAAGGGAATTTGTCATCCTGGAGGAAAAGATTGAGGGGTTGGTAGTTAATTATCAATCTCATTTTTCCTCGATTTTGCTCAGCACGTTTATTGACATAAAAGGTTTCACAAGCCCATTGAGAATTAGAAGTTTCAATAAGGCCTTGTTGTAACAATTTTGAGCATTCTTTTTTAGCAAGAGCCAAATGCTCTGGATTCATTCTCGAATGGCTTGCCTTAGTAGGATTTATATCCTCATTTTTCTTAAAGGGGAGTCGAATATAGAATTCTGGATTTTTCCACAAAGGATGAGAACATTTTTTAGAGAATTCGAAATGATTTTCTAAGCATGATTTCAACAATTTCTGCATGATTGGATCTAACAGACTCATTTGAATGGAAAAGAGTCTTTGGATATTGACAAATTCAGAGAATTGGTCTTTATACCTAAGTCCTTTTCCGGAAACGATTCTCAAGTTTGGAAGTTGAGTCATGATATCCCACCCAATAATCAAGTCTTTATTAGGAAGACTAGATCCAAGAATTTTGGTGGTAATGGAACACTAGGGGAAAAACTGAATAGATACAGGAGTGGTGCGAACATTTGTGGAAAAAGTATCTCATGAAGCAGAGTTGAAATACCGAACACAGGAAGTCCAGTATTCTTTAGGGAGAACTTTAGTATCTAGGATTGAAGCACTAGTACCGGTATCTATGAGGGCAATGACTGAAATTGGTTTGGCAAATTTTGAGAGATAGATTTTGACTAGGAAGTGGGAACAATGAAGTTGACTGGAATGTATATTGGGATCCATATTTTCTGGTTATGATGATAGATGGAAAAATTCTTTAGGTTCTGAATCAGAGTCTGTTTCACTGGGGGTGAGATAAGGAATGATGCAAAGTGTTTGGTCAGTAGGATTTTTATAGACAGAGAACAGGGATTCAATATCATCATTGTTAAGAGAAATTCCTGTCTGGAGTTCGATATTATGAATGAGATGATTCTGACCTTTTTTTGCCTAGGGGCAATTTTTGGCCAAGTGGCCCTTTTTATTGCAAATGAAGCAACGATTTGGTTTCTTGCGTCCTATAAAGTTTCTTCGTTTTCGCAGGAATCGCCATTTTTTCTTTCTTCTAAAATGCCTGGATCTTTTCACTCGATATTTCTTGAAGTACTTGTTTTTCTTTGAATATTCTCTGCAATAACCGTCACAATCTTTCTTCGAACATTTGATCTTCAAATATTGTTTGGAGCAAGCACCATCAAGTTTACGATTGTCTCTGATGTAGTTTTTTATCATCTGTCTTTGGAGGCAGAGTTCATCAAGACAAAGATAGATTTCTTGCTATAGTTCTCCAAAGGGGATATCAACAATTCTTCTTTGCTTGTTGAGAAAAGATCTCTCAACCGTTGGGAGAGTTCTTTAGGAATGGAGGCTAAGAAGACTTGTTTCAAATTTGGATCAGCTCCTAGGCCATAAAAGAGTTTAAGCATCTCCCTGTAATGGCGATCTAGGTGCCTTTTTTTGAAGAGAACAACATTTTCTTTCAAAATATTCTCTTCTTTTGAGTTCAAGAAGATCAGCAGGTTTTCCTATGAAATATAGGTAAATGATTCCAATGGCTTGGGAAAAATCTTGCAGAAGAAGAAAAGTCATCTCATCTATTTTAGAAGTTGATTGCCACCGGTGTTTAAGGCTTCCAGTAAACCTTGTAGCAAATTCTAAAAGAACATCATATTTGCTTTCAACAGTAAGAGCTCTGGTGTTCAACCAAGCATGGAATTCATCTAATCTTTTCTGGCCATTTTGAATAAGGAGTATCATCAAGAGTGAAAAACTGTTTGGATGAGGAAACAAAAATATGAGATGGGTTATTGATCTGAATAACCTCTGATTCAGATGGATTTGGTTCCATTTCTTGTTCTGGTGGATCAGCCATGAAGATCGGAGGAGTAGTTGGTGGTACTTGGAAAGATTCAATGGAAGGAATTGGAAAAGTAAACGAAGAGGAATAGGATAGAGAGTCAAGATTCTGAATTTGAATTTGGCAAATTTGATACCTTTGCTACTTGAGAAGTGCGCTCTGGTAAATATTGTTCTGAATCAGCTTTTGGATCCTGTTGTTGATCTTTGCTTAAATCCCTTAAAAAGGATTCTAAGGGGTTTGAGATCATCATCTGCTGGTCAGAGCTCTTTTTAGGTTCTCCAGAGGACTCAGCAACAGGTTTTTCTTTCATTCTTTTCTTTCGGAGCTTCTCCATTTCCCGAATGCGATTGCGCATTGCTGTCATATCACTTCTGTCTCGTTAAGTAGAAGTTTCGGCTACAAGAGCAATTGCAACAAAAACTGGAGAGCTTTGTGGTGGTGGAAGAGAGTATCCGATTGTCGGAATAGAGAAGAAATTAGTAGGCTTAAATTTTCCTTTTTCGAGGAGATTGATTTGCCTTTTGAGTTTCTCTATTTCATTTTTCGGACTTTCAAGATAATGATAGCCAAGATGCTGGCCTGATTCCAAGGCATGGAGTCTTTTCTGGAAATCCACAAGCATCTTTTTGATGGACTCGCCATACCTTTGGATGTCTTGTTGCACATCAATAATTTTGGAGTCAAGTGTCTTGAAAGCCTGATTTTGTGCCAGGAGAGTTTCTGACTGCCAATTTAGAACAGCCTCAGCAGCATGCATTCTTTTTGGCCTTCTACGTTCATCAACATCAGTGGGAGAAGGAATTTTTGGAGCATGAAGGTATCGTCATTGCGGATCAGTGAATTCCTCAGTAGCAGGAAAAGAAAGCTGAGAACTTTCAATAGGATTTAAAGGAGGGAAGTTAGCTTCATTGAACATGGAGATAGATGGAAGTTGCTCAGTGATTGGGCTTTCAGGAAAGACTGGAATTTCAAGTGGATAAGAATTTTTCTTTACCCACTTATAGATGGGTTTGTAGAAAGGGGAAACAACAGATTTCTTATATGGGGGTGAAACTAGGGGTGATGGTGGTGATGGTGGAGATAATGGGAATGATGGGGATGATGAAGTTGATGAAGATGATGGTGGTCTGTATGATACTATAAACTGGTATCCACTATTTTCTCCAAGAGTATCAATGGTAGGGTCGCCATCCAAATATCTTTGGTAGAAACTGTCCTTGGCCTTCCTAGCTTTTCGCGTAGGCCTGGTAGCTGGATCTACTTCCTCCGAGGAATTTGTGCATGAAGAACACTGGCAAAAAAGATCTCAGAAGCAATGACCATAAGGGTCTTTATAGTGATGGACAGGATGCCCGTCACTTTTGAAGTATTGAACTAGCTTTTTTGGGTCTGGTTCCTTAGGAATTGGACTAGGAACACATGGTTCTATCATAAAGATAGTAGGAAAGATGGAAGGAGTTTCTTCCTTTTCTTTACGAAATTTGATGGTTACAGTACCATCTCTTTGTCTTGACAAATTCAAAGTCTGAAGACTGGAGAGGTTGGCTAATCTGGTGGAGCTTTTCATAATTTATTATCCAAGATTCAGGAAGAAGTTTAGCTAACTTTTCTTTTGGGATCTGCCAAGGAACATGAATGCAAGAGGCCTGATCGTTTTGCATGGAGATGAACAGTGCATCTTCATTTCCATGTTGGAAATTCAGATCTAGAGTATGATTTTGAACTCTATACACCATTTGGTAACGAAGAGTTGCGGCAATAGAATCGGCAGTTTGAGGAGCTCCAGTAAGCTGAAGTTGTACTTTCAAGAAAGAAAGTAGCTGGGAATCGGAAAAGGCAATATTAACATTTGGATAAAGGGTTACAAAGACAGTTCCAGCATTTAGAGTGGTTTGGACAGTACCAATACAGGCATACTGGTATTCTAGAAACCTAGTATCCAAAAGAGCCGTTCTTGTTACGACAGGCAAACCTTTTCTCTCATGAAAGGTAAGAGCAAGACGGACTGCGCCATAGTGAATATGCAAATACCCTTGTTGGATCCACTGTTTGGGAAATGCAGGAGGAATTTGGAGAGTAACAAAGTATTCTTTTTCAAAAGCAGGAATTGGATGTTGGTCAAATTTGGAAGATTGAACGTATTCCTTGACTTCTTTCGAAGTCTGACGGATGAGATGTCGTATAGACTTGATGGGGGAAAAAGATGTAGCAGATTTAGCAAAAGCTTAATATGGATTCATGAGAGGAAGTTGCGTTTCGGAAATCTTGGTTTCATCATTAAGAGAGACTTCATAAAGATAGTCTATCTTAGAAGCATGTGAAGTACGAAACTCGGTTATAGATAAAGAAGAAGACGATGGAATGAGAGAAGCAGTAAAAGCGATTGGAGTTGTATCTGGATCGGTCATGAGGAGAAAGGATTCTTCGCAGCACTGAACAATCATCAACTAAGCGCATGGAACGAACCAAGTTAGGCATAAAACCACGCTACTTGCCTTTTATTCTAACTAAGCAGTAAGATGCTCTTGCCTTTTATTCTAACAGCTCATGGCCTGATAGCTACATGGCAGATGCCTTTCTTGCTCAAGATGCAATAAGAGCACATCATTTGGTAAAATCCAAAATAATTTACTTAACCCGATAGTATTGATCGAGTAAGATCGCTAGGCGAGAAACTGGAAGAGTAAAACACGGTCTCTTTTCCTCTCCATATCAATGGATTTGAATTGCCATTCGAGTCAATCTAACTCCCGAATCGGTACCAACCCTATTGAATGGAAAATCTTCAAGCGACAGGAACAAAGCATGCGTCGTCGTGACTTCATTTTTCTTAAGTCAAGCAAGCGAGGAGGGCTGTCTGATGATTGACTGAGACGTTGTGAGGAAGCTTCTATTGTCCAAGCCAAGCCTTGCTGGACCGTCGTATTGGCTCTCCTTTTGAAAACGAAAGAGATAGAAAGAGGAAGAACCGAATATCGTCTGGAAGTAATATTTATTCTCATCTTTTATGGGATGACACTATTTCATCAGGTCGTCGTCAAATTCAACCGGTCACCAGAGGCACTTAGGAGGATTGTACTGTCGCAATTAGCTTGATAATGCTGCTAATGGTGGATATTTGCCATCTGTCAAAATCAAGAGGGATTCCCTATGCAGCAATGAGTGATGATGAAACCTTAGAGCTTGTTCCTAGAACCCCGCTTCGTATCCATTCTTGCCAGACGACGTGGTAATTCTTGTTTCGGACCCACTTTTGTCATCACTAGAATCAACCATGGTTTGGACAATGCGAGTCTCAAATGGAATCCACATGATTTAATGGTGGTAATCATATCGAGTGCATGAAACCCAAGCAATGCTTGTAGTTTGTTGGCTCGGCGAGGCGAGACTAAGAGAGTCACTCAGATGGTAAGTGCCTTTTGTCTTTCTCGCTTAACGTTTGGACAGTAATCAATGTGGATGGGTTTTCTCTCTGGACTGTATTGAACGACATAGATATGGGAAAAAGTATCAAAGAAGTCGTAAACCTATTGTATTAGTATCAATTCAGTCCTAAACCTTTTAATTGGATCAATTTAGTCATAAATCTTTTCATATTGGTATCAATTCAATCCATCCAGTTAATTAAGTAAAAATTGCTGATGTGGACATCTACCATCTTACATAACATGGTCAATGCTAACATGAACATTTTTATAATCATTTTTTGAAACTTTTCCTCATTTTTCTTCCATGGCCATGGAATATGAGGGCTAGCCTTGCCTAAGCAAGGGTCGCCCTTGCCAGATCTGGCGAGGTCGATTCTCGCCGGCCATGGTTTGTCTCTGGTATAGGTCATGGAAAAAAAAAAAAAGAAAATAAAGGAAGAAAAAATGGAAAATAATTATTATGAAAATGTCAATGTCAGTATTAGCCGTGTTACGTAAAATGGTTGGCATTCATATTAACAATTTCCGGCCTAAATTAGCTAGATGTACTGAATTGGTACTAATGTGAAAAAATTTAGGATTAAATTGGTCCAATTAAAATGTTTAAGATTGAATTGGTATTAATACAATATATTTAAAACCTTTTTATTACTTTTCCCCATGAATATTATAGTTGGATGACTATCGCTTGTATTTGAAATTGCAAAGAACTCTTTGCTCATAGATCAGTAATATTAAATTTAGCTCGCCTAAGGCGGCTTGAAAAGGTTCAGTAGTGGACCGTACCCCATGGCGTGTGTTGTCATTTGTCTACTCACAAAGTGGACCATGATGATCCTATTTAGTTCCATTCTTGGCAACTTCAATTTGTTGAAGGCCATTTTAGAAGCTTCGAAACCCTTTTATATTATACTTGAGCGTGGAACCAAATTCTAAGTTCAACTTGGAAAGCGATAATGTATACATTTCGTGTCCTAACACTTCATCTCACAGCGAGATCCATCATGATGGTGCAACCTCGATGCCAAATTGAATACATCCGAGTTATAAGTATAGTCGAAACGGAAAAAAGGAATATATAAAAAACAAAAGTAACATTGTAAGGACATATCCTAAATTGGTAGACCGTCCTTTCATTGTCGGTCTCTCTCTCTCGATTATGTTGGAACCGGTCGCGATTTGGGTTAACAGTTGTGACATGGCGGTGATCTAGATGAAATTTGGGACGGCGGACCCCGTGCGGGATCAATCTAATTATGTTCACACCAATTATGAGCAGCATTATTAGGCAAAAAAAATAATAAGAAGTGGGCCCAACCTTTCGTCGCGGCCCATATTGGCCCAATAACTAGCCCAACTAAGTTTCTAGAGCCAAATGGGCCCAAAACGAGGCCCGGATTGGCCCACTAACTAGCCCAACGAAGCCATAGGATGTCGTTCCGGAGCCACATGGGCCCAAAACGGCGCTTCCTCTTCTTCTTCTGCGTTTCAGTTGAGAGAGCGCTCGACTCTTCTCTTCTCTCCGAGCTGCTCCAACGGCGAGCGATGCGCCCGTCCGCGGCGTCAGCGGCCGCCAATAAGGCGGACATCCGGCGGCTGAGCAACGCCGAGCGCTCGGCCTACTTCGCGCGCAGGGAGGCGGCGAAGGTGTTGCGGTGCGTCCTGCAGGGCGACGCTCGGCGGCGGGCCGTCGGCTCCGTCAAGTCGCTCGTCTACAGCCCCTCCGTCAGGAACAAGCGAGCCACTTTCGCCTTGGTGTGCCAAACTCTCAAGCGTAAGATATTTAGATTTACGCGCGGTGCATTCGTGAGCTTTTGATTCCGTCTTGCTTCTGTCGCCTGGAAGGCCGCGTTTCGAAAGCCGTTGCCTGCTGGAGTTGGCTTAGTTTTTGTTCCGGCGGTAGGGTTTGTTTCGAGTGATTGAGATTGATGTTGTATGATGGTTTTGCGTTCTCTACTGGTGCTGAAATTTATGATTTGGTGATGGTATTTCCATGATTTACGGCAAGTGGTAGCTGCATTCTGTTTAATAGTTGGAATGGACCATCATATGATGTTACCAGCATTATGATATTGGCGAAAGTGACGAGGTCGCATGGTTTGGAAATGCTTGATTTTGGCCGAAACCAAAACTTAGAAATTTCAATGGATGATGAATATTCGAAATGAAGCTTCAAAGTCTCATTTGAAATAGAAGCCATGGGGGATGTCTCTGTTTGTAAGGTGTTGAATGACGGAGTGGGAGAGTGATGATGATAGCTGAAGTATAAGAGAAGCCCCACTGATTCTACTTATGGAAATCCCTTGTCCTTGGATCAGCCCATTGCCATTTCACTTTCTGCTTGGCTGTTAGTCAAGTGGCAGTTTGAACTGGCATGCCCCACATGTGGCATTGTGAGAGGATGGAAATGAATCCACCGTTCTTCTAGATTGATCCAAGGCAGATGTAGTTTGAGTTTAGAAAGTCAAAACCCAGATAAGCA
The DNA here is from genome assembly GCA_024733475.1 of Syzygium grande. Classification (NCBI taxonomy): domain Eukaryota; kingdom Viridiplantae; phylum Streptophyta; class Magnoliopsida; order Myrtales; family Myrtaceae; genus Syzygium; species Syzygium grande. The sequence goes on along the minus strand of JAMXDD010000008.1, from coordinate 34,739,660 downwards.
CTTCCATTTGGGCCAAAAACATCCTTCACTGCTCAGCATCTTTTGCTGAAGTAGCTTTCTGTAAAAGAAGAGCCACCCTTTGAAATATATAAGCAAAATTGTTCTTAAATAGCTGCAAATTGGAAACCTTCTGGATCTGATAGAAAAATGCATCTTGATTAATTATGTAGTGCATGGATTGTTTTAAAGAAGATACTTTTGATTAAAAATCCATTTCTTGCTTACTTTTCTGATTTATGTGATCTCGACATTGTGTAACTGGCCGCTGGCTCAGATTTAAGACGTCATTGATTTAGTAGGCTGTATCAACTGCTCTAGTTCCGTTTTTCTCCACTTTTCTTTTCGTTCAGTTCTTTGTTTTATTCCATTTCCTCCATGTGGTGCAACTTTTGTGTAATTATTTCTTTTGAGTTGCAAAACTAGTACTAATGGAGTATATATCTACTGGCTATTTTCAATATGCTTTTTAGCTTAATTTCCTCGTGATGCATGCTAGCAACAAATTAGATTAGAGTCTTCTGTCAAACATTTGGCTTCATCCCTTGCTTTTTCAATGGAATGATCTTTTATCTGATGCTGTCTCAGATCTTCCTATTATAAAGAAGATCTTGGAGGATGCTCACATTGTAAATAGCAAGTGGAAGGTAAAATTATCCATTCACTCGTATGCCAACTCATGTAACGAAATGAATTTCTTCTTGCGATATGAGGATGAGATAATTTAAAGTTTTCTTTGACTCTGTCTATCAGTTATATTTGCTAATATACTTACTTATTGTTGCTTTGAAATATTCAATGACGACTCAATAAGTTACAAGTTCCACTTCTCACTATAGTGTACTATCAGAAGAGAATAATGCTAGAGATACTTAGACTTATATATCGAATGGATTTACTAGATGAATATGATAGATTCCTGTTGAGTGCTTAAATGGGCTGACAAACATAAATAATTACTTATGTTTACCACATCATTTAGTAAACTCATCTAGGATATGGGTCTTAATAACTTTAGCATTTCTTGTCAAAAAAGTTTTCTTGGGAAACTTTTGTAATCTTCAGATGAGTATCTCTTGCATTGGTTCTTTAGATGTGGGAAGTGTCTGGTTTTTGATGGGACATGCCAAATTTCCAGCTTATCCAGCTATTGCTTAATAACTTGGCTTGCACATTTTTGGTTCTCTACTTTTGCTCTTGCAGAGAAAAGAAGACTTGCTTTTCATAGCGACATACGACGTTCTCTTTGGGCAAGTAGGTCATTAACTTTCCTTAGACTCAAGAATGCATCGTGTTTCAGTATTCTCACTGCATTGGGCTAGCTTATGCTTACTGTATCCTGGACAATAGTTCAAGTGTTTTTTTCTCTTTAATCTGTATGGTGAATGAAATGCTAGGGCTTTTCCAATGTGAACACTTAGCAGTAATCTAAGGAGTTGTGACCGTTAAAAAGCAAGAAGCACATCATTCTCTATGTCTCCTCCCATATTTAGAAACAAATGATAAAGTGTTTTTTCACCAAGTAGACAAGTGTATTAGTTAGGGCTAGTATATCAAACCTATTATATGGGCTCTTCTTACATGCAGCTTGTGGTTGTAGGGAGGTGCTTGTTGCTTCAGGGATTGGCATAAATATATGGTCATTGATTTTGGTCCATTTGGTAATGATTTACTATTAACTGCAGCTGATTTGCAAGAGTACTCTGTGCTGCAGGCAAAGCAGTCAACTGGTGATGCAGAGGAATTTATCATCCACCATAAAATTAAGTTGCAGTCAGCTTTAGAACAATTGTTATCGAGAAAGAAAGTCAATGGTGTAGATGAATTGACAGCCCTTTATCAAAAAGGAGGTCTATATTTGTTCCTCTTTTAGCTTTATTGGATTCTATTCTTTCATTTTTAGGCAGAGCTTAATCATGCTTGTGTTGCAAAATTCTCAGAATTTGTCCATTTAAACTATTTTGCACTGTTTTTTAAAATCCTCTAACCCCCAACACACGCAGGCAGGCAGTTTTCTTTAGTTCCATTCTGAGAACTCAATATAAGTTCAATGTAGCACAGAAATGACACATTAATATGAAATGGACTTGATCATTAGATTAAATATGATGGTCGTTTAATTTATTTAAATCAGTGATTTGGGGACCTATTATTTCCACATATTTTGTTTGAATAATGAGTTTTAGGGACTATCAATTAGAGAACTCTTAAAAGAAAGGAACTTTTACTTGAACGCAGCTACTTTCAAGTCTTGCTTTTAGTTGGATGGTCATATGGCCGTGGTGTTTCTGACAGAGGGAATTGTGCTGCCTTTCTGCCTATATGTCCTATCCTTTTATAAATCTGAACTAGTTACCAATTTCATTTCAGTTGTTGAATAAGATATGCAAATAACACCTACTAGACTGTGATGTTCATGTAATGCAGCTTCTGATTTCTCATGCAGATACTCCTAAACCGCGATACGTTAGAGTGAATACTCTGAAATTGGAAACTAGATCTGCAATGCTTGAATTGGGAAAGCTAACTAAGGTATTTTGCTAGTGTGAATTCTTATTGGATCCATTGCATGCCCGAGTACATCATGTGTGTATGAAATAACTATAAAGTGGACAAGAAGAAGATTTTAACTGGGGAATCCGCAACTTAGAAGAACAGAGACAAATGGGTGTTGGTCTTCTTGATCCCTCCATTTTAAGTACTGTGTCACCTTTGATTGACAATTCTGTTAGTTAACAACCTGTACTGCTAATGATTTTGAATGCTGCGTAACCTTGAATTTACAGTATGTCCACCCTCTGATGCTCTTTGATGCATTAGTATTTCCCAATTAAGTGATGGACAAGATCTCAATGACATCATGGTGTGTTCTAAGAATGGAGTTTGCATGCTGTTCCTTTAAATTTTGAGTTTTTGTTGGCTATGTACTGAAAGTTAATGGGATTTATTCTTGTGTTACATAGGTTCAAAAGGATAACCTGCTTCCTGACCTGCTTATTCTGCCGGCCGGTACTGATTTGCATGATCATCCTCTTGTCTTGAACGGAAGTGTCTTTATGCAAGTAGGTGTCAGCAAAAATTACACTTCAGCTGCTGTCATGATGTGGTTCTAGTGTGTTTTATCTAATATTTAGTTTGATGGATGTTCCATGTGTTTTATCCAATGTTGAGTTTGGTGGAGAGAAATGTTTATTTTGAATATCTAATTTTGCAGGGTAAAGCAAGCTGTATGGTTGCAGCAGCCCTTTGTCCTGAGCCAGGCTGGGTGGTGAGTTGCTTTTTGCTACTGTTTCTAATGTTCTCTCTCTGAGGTCTACTTTAATCTCAATGAAGATACCTTGCCATTTTTCCTTAAATGGTTCACATATTTGATCCTCCTTTTCCGAAGGTTCTTGATGCTTGTTCTGCACCTGGAAACAAAACTGTCCATTTAGCTGCTCTCATGAGGGATAAAGGAAAGATTGTAGCTTGTGAACTCAATAAGCAGAGAGTTCACCGTTTAGAAGATACTATCAGGCTCTCTGGCGCTTCCAGTATCCTTTTGCCCCGATTACCAGTATTTCGGCATCTACTGACACCTAGATTGTATGCATCTGTTTGTATTTTATTTACAGCTGGTGCGTTGTCTTAACATTTGGTAACATTGGTTTAACCTGCTTGAGAACATTGGTGATTCACTTTTGCATTCTTCAGTTCTTCTCTTTGTCATGTAAGTATTTAGACTATTGTCCGCTTATTGTGAGCCTTGATAGCTGCTAGACATCCATGTAGTCCATGGAGATTTTCTAAATTTGAACCCAATCGTTCACCCATACAACAAGGTAAAGAATCATGACATGTATTCCATGGTATTCTTGGTTTAACTGCACATGTTTTCGTGGTGCTTTGCAACCGTCATTTATGGAACCTCACCACCAGAAAATTATTATTTCCATTTCTTCAGGGGGGGTGGGGTGGGTTGTCTGTCTTTCCTGTGCTTTTCTACACATAGTCACGAGAGTTCACGTTTGCAGGTCCGAGCAATTCTTTTAGATCCGTCCTGCTCGGGATCTGGGACATCTACTGAGAGATTGGATCATCTGCTTCCTTCTTACACAACCGGTAATTATCCATTATTTATTCAAGAGTTTTATTTTAAATAGTATCCCATGGCTTTCTGTTTTCAGGAGTTAATGACTACTATCCATGTCTCGTATCATATATATCATATCTGTGCATCTTTTGCATATTACTATATTAATAATGTCCAAAACCCATTGATATGTCTGGGTTATCCAGGTCATGCAGCTGATGGTACAGATATAGCGAGGCTCAATAAACTTGCAGCTTTTCAGAAGAAGGCCCTGACACATGCATTATCTTGTAAGGTTGCTGATCGATTCTAAGACCATTAGTAATGCATCGGAAGGATCTCATGTATTTTTCTCTGTACAGTTCCAGCTGTAGAAAGAGTCGTTTATAGTACGTGCTCCGTCCACCAGATTGAAAACGAAGATGTAGTACAGTCTATCCTGCCTCTTGCTGCATCTCGTGGGTTTCGACTGGCAGCTCCCTTACCCCAGTGGACTCAACGTGGTCTTCCAGTTTTCGAAGACGGTAAGTGCCGTGTCATTTGATTTTAACCTTCAGGAGGACTCTTTCTTTGCTCGCTTTAAAAGTCAGTCTCGGCCTTTGCCCCCTGAAGCACTGTTCCCTTGTCATGCAGCTGAAAAGTTGCTGCGGACCGATCCCGTAGAGGACAAAGAGGGTTTTTTCATTGCACTGTTTGTCAAAGAACATGTCGACAGGCACCGAGGAAGTCCATCTGGATTGTCTACTCAGAAAACCAACAGGAGAGTCTCCGGTTCGACAAAGAAGAGATTTGTAACGGGTACTAAATTGTCCAGGTTGCTTTTTTACTCATCAGGAATGCAGACTAAAACTGCCTGAGAATCGTCATGATATTTGCCTTTCTTGGTATTCTAATTGCATGTCATTTGATCGGTTCCACTGCGAGTCCTGTAGAGAGCATCTAAAACTTGATTGAGCAAATCGATCGGTCTTGACGAGTCTTTGAAAAATATATTTGAATCGTCGGAATACTGCAATTAGCACACCGTCCCGAAGTGAACTTGTCCCGCTGCTCTATTTGCATAAGTTCAGCATGCGACTGGAGTTCAATTTATCAGAACTTGTCTTAGTAACGTTCAAAGGGTGCCGCCGGTCTTTCTCTGTGCATTCATCAGATTCAGCAACTCAACAAGGACTCGCTCCTCGTCTTCGATCCTCGAATTTCTTAGGTTGTGCGCCCGTTCAAACCCACGAAAGTGCTCCATTGGGGTCGGTATGGTTTTCTAATTCCGTGAGGTTTCTCAAACGGGACAAATCGATCGCGGCTCTCAGTGAAGGGCGGACCATGACATGAAGTTCCAACAGAACTCCGAGGAAATCTGCGGAGCGAGCTGCTGATTCACGGAAAAGATTCCGACCGCGATCTCTCGGAGACAAAAGGTCAGATGGGAACGTTGGCCATTCTCGGTATGTCTGATTCTTGCATACCGCGATATCACCGGTTTTTTCATGTCCATTGATACGACAACCCCCTGTTGAGTAACAAGACTTATGCAACAAACTCATTCCGGAAGACCCCCACACAACCAGACTTTAACACTACTACTCGCACAAGACAGAAGAACAAAAGAAGAAACTTCTTTCTCGTTTCTTCGACCCTCTTATTCTTTCTCCATATTATAGGCCTGGACATGGTACACGCACAAGTCCCGGGCAGTTTTAAGCGATCTGGACCTCGATGGTTTTGGGCTTCTTGCGCTCCGGTGGCGGCCTCTTCTCCACCGTCACCGTCAGCACTCCATCCTGGTACGCCGCCGCTATCTTCTCCGTGTCCGCGTTCTCTGGCAGCACGAACTTCTTCAGGAACTTCCCCAGCCTCCTCTCCATCTTTATGTAGCTCAGCAGCCCCCCTCCCGCCCCGTCGTTCTGGTCCTTCTGGTCCTTCTCTTTCTCCCTCTTCCTCTCGCCGCTCACCACCAGCACGTTCCCGTCCTCCACCTGGACCCTGATCTGGTCCGGCTTCAGCCCGGCATGTCAAGCACGAACACGTACGAATTCGGGTACTCCTTCACGTCGGCGGGAGTCGCCGCCATCGCCTTCCTGTCGCGCAGGAAGGCGCGGGACGGGGCGTGGTGGGACTTGGCGTCGGCCTCGTCGGAGAGGTCGAGGAGCTCGTGGAGGGTGTCCAGGACAGTGGGGTCGAAGCACATGTCTCTGATATCCATGCTATTTCAGCTGCTAAGCTTTGAAACTGAAGTGTGTCTCTCGTGTTTCTTGGTGCAGTTGAAGTCGTGGGAGTCTGTGGGATTTATATGGAGGTGACGAAGTCGGTGGCGCGACGGTAACCTTGTAGATGTAGATGCTTCGACGAGGCTCTGTGGAATTCTCATGCCAAGGAGATTTTCCTGTTGTCCAAGGTCTCTCAGGCTATGATGACAGGTGGTGATTGAGCGCACAAGTCACTGACACATCACAGAGCTTGCATGGCATCATTCTTATCTTTTGTTTTTCCAATTTTTTTTCTGCCTTCCTTGAATTTGAAAACCCAACTATAATAAATAATGACGATCGATCTCAAACCTTAGTTTAAGCTAAAATAGGATGCCTGTGGTAATTCGATTTTTGTTCAGGTAACTAATGGATGGAAAAACAGAGAGAGAGAGAGAGAGAGAGAGAGAGAGAGAGAGAGAGAGAGAGAGAGAGAGAGAAGCTCCATTGATTGGACCAAAAAGCATTTTCACAATACTTCCTGGTTGCCCTTCAAAATGCCAAAAAAAGAAAAAAGGATCACATTGGTTCCAAAACAATCTAATAAGTACTGTTAATATATTTTTTTTATTGAGATATAGAAGGTTTACTGCTCATTGAGATAAAAATCACAATTAGTCCCAAACATATTGCATTAGTGTCGATTTAGTTATAAACATTTTGATGTTGTGCCAATTCAGTCATTTCGGCTAATTTTGGTAGAATATTGCTAATGTGGACACCCACTGTGCCACATAAGTCAGTTAGCGCTGACGTGGATAACTTTTAATAATATTTTAGTATTTTTTGAATTTTATTATTTTATTTTCTTTCTTCTTTTTCTTTCCTTCCCTCCCTTCTCCCTCTGGCCGAATGTGGAAGTTCGGCAATCGGCCATAAGCCAGGGCCGGTGAGGTCAACCTTGTCGAATGGTTGCGAGGGCGGTCTCACGCTCAGCTGCGAGGCTCGAGCCCTTGCTAGAGGCCACGAGATCAAAGGCCATGATCTTGCGTCATCGACGAGGGCAAGCCTCGCCATGGCTGGGCGAGGCTACCCTCACCTTCACCTCTCCAGTAGCTGGTCACCGAACCTCGGTGATCGACCGGAGGAAGAAGGGTGGGAAGGAAAAAAAAAAGAAAAAGAAAGAAAAGAAAAGAAAATTCAAAAAATACTATTAAAAGTTATCCATATCAGTACTGGTTGTACCATGTAAGTCGACCGACGTCCACATCAGTAATATTTAGCCAAATTAGTCGAAAAGATTGAATTGGCATCAATATAATAGATTTAAGATTTTTTTGACACTTTTTCGATCAAAACAAAATCCAGAAGTGTGGACATTGCTAATCGAACCTTTGTATTAGTTGTAAATATTCTAGGATATTTAAGATAGAGGGAGAGAATAGAGAATCGATAAAAACTATGTTTTTACTCAATTAATTCATATTAATATATTAGAATCAAGGTTATTTATATCCAAACAATACATATACAAAACAAAATAACTAATAAGAAAATTAGTTATTTTAGAGAACAACGAAATAACAAATGATATTCTACTAATAATATCTCTAACAATGTTTCTTAATAGGGAATTCAATATCCACAAATATTCTTTAACGAAAGAGTAGGCTTATAATCTTTATTATAAAGATATTCTAGTAATTAAAGAACTCAAAATTTATTGCTTCGTGGTGGAATTTGGAAGAGGTGGGATGTGGAGAAAGCATCGCTCCAAAAGCAATCGTGAGCCTCTTTCATACGTGGTAGGGCACTAGGTGGCCCCAACCTCCACGTGGCTTTAGCATATCAGTGTTCGGGTCGAACTGGACCGGTTCAATGAATAACTACTATCGCACGAACTCAGAACATGTGTGTCTATATAATTTTTCTATCATATAATCTTTATACGAGACTCACATGATTCAATAATTGAGATGGCGTATGCGAGCTTCACTTCATCTCAATTGCTAGAGAAATTTCTTCTCAAATCATGTTGTGAAGATTTTTTTATATCAATCAGGCTGCTATATTCCGATTTAGTTGCCAATATTCTATGATGTTAAATTCAATCGATCTAGTATATGTTAATCTGTGATTGATAAAAATACATATTGAAAACCCTTATTAGATTCATTACCCAGAGACAAGTTTTTTTTGTAGGTAAAGAAGAGACAAGTTTCATTACGCATATCAGAACCCCATGCAAAGTCATGCAAAATAACAGAAGGAACTACAAGCACACCAAAACTTGCCTAGACACAATTAGAACAGGTCATCATCAACCAGCCTTCACTTCAATGGTCTTGGTCTTCGGCTCCAGTAGCTGCACCTTCTTGACGGCGACCCTGAGCACCCCGTCCTAGCACACCGCCGTCACCGTCTCCACATCAACGTTCTTTGGCAGCGCGAACTTTCTCAAGAACTTCCCGGTGCTCCTCTCCATGCTCAGGTGATTGGCCCCTTCTTCTTTCTACCTCTTCCTCTCCCCGATCACGACGAGCACGTTGTTGTTCTCTATCTGGACCTTGATCTCGCTAGCTCTTATCCTGGTAATGTCCACGACGAAGACTTAGGAACTTGGATACTCCACGATGTCAGCGGGAGTTGTGGACATGGCCTTCGCGTCGCGGACGTAGGCGTGCGACGGGTTCTTCCTCGACTTCTCGGGTGTTGTGGAAGCAAGCAATCAAAAAGTAAAAGTAGATAGAACAAGAAAACAAATCAGATATCAGATTTACGTGATTCGGTCGTAGTGACCTACGTCCATGGGGAGAGCAGCACGGAATTCCACTATATATCTAGCTATACAACGGAGATTACAACCACACTCGAGTTACTCGAACACTTTAAGTGTTTTTCAAGCCCCAATTACATCTAATAACTCATGCAGACTCATAATTTCTCACGAAATAATCTCTCAATTTCACAAAAGAATTAAAGACAAATTCTTACCACAAGAATTTAATCGGCTACAACACACTCGGATATCTTCAGGATGTAATTCCTTAGTAGAAACTTCTTTTTGATCATCTTCACAAATATTGTCCCTTCTTATTTATATGCAAGAATTTGATCTAAATTAGGAAATCTCTTTTCAGGAGACCTTCAATAATTAGGAAACCTTTTCTAACTAGGAAACCATTCAATTAGCAAATCTATTCAAAATAGGAAACCTACTTGAACGAGGAAACTTTCCTTTTTGGACTCAAAATTGAGACATTATTTTAAGATCGGGCTTGTCGGGGAAGTCGAGCATGTCTTCGAGGATCACGAAGAGGCACGAGTCGAAACCGAGATTCCGCTGATCCATATGTTGTCTGCTTTTCCTCGTCCAGAAAAGAAGAGGGACCGTGTGTGATTGTGGGATGAGGAGGCTGGTGTTATGGTTTACTGGGGTTTTATAGAGTAGGTTTAAGGGGGGATCGCCATGAGAGATGTCTTGAGAAAGGTCTGGAGACGAGTACAGTGGACTGTTCATGATGTTTTTTGAGGTGCCTCGGTAATCTTCTGCAATTTACTATGAAGATTACTAAATAGCGACATTCCCCTTTTTTAATGACAAGTAGTCCATTTGATTCATCTATAGTAATCAATCTCATTTTTCTATGATAGAGCATGCACACTCGAACGTCGAACAAAATTCAAAATTCAAAATTTGCCATCGTTTTAGTATATCCTTCATTAGGTAAGTTTTCTTTCCTTGATCAAAGGCTGTAAGGAAGGATTTAAATTTAGATTTAAAATGCATATAAAATAGTTCGAAAGATTATTTTTAAAATAAGTTTTCAATCATATAGTACCCACAATCCGATTATTACTTATTTAATAAATAGAACTTGGAAGAAAACGTGTCGAAATTTGAGAATGACAATCGCCTATGAACCATGGCTAGAAAAAAGGAAGGAAGAAAGAAAACTACCATTGACTAATCCTTTCTAAACATTGATTTTGTTTATTATGGTTAGAAAGTCCAATTCAAAAACTTGAATCAAGAGATAGAGGAAGAAGGTAATATAAAGCACAAACGAAATTAACTAGGGCATAATTTGGCTTTGATATTATGATAAAATGTTCAACTCAAAAGTTTAAACTGATAGATGGAGAGAGAACATGTATATAAAAAGCATGTAAAATCCACGGTTAGGCGATATGGAACAATCATACTTTAGAAAAATTTGAGGTTGAAAGTTAACTTATAATTTGTTTCATATGCCTCATAAATATAAGAATGATACAACCTCCTACTTGTGGGGGCAAATGTATGATACAAACTTCTTAACAAAGGAAGCATGACGGGATCATATCATTAATCAAGGGTCTAGGGTCCCCTGTGAGAAAAAAAGGGGCCGCATCCCATGTGCAAAATTGACTGGTTACCAACATAAAGATAATTTATGAACTGTAAGATAACTTTTGCATTGCAAATACTTAAGAACGCAAAGGTAATTTAATAACTCCGAAGCTAATTTTACGAACACAAAAATATGACTTACAAACATCATTTTGCAGTTATGAGACAATAAATGTGTCACTACAATTAGACCTTGTAAGCAATTTATTAAGATCAAGTATAATTAAGATCATCAACAATTAGCACTCACTCAATTTATTAATTACAAGGGAAATGAGTACCTTATTAGAGGAGCATTACATCTTATAGGGTAAATTGCCACTTTGAATTACTTACTATATTGTCTTAAGAGATGTTACTACTTCGAAGGTACATCACTCATTTCATCACACGAGAGTGCTTACACTTAGTAATTTCCTTATAACATCGTAAATTACCTCATACCATCGCAAGTGATATAGTACTTGCTTATTGACCTAAAGCTATGGTAAATTGGCTAAACAACTCATAATAATATTGCACTTACTGTTTGTACAGTTTTATTAAAAATAACGACATTCCTTTACCCTTTGTAAGTTGGGGATGTTGTCACCAGTAATTATCCATTGATGATCTAATTTTCTTCAATTAGTTGTAATTGGTAGTTCATTATGGTTAGTATTTTTCCATTTTTAATTGGCATTATTACAACTGGCATTCTTTCTTTTTTCTTGCCCCATCTGGAAAGTCCCCCTGTCATAACTGACCTAATTAAGGGAAAAACAAATCATACCACCACCTTACCATGTGCTCTTCCTACTTGTAACCGTCTGTAATCTGACTACAACCGCAACTCATTCCTTTCCTTAAGTACAACATATAAAGAAAGAAGAAAGAGAAGAGAATTCCATGTATTAATATAATATTACCTACTGTTGATACTCCATCCATCATCCATGTAAACTCCATTTTTTACAAAGATTCAACACGCCTAAGACACTTACTATTTTAGACCAGCACACGCACACATGCATGCATTCTCAAATGTATCGTATCTAAGTGGCGAACAGGCACACTAAATAGCACATACTATATAGCATCTTGTTGACACCTATTTTAATTTGCCCAAAAATTAATTGCACAAAATTTATGAGTTAATTTTCTTTAATTCCTAAAATAAAAAATGTTTCTATTTAAATGCATTGCATATAGAAATTAGGCACATTTGTATTAATAGGGTCTATTAGATTAAAAAAATTCAAATTATTTTTCAAAAAAAGAAATTCCGAGTTGGGCCAAGTCGGGACCGGGTCGACCTAGCCCTCTTCTTTTATTCTTTTGTCCCCCGCTGTGCGGCCCAGCCCACTTTCCTTTCCTTTTCTTTTTTTTTCCTTGCCCCTTCTCCCCGGCGAGCTGGGCCCAGCCTGGCCCAGCTCCCTTCTCTTCCTCTCTCCCCCCACGCCGACCTGTCTCTTTCCCTCCCTTGTTCACCTCTGCTCTTGGCCATCGCTCGACGAGCAACAGAGCGCCCCCGTGTTGTCCCCATCAAGCCAAAGGAAGGCCAGAGAAGCACGCCAACGGGACTAGCATTAATGGCCAGTCCTGTCCTCCCCGAAAACCCGACCTCCTCTTCCCCTTCTTCCCCTACTTTCTCACAGAACTGGCTCCCCCTTTGCACCGGCCTAAACCGGCCACGGAAGTCGCAGGGACAAAGTAGGCCGGTGCAAGCCGTCGTCATGCAGACATAATGGAGCAGGGGGCATGCCGGTCGTCGGCTATAAAAGCCGGAGAGGAAAGAGAGAGACTGAGGCCGGGGTCGGCCATTTGGGAGAGAAAAAGAGAGAGAGAGAAGAGAGAGAATAGAGAGAGAGACAACAAACCGAGAGTCTGCCTGAGCTGGAAGAAGAACCAACAGCGTCGCCGTTGCCTGCGAAGTAGTCGGAAAGCCACCCAAACACGCCATCGACCGGTGAACCTCCCCGGGTCCCGACTGCCTCTATTTTCCCCTATTTTGGTGTCCAGTTTGGCCGGGACTCGTGCCGCCATTTCGTGCGAATTTCGCCCATACCATCGTCCCCTATGGTCTGTGTGTCACCGTCGAAGGTAGGGTAAGTTGTCGGATCCTCGAGGTAGGTCGAAAACCATTCATTTTGATTGTGCACTCTAGGTGTTCGACAAAATGCCTCAACGAAGCCGGTTTTAATTTGGTCGCCGACCGGCGAGCAGGCGGTCGGACGGTGACCCAGGTGGGCAGCGAGGCTTGGTGATGTTCTCTAGAAGTCAATTTTAGACTGGCGTCGGTCTGGGTCGGCCGATTTTTGGCTCCGCCAATGTCCATGCATACCGGATCGACTCAACCCGAATCAGCTGACCCAACCCAGGTCAACGCTCTGGGTCGGATCCATTGACCTTGGTCAGTTCCAATCGACCCGATCCAGATCAACTGACCCGACCTGGGTCTATGCCCTAGGTCGGGTCCATTGACCCGGGTTGGATCCGACTGACCCAGATCCGTCGACCTGGTTATTATATTATTATTATATTATATATTTTTCTAAAAAATTTAAAAAAATTTTAAAATTTTTTCTTTTATTTTTTATACGTATTTATTTTTTAAAAAAATTAAAAATTAAAATTCTTTTTTTTTTAAAATTATGTGGTATATCTGAGTGTTTTAATTTATTGCTATATTATTATACATGTTATTGTCTTGTTTAAATTAAACAAGCCTATAGGATTATGCGGTGGTACTTTGCATGTATTTTTTTATTATCGTTGTGTTATTATCATGCATGTTTTTTAATTAGAATATAATTACATGAACCGTTATGTTTTGAATGTCATCCGCATTGGAGGAAAATTATCAAATCAGTCCTAAACCTATTGTACGGCGGCCAATTCAGTCCTAAACCTTTTAAATTCTTATCAATTCAGTCCTTCCGACCAAGTTTAGTCGGCCGGCGTTGACGTGGCTGCCGGCCATCTAGTCAATGTTGACGTGGTAATTTTTAATTATTTTTTTTAAAATTTTTTAATCTTTTTCTTCTTTTTTTTTCTACTTTCTCCCCTTTGGCCGGTCCGGCGATTGGCGACTGTGGCTGGCCAGAGGGGCCTCGCCTCACCTTGCCTAGCCAGGGCAGGCAAGGCTCGCCCTCGCTGGTGCCCGGCGGGACGAGCTTCACCAGAGGCCTCGCCGGCCCTCCCCTCTGGCTAGCCGTTGGTCGTCGGACCGTCCAAAGGAGAGAAAGCAAAAAAAAAAAAAAAAAAAAAAAAAGATTTAAAAAATTAAAAAAATAATTAAAAATTGCCACGTCAGCGTTGACTAGACGACCAGCACCAGTCGACGGCCACATCAACGCCAGCCGGCCAAAATTGACCGGAAGGACTAAATTGGCAAGAATTTAAAAGGTTTAAAACTGAATTGGTAAACTTAAAAGGTTTATGACTGAATTAGCCACCGTACAATAGGTTTAGGATTGATTTAATAATTTTCCCTCCGCATTGGTTAGGGTTAGAACCTTAGGCTACATGTTTATTTTGATTGCTAATCGTTTATGATTATGCACTCGTTTAATCACCTCACATGTCAGGATAAAGGTCCTAAAATCAATCCAAATTGCTTGACAAATATTTTAAAAAATGAACAGGGTAAAAAGGTATCGAAATAGCATTAGTTATCCAACTAGCATAACCAAGTCCTCGAACTCAGTTAATCTTTGGTTCGGAGGAATAGGGTGATTCTCCCATCACCTTATTTGCGTTTTTAATCGACTCACCTCAAATCGATTAGCGGCGACTCCTTGATATAAACCACTTGCATGTTAAATATTTAAACCCTAAGTCGCGATAATGTATGGGCTTGGGAAAGCCCGAGTTAAGTCTCAAATCTAGACTTAGCGCGTACCAAGCGAGCCCCCCTTGTTGCATTGTTCGATAAAAATGGGAGGTCGGTCGCGACAGACTGGCGACTCAGCTGGGACTTGCATTTTTTTTAAAGTGGGCTTAAGTCAAAATTTTTTATCTTGTTGAAAATAATTTTTGTTTAGCAATGAGGATTCTAGGTATGATCTTGACATTAAGGTGTTATTTGTTCTTGTAGGTTCAAATTGATTGTTTATAAATTGTTGTGCATGATTTAATGATTTAGCACTATACTATTGCATACACAACCACGCTGCCGGACCTGGGCCGCGATAGGGCATTTTAGGATGGTGTTAAGAAAGATACGACCTCGAATGCGAGCTCGCAATATAGAGGTTGCCTTTCTTTTCCCTGAAATTTATTTCTAAAAAAATCATAAAGAAATATCTTTAGTGGCTATTCGCTTGACTATAAGATATTCCTTTCGATTTGGCTGAGGTTAAAAGGACTTGACACCAATACGAGACTGCGATGGTCAGGCACCCTTTTAATTTCGTTTTGTTGAGCCAGTTTAAATAGAAATCGAATCTCACTCCTCATGTACATGTTGTTGTGATTGCCATGGTTCAAGGAAAGGTATACATTCTATCCTTTCTCATTTTATTATGCAGCCTACTTATTTATTTGATTTGTTACTGTTATGCCACCGTTGATTGCATTCTATACACGATGGGAAGAGCTGATGTCCAATTCATTCCCATTCCTAAGAAAGAGCTTCTAGCATGGTGGGACCGACTCAATTAGAATGGCTAATAGTATGTCAGGACAAGAAAAGGTCCATCATGCCTCTCAGTTCTACATTCTACATCACCAAATCCCGACAGCTCTATAGCCAAAAGTCCCAGATGTAACCAACAAGCCTAGTCACCAAGCACGGATCGACCATCTCAAAAGGACTGCGGGAACGAGGGATACGCTTATTACAGAGCTTGTCCGTGAAAATAAGCGGCTTCGAGAGACTGGGTTTCCCCATCATTTGTAGAATGAGTATCCGGAAAGGGCGCTCTTTTTTTTAAAGCCCCCGTCTTTTATATTTCCTAGTATTTATGTTTAGGGGTTTTGATTTTATTCTTTAAAAATGTTTATGGGTTGTACTAATGTTAATATAAGTTGGACCACTTTTTATTATACAAATAAAATGTTTTGCGCCTTAATGACACCGCCGTGGCCTTCGGCCCAGTGATATCCGAGGATGAGCGAAGCGGTCCGAGGTGATCGGGGTTCAAACTCCGGGGACACCGTCTGTAATGTTAATATTAACAAAAACCCTTTTTTTCTGTTTTTCTTTATAAATAAAGAAATATGTAATAATATTATGACTGGGTCATGAAATGATTCTTTATTAGGCATTATACTCATTCATTTCAACGTTTTCACAGGTAGTTACAAAAAAAATGACCGAAAAAAACTGTCCGTCTTAATAATATGGAAAACGAAATGAAAATGGTTTTCAATGCACTAGAAAACCTCACCAAGCAAATAGAATCCATCAATGGCAAGCTTATGCCCACGCTTGCAACAATTGAGATGATGTTACCATAACTGTCTACTGGAAAAGACAAAGCCTCTGTCAACGATAGTAAAATGTCCTCGCTAGAAGACGATCCGCTTTCCCTGGTCGTCAGGAAGACTGAACCTGAAAGTGCGCCGATGATAGAACATGACAAACGACTTGCAAAGATCGAGGAGATGTTGAAACAGCTACAAGGCCCGTAACATGCTGTCACACTTGACCTGTCTATATACAAACGGGTCAAAGTACCAGAAAAGTTCAAGATGCCAAAATTCGAGAAATATGATGGCACCTTATGCCCCAAACACCATTTGCACATGTATCATGTGCGGATGACTCAGTAACGTTAATAATGAACCCCTCATGATTCAGATCTATCAAGTAAGTTTGACGGGGCCAGCTTTGACATGGTATATGTCAAAAGATGTTAATGCTTTTAAATCTTGGGATGATGCCGCTAATGCATTTCTCAAGCAATATCAATTCAACCTCGACGTCACCTTTACTCGTGACGATCTGGAACGGGCTGAAAAGCAAAAGAGTGAGTCCTTCAAAGAGTATGCCACCGGATGGAGAAACTTGGCCGCCCAAATTACCTCACAATTTACTGATCATGAATAAGTGAAGTTGTTCATTAAGTCTCTTCCGTATGAATACAGACACTGCCTAGTTGGTGCCACTGCTGAATCCCTTAATTGTCTTGTTCCTGTGGACGAACGAATTGAAATGGGATTGTGTGAAGAGTGATTCACAGACCCCACTTCCATAAGCAAGAAACTCGGATGAAGGAGGAGAAAGAACCCCTGACAGATGTGGATATTGCATACACCCAAACCGTTCGTCCTTCTCTAATGATTCAGATGAGCAGTGGACATCAACCGGGCCTTAGGCCACCGGCCGCCCCAAAGGCGAAATAATAAAAAGCAGTTCACGCCACTCCTTTGGCCTATGTCTCAAATCCTGCCTATTCTTCTGAAAAAGAGGTTGCTTGCTAAAGAGCCAAAACGTGAAAATCCTGAGCGTTTCCCCAATTACGATCCCTCCAAGGCATGTGGCTATCATTTGGGTGAAATAAGACATTCCGTCAATGACTATGTTGTCTTGAAAAATAAAGTCAAAAAATTGTTGGATGCAAAGATACTTTCATTCCGCAACACACCACCCAATCAAGCAGGAGGCGCGGATGTTGTCATTGAATAAACTAAAGACTTAATTTTCCTCCCTTAGAACAGAGGCATATTTAATAGTTTGAATCCTCCCCTATGTGGGAGTTTTTCTTGCTTTCTAAAGTCTCAGTTGTTTTCTAAGATTCCCAATTTTCTGAATTTTTAATTATGCTTGGAATTTTAGTATTGCAATTTCCATTCCAACAAATGTAATTCGCTTGAATTATTCAAAAGAATTACAAATATTTTGTTTTGAGGGCCTGAAGAAGTATCCTAAATCGGCCCGTTGATGATATTCAGCCATGTAAAAGAAAGTATTTTGAGGCCTGGGCTTCCTCATGCTTCTTTGTTTCTAAGCTTTTGAAAATAAAACAAACGTTTAATCATTTTTCAAAAGGGCCACGGTGGTGGAAAAGCGTACATGCTTATAGCCCTGTTTGTTTTTCTAACTCGCTCACTTCGTGTCTCAGAGTATACTCCTTTTTTATTTGTTATTACAAAGGGGACATTTGAAAATGACACAAACTGAAGAGCACATCAGCCCCTGGTAATGATCACAGACCGACTAATCCAATAGGGACAATCTGAGCAAAGATCAGCCAACCTTTAAATGAAATGTGGGGCAAATCTCATTACTTCTAGTGTGAGATGTCAATTCCAAAGAGTCAGAGGGAGTGCTGAGCATTCATTGACACCATAATGAGCGAAACAACATTTCATACAAAAGTTAGGGGTAGATCAAGAAAAGATTATCCCTTTTAAAAGAAAAAAGGGAGCGCTTAATTAGGATGGTAAAATAGGGGGCATGACGAATTTGAGTAAAGATCCAGCACAAGCAGTTGGGAGGAACTTTACATATGACAAGATGGCGTTGATGTTGATCCTAACAATCGTGGAGCCTCGACGGTAGTTATGCCTACATCAGTCAAAGACATTTAAAGTAGAAATTAGTTTTGTTGTGAAGATCCCCGTGCAAGTAATTGCACATGCCCATGCCCTGTGTAGTTAGGAATCAGAGCATTTACGAGAAACTCCTCAACATGCAGGGACCGCATTGACACAGCATGCACTGATAATAGGATCGTCTATTTGGAAGCACCCCTAATTATAGAGGATTTCATTCGAGTTTCGAGACCAACCATGAAAGGAGAAAAGACTCTGCTAGCTTTGAACGCAAAATGGAAGAAGGGTAAATTATATTATTCTCAATTTACCCTCAATCATCTCATTTCTAACATAAGCTCTTGTTTTTGTCAGAAGGGAATTATTGTCATCCAAGAAAACTCAAGGAATTGTCAATTTAATCTCAATTGAGGGGAATCACGAAGGGTAATGTTGTATCGTTCCTAATTCTTATCCCTCAAAGAGCTATTCATTAACACGATCTTTTTTATTACCTTGCAGGTTTGCCCTACTATTACAGCATAGGTAAGTATCTCTTTCTCTAAAAACTTTTTTCATAAGAGTACAAAGAAACAGAAAAGGAGGAAACATGTTAGAGCACATGAATGCTTAACCTTCCTCTAATTGCATCGCATATTTTTTAGAAGAATTTTGCATGGTAATTTTATCTATTTAATTAATCAATTCCCTATGAAAATTTTAACAATTCGACGAATGGTGTCGAACTGCTTCGATGAATTGAACGGGGTGTATCAGGATGATGAGAGGCAATCCTTAGTCTATACACATTCTCATGTACCAAACTTTTGCAAGATGAGCGAAAAGGTTTCACTTCTACAAGGTAAAGGGATTTGTCGCATAAGGTATAGTAGCTAAAATGATGAGAGGCAGTTCATTTCTCTGCCCCATACGCTACCTTGATCCTTTGCTTGACCATTTTTGAGCCCATACACTCGAAGGTTCCTTTTAAATAACTCATGTCAAGAACCACCCCACATTAAGATAGCTTGAGGTAAATCGACATCACAGAGAGGATTCAAATTCAGAGAGAGCAAGAAGAGCGTTCCTCCCTTTTGGTCACCACCCCTGTGGCTTCGGCTTCGTCATCTTCACGGATCCAGTGGTCCTTGATAGGGTCCTTCAAGACAAGCACACCACTAACTATCGGACAGTCGAGGCTAAGAGGGCTTTGTCAATAGAGGAGCAGCAAACTAAAGCTTATCCAAAATGCCAACATGTCATTGATAACAGTAATGTTTTCACCTAGGAACTGAACAAGATAAGAAGGATGAGGAGTTTGTAATATCTAAAATTTTCTATGATCATCAGTCACAACAGCTCGCACAAGATAAAAAGATAAATAGAAATTTTTTTGCTCTCACTTGCATTAATATTTGAGTGTTATTATTACAGATGAACTCTCGCGATAATTTAAGTGCCCTAGAATGATGAAGAGCAATTCTTTTTCTATCCCATACACTTATATCCCTTATTAACTCAATTGAGTCGGCGATTTCATTTCGTACGAACCCAGTTAGTGATCATCCCCCACACCGTGGTAAGGCAAAAGTCACCACAGTTTGAGCATCATGGTCCAAAGTACTGAATGAAGATGAAGACTCCAAGAGCCTAATAACATTATTCTGTTCAAACTTGTTTAGATTATTCCTGATAATACCAAAAAAATAGCAAAAAAAATGTTGAAAACCAGGGGCATAAAAAAGTAGTGTGGCTGATAAAAGTAAGGCCAATGCCCATGAATTAAAAAAAAGAAAAAGAAAAGGAGAAGAAGAAAAACGATGAAAAAGATGGAGAGAAAGGAGTCCCTAATTTATGGGTAACTGCTATGAAAAATAATGAAGTTTTAGCTGAGGAGATCTCTAAGAGTGATGAAGGCGCTCTCAAATATCTCAAAGATATTAAGTGGTGTAGAATAGACGACCTCAAAGGGTTTAAACTTGAGTTCTTCTTCGATACAAACTCCTACTTTAAGAATTCTATCTTGACAAAGATCTATCACATGATAGATGAAGATGAACCTATTCTAGAGAAAGCAATTGGGACATAGATCGAATGGTATCCAGGAAAATGCTTGATGCAGAAGCTCCTCAAGAAAAAGCTATCTGAAAAGCTGAAACACGGGATTTCCCAGGAAGTTTTCCAAAAGGATTTTGACCATGGAGAAGAAGACTGGTGACAATGCCAAGATGATTACCAATTCTCACCCCTACACACATTTTTGAGCCCAACGATCATTTCGTTCCCCAACCTGTGAACCAAGCCTGCGTTACATCCTTCACGAAGTCTCTTCTGACTAGGGCACTTGATTTAACGTGGAATTTTGAATGTTTATAAACAATGCTCAAGGAGGTGCGAGCAAGACTACTTTTATCTCATTTTGCAGGGTCTTGACTAGTAAACCTAGAGATAATTGTATAATATTTTCTTTCATGGCCTTGACTTGGACAATCACCTTTGTTAAGCCATTGACCAAGCCAGCATTATGACCTGAAGAAGACCTCTCAGATTGGTAGCATCATACCGTTTACGAGAAAAGTTAGACCCTTATTGATGCGATAACGGTCAAATTGAGTGTTTTCGATGTTCCCACCTTAATGGACGAGATAAACAACCCTTTTCAATGAGAGTGAGTGGAAAGTCCTTTTTGACTGAAGGTCCTGCGTTCAACATTTTGAGAAGTCCACCTTGCAAACGAAAATTCTCTCAATTGATAATTACTCTTGGTGGATGTTTGGTGATGCAAACATGGCAAAATCATCATGCATAAACTTTCAAATACACATTCTGGAATAGCCTAACTTGTCTATTCTTGATTAATGCATACATGTCTACGCTAATTGTCTTAAACAGCTTAGAGTTTTAATCCCCAATGATAGGACATGAAAATTCGAGCGCTGGAGAAGCCCTCATTATCATCTCAAGTGAGATGCCCCGAAAAAGGTCAGATATGTAGCAGATGATGCATCAAACCTTTGGATAAGAAACCCTGGGTATTTCATCAAAATTTTTTTCGAACTACACAGAAGATAAACCAGGTATTCCTTTGAAAACGAAAAGCATCTTGACTTGTGATCAAGATATTTCATACAATTTTCTAAAATAGCCTCAGTTGTTTATTTGTCCGATGAATGCGTATATATTTGCAGGAATGTGCCTAAGTAAGTACATTCTACACTTGCCCAGTTCTAAAATTATAAATTCTTTTCAAACTACCGAGAAGGTAAATCGGATGTTTCTTTGAAAAAGAAAAGCATCTTGACTCGTGGTCAAGATATTTCATATGATATTCTAGAATAGTCTTAGTTGTCTATTTCTTTGATGAATGTATATGTCTTTGCACAAAGAAACACGTCTGATAGGAGACATGCCCTTAAGAGGCGGGAACGTGCCCAGGTAAGTATATTTTACCCATGCCTTGTTCCAAAATTATGAATTCTTTTCAAACTACTTAGAAAGTAAACCAGGTGTTTCTTTAAAAAAGAAAAGCATCTTAACTTGCAGTCAAGACATTTCGTACAATATTCTAAAATAGCCTTAGTTGTCTATTTCTTCGATAAATGCGTATTTCTTTGCACAAAAAACTTGTCTGACAGGAGATATACTCTTAAGAGGCAGGAACGTGCCAAGATAAGTACATTCTATCTATGCCCGGTTCCAAAAAATCCATGTACCTACGATTATTATGATACCCTTTAAACATTGGACTGACCCCTCTATTCACCAACTGAACATTGGAATGACCCCTCTATTCACCATGTACCTACGATTGTTATGATACCCCTCCCGAGCATGGGACTGACCTCTCTGTTTACATCAAATCTTCGAGCGAGAATCTCCAGGTGCTCATTGTTTGAGTCTTTTCAAGACCTGCTGGCAAGGACCCACTAGGCAAATCATCAAATCCTCGGGCGAGGACTCCCAAGTGCTCATTGTTTGAGTCTTTTCAAGACCTACTGGCGAGGACCCACCAGGCAAATTATCAAATCCTCGAGCAAGGACCCCTAGGTACCCCTTGAACATTAGACTGATCCTCTGTTCACTAAAGTCGTTAGGCGCCCCAGTCAAGGTGACCGAAGAAAGGTTCGGGTCCTAGACAAACGAAATCCAGTCAAGGCGATCGAAAATAGATTAGGGTTTTAGGCAAGCGATTTCCTTAGTCAAGTCAACTGAAGAAAGGTTCGGGTTCTAGACAAAAGCAATTCCCGTCAAGGCGACCGAAGACAAGTTTGGGTCCTCGACACACAATATCAATTATCTAGAATTACTCTACCCTTCGATAAGGTAAGTAGCCCTAGGTATGTTTTTATTTGCTTTAGCATGCATCATCTTATATCGCATCATATAAAATGGGACTTACAGGTCTCGCCAAAAATAGCATTCATTGAGCATGCATGGACCAAATTTAGGTGTCGTTTTATCTTTGAAAATAATCTCTACGAGCTCAAACTCTGTGAGCTCACCTTCAAAGAGGGGCAGCTGTTGACACCTATTTTAATTTGCCCAAAAATTAATTGCACAAAATTTAGGAGTTAATTTTCTTTAATTCCTAAAACAAAAATTGTTTCTATTTAAATGCACTGCGTAGCATATAGAAATTAGGCACATTTATATTAATAGGGTCTATAAGATTTAAAAAAATTTGAAAAAATTTTTAAAAAAGAATTTCCAATTGGGCTGGGTTGGAGCCGAGTCGACCCGGCCCTTTTCTTTTCTTCTTTTTTCCCCCGTGCGACCCAGTCCACTTTTCTTTTCTTTTCTTTTTTTCCTTCCCTCCCTCCACAAGCTGGGCCCGGCCCGGCCCAGCTCCCTTCTCTTCCTCTCTCCCCCCACGTCGACCTATCTCTTTCCCTCCTTTGTTCACCTCTGCTCCCAGCTGTCGCTTGACTAGCAGCCGAGTGCCCCCGTGCTGTCCCCATTAGGTCAGAGGAAGGCCAGGGAAGCATGCCAATGGGACTGGCATTAATAGCCAGTCTCGTCCTCCCCAAAAACCCGACCTCCTCTTTCCCTTCTTTCTCTACTTCCTCATAGAACTAGCCCTCCCTTTGCATCGTCCTAAACGGTTGCGATAGTCACGCGACAAAGTAGGCCGGTGCAGGCCGTCGTCATGCAGACATAATGGAGCAGGAGGGCACACCGGTCGTCGGCTATAAAAGCCAGAGAGGAAAGAGAGAGACTAAGGCCGAGGTCGGCCATTTGAGAGAGAAAAAAAGAGAGAGAGAGAACAAAGAGAGAAGAGAGAGAGAGCAAACCGAGAGTCTGCCTGAGCAAGAAGAAGAACCAGTAGTGTTGTCGTCGCCCACGGAAGTCGGAAAGCCACTCAGACGCGCCGTCAACTGATGAGCCACCCCGAGTCTCGACCACCTCTGTTTTCTCCTGTTTTGGTGTCTGGTTTGGTCGAGACTCGGGCCGGCCATTTCACGCAAATCCCGACCCATACCGTTGTCCCCTATGGTCTATGTGTCACCGTCGAAGGTAAGGCAAGTTGCCGGAGTATGCCGAATCCTCGAGGTAGGTCAAAAATCATTTGTTTTGGTTGTACACGCCAGGTGTTCGACAAAATGCCTCAATGAAGCCGGTTTTAATTCGATTGCCGGCCGGTGAGTAGGCGGAAGTCGGACGGCTACCCAGGTGGGCGGCGAGGCTTGGCGATGTTCTCCAGAAGCCAATTTTAGGCCGTGTCGGTCTAGATCGGTCGCGAGAGGTCAATTTTCAGCTCTGTTGACGTCCATGCATACAGGATCGACCCGACTCAGATCAGTTGACCCGATCCGAGTCAACGCCTTGGGTCGGATATGTTGACCCCGGGTTGGTTCCGACCAACCCAATCCAGATCAACTGACCTGACCCGGGTCAACGCCTTGGGTCGGGTTCATTGACCCGGGTCGGATCCGACCGACCCGGATCCGCCTACCGGGTACTATATTATTATTTTATTTTATTTTTTTAAAAAAGACTTTTAAAAAAAATTTTAAAATTTTTTTCTTTTCTTTTTCTTCAGTATTTATTTTTTAAAAAAAATTAAAAATTAAAAATTAAAATTCTTTTTTTAAATTATGTGGTATATCTGAGTGTTTTAATTTATTGCTGTATTATTATGCATGTTATTATCTTGTTTAAATTAGACAAGCCTATAAGATTATGCGGTGGTACTTTGCATGTGTTTTTTATTATCGTTGTATTATTATCATGCCTGTTTTTAATTAGAATGTAATTGCATGAACTGTTGTGTTTTGAATATTATCCACATTAGTTAGGGCTAGAACCTTAGGCTGCATGTTTATTTTGACTGCTAATCGTTGATGATTATGCATTAGTTTGATCACTTCACATGTTAGGAGAAAGGTCCTAAAATCAATCTAAATTGTCTGACAAATATTTTAAAAAATAAACAGGGGTAAAAAAGGTACCAAAAGAATTTTTTCGAACTACACAGAAGATAAACCAGGTATTCCTTTGAAAACGAAAAGCATCTTGACTTGTGATCAAGATATTTCATACAATTTTCTAAAATAGCCTCGGTTGTTTATTTGTCCAATGAATGCGATATATTTGCGAGAATGTGCCTAAGTAAGTACATTCTACACTTGCCCAGGTTCTAAAATTATAAATTCTTTTCAAACTACCGAGAAGGTAAATCAGATGTTTCTTTGAAAAAGAAAAGCATCTTGACTCGTGGTCAAGATATTTCATATGATATTCTAGAATAGTCTTAGTTGTCCATTTTTTCGATGAATGTATATGTCTTTGCACAAAGAAACACATCCGATAGGAGACATGCCCTTAAGAGGCGGAACGCGTGCCCGTAAGTATATTTTACCCATGCCTTGTTCCAAAATTATGAATTCTTTTTCAAACTACTTAAAAGTAAACCAGGTGTTTCTTCAAAAGAAAAGCATCTTAACTTGCAGTCAAGACATTTCAGACAATATTCTAAAATAGCCTTAGTTGTCTATTTCTTCGATAAATGCGTATTTCTTTGCACAAAAAACTTGTCTGACAGGAGATATACTCTTAAGAGGCAGGAACGTGCCAAGATAAGTACATTCTATCTATGCCCGGTTCCAAAAAATCCATGTACCTCGATTATTATGATACCCTTTAAACATTGGATCGACCCTCTATTCACCAACCGAACATTGGAATGACCCCTCTATTCACCATGTACCTACGATTGTTATGATACCCCTCCCAGCATGGGGGACCTCTCTGTTTACATCAAATCTTCGAGCGAGAATCTCCAGGTGCTCATTGTTTGAGTCTTTTCAAGACCTGCTGGCGAGGACCCACTAGGCAAATCATCAAATCCTCGGGAAAGGACTCCCAAGTGCTCATTGTTTGAGTCTTTTCTAGACCCGCTGGCGAGGACCCACCAGGCAAATCATCAAATCCTCGGGCAAGGACCCCTAGGTACCCCATGAACATTGGACCGATCCTCTGTTCACTAAAGCCGTTAGGCGCCCTAGTCAAGGTGACCGAAGAAAGTCAAGGTGACCGAAGAAAGGTTCGGGTCCTAGACAAACAAAATCTAGTCAAGGCGATCAAAAATAGATTAGGGTTTTAGGCAAGCGATTTCCTTAGTCAAGTCAATCAAGAAAGATTCGGGTTCTAGACAAAAGCAATTCCCCGTCAAAGGCGACCAAGACAAGTTTGGGTCCTCGACACAAATATCAATTATCTAAAATTACTCTACCCTTCGATAAGGTAAGTAGCCCTAGGTATGTTTTTATTTGCTTTAGCATGCATCATCTTATATCGCATCATATAAAATGGGACTTACGGTCTCGCCAAAAATAGCATTCATTGAGCATGCATGGACCAAATTTAGGTGTCGTTTTATCTTTGAAAATAATCTCTACGAGCTCAAACTCTGTGAGCTCACCTTCAAAGAGGGGCAGCTGTTGACACCTATTTTAATTTGCCCAAAAATTAATTGCACAAAATTTAGGAGTTAATTTTCTTTAATTCCTAAAACAAAAATTGTTTCTATTTAAATGCACTGCATATAGAAATTAGGCACATTTATATTAATAGGGTCTATAAGATTTAAAAAAATTTGAAAAAATTTTTAAAAAAGAATTTCCAATTGGGCTGGGTTGGAGCCGAAATCGACCCGGCCCTTTTTCTTTTCTTCTTTTTTTCCCGTGCGACCCAGTCCACTTTTCTTTTTCTTTTCTTTTTTCCTTCCCTCCTCCATAGCCTGGGCCCGGCCCGCCCAGCTCCCTTCTCTTCCTCTCTCCCCCACGTCGACCTATCTCTTTCCCTCCTTTGTTCACCTCTTGCTCCCTGTGCCGCTTGACTAGCGGCCGAGTGCCCCGTGCTGTCCCATTAGGTCGAGGGAAGGCCGGGAAGCATGCCAATGGGGCTGGCATTAATAGCCATCTCGTCCTCCCCAAAAACCGACCTCCTCTTTCCCTTCTTTGTTAAAGAACTATGGTAGCACGAAAGGATGTGAACTTACGGTACATATCTACACATAGTATGATAGCAGATCCTATGACAAAGCCAATTCCTAGAGATGTTTTCACCGGTAATGTAAAAATCTCTAGGACCCGTGAGATCTTCGATGTCTTTTGAATATTGTTATTTCCCCGAATGTTCACATTTGAATGAAATTGTTATATCATTGTTAATGCCTATGATATTTTTATTTATGCATATTAATACTTAGTGTATTATGTCGAGAAAGTATGTCGGATGAGATAAGATTAACCCACTCACAGGTAATCGCATTCTATTTACTTGTACATGATAAATAGAGATGAGACAATTTTTAGGCTTATTATTTAGGTGATAATCGAGAGCTCAAGCTTATAATATGAATGTTGCCTTAGCTAAGTGCTAAGATGAGGACATAACATTTACTATGTCCCCAAAGTAAAATAACCCACATATTTTACTTATATCTGTCTTTGATGCCGATGTGAGTTCTAATGGATTCTTTAGAAGGTAGATACATGAACTCAAGTTTAGACATTGGGATCCGCCTAACTATCATCCATTACTATATTATTATTTTATTTTATTTTTTTTTTAAAAGACTTTTAAAAAAATTTAAAAATTTTTTTTTCTTCTTTTTTTCAATATTTATTTTTTTAAAAAAAATTAAAAATTAAAAATTAAAATTTTTTTTTCTCAATTTATGCCATGGTATATCTTGAGGATGTTTTAATTTATTGCCCTATTATTATGCATGTTATTATCTTGTTTAAATTAGACAAGCCTATCTTAAAGATTATGTCAATGGTACTTTGCATGTGTTTTTATTATCGGGCATTATTATCATGTCTGGACTTAATTAGAATGTAATTGCATGAAGATCAATTTTTGAATATTATCCACATTAGTTTTGGCTAGAACCTTAGGCTCGCATGTTTATTTTTTTAAGTAAATAATCGTTGATGATTATGCATTAGTTTGATCACTTCACATGTTAGGAGAAAGGTCCTAAAATCAATCTAAATTGTCTGACAAATATTTTAAAAAATAAACAGGGTAAAAAGGTACCAAAAGGGCATTAGTTATCCAACTAGTGCAACCAAGTCCTCGAACTCAGTTAATCTCTGGTTCATAGGAATAAGGTGATTCTCCCATTACCTTATTTAGATTTCTAATCGACTCACCCCAAATTGATTAATGGCGACTCATTGATATAAACCACTTGCATGTTAAATATTTAAACCCTAAGTTGCGATAAGGTATGGGCTTGGGAGAGCCCGAGTTAAGTCTCAAATCTAGACTTAGTTGCATTTTTTCACAATCTGAGCCCCCTTTGCATTGTTCTATAAAAATGGGAGGTTGGTTGCAACACATCTACTCTTGCATGGCCTCATGGCTCAGTGCACTTCTCCTGGGACAAGCACACCTGTAGCTATATGCAGCCGTTAAACTATAAGATCCTCCCTCTTCTGTTTTTTGAAGGCTTTGCAGACGAATTTCAGGACTACTACGAGTACAAATCTCAGGACTTTGCGTACCAATTTCAGTATTAAGCGAATTATGTTACACAGAAAAACAAGAGACATCAATACCCCCAAATCCGCACCGCATTAACAACTACTGTGTCTATGGCATACGATTTGTCCTTCTCTGGTGAGGAGAATACTATGGTGACCGAATAACTCAAGGCTGTGAAGGTTACTGCGACCCACTTAGTATTGCAATCCACGTGGTGATCCGATGCCGCTCTAAAAGAAGACCACTTATGAGAAGCATAATGGTGCTAAGCGATGCGATGAAGCTTATCATGTTACATGCTATGAACAACTTGTAATCCTCATCAAAATCCTCATCTGCCTTTGCAGATTCGTCAGGCAGGTTCATACCCGCTTCGTAAGCTATGGTAGCTGCCAATATCGCCACCACCATTAGCGCCTCATGCATACCATTTTGCCACTTTCTCTTCCTTTTCCTCTTGCTTTCTTTACTATAAGTGGATGGAAGGTGGTGATCGTGTCATTCACATGGACTGTTCGTCTGGATTGATCGTGATTCTCTGAAGTTTGAGGAACAAAATCCATAATCTCTTAGGCTCTTTCCACGCTTTGACCTTGTGCTAATAGGCCTAGTGCTGTGAAATCTCTGGAGTTCGTAATGTTCAGGTTTACTCCTTTATTAACCAGGAAGTCTATAGTCTACAGAGGAGTCACAACAGAATATACCTACTGGTGTCAGGTTTGAACTAGACAAGCCCATGTAACATACTTATTCAGGATTAACTTTGCTTCTAGTTTTTTGAAGTCCTCTAGTGTTTGTGACTATTATTTGATGCTTTCAAAAGGGTAACTCATCCCTCGTTGAATTTCTTCTGCTTCACTGTTTTATGTTTCTTCTAATCTAGATAAAATTAGAGTCAAATTAACGTGGAGTATAAAGTAGTAGTTAATTATTTGGACCAATAACTTCTTTTTCAAATATCACAACCTATGATGATTTATAAATGGATATCTGTTAACTTCCGAATATTTCTATAACATTCATGTTTCCTAGGACAGCCTTTTTTTGTTGATAAGCTCACTTAATTTGACTAGTGTAGAGGCTTGGTTGTATGAAAATACCTCAGTTTGTCTATCTACAGCAGCCAAATGCAAAATCGTGTTGCCATCTTTGTCCCTCGAGTTGATGAACTGATCATCGCCCAAAATATCCAACAAAAGCTTCAAAGCTTCCAGTCTGTTGTGCTTCCCGCATAATTGCAGGATCGTCTGGCCATGTTCGACGACACTACCGGCCGCATCAGGTCTCGCTCGAACCAAGCATTCCAACACATCCACATGCCCCTTCATGGCTGCGAAATGAAGAGGGTTCCTTTTGTATTTGTCACGGACGAAACATATTTTAGGGCCGGACACCTCGGTTACCCAAAAAAAAAAAACGTATTTAAGGGCTGACTCTTGACAATTTTGCTACTATGTTAAGTTACCCTTTTGCTGCCGCCAGATGAAGAGGCGTCGAAGGATCTTGCTCTCTTGCCAGCTCGGCCTTCCGATCTAGGACCTCTTCCACGAAATCCAAGTGTCCGAGCATGGCTGCGATGTGCAGAGGAGTCTCGGTGCGATTCCCAGTCATGATTCGGGTGAGAAGCAGCTTATCTTTTCCAAGCAAACCCAGCAAAGAAGGCACGTCTCCTCTGACGGCAGCTTCGTAGAGTTCGGACTCCATGTTTGGCTGTCTAAAGAGAGTTTCGGGATACTCACTCCTCCTGTATATTCACACCTCCGCGGCATACTTGAGAGAGTTTCACGCCCTTGCTTGCGGCCGGTGGGGATGCAATGGCCCTAGGCGAGGGCCACCTTGCGCCAGCCACGACCCTAGCCGGCTAAAATGAAAGAAAATAAAGAAAGAGAAAAAAGAAAAATAAAAAAAAGAAAAACAAAAGAACAAAATGAATTGAAAATTCAAAATACTATTAAAAAATGTTCATGTTAGCGCCGGATCGGATCACGTAAGATGGCTAGCATCCACGTCAACATTTCTAGCCAAAATTAGCTGGATAGATTTAATTGGCAAAATATGAAGAGGCTGAGGACTAAATTTGTACAATTGAAAGGTTTATGACTAAGTTGGCACAATTACAATAAGTTATGACTTTTTTGGTACTTCTCCTTAAAGTCTTGAGAAAGTTTCGATTCTTCCTCTGAGTTTTTTTCTTTCGTTCTTTCTTGCTCTGCTCCATTTGATAGGATGCAAAGCTGGTGCATCCCAGCTTTCTACACTTTGCCAACGTAAAATCTCTCCTAAACTAATCATCCTATCCATCGTGTCAATGGCCGCGTGAGGACTTCTCTGATGTCGCGGTGCTCACACAGCAGTGTATTAGCCCTTCACAGTTCACAGCACACATTTGAGACCGCAAGTAGGTGCCCAGCTGCATTGGCCTCTTCGAGGAAGCGTCCAAGCGTGGAAGCGATCGGCTGCTGATCCTTTGGTCACGGAGAAGATGCAGATGAAGCCCTGCGCAAGGGAACAAGCCAGACCAATTTCTGCAAGAATATCAGCTAATAAAATATCGTTTGTGTTGGGCAGGCATCACTCCCATGCGGAGGAAGCCCAATGAAATACAAGCCCAAAAACTTGAACCCATATGATAACTTATATAGAAAAATTAATAGGATGGTATATTTGGCCTAAATAAATAGGATTTCTCTCTATTTTTATGATGTAGCAGAAAAGAATGATCAACGTAAGGCATAGCAAGAGAGGCAGAAAATCTAGGAAAGAGGGTATTGTCTTTCTTTTTTTTTTGGTAAGGGGGGAAAGAGGGTATTGTCTAGTTTTCATTAAGCTGACGATTGAGGTCGATTTGTGGTGCAATCGCTTGCGACGCATACTTCTTGCATCTAATCGGTTTGATTTTTATCTAGATCTTCCTTCTTCAAGTTTTTTGTGTGTTTAGAATTGAACCTGCATTTTAGTGAGATTTATCCTTAATCTCTTGTGAAATTCATGTGTATTACCAAGAATGGTGTTCTTGACGTGGTTGTTGCCATCTACCTCTAGTATCAACTAGAGAAGAAACTTGTTCACTCAATTTTGTTGATGGTGAAGATTTTGGATGGATTCTAGTCCCGTGATTTTTTATCTCCTCATATCGGTGAGATTTTCCACGTAAAAACTACCTTGTATTTATGATCTCCTCACATCGGTGAAATTTTCCACGTAAAAACTGCTTGGTATTTGTATTTTGGCAAATATATTGCTCTATTGTGTTGTTTTTTATTAGATTTGCACAAGAGGGGAGAATTTTTTGTTCCGTTGTGCTAATCTGATATCGTTAGGATTGTTATTGATCTCCCACAAATTTTATTATCGTGATGATTACCTCTTCGGTTCGTATGATTCCATTTTGAACCGGGATTCTCCGGCTTTAGGGGCTAGTTCTACTGAAAACGACCTGAGTAAGCGTGTTAGTGATCTCTGACAACAAAAGAAAAAGTGTGTTAGTGATCATTTCTAAACTGATATTTTGTTGATTATGATATTAATTTAACAATATGGTCCTTTGTAGGATAGGCGTGAGTTGTGACGTAATATTTGTAGAAGAATTTGAAGTTGAAAGTTAACTTACAATTTGCTTCATATGTCTTATAATTTAAGAACAAAGCAAGCCCCTCTCTGTGGGGGCAAACGTATAATACAAGCTTCTTAGCAAAGGAAGCGAGACAGGATAGAATCATTAATCACGGGTCTAGGGTCCCGTATGAGAAAAAAGGAGACTTCAGTTCATGTGCAAATTGACCGGCTATAGATAGTTGTTTGTAACTGTAACATAAATTTTGCATTTACAAATACTTACGAATGTAAAATAATTTAATGGCATCGAAATTAGTCTTACGAGTACATAAATAT
The DNA here is from genome assembly GCA_024733475.1 of Syzygium grande. Lineage (NCBI taxonomy): Eukaryota > Viridiplantae > Streptophyta > Magnoliopsida > Myrtales > Myrtaceae > Syzygium > Syzygium grande. The sequence continues at coordinate 34,707,664 of JAMXDD010000008.1, read as the reverse complement.
GACATGCAAGCATCATTTTGCATTTATGATACAATAAGGTATGCTACTACGATTAGAATTTGTTAGTGAGTTACTAAAAATGAGTGTAATTAAGATAATCAAGGATTGGCACTCACTCGATTTACCAATTACAAGGCAAATTACTACTTTAGCGGTGCATTACATCTTATGGGCTAAATTACTGCTTTGAATTACTTCCTATAAGACTTATTATTGTCTTAAGAGATAGTTACAACTTTCAGGGTAAATTACTCATTTTGTCACATGGGAATGCTGACACTTAGAACACGATAAATTACCTCAAACCATCGTTGGTGCCATGATACTCGGTAATTGACCTAACGCTATGGCAAATTGGCGAACTCCAACAATTTGATTGCACTTATTGTTCGTGAATTTTTATTAAAAATAATGCATTCCTTTGCACTTTGTAAGTTGGGGATGTTGTCACTAGTGATTATCTATTGATAATATAATTTTCTTCAATTAGTCATAATTGGCAGTTCATTATGGTTAATTTATTTCAATTGTTAATAGTAACTTCCCTTTATACTTCATAACTCGATGATGGCATTACTAAGTAATTGTCCTACCATAGTGTAATTTCCCTCAACAGGTCATAACTTGTAGTTCCTGGCCTTAGTAATTACACCTCCAACAATTGCAATTAATTTGCCTTAAATCGTTGTGATCTCAATTGCACCTATTGTGAGTACTTTCCTTTTTCACGTAGTAACTTAGCTATATAGTTCGTAACAAGAAATTCCTATCACTTAGCTCGAGTGATGGTAATCTACCTTGGGAAACAGTAAATTGCCTCCAGTTATCATAAGCTGGGTCTTAATGATAGCTACTTCTCTTGAGAAATAGTAAGCAACCTAAAATTATTGTACCTTTCTGTTTCCCTATTCTTAGTAACTTTACTCAAACAATCACAATGTTTCTTTCAACTTCGTAATCAAATAATCCATGATTGTCATAATTTCCTTCAATTAATCATAAAACTTAAAGTTCTACTGGAATAAACTTCCTTAATGTCAATAAATTACCGCTTTAACAGGCTTGGTTACACAAAATTGATTCCATGGCTGATATATTTTGACTTTAAATCCAATGTCATATTATGTACGGACCAGTTGAGCACATCCTACTGCCATGGAATTTTCCTTTGTGGTAACCGCCACAAATCAAATCAAGTAAAAAATCCATATCTCACATATGTAATGTAAACTCCATCTTTAACATATATTCAACACGCCTAAGGCACTTACTCTTTAAACCGACACATACACACATGCATGCATTCTCAAATGTATCATACATAGGTGGTTAACCGGCACACTGAATAGCACATACTATATAGGATTCTAATCTTGCACGACCTCATGGCTCGGTGCCCTTCTTCTGAGACAAACACACATATAGCGATATATAGCCACTAAACTATAAGATCCTCCCTCCACCCTTTTGTGAAGGCTTTGCAGATGAATTTCAGGACTTTGAGAACAAATTTCAGGACTTTACGTGCCAATTTCAGGATTAAGCGAATTATGTGGCACAAGAAAATAAGAGACATCAATCTATCCCATAACTGCACCGCAATTGCACTTGCATTTTTAGCAGTCCATTTGTCCTTCTCCGGGGAGGATACTCCTAGGACGATGCCATAAGTCACCACTGTGGAGGTTATCGCAACCCACATAGCCATCATTACAATCCACGTGGAGATCCGATGCCGCTTTAAAGGAAGGCCACTTATGAGAAGCATAATGACACTAAGCGATGCGATGAAGCTTATGGTGTTAAATAATATGAAATTCCTGTGCTCACCCAAGTGCTTATCAAATTTGTCAGTCTGGGTCATACCGGCTTGTAATGCTGTGGTAGCAACCAATATCGCCACCGCCATTAGTGTCTCATGCATACTCTTTTGCCACTTTCTCTTCCTTTCCTTCTTGCTTTCTTCTCCTACAGGTGGATGGAAGGTGGTGACCGTGTTATTCGCATGGACTGTTCATTTGAATGGGTCATGATTCTCTAAAGTTTGAGAAACATAATCCACAATCTTTGAGACTCTTTCCGCACTTTGGCCTTGTGCTAATAGGCCTAGTGCTGCGAAACCTCTGGAGTTCGTAATGTTAAGGTTTACTCCTTGATTAATCAGGAAGTTAATAGTCTGAAGAGGAGTAACAACAGATTGTATCAATTGGTGTCAGGTTTGAACTAGACAAGCCCATGTCACATACTTTTCAGGATTCACTTTGCTTCTAGTGTTTTTAAGTCCTTTAGTGTTTGTGACTATTATTTGATGCTTTCAAAAGGGAAACTCATCCCCTGTTGAATTTCTTCTGCTTCTCTGTTTTATGTTTCTTCTAATCTATCTAATCTGGATAAAATTAGTGTGAAAATAGCGTGGAGTGTAAAGTTGTAGTTAATTATCTATACCAATAACTTATTTTGTAAATATCACAACCTGTGATGATTTAAAAATGGATATTTTTAGCTTCCGAATATTTCTAGTGCATTCATGTTTCCTAGGACAGCCTTTTTTTTTGTTGATAAGCTCACTGAATTTGACTAGTGCAGAGGCTTGGTTGTATGGAAATACCTCAGTTTGTTCATCCACAGCAGCCAAATGCAAATCGTGTTGCCATCTTCGTCCCTCGAGTTGATGAACTGATCATCGCCAAACATATCTAACAAAAGCTTCAAAGCTTCCAGTCTGTTGTGCTTCACGTGTAAATGCAGGATCGTCTGGCCAAACATATTTCAGGGCTGACTCTTAACAAGCTTGCCACTATGTTAAGGTAACCTTTTGCTGCCGCGAGATGAAGAGGCGTCCAACTCTGAGAATCTTGCTCTCTTGCCAGCTCGGCCTTCTGAGCTAGGACCTCTTCCACGAAATCTGAGTGTCCGAGCATGGCTGCTATGTGCAGAGGACTCTCGGTGCGATTCCCGGTCATGATTCGGTTGAGAAGCAGCTTATATTTTGCCGAGCAACTTGAGCAAAGAAGGCACATCTCCCCTCATGGCGGCTTCGTAGAGTTCGGACTCCATGTTTGGCTGTCTAAAGAGAGTTTTGGGATGCTCATTCCTCCGGTATACTCACACCTCCGAGGTATGCTTGATGAAGACCGAAAGGGGATCGGTAGATATTTCTTATTTGCAAGCATGTGGCTCAGCTCACCCGAATGTCCTTGGATGTCACGTAAAGTAATGATTCCTGGAGAATTATTGTGGCTAAAAAAAATCAAAGTTTCGGTAATGTAACAGATAAGACATAACATAGGTTACGTAGGCCACTTTGGCAACTTCAAAAGGTGCTGTTATAGTCTCTATCGAACCTTGACATCCTTTGATCATACGTAAAGCAGCCACGCTCTACTCATGCAAAATGTTGTCGAATCGCTTCATTCGCACAAACATGTATGTTACTTTAATAAGGCATGAATTTCATGGATGCGTTACTGAGATAATTTCTGCACCAACACTCGCTCAATCGGAATTAGCCGTAATCTAAGGCAGTTCGGAGAAATTATTCTACCATATGGTTGTGTTAGGAAGATGGTTACAAATGGAGCCATGGTTTAAGCTCAATGCGGAGGCATTAGCCTCGCCATGCCTCCAAAGTTATGCCAAAAGAGAGTTTGATCTTCGTTTTCTTTCGTGGAAATTTCAAAGATTGAAGGGTCATAAGTTTCTGATTGATTTGATCAGTGACGTGATTAGATGAAACACGTAAAACATATTCCCCTTCCATTTCAAATTAGATGAAGCCGTCTCGGATGTTTTTGCATTGAAACGCTTGGACAGACGTCGCTCGCGGCTCTGTAGACCTCGTGAAACTTGGCATCGACATTATCAGCAAGAAAAGACCCGCAGTCTCTTCTTCAACTTTTTTGCCGTGTGATATCGAATCTTCGTATGCACAAATTATGTGCTTTGCCGATTCTACATTCTAAGATCCTCTGCTTCGGGCTGTCGCTCGTTTCTAACTTATCGGGGGCGATTCTACTGTCCCTTGATGAAAAACAGGGGAAACTCCATCCCGTGTGCAAAATTGACGTACTATAGCCAGTTATTTGCAGTTTACTTGGGTCGCAGACAGTTTACGGATTCAAAAGATAATTTATGAGCCGCAAGAACACTTTTGCATTTATAAATATTTACAAACATAGAGGTAAATTAAAGACATTGAAACTAATTTTACGAATAAAAAATATAACCTACGAAGATCATCTTGCATTTTTGATACAATAGAATGTTGCTACGATTTGGCTTTGTTAGCAATTTACTGAGAATAAGTATAATTAAGATCATCAAGGATTAGCACTCACACAATTTGGTAATTACAACTGAACTTACTACTTTAAAAATTGGGTAAATTACTACTTTGAATTATTTTCTACAAGGTAGATTACAGTCTTCAGACATTTTACCGCCTTGAAGGTGGAATTACTCATTTTGCAACATGAGAATGCTTACACTTAGTAATTTCCTAATGACATAGTAAGTTACCTTCAAACCATCGCGAGTGGTCTATTACTTGGTAATTGACCTAAAGCTATGGTAAATTGGCTAAACTCATTATAGTCTGATTGCACTTATTGTTCATTAAATTTTGTTAAATTAGGACCTTCATAAACACCGTTTAAATTGAGGATGTTGTCACTAGCAATTATTCAGTAATATTATTATTTTCTTCACAATTGGTAGTTGATTATTTTGCATTTTTCCATTATTAGTAATAACTTCATTTTATAATTCGTAACTCGACGATGGAATTATTAAACAATCGTGCTAAGGGTAATTTTCCTCAACCAGTCATAACTTGTAGTTCCTGTCCTTAATAAATATACTTCCAACAATTGTAATTAGCTTAAATAACCACGATCTCAATTGCATGTCCAGTTGGTAGTTTCCCTTTTTGTGTGGCAATCGAGTTAAACAGTTCGAAGAATTTCCAATCACTTAGCAATTAACTAATGGGATGGTAAGGTACTTGAAATTGTCTTGAGAGGCACAACTTATAATCAATAATTGACCACGATAATCGTAAATTAGTCGTAAGTCCTTGTAAATGGTAGTTAGTACTCTTACCTTTATAAATAGTTCCTCAAGTTATCGTAAGCTTGAAGGTCTTAATGATCGTAATTTTTTTTTTAGAAATACTAAGCAACCTAAAGTGATGTAGTCCAAGCTCGACTACTAAAACAACATGATTGGGAGAGTGACTTACACACACGAAAAACTCCGACACAAAATGAGCAGAAATTTCAGTTCTGCACTAGCTCAGGAAAATGATCGTAACTTTCTCGATTCAGATTGGAATGACCTGATTCCAAAGCCAAAAGTATAAAGACTCTTGGATCTACAACTTTTATCTTTTGAGTTTTCTCATATGAGTACTTTAGGAAGGTCGAAATTGGGGAGGAAATGGACGAACGAGAATTGATGGAATGATGAAAAAGATAGGAACTTCAATGGTTGCTCTTCTAGGCCTATATAGAAGTTGACATGGCATCAATTTTTCTAGATTGTTGGTTGCAACTCTTTAAGAATGCAAACTTTAAAAGCTCTGACTCTTCAAGGACAAAGTAAAAACTCTTATAGGTTTTTAAGGGGTATGAACTCTTCGACAGAATTGCACTAAGCAAATTTCATTATTCAAATTCAATCTGCTTTCTACATAAACTTGATGGCCTTTTATAGCAACACAAAAGAAAAGCAAAAGACTAAAGTCAAATATAGAAACTAGAAATACTTAGAAATTAGGAGCTATTAAAAGTACTATATTTCCAATGCTTGTCGTTGTCCCAAAGTGCCTTGTTGCAAGCCTCCAATGCATGGGAAATGACAAAATCTTTATGACGTAGTCAAAGATAAGACTCTTGCTGGTGAGGGACTCGCCGATGAGAGCTTATTGATCTTAGGCTTGTCGATGAGAGGCTTATCAATATTATGCTCATCGATGAGAAACTCGTCGAGCTTGAATGCGGACTGATCTTTTGGCTGAGCAAGTTGGCCTTGAATATGGGCTGCATCTTATCATTGTAACTTTCTCTTCCTCTTTCCACAGTATTTTCCCTATCCTTAGTAAATTTACATAAATGATCCTAGTATTCTTTTCAAATTCGTAAAATGCAGCTTATCCATAAGTAATAATGCTTTTGATTGTCGTTATTTTCCTTTATTAATCGTAAAACTTACAATTCCATCGAAACAAACGTCCTTGATTGTCAATAAATTACCACTTCAACATGTTCAGGTTACACTTTTTAAAATGAGTTCATACCACAAAAAACTCCAAACTGACACATCTGTGATAAATTTATCAAAAACTAATATTTTGATCATAAAAAATCTCAAACTAGTACATTTTTAATAAATTTACCGTCCGCTATTTTCTGTTAAATTTTATTGTTAAATTGTTGAATTGGATGACACGTAACAGTTGATGAATGTACTAGTTTGAGGTTTTACCCATCTGTTTGCCACAGGTTTATCAATTTGTAATTTTTAATGATATTAATCTAATTCAACGGAAGGTAAATTTATCATAAGTGTATCAATTTAAGGTTTTTGATGTCAAAAAATTAGTTTGGCCTAAATTTATCACATGTGCACCGGTTTGCAATTTTTTGTGGTAAAAAAATTAGTTCGCGGTAAATTTGTTATATGTGTACGTTGCGATCTACCCGTCCCGATTGGTTAGGCCAAGAGATATTTATCGAAGGATGTGAACATTAATTGATTTGTTCAAAGGACAAACCAAATAGTTCATTAATCCAAAGACCGATGCACTCCCAAGCCTCATACCTCATGCGACGAGAATTGTCTAATCTATGCATTCAATTGGAGTTGCCACTAGCCATAACCAAGGGTCGGCTAGAAACCCTAATCAATACGTGAAAGTATCGTCTCGATATGCACGAAGACCAGATATTTTGGAGATTGGGGACTTGATTATACTGGTGATCTAACTAGTACCCTTTCGCTATCTAAACTTGAACATTCGCAAACTAACGTACCATGCAGCCTATCGAAAAAGCTAATATTCCACCTAATTATGCTAAAAATGGAAAATAACAACTAATGTATTAAATGTGCACGATCAAATAATCATAAAGAAAATAAACAACCAACAACCTAGCATCATCTATAAAAAGAAAAGGCAATCAAAAGCCCTAAAGTAAAACCCTAATGACTTGTTCAAATTTTTGGAAATTTTTTTAAAGTTTTTCTCAATTTTTACAAGTTTTAAACAAAGTCTAGAGTGACATTAAACACTAAGATCTAATGAAATTAACCCAAAAACAAATTTCTGAACACTTCCTAATATTCTTGAATTTTTGGAATTTTTATTTTTTAAAATTCTAATTTTAATTAATTTTTTTAAAAAAAATTTCAGACTTTTTAATATTTTTTGGCTTTTTAAAACATTTTCCAATTTTTTTGAATTTTAATATTTTTTAACATTTTAAATATTTTTATTAATAAAATAAGGAATTTCGGACCGGATCCCCTGATCCGATCCGACCCGGCTACCTGACCCGGATCTCTGACCCGCCCGGGACCCCTTTTTTCTATTTATTTTTTAATTTTTTATCCTCTTTTCTTTTTCTTTTTTTTAAATTTTTTTTAAATTTTTTTCTTTTTATTTCCTCTTCCCCTGCGTGCCTTTCTGGTCTTCTCTTTCCCAGGCGTCTTCTTCACTGGGACTTCTTCACCGAGAGCTTCTTCATGCCATCACCGGGATTACGCCGGGAGCGCCCAACGTCGGCCGTCAGCTCGGGCCGCCAGTGCCGATGACGGACGCTGGCCTTAAGCCGTCACCGCCGGCCAAAATTCCGGCGACGGCACCAGCCACTTAGAGAAACAGCCACAACTCCCCACCGGCGACTAAAACGTACTTTCCGGACATCCGACTTTCGGCTCTTATCACAGACACTTAAGCCTAACAAAACAGCACGAACAAACGCAAAATGGGGATAAATGGCTTCTATCCGACGACGAAGCGTTTCCCACCCACGCGAGGCCAACTCGAACGATGCACGAACAGTGGCATAAAAACACAAGAAAAACCTCGAGTCAGGCATGAAACATCGATTCAAGCACAAACGAAGCATAAGACGATGATAACAAGAACATATTTTGGTGGCAATAGTCTCGGCCTCCACTTGAGCATTTTGTCAAACAGGTAATGTGCGACTTTAAATGCCACTCCCAGGTTCGGATTTACTACCATTCATGATCTGAACCTAGCATGTTAAGCTCTAAATCGACATTGTTCATCATGAATCAGTGTGGGTCTCGTGTGATTTGCTCAAAGACTCGTCGGTTCTTCTCAAAAAAAAGCTTCGACAAGCAAGAACAGGTCATTTTCGGGGCTTACCTGGTTCGCGTAGTCTCCATGACGGCGAACGGCGACCGGTAGGCGAGCCTCCGACGAGAACGACGGCGATTAGGGCGGACCACCGGTGAATGAAATTTTTTTTTTTCGTTCAACCTTCCTTCTGACGAACTCCCCCCTCCAAAACTCTCTCTTGGCTCTGTTGCTTTTTTTTCAACGCATACGCTCACTAGTGATCATGAGTCCACGATACTCCGTGGCCAGTGTGGAGATGATTCGGAGAAGAAACCAGGGGGAACCCCCAGTGAGCTCTCTCTCCTGGCAAACTCTCCCTCTCTCTGTATCTTCTCTCTTCAAGCTCTCCCCTTTTTTCCTTTCCGATTACTCCCTGTTCTCTCCTTTCTTTTTCGGTTCAAGCCCCCCCTTTTTATCCTTGAACGTTCTCTCCTCTTGGGACCACTGGCCGCCTGATCTCTGCCCTCTGCTGCCGCGCCTCCCCTCTGTTGCGCGTCCACCTTCCGCTCTGCTCTGTACCCGAGCGCCTCTTCCTCGGCTTTGCAGAGAGAAGGTGAAAGGGACAGGGAAAAGAGTGGACTGGGCCGGGCCAAAGAGGAGAGGGCTGGGCCGGTCAAACAGGGTTGGGCTGATCTGGTCCAGTCGAACTGGGTCGGACCGGCCCAGATTTTTTAGATTTTTTTTTTAAACGAGGAAAATATGTCTAATGGACCCTATTAATGCAAATACACCTAATGTCTACATGCCATGCAATTTAATGATAATATTTTTGTTTAGGTGTTAAAAAATAACCCCTAATTTTATATGTAATTAACCTAAAACGGATAGGCAAAAATTAGATGTCAATAGTGTACTAATTTAGAGTTTCTTGTGGCATTAACCCCTTTAATATTTGATCCCATGGCTGAGATTTTTGGACTTTAAATCGACTAAATCATATTCTAACCGCCACAAATTAAATCAAATCAAACAAAACAACCATCCATTAAACATCGAAACTCCATCTTTTACATAAATTCAACACGCTTAAAACATTTATTGTTTTCACTAGCACATACACCCACATGCATACTCAAACGCATCGTAGCTTGGGTGTTTAATCAGCACACCGAACAATACATATTGTGTAGCATCTCCTCCTGCCTGCTCATAGGGCTCAAGGCGCTTCTTCTAGAACAAACCCATATGCAGCGATATACAACCACTAAACCATAAGATCCTCCGGCTTGCGTTCTGTCGAGGCTTTGCGAACAAATTTCCGGACTTTGCCAACTTTGCGTACCAATTTTAGGATTAAGCGAATAACATGGCACAAGAAAAGAAGAGCCATCAATACAACCCATGCCACCATCGCCTTTCCAATTGCTTTATCGAAAGTTTTTAGTTCACTTTCTGGTGTGAAGACTAATATAGAGATGGCATAAGTCGCCGCCGCGAAGGTTATCGCAGCCCACATAATCAGCATTGCAATCCACGTGGTGATACGACTCTGCTTTAGAGGAAGACCGCTTATGAGAAGCATAATGATGCTAAGCGATGCGACAAAGCTTAGCGTGTTAAATGTTACGTAATACTGGTAGCCGGTCGGGTACTTAATTGCCATTATGGACTCACCCGCATTATGGACTATTGTATTAGTTTCATTGTCTAGGAGATCGTCTTCCAAAAGGCCGCCAGGTGGGGTAATACTGCCTTGGAATGACATAGTGGCTAGCAATGTCGCCACCACTATTAGCGTTTTATGCATATTGTTTTGCCACTTTCTCTTTCTTTCCCTTTCGTCCTCTTCCCCTACAGGATGCAAGGCGGTGACTGTGTTATTCGTGTAGCCTGCTCGTGTTGATGGGTTATGTTCCTCCAAAGTTTGAGGAACAGAATCCATAATCTCTGAGGCTCTTCCCGCGCTTTTGCCTTGTGCCAATAAACTTAAAGCTGTGAAACCTCCGGAGTTCGTAATGTTCGGGTTTACTCCTTTATTAATCAGGAAGACTATAGTCTGCAGAGAAGTAACAACAGTTACGTACATTTGAGGATTAACTTTGGTACCAGTGCTTTTTTTTTTTTTCAGTCCTGTGGTGTTTATGACTATTATTTGACGCCTTCACAAGGGACTTGTTGAATCTCTGCTGCTATCTCTAGTTTAATGTTCCTTCTAATCTAGATAAAATTAGCATGAAAATAGCACGAAGTGTAAAGTTGTAGTTAATTAAGGGCTAATTACTTCTTTTGCGAATATCATAATCAGCGATGAATAATAGAAGGATACCTTTTAGCTTTTGAAAATTTCTAGTACACAAATATCCTAGAAGGGAAAATAACACAAATAATCCTTTAACTTTGACCCAATGTGCAATATCATCCTTGAACTTTTAATTTGTTCAATGTGATTTTCGAACTATTTCTACATGAAAAAATTGTACAAAAAATTCTTAAACTTATTGTACGACGGTCAATTCAGTTCTAAACCTTTCAATTGTGTCAATTTAGTCTTAAACCTTTTGATGATTTGCTAATTCGATCTTAAATCTTTCAATTGTGCCAATTTAGTCTTAAACCTTTTGATGATTTGCAAATACAGTCTTTCAGATCATTGTCCAAATAATAGGTTTATGATTAATTTGGCAAATCTTCAAAAGGTTTATGACTAAATTAGCACAATTGAAATGTTTATGACTAAATTGGCAAATCGTCAAAAAATTAATCTTAAACTTTTTGATGATTTGCCAATACAGTCATTTTGGATCATTGTCCAAATAATAGATTTACGATTAATTTGGCAAATCTTCAAAGGGTTTAGGACTAAATTAGCACAATTGAAATGTTTAGGACTAAATTGGCAAATCGTCAAAAAAGTTTAGGACTATATTGGCACAATCGAAAGGTTTAGAGTTGAATTGGCCACAGTACAATATGTTTAGAACTTTTTGGATAATTATTCCATTCCCCTCATTCCTAAATTTTCAATTTAGTCCCTAAACTTTCTATTTGTTCAATCTAGTCTTTCAATTATCCATGAAAAAAAGTCAAATGTTTTCGTAATTACACTATTGCTTGGAATTTTAGAATTTTTTTTAATTTCAATCAATTTCCTAAATCAACAAGAAAACTTTTTCACCTTTTTTGCATTTATAAATATTACGATTGTTCTATTTAATCATATTTGAACTTATGATCTCTATAGTAGCAAAAGTAAAACCTCATTCAAAGTTGTACCATGTCGATATTCCTGCCATTTTAATTTCCTAATTTAAAGATTTTGCAAAATTTTTGAGAAAACATGAAATAGAAAAACTTGAATTTTTAATCTATCTAAAAAATTAGGAAAGAGATTTAGATTAGTATAAGTACAAAAAATCTATAATAAACGAATATCGTTGTTAAATATTCTTATGAAAATACTTATTTTAGAGTTGAAAGGACTATGTATGCGACATAACTCTAACCTTTTTACTATGATAGAGATTATAAGTTAAAATAAACTTAAATGGAACTATAGTAATATTTGCAAACATAAAAAGGTAAAAAAGATAATAGAAAACAAAATATATTTTGTTGATTCAAGAAATTGATATGTCCAAATTTGGGCAATGGTGAAATTGTGAAAATTTGGAAATAGTATCGAATGACTTATTTGACTTTGTTATGGAAAGTTGACAAACTAGATCAAACAAATTGAAAGTTCAAGGACGAGATCAAACATTTATGAATTGTTTAAGGACCACATCGAATAAATTAAAAGACCAAAAGATGATATTATATATTAGGCCAAAGTTTAAGGACTATTTGTGCCATTTTCCCATCCTAAAACCACCTCTTTTATTGATAAGCTTACTGAATTTGATTGGTATAGAGGCTTGGTTGTATGAACATACCTTAGTTTGTCCATCTGCAGCAGCCAAATGCAAAATCGAGTCGCCATAATCATCCCTCGAGTTGATGAACTGTTCATCGCCCAAGATATCCATCAAGAGCTTCAAAGTTTCTACTCTGTTGTGCTTCACGCACAAATGCAAGATCGTTTGGCCATGTTCAACGACACTACGGGCTGCATCAGGTCTCGCTCGAACCAAGAGTTCCAACACATCCACATGCCCTTTCATGGCAGCGACATGAAGAGGGTTTCTTTCGTATTTGTCGCGAACGAAACATATTTCAGGGCTAACTCTTAACAAGCTTGCCACTATGTTAAGGTACCCTTTTGCTGCTGCGAGATGAAGAGGCGTGGATCTCTGAGAATCCTGCTCTCTGGCCAGCTCGGCCTTCCGAGCTAAGACCTCTTCCACGAATTCCAAGTGTCCGAGCATGGCTGCGATATGCAGAGGAGTCTCGGTGTGATTGCCAGTCATGATTCTATCGAGAAGCAGCTTATCTTTTGCGAGCAAATCTAGCAAAGAAGGCACGTTTCCTTTCACGGCGGCTTCGTAGAGCTCTGACTCCATGTTTGGCTCTCTAAAATGGGAGTTTCGGAATACTTACTCCTCCATTTGGGGACTTTAATATATAGTGTCACCAAGCCAACCTTCACGGGGGGCTTGACGAAGACCCAAAAACGATTTGTAGATATCTGTCATTTGCAAGTCTGTGGGCTCGAGTCTCCGCTGAGCCTTGACATCCTTTGATCAATTAAAGCAGCCACATTCTCGTCATGAAAAATTTATTGTCAAATAATTTCATTCGCACGAACGTGTAATTACTTTGAAAGGACATGAAGTGACAGAAACGATCTTTTACACTAACGCTTGCTCAATCGGAATGAGCCGTAACCTAGGCACTTTCAGAGAGATTATTCTTCCCGTGGCTGTGTTAGGAAGATGGTGACAATAAGAACAGTATCATTAGCACGTCAGAAGTCGGTCTTCTCAACACAGTAATTCCAAGTGATTTCGAGCTTGTAAATGGTTTAAGCTGCCATTCCCACAAAGTGCTTTTCTTATGGAATGCTCCCTCTAAAACATGGACAATAGCTTTGCCATGTCAGCTGCTAACGTAGTACTATGAACATGTGTCAATTTGTAAATGGATCTAAGCAGATAAATCCTCACTACATTAGCTGCTGTCGACCCTCTCTATGGCTAGGGAGGGCTTGGTCGATGTCCGCAACACCCTTGCCAAATATGGGCCAAGCAGTGGAAACAATGCATGCCCCAAGCGAGGGCGCGATGCACATATTTGATGAGGGCATTACGGCCCTCGCTTGTGGTCGGCGACCCTGGCCAACCCTTAATCCAAAAAAAAGAAAAGAAAAGAACCAAAAAAATATTCAAAAAAATATTAAACTATTATAAAAAAAAAAATTCGACGTCAATATCAATCGTGCCACGTAGAATAGCTTGTGTTGAATAGACTCAATTGGCAAAACATGAAAATGTTTGGGACTAAATTGACATAATTGAAAGGTGTATGATTAAATTGGCACAAGTGTAATAAGTTTAGGACTTTTTTTGGTAATTTCTCCATTTTTCCACTCCACTGTTAATAATAAGTTCCCTTTGTACTCCATAGCTTGACGATGGAATCACTATAGTAATTGTCCTACCATAGTGTAACTTTCCTCAACAAGTCAATCTCTGAGAATCCTGCTCTCTTGCTAGCTCGGTCTTCCGAGCTAGGACCTCTTTTGCGAATTCCGAGTGTCCGAGCATGGCTGCGATGTGCAGAGGAGTCTCGGTGTGATTGCCAGTCATGATTCTATCGAGAAGCAGCTTATCTTTTCCGAGCAACTCAAGCAAAGGAGGCACGTTTCCTTTCAGGGCGGCTTCGTAGAGCTCTGACTCCATGTTTGGCTCTCTAAAATGGGAGTTTCGGAGTACTTACTCCTCCATTTGGGGACTTTAATATATATTATCACGACCAAGTCAACCTTCCCGGTGGGCTTGACGAAGACCCAAAAACGATTGGTAGATATCTGTCATCTGCAAGTCCGTGGGCTCAAGTCTCCGCCGAGCCTTAACATCCTTTGATCATGTAAAGCAGCCAGACTCTAGTCATGAAAAATTTATCGTCAAATAATTTCCTACACACGAACATGTAATTACTTTGAAAGGACATGAAGTGACAGAAACGATCATTACACTGAGGCTCGCTCAATCGGGATGAGCCATAACCTAGGCACTTTCATAGAGATTATTCTTCCATATGGTTGTGTTAGGAAGATGGTGACAATAAAAGTAGTATCATTAGCATGTAAGGAGTGGGTCTTCTCAACACGATAATCCCAAATGATTTTGAGCTTACAAATGGTTTAAGCTACCATTCCCACAAAGTGCTTTTCTTATGGAATGCTCCCTCTAAAACATGGACAATAGCTTTGCCATGTCAGCTGCTAACGTAGTACTATGAACATGTGTCAATTTGTAAATGGATCTAAGCAGATAAATCCTCACTACATTAGCTGCTGTCGACCCTCTCTATGGCTAGGGAGGGCTTGGTTGATGTCCGCAACACCCTTGCCAAATATGGGCCAAGCAATGGCACCGTAGCCCTTGCAGGCCCCGAGCGAGGGCGCAACGCACATATTTAGTGAGGGCGTTACGGCCCTCGCTTGTGGTCGGCGACCTTGGCCAACCCTTAATCCAAAGAAAAGAAAAGAAAAGAAAAGAAAAGAACCCAAAAAATATTCAAAAAAATATTAAACTATTATAAAAAAAAATTCGACGTTAGCATCGACCGTGTCACGTAAAATAGCTTGTGTTGGATAGACTTAATTGGCAAAACATGAAAATGTTTGGGACTAAATTGGCATAATTGAAATGTGTATGATTAAATTGGCACAAGTGTAATAAGTTTAGGACTTTTTGGTAATTTCTCCATTTTTCCACTCCACTGTTAATAATAAGTTCCCTTTGTACTCCATAGCTTGACGATGGAATCACTATAGTAATTGTCCTACCATAGTGTAACTTTCCTCAACAAGTCAATCTCTGAGAATCCTGCTCTCTTGCTAGCTCGGTCTTCCGAGCTAGGACCTCTTTGCGAATTCCGAGTGTCCGAGCATGGCTGCGATGTGCAGAGGAGTCTCGGTGTGATTGCCAGTCATGATTCTATCGAGAAGCAGCTTATCTTTTCCGAGCAACTCAAGCAAAGAAGGCACGTTTCCTTTCAGGGCGGCTTCGTAGAGCTCTGACTCCATGTTTGGCTCTCTAAAATGGGAGTTTCGGAGTACTTACACCTCCATTTGGGGACTTTAATATATATTATCACGACCAAGTCAACCTTCCCGGTGGGCTTGACGAAGACCCAAAAACGATTGGTAGATATCTGTCATCTGCAAGTCCGTGGGCTCAAGTCTCCGCCGAGCCTTAACATCCTTTGATCATGTAAAGCAGCCAGACTCTAGTCATGAAAAATTTATCGTCAAATAATTTCATACACACGAACATGTAATTACTTTGAAAGGACATGAAGTGACAGAAACGATCTTTACACTGAGGCTCGCTCAATCGGGATGAGTCGTAACCTAGGCACTTTCAGAGAGATTATTCTTCCATATGGTTGTGTTAGGAAGATGGTGACAATAAAAATAGTATCATTAGCACGTAAGGAGTGGGTCTTCTCAACACGATAATCCCAAATGATTTCGAGCTTGCAAATGGTTTAAGCTACCATTCTCACAAAGTGCTTTTCTTATGGAATGCTCCCTCTAAAACATGGACAATAGCTTTGCCATGTCAGCTGCTAACGTAATACTATGAACACGTGTCAATTTGTAAATGGATCTAAGCAGATAAATCCTCACTACATAAGCTGCTGTCGTGGTACTATGCAACACCAAACCATAAAAAAATATTCCCCAGCCACCACAGGAATGGTTTTCTCATTTAGATGAAATGCCTTGGAAGTTTCGGAACACAAACGCTTGGCAGATGTTGCTGGCGGCTCTATAGACCTAGTCATACTTGGCAGCGCAGAATGGTCATAGACATTTGCAATCTACTTAAGACTGGCTTATTCAAAAAATCAAACTAAGAAAAAAATTCGCAGTCTCTTCTTTGACTTTTTTTTTTTTGGATAAAGATCTTCTTTGAAAACTTAAAATGTTTGGGACTAAATTTGATAATTGAAAGTCCTTGATAAATTGGCACAAGTGTAATAAGTTTAAGACTTTTTGGTAATTTCTCCATTTTCCACTCCACTGTTAAAAATAAGTTCCTTTGTACTCCATAGCTTGACGATGGAATCACTATAGTAATTGTCCTACCATAGTGTAACTTTCCTCAACAAGTCAATCTCTGAGAATCCTGCTCTCTTGCTAGCTCGGTCTTCCGAGCTAGGACCTCTTCCACGAATTCCGAGTGTCCGAGCATGGCTGCGATGTGCAGAGGAGTCTCGGTGTGATTGCCAGTCATGATTCTATCGAGAAGCAGCTTATCTTTTCCGAGCAACTCAAGCAAAGGAGGCACGTTTCCTTTCAGGGCGGCTTCGTAGAGCTCTGACTCCATGTTTGGCTCTCTAAAATGGGAGTTTCGGAGTACTTACTCCTCCATTTGGGGACTTTAATATATATTATCACGACCAAGTCAACCTTCACGGTGGGCTTGACGAAGACCCAAAAACGATTGGTAGATATCTGTCATCTGCAAGTCCGTGGGCTCAAGTCTCCGCCGAGCCTTAACATCCTTTGATCATGTAAAGCAGCCAGACTCTAGTCATGAAAAATTTATCGTCAAATAATTTCATACACACGAACATGTAATTACTTTGAAAGGACATGAAGTGACAGAAACGATCTTTACACTGAGGCTCGCTCAATCGGGATGAGTCGTAACCTAGGCACTTTCAGAGAGATTATTCTTCCATATGGTTGTGTTAGGAAGATGGTGACAATAAAAATAGTATCATTAGCACGTAAGGAGTGGGTCTTCTCAACACAATAATCCCAAATGATTTCGAGCTTGCAAATAGTTTAAGCTACCATTCTCACAAAGTGCTTTTCTTATAGAATGCTCCCTCTAAAACATGGACAATAGCTTTGCCATGTCGGCTGCTAACGTAATACTATGAACACGTGTCAATTTGTAAATGGATCTAAGCAGATAAATCCTCACTACATAAGCTGCTGTCGTGGTACTATGCAACACCAAACCATAAAAAAATATTCCCCAGCCACCACAGGAATGGTTTTCTCATTTAGATGAAATGCCTTGGAAGTTTCGGAACACAAACGCTTGGCAGATGTCGCTGGCGGCTCTATAGACCTAGTCATACTTGGCAGCGCAGAATGGTCATAGACATTTGCAATCTACTTAAGACTGGCTTTTGATGGAATCAAGAAGAAACCCGCGGTCTCTTCTTTGACTTTGTTTGTGCTAAAACGAATTTTGATATGTTAGAAAGTCCTTGCCGTAAATTGCACTGACGGAATCTCCCTTTCTCTTGATCGTTACTTCTCTCGCAATACTCCATCACTACAAAAAAAAAAAAAACAAGGAATTAGCGACGAATTTTGTGACGAAAAATTTAGCAAAATCCGTTGCTAATCGAATTTGCGACAAAATTAACGATGGAAAAAATTCCGTCGCTAATTCGACGTTGCAAAATTTTGCAATGGAAAAAAATTCGTCGCAAAATTCGTCAGAAATAATTCGTCACAAATTATCCACGAACTTTATTCGTCGCAAATTAGCCACCAACTTTATCCGTCGCAAATTAGCCACGAACTTTATCCGTCGCAAAATTCGTTGGAAATTTCGATGCAAATTAGCCACGAACTTTATCTGTCACAAAATTCGTCGCAAATTAGCCATAAATTTTATTCGTCCCAAATTAGTCACAAACTTTATTCGTCGCAAAATTTGCCACAAATAATTCGTTGCAAATTAGCCACGAACTTTATTCGTCGCAAATTAGCCACGACCTTTATTTGTTGCAAAATTCGTCGCAAATTAGCCACGAACTTTATTCGTCGCAAAATTCGTCGCTACTTTTTCATCGCAAAATTCATTGCAAATTAGCCATGAACTGTATTCATCACAAATTAGCCACGAACTATATTGATCGCAAAATTCGTCGCAAATTATACACCATTTGGGCCATCAAATCTTGTCCATAGCAATAGCTACACATTAATGAACATTATCACTACAAAAAAACATGTTTTTTCCGATGAAATTTCCAATGAAAAATTTGGAAAAATTCGTTGGAAAACGAAATTTCCAGAATTTTTCAACAAAAAAAATTTTTTGATTCATCGTTGAAATTTTTCTAATGAAAAATTTCAATTTTCGTTCGAAATTTGCGAGGAATTTTTTTTCGTTGGAAAACTTGTGGCTAAATTCGTTGGAAAAATTACAAAATTTTTTTTTGGTCGAAAAATCGTGGAAATTTTTTTTCCAATGAAATTTTTTTTTGTAATTACAAAAAAAATTTTCTGTCGAAATTACAAAAAACATTTTGTTAAAAAAATCATGGAAATTACAAAATTACACCATTTTACAAAATTACAAAAATCGTGGAAATTACAAATTTTTTTTTTGAAAATCGCCCACCACCAAAGTAAGGGCCGAGCTCACCTAAACTGTTTTTCCCTCTTTTCTTTTTGCAGGTGTTGGGCCAACAAATCCATATCTTCATTGAAAAAGCAGCACCCGACCTATTAGAGTCTTAATGTGCGAGCCGTTCGCTTACACTCTTGGCAACGTGATAAGCAGGATACCATGTTTCAAGTCACATTCACATCTCATCCAAATTTCCAGGCAGATCCGGCGCAACCTCCTCATATGGCACCAATACTGCCAAAGCTACACGCTTGAGAGCAGCATTTCATCCATTCCATCAATTCCAATACTCTCATCCTCGCACTTATGCAAATTCAATGTTATGTTGCCCAAATAGTCATCTAGTGAAATGATGAGTATCCTGCAGAAGTGCATCTTCAATTTAGCAAGCAGCCGCAACGAATTCACTCCTCTTCGTCCAAGGAGAAATGGACACTTCAGCTTATCTATCATACTAAAGGCCAGCGACCAAATATCTCGCTAATTCAAAGAATCACACGGACCTGCACAGCTGGCAGGCACCGGGAAGCTTCGCAGCGAAAACTGACGCGAAGCAGAAGTGACGCGTACCTGGACAGGTTCTTCCGCTGTATCTTCTCGGGGCGGGTCTCGATTAAACACGGGCCGGACGCGCGGGCGACGGCGAACTCTGCGAGGAGCTTGAGTAGGGACCGGCGGGGCATGGGCACGTCAGCTTGCCCGCCGCCGCAGCCATCCCGGCAGTGAGACGAGGCGGAGCTGCAAGAGCTCCCTTAGCGGGGAGACAGACAGAGGGTCTGTTTTAGCTCGGCTTCTAAATCCACAGGGGTAACATGGGACTTTGCAATGGAGGTTGTTCAGAGAGAGAGAGAGAGAGAGAGAGAGAGAGAGAGAGAGAGAGAGAGAGAGAGAGAGAGAGAGAGAGAGAGAGAGAATGTGAAAATTGAGAGTTGCGGAAATAATGAGCGCGAAAATGTTGAATAAAGAAGGAGTAAAGTTTTCGTTGCAAAATTAGTGAGAAATTTCCCACAAATTTTGCAACGAAAATTGTACACACTAAAATAATTGCCCGGAAAATTGAAATTCGTTGAAATTTGAAATTTCCAACGAATTTTCCTACCTAATATAAAAATGCCGAACAATACCGGGTTTTTTTGAATTCGTCGAAAAATTCGTTGAGAATTTCCAACGAAAAAAAATTCGTTGGAAATTTCCAATAAATTTTCCAACTAAAATTGTACACACTGACATAATTGCTCGGAAAATTGAAATTCGTTGGAAATTTCCAACAAATTTTCCAACGAATATAAAAAATGCCGAACAATACCGGGTTTTTTTGAATTCGTTGGAAATTTCCAATGAATTTTCCAACAAAAATTGTACACACTAAAATAATTGCCCAAAAAATTGAAATTTGTTGGAAAATTCGTTGGAAATTTCCAACGAATTTTCCAACAATATAAAAAATATAGAAAATATCGGTTTTTGATTTTTTTTGAAAAATTCGTTGAAATTTCAACGAATTTTCCAACGAAAATTGTACACACTAAACTAATTGCCTGGAAAATTGAAATTGTTGAAAATTTCCAATGAATTTTCCAACGAATATAAAAAAATGCTGAATAATACCGGGTTTTTTTTGAATTCGTCAAGAAAAATCGTTGGAAATTTCCAACGATTTTTTGCTTTTTTGTTGGAAATTTCAACGAATTTTACTTTTCGTTGGAAAATTTGTCGCAAATTTGCAAAGAAAATTTTTTCGTCGCAAATTTTCGCGGTAAAAATCCATTTTTTTGTAGTGTATGTAATACATTCAAAACAATCAAAGGACACGAGACAACCATAGATTCCGCTCGTAAATGTAAAAACGAACAAACCAAACACAATGCCATATAATTGAAAAATATAACTGAAGGAAAGATGCTAGTCCGCAAAAAAATACTAAAAGAAGAAAGTAGTGAAGAAAGTTTCTACCCAAAGCAAAGCTCATCAGGTTGTACAGCCATAATCTTTCAGCAAGGCACAAAAAGATGAAGCGACTCTAAACTATTCAATTTTTAGAAAAATAAGGAAGAAAATATACCATGGCAATAATAAGAAATGCTGCAACAGGAAATCTCTTCATCGTAAAAGGAGGAAATGAATAGATGGTTCCAAGAAAAAGACCCATCAGAAAGAGAAGTAATGAATGATCCAAAGTTTGAAGCAACGATCGACAGGCCGATCCATCGCAAAAAAATATCACCAAAAGCCAGGCATGTTGAATAGAAAGATCTCCTGCTGCTATAGGCAAATAAGGTTTGTTGACCACGAAATAAGATAAAAAAAGATACTAATCATAAAACTAGAGGGTAAGCTAGGGACATTGATCCTCAAAAGCATAGGCATGACAAGAAGGTTAATTAAAAAAAAAACCACAACTCCAAAGAACCATGAGTTCTTGCATGGTACCTCAAACACCGACCTAAATCGATGTCCAAAGAAAAAAAATTGGGATGTCACATTTTTTCATTATGAACACATGCATTCTTTCTCACTTTAAACATCTATGCTAAAGTCGGATGAACTTTTGCTCTGTTTCTCAGCTCCAATATCTTGGTAGTTTTTCATTTCTTCTCATGCTAGCAATAGTGACACCGTAACCAATGCCCATCTAGCCAGATATAATTTAATAAAACAATGTTCCAGCAAGCACCACGTACTTGTCAATGCCGATATCATATGTCTGATTGATGCCGACAATATATGCATTCCCACATATTAGAGCAAAAAGACCAGAGAATGCTTTAAGCAGAAGAGACCACTTTATCAGGTGCAAGTTCTCGATCAAAGCTCTAGCCACCAATGAACTGTTGATGAGCAAGAGTAAGTTCGAGTAAACTGGGGCAAGCAGGGAGAGACAAAACATAAGAAAAACTAAAGTGTTATGATTAGCTAATTGTAAATAACTATGGCAGAAGGAAAAGAATACTTACAAGGAACCTAGAGCTGTTCCTCTTATTGTATGAGGTCTTAAAAATCTCCAACATGCATCTTTAAAATCAGAGACTTTACTCGATATAGGATCAGATCCAGCTGCTCCAACTCGAGCACAAGCCTAGCAGAATGTGTACACTCAATTATGGCACAAGTAAACTAGAAAGACTCTAGGACACGAGGAATGTCGGATGAACAGAGTGTGTGATCATGCATCTTCCAACAGATATGTAACTGAAGCTTTGTCAAATAGTTAATCGAGAATCATGCATAAGAAAACTCTTCAATTGACTTTTAAAATCTCAGCTGTGATTTTTCTTCTTATTCAAGGTGCATTATGACAATCGTCCAATTATTATATTGGCTCGGGTTAAAGAACAACTCCTCATCAAGTTGTCCATTATATATCTTCTTTAGTCTGATATCAAGACACACTATAGGTATCAAAGCTTCTACTTTTTTCTAGTGAAAACTGCTGCTACACCAAATCCATACAGGTATGGGAAACCCTTAGTAGAGAACTGCTACTACACTAAATCCACTTTGATGGATAATTCTTAGTACACACTCAAGCCTATGCAAGAAGATGGACAATTGCCCCCCACCCACTAACACCTAAACTGTTTTCCCTCTTTTCTTTAGGTGTTGGGCCAACAAATCCCATATCTTCATTAAGCAGCACCCGACCTATTAGAGTCTTAATGTTGAGCCGTTCACTTGCTCTTGGCAACGTGATAAGCAGGACTATGCATTCCAGTCACATTCACATCTCATCCAAATTTCCAGGCAGATCCAGCTGCCAACCCCTCATAGTATGGCACCAATACTGCCAAAGCTACACGCTTGAGAGCAGCATTTCATCCATTCCATCCAATTCCCAATATTCTCATCCTCGCACTTATGCAAATTCAATGTTATGTTGCCCAACTAGTCATCTAGTGAAATGATGAGTATCCTGCGAAGTGCATCTTCCAATTTAGCAAGCGGCCGCAACGAATTCACTCCTCTTCGTCCAAGGAGAAATGGACACTTCAGCTTATCTATCGCACCTAGGAGCCCAGCCGACCAAATATCTCGCTAATTCAAAGATCACACGGACCTGCATAGCTAGCAGGCACCGGGAAGCTTCGCAGCGAAAACTGACGCGAAGCAGAAGAGTGAGCGCGTACCTGGATAAGGTTCTTCCCGCTGTATCTTCTCGGGGCAAGTCTCGACCGGCTTTTCGGGCCGGACGCGCGGAGCGACGGCGAACTCTGCGAGAGCTTGAAGTAGGGTCCGGCGGGGCATGGGCACGTCAGCTTGCCGCCGCCGCGGCCATCCCGGCGGTGAGACGAGGCGGAGCTGCGAGAGCTCCATGTGAGAGAGAGAGAGAGAGAGGGGGTCTGTTTTGGCTCGGCTTCTCGTCCACGAGAATTTTAACGCGGGACTTTGTTTTTTGGTGGTTAATTTACCCATTAACAAATCTAATTCTATATAAAAAAAAATAATTATCGAAGCACCTTAAACGAGGATTTAAGTGGAAAATATGTAAATAGGTGCACGCGCGCGCACATATAAAAACGTGGCCATTTTTGAGGATTTAAGTGGAAATATGTAAAAAAGCAGCCGTTTTTTGAATCGGTTATAAAATCCGTAGCAAATTTGCCACGAATTTTGTCACGGATTCCACATTCACGGCCTTTTTTCGAACCCGTTGGAAATTTTGCGATGGATTCCAAAATTAAATGGCATTTTCCAATCCGTTGCAAATTTGCGACGGATTCCAAAATTAAAGGGGATTTTTCAAATCCGTCGCAAATTTGTGATGGATTCCAAAATTAAAGTTGGATTTTTCAAATTAAAGGGATTTTTCAAATTCTGAATTTGAATTTTTTTTGACGATTCAAAAAATAAAGGGCATTTTTCAAATCCGTCGCAAAATCCATCGCAAATTTCTGGCGGATTTATTTTCCGTCACAAATTTGTGATGAATTCCAAAAATAAATGGCATTTTTCAAATCGGTTGCAAATTTGCAACGGATTCCAAATGTAAAGGGCATTTTCCAATCCGTCGCAAAATTCATCGCAAATTTACGGCAGATTTATTTTCCGTCACAAATTTGGGATGAATTCCAAAAATAAATGGCATTTTTCAAATCTATCGCAAATTTGCAACAGATTCCAAATATACAGGACATTTTCCAATCCGTTGCAAATTTGCAACGAATTCAAAAAATACAAGACATTTTTCAAATCTATTGAAAATTTGCGATAGATTTATTTTCTGTGGCAAATTTGGGATGGATTTATTTTCCGTTGCAAATTTGCGACGGATTCCAAAAATAAAGGGCATTTTCGAATCTATCGCAAATTTGCGATGGATTTCAAAAATAAAAGGCATTTTTCAATCCGTCGCAAATTTGTGACGGAATTTGCAACGGATTCGAAAGTGGCCATGAATTTCACTTCCATCGCTAATTCTTCAATGAATAGTAACCACGAATAAGTTTTTGTAGCAAAATGGGTGACGAAATAAGCGACGATCCAGATCCAATGAAAAATAGAATATCGCAAATGTCATTGCACGAATATTATTTGACTTGTTATCATTTAGCGACGAATTTTCCGACGATCAATTACATTAATAAGAATAATCAACAATAACAATAATAACAACAACAACAATGATAATAACAATAACAATAACAATAATAATAATTATGACAATCAAAATAACACATGTCGCAATAATAATTACACATCATTAGTATTTTGTCACAAAAATTTTAATCTTCATGTTCGTCTTCGTCTTCATCTTTGTCTTGATCTGCATTCTCGTCCTCTTCTTAATCTTGATCTTGATCATCATCTTCTTCATGAGCATAATCTTCATCATCTTCGCTCAGATCTGGGCGACAGCGAGGTCGACCGCCATACTTGGGCAAGGCCGCTTGGCCTCCCCCCATGGCCGGTGAAGAAGTTAGGAAAAAAAACAAAAAAAATCAATAAAATAAAAAAATTCGAGTCCAGCGATGAATAGTTTTGCAACGAACCATATTCATTGCCAATGAGTCACGAAGTCAGCTATGATACTTACTGATAGAAAAGCTTTACCGATATTAATTTGTGCGCACACGGATAGATTTATCGAGAGAAACGAAAGAGGAAGAAAAGTGAGGGGGGATATGAGGAATCAGTACAGAGAGAGAGAAATTGACGGTGGGGGTGGATATCACGAAAGTTATTTTCCGTCATAAATTACAAATTAGCGACGAATTCATT
The DNA here is from genome assembly GCA_024733475.1 of Syzygium grande. Classification (NCBI taxonomy): domain Eukaryota; kingdom Viridiplantae; phylum Streptophyta; class Magnoliopsida; order Myrtales; family Myrtaceae; genus Syzygium; species Syzygium grande. Next base: position 34,682,587 of record JAMXDD010000008.1, on the reverse strand, counting down.
TTTGTCGCAAAATCCGTCGCAAATTAGCGAGGAATTTTTTCTCCGTCGTAAATTAGCGACGGTAAAAAAATCTGTCGCTAATTTCATCGCAAAATAATAAATTTTGTTGCATAAATTAGCTATGGAAAATAAATCCGTCGCTAATTCTGTCACAAATTAGCAATGACCAATTTTCCGTCGCAAATTAGTGACGGTTTGCAACGGAAAATTGGCCGTCGCTAATTCCGTCGCAAATTAACGATGACCAATTTTCCATCGCTAATTTATGACGGAATTAGCAACGGATTTATTTTCCATCGCTATTGCGATGGATTGTTGTTGGAATTTGTGATTCGATTTCTAGAATAGTGTAGCATGCAGAAACATCTGTAGAATACTAGAGAACTCTGGATGTATACTACGAAAAATCTAATCTTTGGAGGTAGGTAAAGTTTGTGGTTCTAGCTTAGTTTGTGGCGGTTAGGAATTGTGGTAAAAATCTGCCAAGGCATGCAGTGGATGTGCTCTATAAATAGAGCTTGCAAAGCTTTTCAACACTTAATCTACTCCTCCACCAACACCTTTTGTAAGACCATTTCCATGCACTAATGAAATTATATTTCCTCCTCCCATAGCGTTGAACACACAACTATCTCCTTGTCATCTTGTCCTCGTCTGCCAAATATCTCCCGCGCACATATACAATTGCACATTCAAATCACAAACTATCGGTGGTATCAAAAGCAGGCTTCCAAAATCAACAATTGTGTTGGGGCGAAGCTTGAAACGAGCAATAGGGTCACAAGTGCATTTACGGCTAGTCTTTCCACCAAAATAGTAGCAAATGATTTTGAGCTAGCAAAATAATTTAAGCACAATCAGCAAGCAGCATTTGATGGCCCATTTCTGTTCAAGCACCCATGTGTTTTTCTGCATCTCCTGGGTCTGTGCAAAGTTTCATTTACTCGGAGGCATGATCAGCAAAAGGAAATGATCGTAAATTGGAGAAGGGAAAGCCAAAGTAGTCTGAATCAATTTGCCCTATTAAGTTTCTTCCCAGATAGAAAGAGCAAGAAAACCGAGTCATGTGACAAAATTAAGCATGTTACCCGCATCACTTGCTCCACTGCAATCAGAAAACATTGCAAAGAATTCTTGAGAAAGTTCCGACTCTTCCGCTCATGGCCGATGGAAGAATTTCGTTGGCACGTAATCTTTTGTTTTGACGTTCAATTTTTTAACAACAAAGGTGGCGAGCAATGTACATTAGGAGGACGGAGACCCTCCGCGCCCATTGCTGGGGACGTCGTAGGGCCCGTTTGGCTGGGCCACCCCATGACGTGGATTTTGACCCTATCCATAATGTTGACGAGTACGGTGAGGACTTCTATGATGTCACTCTGCGCACAGCAATACAATTAAAGGCATTAGGCTTTTCCCTGTTGGGGAAATTTCAATAAACGTCGGAAAGAATAATGGAGTTAAATTTTGAGGCGTGATAACACTCTATTAAGGAAATTATTTGCCCTCACGACGTTGCTAATGGTTAATGGCAAAAATCCTTCAAAATACAATAAAATCTCAATGAGAATAATAAATAACAATTCTGATATTTCTCCATGATCTCTCAATCGGAATGAGCCGTAACCTAGGCATTTTCAGAGAGATTATTCTTCCATATGGTTGTGTTAGGAAGATGGTGACAACAAGAATAGTATCGTTAGCACGTCAAGAGTCGGTCTTCTCAACACGGTAATCCCAAGTGATTTCGAGCTTGCAAATGGTTTAAGCTACCATTCCCACCAAGTGCTTTTCTCATGGTATGCTCCCTCTAAAACATGGACAATAGCTTTGCCATGTTAGCTGCAGACACAGTACATTATAAACATGTGTCAATTTCTAAATGGATCTAAGCAGATAAATCCTCACTACATTAGCTGCTGTCATGGCACTATGTAACACCAATTATTTTCTCAAACCATAAAAAGTATTCCCCAGCCACCATAGAAATGGTTTTCTCATTTAGATGAAATGCCTTGGATGTTTTAGAACACAAACCCTTGGTAGATGTCGCTGGCAGCTCTATAGACTTATGTTGAGATACACATATGAGTTATGTTAGAGAAGTCCCACATCGGATAATTTATATGGTATTGAGCAATTAATATATCCTAGTTGGTTCATAACTTATTAGCTTAAACTTTTGAGTGAATATGGGTTCAACTAAATATGTTGACGGGCTCTGACTTTGGCTCCCTCTTGGCAATATCCCCGGATGAAGATATCAAGCTTTTGCTGCGCATTCCTAACAACCTAGTCATACTTAGCAGCACAGATTGGTCATAGACATTTGCAATCTACTTACCAACAATCCCCCACTTTATTTGTAAAACAAAAATACAAAAATAAAATTTTTTGAAAAGATACAGTCAAAATTTCATGATATTAATATTCATACATAAATGTCTCTTTTGAGTTAAACCTTTATTTAGTGCAAGTATTTCAAAATTCTATAAAAGTTTCAAGTAGCTATGCTTCAAACTTGCCACTTTAATAATAGAATAGGATATATCGCTGTTGCGACCTCTCTGAACCTGTCTTGCCACATAGGGGATTTGGTTAATGGATTACTAAGTTAAACTTACCTCAAGCTCTCTCAAGCCTATACCAATTCGCGACTTAAGTTCAAGTTATTAATATGTAAATCAATTTTATCTAGTAGTCGTCACTAATAAATTTTTGGTAAGTCGATTAAATATCCAAATAGTGTGAGAGAATTGTTTTACTTCTACGAACTAGAGATTCATTGAGTTCGTGGACTTAATTATACTAACTAACCAACTAGTGCCCTTTCCACACCTAAACTTGTCCAATCACCACCTAATGTGTTCATGCAGCAGTCTTACCAATAGTGAGCCCCAAAATTCTATCTCTAACAAGGCTAAGGAAACAACAAACAAGGCATCGGGAGTGCACAAACAACGACCTAACATGCCTCTAATCGACTACATACAAGGTTGATTTGAATAACGCAATTCAAACATGCGAACTAATCAACGTGCAATGGAATAATAATCCAAATGAAAATGCACAAACAACGACTTAGCATTGTCTCTAAGAACAAACATCACCCTTTTCTAAAGCCCTAAAGGCTTGTCCAATTTGAGCACAATTTTTATAAAAGATTTTCAAATATTTTTTTTGTAAGAGAAACTACCCAAAATCTAATTTCCAAACTTTATACTAATTTTAGAAAGAAAAAAATTCGATTTTTTAATTTCTTTTTTAAAAAATAAAATTTAATCCGAAAATAGGGACTTGGGCCGTGCCCTGGGGCCAGTCCGAAATTGGGCTGCAACTGGTCACACGAAACTGGGCTCATGGACACAGCAACGGTTGGGCCAATAAACAGGGCTTCACTCAATCCAGACCAAAAAAAGCCCAAGCTCAAACAACCTGAGCAAAGCCCCAACTCTTGAAATAGCTAGGTTTAGCCCAAACCAGCTAAATTAAATCAAGCCCAAGTTCACTAACAAGAGACAAACAAGAGCCGACACCAATTTTCTTTGTCTCTTCTACACGCCCACACGGTCGTCTTCTCCCAGCAACCGCCGCCACCCAGAAACTTCAACTTCCCACATCAATCTCAGAATAAAACGGATTTAACAATAACGCCCCTCATTATCTTTTGTTAAACCAAAAATAACACATTGCATCACTAAGCATTTTTTAAACACCGAACTGTAGGTCACGAAAATGGCACGCCCAGATCACCATAGTTAGAAATCGAAATACAATATGGGAGAAATTGTCGATTCGCATACCTGGTTTGGAATCCATCGAACTTGACGCTAAATTTGCGACGGTTTCCGAACACGAACTCAAGATCTTCTCCCCTATAACCTTCATTAGAACACTGGCCTAATGAGATTGCCACTCACGAGAAGAAAGTTCTCTCTTGATCCGTATGTGAGTAAAATTGTGCATCATCATGTTAGGGGAGGGACTTGAGTGCTATTTATAAAGTTTTCGACCACAAGCCCTCTCGTTACGGACCGGGCCGTACTCGACCCACACCAGCCAGCCCCATATTAGACTGATTAAGAATCCATATATCTTACCTTTATTAGACCAAATTAATTCAGTTAATTTCAATTAATGAAGCTCACGTTAGGAAATTCTTACACGAACCTCCACCATCGACTAACACTATCACACGGCCGTTCGTCGGACACCACCAGTGGATTTTCATTGGTGGTCACAAAGCATGAAACACAAAACAAAGTAAACAACGGTGTAGAAGAGCGTCTGATCATGAAAATGACTCGATCATTGATTAACGTGATGTAGTCCGCAGTAATTGCTCTCGGATGACGACAGGAAACGAAACCACTTACACAGAATTTTCATGAGCATTTTGTCAAACAAGTTACGTGCGACTGACTGGGAACAAACCCACGACCACAATCAACATAAGGCAGCACACAACAATGGCCAGGGAAGGCTCGCCGATGCTCGGAAACGATGGCAAGCGAGCGTCGGCGAGTCTCGGCCCTGGTTGGCCGAGACCAAAAAAAAACAGAGCAAAAAAGACGAGAAAAATAGGGGGGTCGGCGGTGGCGTCCCTACCTGGCTTGGTGGCGGCGAATGGGGGGTGAGCTCGATAGATAGGAGTACGTCTGGCCGCCTCGCACGCCTCCGAGCCGGGATGCTCGGGGAATCGACCTAAAACCGAAAAGAGAAAAAAAAAAGAATGAACAAACCGAAACCTACCGTGACTTTGGCTCGAGGAAGGGGAAACGTCGGACGACCGTCTCGTCGACTAAAGCTCCGGGGCGGTGGTCACCGGAGGAACATTCTCAATGTCGGATGCTCACTCTTGGCTCTCTCCTCTGAAAAACTCACCGATCTCACTCTATCCCACTCTCTCGGCCCCTGTTTCTCCGAAAAAAACCCCCTCAGTCTCTCCCTCTCGATCTCTTTTGGTGCATGGCTCCCTCACACTGCCAGCTGCCGTGGCCGGCCTGATCCCGACCAGCGGATCGCGCCGGTCTTTGCCCCCGTGCTCGTCTGTTCGTGCTCTGTCCCTGTACATCGTTGTTCTCTGCAGCGATGGTGAAGGACAGGGAAGAAGGGGGGTGAAAAGAAAAGGGCTAGGCCCGGGGATAAGAAGGAAGAGGCTGGGCCGGACCCAGGCGTAAAGAGAGGAGGGAAAAAAAGAAGGAAAAAAGAAAAAAGAAAAGGGCCCCGGCCCCGCATTTTTTGAATGATTTTTTTTTCTTTCCCTTTTTTAGTTTTAATGATTTAATAAGTTCTATTACTATTAATGCGAATGCTCCTAGCGTCTATATGCTATGCAATTTAATGAAAATTATTTTTGTTTTATAGGTTAAAAATTAATCCCTAATTTTCTATGCAATTAAATCTTTAATAACTAGACAAAATTTAGGTATCAATATCCGCACATATATTAGCCTCTTGTTTCAACGAGAAGTTCACAATTTACTTAGCGCTATAATGGTCTTGTGCTTGTATTTGTTTCATGAGTTCTCTTGAAAATAACCTTAACTTTCATAAGAAGCGACATTACTTCTAAGCTCATACACGTGAAGTATCTACCATGTGTTTTTGCTACTCACAACACATTACTCATTTGTATTATACTTCATTAAGAAAATAATTCACCCTACAAAACGTAACAAACGATACTGACTTCTCGTGTTTGGGCTAATGTCAATATCGAATAATCATTTTCAGTAACTTGTTTTTACCCATTAAACCTTATAACTAGTGATTTACCAATATTAGGTTAAGTTACCATTACCGGTGATTTTAATCAAAGGGTTTCGGTCCCATTTCTTTTGAGGTCATCTTTACCATGTCTCTTGATAAAGCCTTTGTAAAGAGATCGGCTAGATTCTTGCTTGACCTCACATGGACAATTGTGATGGGATCATCTTTAAATAATTGTCTTACGTACTCACGTCTTAGACTAATATATCTAGACTTACCGTTATAAGTGTTACTATAAACTCTTGCCAAAATAGCCTGACTATCACAATGGATAGAAATAGCAGGCATAGGACTAAGCCATAATTTGATATCCAACAACAAATTTTAATACATTAAGCGTCATTCTCGGTTGCTTCTAAATCATTGAATTCAAATTTCATCGTTGAGTGGGTTATGCATGTTTGTTTCTTACTCGCCCAAGATACATCACATCCACCTAATGTGAAAATCCATCTAGAAGTGGATTGTTTATTACTCATGTTGTAATCCAACTAGCATCGGTGTATCCTTCTAATATAGCTGAATAATTATTATAGAACAATCTTAAATTTTTAGTTTTCTTAAGGTAACCAAAAATTTTGGTAATCGCATTCCAATTTTCTATACTTGGGATTACTAGTATATATACTCAACTTACAAACCAAAAAAGCAATATCGGGTTTAGTACAATTGCATTGCATACATTAAAGAACCCATAACACTCACATATTCAAATTGCGCCACTGCTCTACTATTATTATAATTTAATTTAATACTGGAATCAAATGGAGTACTCATTTCTTTGAAATCAAGATATTTAAATTTATTCAACATTTTTTCAATGTAATCACATTGGCTCAAAAAATAACCTCCACTATATTTTTTCTAACTTTAATACCTAAGATAGTATCACAATCTTTCATTTTAAACATGGAAGTTAGATACTTTTTAGTCTTGATGATTCCAATCATATTAGTTCCAAAGATAAGCATATCATCAACTTATAAGCACACTAGAACACCATAGTCTTTGGTGAATTTAGAATATATACATTTATTAGCACTATAGTCTTTGAAACCATTAGACAATATAACCGAATCAAATTTTTTATACCACTGCATAAATGCTTGCTTAAGCCCATAAAGAGATATAATCAATTTACATAATTTACTTTCGTTTTCAAGAATAATAAAATCCTTTGGTTGTTCCATGTAAATTTTCTCATTTATATCTCCATTCAAGAAAGCAGTTTTGAAATCCATTTGATGAACGCAAATATTGTAAATGGAAGCTAGAGCAAAAAGATTCGAATATAAATTATACATGCTACAGGAGCATACGTATTAAAATAATCTATTCCTTCTTTTGGTCTATACCCCTTGGCCATCAGTCTTGCCTTAAAAGCTTGGATAGAACCATCAAAATTATATTTCCTCCTGAAAACCCATTTGCACCTAATAGGTTTAGATCTTTTTGGTAAATCCGTTAATACTCAAGTATTATTGGACATAATTGACTCAATTTCATCATTTATCGCTTCTTTTCAAAGAGAAGCATCTTTAGAAGACATAGCATCACTAAAACTTTTAGGATATCTTCTAGATTTAATACTAAATGGTATTTATTTATCATGTTATTATCGCTATCTCCTTCAACAAGGAAAACATGAGTAATAAAGTCTGGACCTAAATCTTTCACTTTTCTTGCTCTAGTGCTTCTTCTAGGTTCAGTCATGTCATTAGAATCATTTGTTTCATTCTCGTGAGAATCTTCTTGAGTTTTTATAGGTTTTGAATTATTATTTTCAATAATTTCAAAACCCATAAAACATATATTATCAAAGAATTCAACATCTCTTTATTCTACAATGGCATTGGACTCTAAATCAAGAAGCCTATAAGCTATATTGTTTTTAGTATATCCAAGAAAAACATTTTCGATAACTCTATGACCAAGTTTTGTCCTCTTAGGGTCTGGTACTTGGTAATATATTAAACACCCCCACACTTGAAGACTATTTCAAGAGGCATCCGATTGAAACTTTGCATCCTTAGGGTGCTAGGCCAGTTGGGTCACTAGGTGCAAGAAAAGCTTTGCATCCGGTGAGACCCCACGGAATGTCTAGAAAAGGTTCAAGTGACGCCCCTATGCAAGAGGTGCCCAGAAGTTGGATTTATCTGTAGCATCCAGAGGATCAGACGTTACCACCCTCTCGATCGGCCCAGACATAATACCACCTCCTCCATCCAAAGGCCCTAGTGCAAAAACGAATGGCCTAATCCCTCATCCAAGGGCTGCGAGAACTCCATATCGACTCTGCCTTTCCCATTGGGAATGAAGCACCCCACGACGCGAGCAATACTGTTGCCGATCACTATACTCGCAATGAACCTCACACATGAGACCTCTGATGTGGAGGGTTCCTATGACTTTGTACCGTGAGCAAGTACGGGGCAAAAGTACTCAAGCAAAGTCGAGAAAACTCAACAAACCCAACCAACCCACGGTTGCCCAGGTCACTATGGATCATCAAATTTTCATGCTCAACGAAATACATATACCAAAGTTCTGCATTTTAAAGTTTCGATTTTTCTTTCCTGATAAAGGTCAGGAACTGTTATATGCAGAAATTAAAACCTATGGTGCAAATGATATATCAGAGACACACCCTTCAATGTACTCTAACCAATTGATTCATCCTCTGTACATATATAAAATCCATCCACAACAAAGATCCTGCAGTAGAGAAGCAAGAACAAAAATACATGCAGACGAATATCTCAAGAAAAGAAACATACCCAGGACGTCACCACCGGCTAATCATGCATGAAAGATTCATGAACTTCAATTCGGTTAGAAACAAGAACCTGCAGAGGAGGGAGCTTTGATGGCCATTTGCTTGCTTGCCACACGACCAATCCGAGTTTTATTTAATTCACCTCATCAAACTTGACGGTATGGATGAGATTAGCAACATTCAACAACGACAAGCGACTCGGTCCAACTTCAACTTGGCAAAGGTCCAACTCCAGGCCAACGATTAAAATCTCAGGCGGCAGGCTTCCGTAGTAACCGAGCCGAGAATCGTAACGAGGCAGTACAGACCACAAGATGCTCGTGAGTGCCATGAATTTCAGCTTTCTCCTGTCTTTTTGTGTGTGTGTGTGTGTGTGTGTGCCTCTGTTCAACCGAGAGTTCTCCCACCGCTTGCTGGATATTCTTCTTGGTTTGTACCTTACTTCTCTAAACCAATGCTCCTGCTAGTACGTGTGTTCTCTCAAATTCAGAATCCTCTTCTTGTTGATCCTTTCAATGGCTTCTGCATTTGGTTCATGATTTTGATTGACTCTAACTCCATTGTTGAAAAATAATTACTTAAAATTGTTGGGGAAATTTCAATCAATGTTGAGAAGAAGAATGGAGTTAGACTTTAAGGCATACTAACACTCTCTTTAGGGAATTATTTGCCCCTCAACGTTGCGAAGAGTTATTGACAAAAACCCTCCAAGATACAACAAAATCTCAATGAGAATACCATATAGCATTTCAGATATTTCTTCACGATCTCTCAAAAGGAAACAATTGGAAACTATGGTTGAAGAAGAAGATCATTATTGAACAGACATGTTCAGTAATTAATAGCAAAAAATAAGAAGTTATATCCGAACAGACACAACCTTCCAAAGATTAAGATGTTATGTCTGAACAGATACGAACTATAAGATAACCACTAGCCGAAGTAAAAAAATTCGGAATTACATAAATAAAAAATAACCGTAACTCATACGTGAACAATCGCACTTTTTCAATAGGACACTATGGTTATTATTATTATTTTTTTTTGGTAAGGAGACACTATGGTTAAGTTTTTATAATTATAAATCCAAATTTTTATAAATAAAAAGTAATGATAGTTGATTAATGCCAAATATTGTCCACGTGCACACTCACATCATTTCGATGTGGGACAAGGCACCTCTTAAAAACAAACTACCAACATTCCCTTCTAATCTCGAGACCACAAGCAGGCGCCCAGCTACATTGGCCTCTTCGCGGATGCATCCAAGCCCGGCGCAATCAGCTACCGATCTTTTGGTTACGCAGAAGATGCGGATGAAGCCGTGCGCAGGGGAACAAGTCAGATCAATTTCTGCAAGAATATCAATTAATAAAATGTTGTTCTATGATTGTGATGAATACCTCTTTCCGTTCGTTTGATGTCCATTCCGAACCTTGTTTCTCCGGGTTCGGGGACTAGCTCTACTGGAAACGACCATTGAGCATGTTTGTTAGTGATCATTTCTCAACCCTGCTTTTGTTGAGGGGCAAGTGCCAAAAAAGTCCTAAACCTTTTGTATTGATGCCAATTTAGTCCTAAACCTTTTTTTAGTATCAATTCAGTCCCAAACCTTTTGCATTTGTATCAATTTAGTCCTAAACCTTTTAAATTAATGCCAATTCAGTCATAAACCTTTTGTTTTTGTGTCAATTTAGTCATTCCGTCCAATTTTGATGGGAATTTGCCAACATGGATGCCTGCCGGCCGACGGCCGGTCACCGACGCCGACGTGGCACTGACGTGGACAACTTTAAAAATATTTTAATATTTTTTGAATAATTATTTTTTTCTTTTTTTTTTTTTTTTCCACTCTTTTTTTGGGTCTCTCCCTCCTTCCTTTGGCCAGTCGTTGGTCCGGCAATCGGCCAAAGGCTAGAGGCCAGAGGCCGACGAGCTCGACCTCGCTGGCCACTGGCAAGGGCGACCTCACCTTGGTCGGGCGAGGCTTGACCTCTCCAGATCCGGCGAGGTCGGGCCTCGCTCGACCATGGCGAGGCTCAAGCCCTCGCCTCGGGTGAGGCCCGACCTCGCCGGAGGCCGCAGCGAGGGCTCGAGCCTCGCCCGACCAAGGTGAGTCTTGCCCTCGCCAATGGTCGGTGAGGTCAAGCTCGCCGGCCAGAGGAAGGAGGGAGAGACAAAAAAAAAGTGGAAAAAACAAGAAAAAAAGGAAAAAATAAAAATTCAAAAAATATTAAAATATTACTAAAGTTGTCCACGTCAGCGCCACGTTGGCGCCGATGACCGGCCGTCGGCCGGCAAGCATCCACATCGGCAAATTCCGGTTAAAATTGACCGGAAGGACTAAATTGGCACAAAAACAAAAATGTTTAAGACTGAATTGGCATCAATTTAAAAGATTTAAGACTAAATTGGAACCAAAAAAAAAGGTTTAGGACTGAATTGGCATCAATGCAAAAGGTTTAGGACTGAATTGACACAAAAAAAAATGTTTGGGACTAAATTGGCACTAATGCAAAAGGCTTAGGACTTTTTTGACACTTTTCCCCTTTTGTTTATCATGATATTAATTTACCAATATGATGGTCCTTTGTAGGATAGGTATGAGTTGTGACGTAATATTTGTAAAGAAATTTGAAGTTGAAAGTGAACTTACTGTCTGCTTCATAAGTCTTATAAATCTAAGAACAATACAAGCTCCTCTCTGTGGGGGCAAAGTTTGCCCGGCAAACGTATAGTACAAGCTTCTTAGCAATGGAAGCGCGATGGGGTCGTATCGTTAATCACCAGTCTAGGGTTTAGTATGACAATAAAGGAGACTTCACCCCGTGTGCAAAATTGACTGGCTATAGTCAGTTATTTGTAGTTTACTTTGTTTGTTGGCAATACACGCATCCAAAGGGTAATTTATGAACCGTAAGATAACCTTAACATTGACATATACTTACGAACGTAAAATAATTTAGCGGCATCAAAATTAGTTCTACGAACACAAGAATATGACTTACAAACATCATTTTGCATTTATGATACAATAAGGTATGTTACTACGATTAGACTTTGTTAGTGATTTACTAAGAATGAGTATAATTAAGATCGTCGAGGATTCGCACTCACTCAATGTACTAATTACAAGGGAAGTTACTGCTTTAGAGGTGCATTACATCTTGTGGGGTAAATTACGACTTTGAATTACTTCCTATAAGACTTATAATTGGTCTTCGGAGATGCTGATACTTTGAAGGTAAATTACGCATTTTGTCACATGAGAATGCTTACACTTAGTAATTTCCTTCTTACAGAGTATATTACTTCAAACCATCGTTGGTGATATAATACTTGGTAATTGACCTAAAGCTATGGTAAATTGGCTAACTCTAATAATCTGATTGCACTTATTGTTTGTAAAGTTTCATTAAAAATAATGACATTCTTTAATACTTGGCAAGTTGTGGATGTAGTCACTACTAATTATCTATTGATAATCTAATTTCCTTCAATTAGTTGACTAATTGGCAGTTCATTATCGTTAATTTATTTCAACTTGTTAGTAGTAACTTCCCTTTATACTTCATAACTCGATGGTCATATTACTGAGTAATTGTCTTACCATAGTGTAATTTCCCTCAATAGGTCATAAGTTGTCATTCCTGGCCTTAGCAGTTACACACCTCCAACAATTGTAATTTGCCTTAAATTGTTGTGTTCTCAATTGCACCTATAGTGAGCACTTCCCTTTTTTCGCGTAGTAACTTAGCTATACAGTTCGTAACAAGAAATTCCTATGGCTTTATCTCAAGTTATCATAAGCTCAGAGGTCCTACTGATTGCAACTTCTCTTGAGAAATAGTAAGCGGCCTAAAATTGTTGTACTTTTCTTTCTCTATTCTTTGTTACTTTACTTAAATGATCACAAAGTTTCTTTCTAGTTCGTAACCAATGGAGCCTATCCATAAGTAATAATCCTTGATAGTCATAATTTCCCTCAATTAATAATAGAATTTACAATTTTACTGGAATAAACTTCCTCGATGTTAATAAATTACCGCTTCAACAGGCTCGGTTACCCAAAATTGATTCTTTTGGCTGAGATTTTATTTGACTTTACAGCCAATGTCATATTCTGTACGGAGCAGTTGAGCACATCCTACTGCCATGGAATTTACCTTTGTGGTAACCGCCATAAATCAAATCAAGTAAAAAATCCATATTATCACATATGTAATGTAAACTCCATCTTCTACATATATTCAACACGCCTAAGACGCTTACTCTTTAAACCGACACATACACGCATGCATTCTCAAATGTATCGTACATAAGTGGTTAACCGGCACACTGAATATCACATACTATGTATAGCATTCTAATCTTGCATGGCCTCATGGCTCGGTGCCCTTCTTCCGAGACAAACACACCTATAGCGATATATAGCCACTAAACTATAAGATCCTCCCTCTACCCTTTTGTGAAGGCTTTGCAGACGAATTTCAGGACATTGAGAACAAATTTCAGGACTTTACGTGCCAATTTCAGGATTAAGCAAATTACGTGGCACAAGAAAATAAGAGACATTAATCTAACCGATAACTGCACCGCAATTGCACTTGCGTTTTTAGCAGTCCATTTGTCCTTCTCCGGGGAGAATACTCCTATGACGATGCCATAAGTCGCCGCTGTGGAGGTTATCGCAATCCACATAGTCATCGTTACAATCCACATGGAGATACGATGCTGCTTTAAAGGAAGGCCACTTATGAAAAGCATAAGGACACTAAGCGACGCGATGAAGTTTATGGTGTTAAATACTATGAAATTCCTGTGCTCATCCAAGTGCTTGTCAAATTTGTCAGTCTGGGCCATACCGGCTTGGAATGCTATGGTAGCAACTAATATCGCCACCACCATTAGGGTCTCATGCGTACTGTTTTAGCACTTTCTCTTCCTTCCCTTCTTGTTTTCTTCTCATACAGGTGGATGGAAGGCGGTGATTGTGTTATTCGCATGGGCTGTTCGTTTGAATGGGTCGTGATTCTCTAAAGTTTGAAGAACATAATCCACAATCTCTGAGACTCTTTCCGCGCTTTGGCCTTGTGCTAATAGGCCTAATGCTGTGAAACCTCTGGAGTTCGTAATGTTGAGGTTTACTCCTCATTAATCAGGAAGTCAATAATCTGAAGAGGAGTAACAACAGATTGTAGCAATTGGTGTCAGGTTTGAACTAGACAAGCCCATGCCACATACTTTTCAGGATTGACTTTGCTTCTAGTGTTTTTAAGTCCCCAGTGTTTGCAACTATTATTTGATGCTTTCAAAAAGGAAACTCATCCCTTGTTGAATTTCTTCTGCTTCTCTGTTTTATGTTTCTTCTAATCTAGACAACATTAGTGAGAAAATAGCGTGGAGTATAAAGTTGTAGTTAATTATCTATACCAATAACTTATTTTGTGAATATCACAACCCGTGAAAATAGCGTGGAGTATAAATGGATATTTTTTAGCTTCCGAATATTTCTAGTACATTCATGTTTCCTAGGACAGCCTTTTTTTTGTTGATAAGCTCACTGAATTTGACTAGTGCAGAGGCTTGGTTGTATGGAAATCCCTCAATTTGTTTATCCACAGCAGCCAAATGCAAAATCGTGTTGCCACCTTCGTCCCTCGAGTTGATGAACTTATCATCGCCCAACATATCTAACAAAAGCTTCAAAGCTTCCAGTCTGTTGTGCTTCACGCATAAATGCAGGATCATCTGGCCATGATCGACGACACTACGGGCTGCATCAGGTCTCGCTCGAACCAAGCGTTCTAGCACATCCACAAGGCCTTTCAGGGCCGCGACATGAAGAGGGTTTCTTTTGTATTTGTCACGGACAAAACATATTTCAGGGCTGACTCTTGACAAGCTTGCCACTATGTTAAGGTACCCTTTTGCTGCCGCGAGAAGAGGCATCGAACTCTGAGAATCTTGCTCTCTTGCCAGCTCGGCCTTCTGAGCTAGGATCTCTTCCACGAAATCCGAGTGTCCAAGCATGGCTGCGATGTACAGGGACTCTCAGTGCGATTCTTGGTCATGATTCGGTTGAGAAGCAGCTATTTTCCGAGCAACTCGAGCAAAGAAGGCACATCTCCCCTCATGGCAGCTTCGTGGAGTTCAGACTCCATGTTTGGCTGTCTAAAGAGAGTTTCGGGATGCTCATTCCTCCGGTATACTCACACCTCCGAGGCATGCTCGATGAAGACCGTAAGGGGATTGGTAGATATTTCTTATTTGCAAGCATGTAGCTCAGCTCACCCGAATGTCCTTGGATGTCACGTGAGGTGATGATTCCTGGAGATTTATTGTGGCTAAAAGAAAATCAAAGTTTCCGTAATGTAAACAGATAAGACATAACATAGGTTACGTAAGCCACTTTGGCAACTTCAAAAGGTACTGTTATAGTCTCTATCGAACCTTGAAATCCTTTAATCATGTGTAAAGCAGCCACGCTCTACTCAAGCAAAATGTTGTCAAATTGCTTCATTCGCACAAACGTGTATATTACTTTCATAGGACATGAATTTCATGGATACGTGACTGAGATAATTTCTGCACCAACACTCGCTCAATCGGAATGAGCTGTAACCTAAGGCAGTTTCGGAGAAATTATTCTACCATATGGTTGTGTTAGGAAGATGTTTACAATTGGAGCCATGGTTTAAGCTCAATGCGGAGGCATTAGCCTTGCCATGCCTCCAAAGTCATGCCAAAAAAGAGTTTGATCTTCGTTTTCTTACGTTAAAATTTCAAAGATTGAAGGGCCATAAGTTTCTGAAACGCTTGGACAAACGTTGCTCGCGGCTCTGTAGACCTCGTCAAACTTGGCACAGGCATTATCATCAAGGAAAGACCCGCAGTCTCTTCTTTAACTTTTGTTCTGTGTAAAATCGAATTTTGATGTGTTGGGCAATCCTTGCCCTAAATTGCCCTCACAAACACTAATTATGTGCTTCGGTGATTATACGTTCGGATCATCTGCTTTGGGCTTAAGCCAGTTACTTGTAGTTTACTTTGGTTGCAGGCAATTTACGGATTCAAAAGATAATTTATGAGCCGCAAGATAACTTTTGCATTTGTAAATTTTTACAAACATAGAGGTAAATTAAAGACGTTGAAACTAATTTTACGAATAGAAAATATAACCTACGAAAATAATTTTGCATTTTGAGACAATAGTGTGTTGCTACGATTTGGCTTTGTTAGCAATTTACTGAGAATAAGTATAATTAAGATCATCAAGGATTAGCGCTCACTCAGTTTGCTAATTAATTACAAGGGAAATTACTACTTTAAATATTGGGAAAATTACTACTTTGAATTATTTTCTACAAGGTAGATTACAGTTTTCAGAGATTTTACCGCCTTGAAGGTGAATTACTCATTTTGCAACATGAGAATGCTTAAGTAACTTCCTAATGACATAGTAAGTTACCTCAAACCATCGCGAGTGGTCCGTTACTTGGTAATTGACCTAAAGCTATGGCAAATTGTCTAAACTCATTATAATCTGATTACACTTATTGTTCATTAAATTTTGTTAAGACAGTAACATCCATATACACCGTTTAAATTGAGGATGTTGTCACTAGTGATTATCCAGTAATATTATAATTTTCTTCAATTAGTCACGATTGGTAGTTGATTATTTTGCATTTTTCCATTATTTGTAATAACTTCCTTTTATAGACGATGGAATTTTTAAATTATCGTGCTAAGGGTAATTTTCCTCAACCGGTCATAACTTGTAGTTCCTCTCCTTAATAAATATACTTCCAACAATTGTAATTAGCTTGAAATCATCACGATCTCAATTGCATGTCTAGCTGGTAGTTTCCCTTTTTGTGCGGTAATTGAGCTATACAGTACGAAGAATTTCCTATCACTTAGCAATTAACTAATGGGATGGTAACGTAATTGAAATTGTCGTGAGAGGCACAACATATAATCAATAATTGACCGTGATAAACGTAAATTAGTCGTAAGTCCTTGTAAATGGCAGTTAGTACTCTACCTTTATAAATAGTTCCTCAAGTTATCATAAGCTCGAAGGTCTTAATGATCGTAATGTTTTTTTAGAAATACTAAGCAACCTAAAGCGATGTAGTCCAAGCTCAACCACTCAAACATCTGAATCGGAGAGTGACTTACACACATGAAAAACTCCGACACAAAATGAGTAGAAATTTTAGTTATACGCTAGCACGGGAAAATGGTTATGACTTTCTCGATTCAGATTGGAATGACCTAATTCCAAAGCCAAAAGTATGCAGACTCTCGGATCTACAACTTTTATGTTTTGAGTTTTTGAGACGAGTTCTTTAGGAAGGTCGAAATTGGGGGGGAAGTGGACGAACGAGAATTGATGGAATGATGAAAAGGGCGAAAATTGCCTAAAAAGTCATATATTTATTGCATTTTTGTCAATTTAGTCATAAATCTTTTAAGTTTACCAACTCAGTTCTAAACATTTTCACTTCTTGTCAATTGAGTTCATCTGATCAATTTTGGTAGGCCAGCACTGACGTGGCCGCCGGCCGGTGCTGACCATCCAGCCAACACTGACATGGCAATTTTTAAATATTTTTTTTTTGAATTTTTTAATCTTTTTTTTCTTTTCTTTCTTTTTTTTTCTTGCCCTTCTTCCCTCTGAACGGTTCGGCGACCGGCCAGAGGTGCAAGCTGGCAAGGTCAACCTCGCCAGCCTCTAGTGAAGCTTGCCCCCGCCAACCACTGGCGAGGGCAAGCCTCGCCACCTCAAGTCACCTCGCCAATCGCCAATCGTTGCTCAAAGGAAAGAAGGGCAAGAAAAAAAATATTAAAAGATTTGAAATAATATTAAAAATTGCCACGTCAGCGTTGCCTGGACGACCGGTGCCAGCCTGCGGCTATGTCAGCGTCGGTCCGCCAAAATTGGCCGGATGGACTCAATTAGCAAGAAGTTAAAAGGTTTAGGACTGAATTAGCAAACTTAAAAGGTTTAGGACTGAATTGGTAAATTTAAAAAGTTTAGGACTAAACTGGCAAAAGTACAATATGTTTAGGATTTTTGGACGATTTTCCCAATGAAAAGGATAGGAACTTCAATGGCTGCTGTGACGCCCCCTACCTCGGGGTCATTAACGTGACGTCCCATTCGTTATTATCTTTCTTTAAACACACGCGGAAGCATTTCTGGGACAATCACGTTCAAAACAACAGCGGGATTAAGATAAACAGCATCATGAGCAAGCCTTGTATTTACAGGACACGCAAAAATATTTTACAAGCCAACTTAGTCTATTTTAGACGTTTACACAATAATAACAATTGGCTTGGCCCACTACTTCGATTCACTGCTCCTAGCTTTCCCCAAACTCCAACATGGCTCAACTCCCCCTGTCGCTGCTGTCCGTTCGACCATCCTATGTACCTGGGGGTGGGAAAAATGGGGGATGAGTCAGGGAGACTCAGCAAGTGAAAACACTAATATCAAGCAAGGATATATCGATCGCCGTTAACATAAGTCGGCCCTTACCGCACCCGCATCAATGGTAGATCAATAGCAAAGTTCAACAAGAGAACATCAAGCACGGCTACATTGTGCACACGTTACAAACCATAGCTCGATTCTATCTCAAAACAACATCAAACACGAAACATGACCAAATCGAGAAATGAACCAACCACGACCAACCAAACGACCGAGAAACGGTCCAAGCAAACCACGTCACAACGTATCTCAACATCCTTTCCCGATATTAGGGAATTCACTTACACATCAATTAAACAAGAACTAGAGAACAAGTTTCGAGACGAGTGAGCTCAGGAACATTTCGGGCTTGAACACGAACACACGGCCTTGCATAAGGCTTCCTCACTCGATCAAATCACAAGAGAGACACGGCTAGTCGTTGAGTTTTCCATCTTTCTTTCTTTCTTTTTCTCTTTCTCTCTCTCTTTCTCTCTCTATTTCTCTCTTCCCTTGGCCGAATGGCCTTCTTTCTATTTATAGGGAGGCGAAACTTGGGGTCTAAGTTTGGATGAGGTAAGCGCGCGTGTCATCGAGGCGATGAGGTAAACGCACGTGTCATCCACCCATTAATGGCCTAAGTCCAAAAGTCATGATGATGGTGCCTCAAAGTCAAGAGTCATGATGGCTTGTCATCATGACGGAGGCCTCAAAGTCTTCATTCATTTATTGCGAGTCATGATGAAGGGCCTTAAAGTCCAAGCAATTAATACAAGCCATGATGGTGGGGCATCAAAGTCCAACTTTAATAAATAAGGGTCATAATGAAGCTTGGAGGATAAGTTTTGACTTGGTCAAAGCCTTATCCTCTAGATTTTTCTACCAATTTTCCGACCGTGGACTCCTTAGAATCTTCTAACTTTACTGAATTCTCAAGCAAATGACTCGGGCCAATCGGGTCACACGAAATATACCAATTGGCACAAAAATCACAACTCGTGCCATACTTAATCACAAGATTTTCTGAAGGTTTTCCGCGATAAACACGCATAATAATTCCATCCAACCCGAGGTTCGGCATGGAAATGTCTTCAAATATCACCAAAAGATCTCAAGTCGAGATTTCAACGTTTTTCAAATAACAATTGATAAATCTTTGAAATCTAACAAAACCGAATAACTTTGCACTGTTCACAAAATCGGGCTTGAAAATATAGTAAATGGATTCCGAAAATTCTCAAATTCGGATATGTCATAAACAAAGCTTTAACAAACATTTTTTATGAAGAACACGAAATCTAAATCTCTCTGTAAACACCATTTTCAGTTATTCAAAAACAGACTAAAAATAGTTCACTAGAACAGAATATTTGCTTCTCAAAGTAAGTTCTGTCCATAATCCAAATCACCTTAGAAAATTGCCAAATTTACACATGTTATAGAAAAAGAAGTTCTCAACAACTTTCATAAAGGAATCTTTTCCAAAATTAGCCCAGAAAAGCTTGTAGAAGATAAAGACAGTGTAAACATCACCGAAATATCTATTTTGGGTAGTTTCACACTGTCCGAAAATCAGGCCATCGTACTACTCATATCAACTCCAAAAATTCTGAAATTAAATCATGTAAAACTTCAAAATGTTTGAAACAACTTTCCAGAAGAAAGCATTTGGAAATTCGGATCACAAAAGTCTCCCCAAAAATAACAAAACGAAAGGGTACAAATGATCCGAAAACTAGGTTTTCCAAAACAAGAGAAAACAATTTAGTTCTTATTGGAAAACCACCAAACTTAACTCATAGCCAATTCCCAAGGATTGAAATTGAGGATATTACAATTAACCTGGGTTTCCCAGGCCCAAAAATCGGGATGTGACAGCTGCTCTTCCAGGCCTATATGGAAGTTGAAATGGCATCAATTCTTCTAGATTGATGGCTGCAACTCTTTAAGGATGTAGACTTTAAAACTCTGACTCTTCAAGGGCGGAGTGAAAACTCTTCCAGGTTTTAAAGGGTATGAACTCTTCGAGAGAATTGCACTAAGCAAATTTCATTATTCAAATTCAGTCTACTTTCCACATAAACTTGACGGCCTTTTGTGGCAACACAAAAGAAAAGCAAAAGACTAAAGTCAAATATAGAAACTAGGAATACTTAGAAACTAGAAGTTATTAAAAGTACAATATTTCCAATGCTTGTGGCTGTCCCAAAGTGCCATGTTGCAAGCTTCCAATGCATGGGAAATGATAAAGTCTTTATGATGTAGTCAAAGATAAGACTTTTGCCGGTGAGGGACTTGCTGATGAGAGCTTATCGGTCTTAGGCTTATCGATGAGAGGCTTATCAATACTATGCTTATCGATGAGAGACTCGTCGAGCTTGAATGCAGGTGATCTTCTTGGCTAAGCAAGCTGGTCTTGAATAGAGGCTGCATCTCATCATTGTAACTTTCTCTTTCACTTTCCTTAGTATTTTCCCTATCCTTGGTAAATTTACATAAATGATCCTTGCATTCTTTTCAAATTCATAAAATGCAGCCTATACATAATTAATAATGCTTTTCATTGTCGTGATTTTCCTTAATTAATCGTAAAATTTACCATTCCACCAGAACAAACTTCCTTGATTGTCAATAAATTACCGCTTCAACATGTTTAGGTTACACTTTTTAAAATGGGTTGATACCATGAAAAATCCTAAACTGGTACATTAGTGACAAATTTACCCCAAACTAATTTTTTGACCACTAAAAATTTCAAACTGATACATATGTGACAAATTTAGCCTCAGTTAGTTTCCGTTAAATTTTTAGTTAAATTGTTGAGTTGGATGATACGTGGAAGTTAACGGATGCACATGTTTGGGGTTTTACCCCTCTATTTGTCATAGGTTTATCAATTTGTAATTTTTTATGGTATTAATCTAATTTAACGAAAAGGAAATTTGTCATGAGTGTACCAATTTTGGGTTTTTGGTAGTCAAAAAATTAGTTTGGGGTAAATTTGTCACAGGTGTACCGGTTTGGAGTTTTTCGTGATCAAAAAATTAATTTGAGATAAATTTGTCTGATATGTACCAGTTTATTGTTTTTCGTGATATTAACCCTTTCAAAATTGATCCCATGGCCGAGATTTTTGGACATTTTATCGACTAAATCATATTCTAATCGCCACAAATTAAATCAAATCAAACAAAACAACCATCCATTATACATCAAACTCCATCTTTTACATAAATTCAACACGCTTAAAACATTTATTGTTTTCACTAGCACATACACACATACATGCATACTCAAACTCATTGTAGCTTGGTTGTCTAATCGGCACACCGAACAACACATATTGTATAGCATCTCCTCCTGCATGCTCATGGGGCTCAAGGCGCTTCTTCTAGAACAAACACATTTGCAGTGATATATAACCACTAAACCGTGAGATCCTTCGGCTTGCGTTCTGTCAGCGCTTTGCGAACAAATTTCAGGACTTTGCGTACCAATTTTACGATGAAGCGAACAACATGGCACAGGAAAAGAAGAGTCATCAATCCAACCCATGCCAGCACCGCATTTCCAATTGCTTGATCGAAAGTTCGTTCTTCGCTCGCTGGTGTGAAGACAAACATGGAGATGGCATAAGTTGCTGCCGTGAAGGTTATCGCAACCCACATAGTCAGCATGGCAATCCACGTGGGGATCCGACGCCACTTTAGAGGAAGACCACTTATGAGAATTATAATGACGCTAAGCGACGCGACAAAGCTTATTGTGTTACATATTACGAATTTATTGTACGCAAGCGAATACTTATCTGCCATTATAGATTCGCCCGCTTTATGTGCCGGAATCTCTCCTTCCTTGGAATCTTCTTGCCAAAGGCCACCAGGCGGAGTAATACTGGCTTGGAATGCCATGGTAGCAAGCAAAGCTGCTACCACCATCAGCGACTTATGCATACTTGTTTGCCACTTTTTCTTTCTTTCCCTTTCGTCCTCTTCCCCCACAGGTGGATGGAAGGCGGTGATTGTGTTATTCGCATCGACTGTTCGTCTGGATGGGTCTTGATTCTCTAAAGCTTGAGAAACATAATCTGCAATCTCTGAGGCTCTTTCTGTGCTTTCGCCTTGTGTTAATAGGCCGAGTGCTGTGAAACCTTTGGAGTTTGTAATGTTCGGGTTAACTCCTTTATTAGTCAGATAGAGTATAGTCTGCAGAAGAGTAACATCAAAATGTACCAATTGAGGTCAAGTTCGAACTGGACAATCCCATGTTATATACTTTTCAGGATTAACTTTGCTACTAGCGTTTTTCACTCCTCTAGCCTTTGTGACTATTATTTGGTGCCTTCAAAAGCGATACTCATCCCTTGTTGAAATTCTTTTGCCATCTCCGGTTTTATGTTCTTTCTGATCTAGATAAAATTAGTATCCAGAGAGCGTGACGTCCAAAGTTGTAGTTAGTCATCTGGACCAATGAGTTCCTTCTTTTCTAAATATCATAACTTGCAATGATTTATGAACGTATATCTTTTGCCTTCTGAATATTTCTAGGACACTGATATATCTTAGAACCGCATTTTATTAAGGGATAAGTGCAGCAAAAGTTCTAAAACTTGTCATGAAAGTATAATTGAGTCCTAAAATTTTCAAAAAGGGCAATCAAGTCTTAAAATTTGTCAAATGGTACAATTAAGTCCTTTTATTAACTCCGTCCAACTCCAATAGTGATGTGTCATTTTTTTATTACTTGCTCTCTCACATGGCATTTTTTAATTCTTTTCCTTTTCAAATTTTACTAAAATTAGATTCGATAAATTAAAAGGATAATTTTTCAAAAAATCAAGTAAAAAAAAAAGGAATGAGCCCTGGCCAGTCAGAAAGGGCCAACGGAGGTTGTTTGGGCCTTAAAAAAGCCTGGCAACCCTCGCTAGTCTCAAGCGACGTCGTTGGCCATCGGCAAGGCTCAAGCGACCTCTACCGGCTCTGGCGATAGGCGACAGTAGCGACCACCAACTAGGGCCTTTGATTAGTTTGTGCTTTTTTAAACTTTTAGCGTTTTTGTTTTTAATCTAATTTAGTTTGTATTTCTTTTTTATTTCCAAATATTTTCTGATGTGGCACTTGATGGGAGCCACATCATCATCATGTGTCTTAAAAAAGTAATAAAATAAGACAAGTCAGCATTTTTCGTTAGTCTAATTAGATAAATTTAACGGAAAGATTTGATTGAATCAATTTAACAAGTTTTATTACTTAATTACACATTTTAAAAATTTTATAACTCGATTATACTTTTGTAACCCTTTTATTTATAAGCTCACTGAATTTGACTAGTGCAAAGGCTTGGTTGTTTGGACATACCTTAGTTTGTCTATCTGCAGCAGCCAAATGCAAAATCGTGTTGCCATCTTCGTCCCTCAAGTTGATGAACTGCTCATCACCCAAGATATCTATCAAAAGCTTTAAAGCTTCCAGTCTGTTGTGCTTCACACATAAATGCAGGATTGTCTGGCCGTGTTCGACGACGCTATGGGCTGCATCAGGTCTCTCTCGAACCAAGAGTTTCAACACATCCACATGGCCTTTCATGGCCGCGACATGAAGAGGGTTTCTATCGTATTTGTCGCGAACAAAACACATTTCAGGGCTGACTCTTAACAAGCTTGCCACTATGTTAAGGTACCCTTTCGCTGCCGCGAGATGAAGAGGGGTCGATCCCTGAGAATCTTGCACCCTTGCCAGCTCAGCCTTCCGAGCTAGGACCTCCCCCACGAATTCCAAGTGTCCGAGCATTGCTGCAATGTGCAGAGGAGTCTCGGTGTGATTCCCGGTCATGATTCTGTCGAGAAGCAGCTTATCTTTTGCCAGCAACTCACGCAAAGAAGACACATTTCCTTTCACGGCGGCTTCGTAGAGCTCGGACTCCATGTTTGGATCTCTAAAAGGATTTTTTCGGAATACTCACTCCTCCATTTGGAAAGTTGGATATATATTGTCGCAAATAATTGAACCTTCACGGTAGGCTTGACGAAGACCCAAAAATGATTTGGTGGACATCAGCAAGTAGTTGGCTGGTTCCCGGGGTCTCTGTATTGGACCAGCTGGTGGAGAGTTGAATATATATTGTCGCAAATAATTGAACCGTCACGTGAAGGCTTGACGAAGACCCAAAAATGAT
The DNA here is from genome assembly GCA_024733475.1 of Syzygium grande. Taxonomy (NCBI): domain Eukaryota; kingdom Viridiplantae; phylum Streptophyta; class Magnoliopsida; order Myrtales; family Myrtaceae; genus Syzygium; species Syzygium grande. Next base: position 34,658,378 of record JAMXDD010000008.1, on the reverse strand, counting down.
TTGGTGGACAGCAGCAACTATTTGGCTGGTTCCCGCAATTGTCCTATGACGTCAGATAAGGTGACGATTCTTGGAGACGTTTCGGGGAGATACGGGGAGATTCGCCTGTAGGCCATTTTCTGCCGAGTCTTGTCCCCATTTGGTCCAATATAGGTAAAGTTCGCACACGTAACGTGTCCCGACTGAGCCGTGACATCTTTTGATCACGTTTGGCAGCGTCACTATATTAATGCAAATTGTTGTGGATATAAATTACTTCGAAGCCACATGAATTTCATCGGTATGTGAGAAATAGTTTTTGCACTAACGCTTGCTCAATTGGAATGAGCAGTAACGTAGGCACTTTCAGAGAAATTATTCTGCCGTATGGGTGTTAAGAAGATAGTAACAAATGAGCAATACTATCATTAGCACATTGGCAGTTGGGTATTCTCAACCCTTTAATCCCAGAGTTATTTCGAGCTTGCAAATAGTTGAAGGTCAATGTGGAGGCATCAGCCTTGCTATGCCTCCAAAATTCCACCAAAGAGAGTTGATCTTCGCTTTCTTCCATTAAAATTTCAAAGAGTGAAAGACCATAAGTTTCTAATTGATGTAGAACATATACCCCTGCCACTACAAAAAAATAAGGATTTACCCACAAAAAAGTAGCGACGAAAAAGAATTTCGTCGCTAATTTGTGATGAAAAATAAATTCGCCACTAATTTGCGATGAAAAATAATTCGTCGCTCATTTACAATGGAATTTGTGACAAAAAATAATTCGTTGCTAATTTGCGACGGAAAATTGGTGACGAAAAGTAATTTGTAGCTAATTTGCGATGAAAATAACTTTTGCGGCACTTTGGTCGCAAAGTTCGTCACTAATTAGTGACAAACCATATTCGTCACTAAAATTTTTAATATAATACGTTCGTTGCTCATTTGCGTCATCGCTACGTTCGTCGCAAAATTACACTACAAAAAAACAACGATTTAGCCACGGAAAATTAGCGATGAAAGCACCTTCGTCGCTAATTTATGACGGAAATAGCGATGAAAATGAGTTCGTTGCAAAATTAGCGACAAAAATGAAGTTTGTCGCACAATTTTGCGACGAACTTTTAAATTAGCGACGAACATCAAAGTTCGTCGGAAAAATTCGTCGCTATGTTCATAGTAAAATTCGCCCTCTCTCTCCCCTTCTCTCTCTCTCTCTCTCTCTCTCTCTCTCTCTCTCTCTCTCTCTCTCTCTCTCCTCGCGAGCGCAACCGACCCCCAAAATCGAGCCCTCCCTGCAAAACCCAACCCCAACACAACGGCGTCCTCCTCCTCCTCCTCCGTCCCTTCCGTCGCGCTCCTTCTTATTCTGGTTGAACTTCTTGTTCATCTTCGCCGGCTGGTAGTAGAGCACGATCAGGTACCGGTCCGCGACGTTGAACCCGGAGAGGTGGTCGACGGCGGTCCGCGACGTTGAACCCGGAGAGGTGGTCGACGGTGGCCTGTTTCATTCCCCTGTGCTGTTTCTTGAGCTTAAATTTGTTTTTTTTTTCGAGTTTCTTGAGTATTGAATGGGACTGCCGCCATCTATTACCTTAACTACAAGATTTAATTTGCTTCAACACTAAAAAGCTATCAGAGTGTAATTCACAAGCAGAAGCTCCTCTTTAATACTTTTCCCAAAGAACATCATTTTCTTATATATAGGCAAGAATTGAAATCAAAATAGGAAACCTCTTTTTAAGAAACCGTCTCCAACTAAGAAACATTTTTCAATTAGGAAACCATTCAATTAGGAAACTTACTTGAAGTAGAAAACTTTCCTATTTGAGCTCAAATTCGAGACAGATTTTAACACTCGTTGGCTGTAGTGAAAAAAAAAGGAAAGAGAAGAAAAGAAAAAATAAATTAAAAATTGAAAATAAATTGTCCACATTAGCGTCGGCTGCGTCACACAGAACGGTCAGTGTCTATATCATCGATTTCCAACCAAAAGCGGTCGGATTGACTATATTAGCAAACGTCAAAAGGTTTAGAATTAAATTGGCCAAATTGAAATGTGTAGGACTAAATTGACACAATTGCAATGGGTTTATGACTTTTTTGATAATTTTCCTGCTCTATAAGACCTAGTCATACTTGGAGACATGATTGGCTAAGATAAAAGACCATAATTCTCTCCGGTACGTTTGCTGAACAATAAGAGACACATCGATAACATTCCTTTCCTTTTTGCCCAAACAATCAGGGCTCCTATTATAGTGTTATTTGAGCCAGCACATTACTTGTACTAATAAACATAAATTCATACATATAAGAAGGTATCTATTAAGATTGGAATCTTCAATTAGTGTAAATAATTTCATTAACGAAATCAGTAATAGATAAAATTTTGAACCATGATTTCATTTATTAATCGAATTATCACATATATGAATTTACACACATTCAGTTAAAAATTTCTTATGCCTTAACTCTTTTATGGCCTTGTGCTTCCTCTTGCATTCATGAACATCTACCAAAGTTCATCCAACTTTTATTTGAAGCGGGACTACTTCTTATGTTCATTTGAGTGGAAGGCATTTTTGTACTCATTTCTAATTACAAATTGACACATTTCCATTGATGTGGAACCGAATAAAAATAAAAAATGAAGATTTATAGAGTGCATCTACTCCTCTTTTTTATCTCTTTTTTCTCCTTCATTCACAGCCACCTCAAAGCCCAACCTCGGCGTCTCCCCCGCTATCGCCATTAGCAGAGCCGCCGCCGTCGCACCTAGGCCGGCCACTACTGTGCATCCAAGTCAAGCCACTCCCTCCATCTTCTTTGTGCTCGGTCGGTTCCATCCTCCTCTGTTCTTCATTTTACTTTTTGAGCTCGCAGCGTTGCGGCTCGTCCATGACAGTTGGGATCTCGACTTCATCGTCAAAGCTCGCGGCCATGTACCAGCTGTTGTTGCTAGATGTGTGGACGAGCTACCTCGTGTGTCATGGATGAGGCTAGATCTGGAGGCACGACTGTAGATATGGACCAGCAGCGTGACTGACCAAAATAGTGCTCGATGCCGCGTCGAGCTTTAGCACTAGAGTCGCTAGTGTTGTGTCCAAGCCGACTATTGTTTCGCGTCCAAGCCGCGCCACCCCTCTGTAGTCACTGTGGTGGGCTCTGCCCGAAACACATGCAATAGCTATGTCACATCAGATTCTACGTAGTACTATGGACATTTGTCAATTTGTAAGTGATTCTAGATAGATACATATTTGCCAAATTAGTAGCTGACGTGGTCCTATGGAACCATCAAATATTTTCTTGAATCATAAATCATATTACGCTGATTTCTCATTCAGATGAAGGTATCTCGGATGTTTCTAGACACAAATGTTTGGACAAATATTGTTCACCGTTCTATATATTAAAGTGACAAATCAAAAAGCAAAAAATCATAATGACGGATCATATGGATATCTTTTTTGGATTTTTTTATTTAATTTCTATATAAATCAAATTATTATTTTTAACTTTTATTATAATTATAAGTGATGATATTTTTATTTATACTGCATAATATATCAATGAAAAATAAAGCTTTGTCCACTTTATTCTTGGTTTTCTTCACTGTAGACCTAGTCAAACTCGGCAGGGAATCTATTCTTTATTTTTTTCACTGTAGACCTAGTCAAACTCGGCGGGCGGATCGGTCGTAGACAACTGGAATCTACTTAACAACTGGTTCTTGGGGCAATTAAGAAAGACCCCGCAGTCTCTTCTTTAAGTTGTTTGTCGCGTGAAATTGAATTTTAATCTGTTTGGAAGTCCGTTGGCCTGAAGGAAGCTACCACTCTCTTGATCGTCCCTCTCTCGAGTGCTTCATTGCGATGATGTTCTTCCCTCAACCCACGACCAGACGTTTCACACACAATCTTAGACATGATTGGCGAAGCTCAAAGACGAAAGCTCTGTAAGGTAACTTCGCCGAACGATCAGAGATATATCAAACACCATGCCTGTCCTTTTCTTACGAATATGGACATTTATGAAACCGTGAACTTGACCTACGTAGACCAAATGCATACAATGTCCCCACCAAATGGTCCCCGGATGCATCCCCCAATTTCCTAAACACGGCATGCCAACTTCTAAAGCTCTTTTTATAGTCTTATTTGAGCATGCACGTTACCTAATCCTTCAGCTAAGATTATTCAACTTGATGGATTGTGTTAGGTAGATGCTCGAAATAAGCAATACTATCATAACTACATTTACGCTTAGAGTGAGTTTGACAATCATTTTGTTCCCATAAGTTGATTCTGCTCTGAAATGACTCTTTTTATTCCGTGCTTTCGGAAATAATTTCTAAACATTTGAAAAAGTTTGGTAACTGCATAAAATTTATTTTTATTAATAATATTTTGAATTTTTTTTTCTTCTCCTTTCCTTTCCTTGGCAATGGCTAGGTCGCCAGCGCTAGGGATTGGCCAAGCCAGGGCCGATGAGGGCCACCCTCACTACCACTCTCGCTAGATCCGACGAAGGCGGCTCGCGGCTTGGGCGATGGTCGCCCTCGCTGGATTCGGCGAGAGTCGCCCTCGTTGGATTCGGCGAGGGTGGCCTTGGCCTAGGCCTCGAGCCACCCTCGCTGAATCTTGCAAGGGCGGCCCTCGTCCGAGCCGCAAGCTGCCCTTGCGACCCACATGCGAGAGCCGTGACGCTCTCGCCGGCCTTGGCTTGTGGCCAGTTGCTAGTAGTCAGTAGTCGGCGACCGGCCACAGGCCAAGAAGAAGAAATAAAAAACATTTCTTTTCCATTTCTGATTCTTATTTCTAGAATCAAGAACTTATGTTTTTTTGCTTATTGATTTTGTTCCAAAATTGATTCTAAAAATAAATTTTTATAAATTTCTACTCAGAAACAAAAAATTTATTAAATGAATATTTATTCCAAAACTTATTTTAAAAATAAAAAAATAAAAATAATTATTATTTAGTAACTTGTCAAAAGCACCCTTAGTCTTTCAACTAACATAGTCGTTAATAATTTCGAGCTAGCAAATTGAAGCACAATGAGTGCAAGCAGCAGTCTTGCTTACATTCGATTTGCCCATTTTTGTTTTGGTTAAATTTACGATCCAATTTTGACGGAACCATCCAGATTCCTCCAGCGACTGTCCAACTTGTAATTTAATAACTACATTGACAGCAAGCGAGTTTAGAAATTCACAGCTGTCCAAGACTGGAGAAGAGATGTAAAAAACTATAGCTCTAAGTCAGAGGTGGCAGACATCATGAAGACTGTCTCGTGAGCAAAGAGCAATTTGAAAATTGTACCACTTGTAGTCCAAAATTGCAGTGCTAAAAATCCTGTCAAACGAGTCAGCTTTTTTGGAAGACGTGAATGAAATAAAAAAAAAAATCGATCCGTGACGTTTACGTCAGTTTCTCTGTTTGAATGCAATAAAAATTTTAAACAATTCGCTTCCCTGAAGAATCCTCTAGAATAGAGAAGAGACCTAATACTCAAAAATTTTTTAAACTTTAGTTTTTATTGTAATTATATCTTAAATTTTTTTATCTCATAAAAAATCCTAAATTTTTACTTTTATCCCGAATCTACCACCGTTAACTTTTCCGTCTAATATTACTATTAATAACAAATTAGTAGCTGACGTGGTCCTATGGAACCATCAAATATTTTCTTGAATCATAAATCATATTACGCTGATTTCTCATTCAGATGAAGGTATCTCGGATGTTTCTAGACACAAATGTTTGGACAAATATTATTCGCCGTTCTATATATTAAAGTGACAAATCAAAAAGCAAAAAATCATAATGACGGATCATATGGATATCTTTTTGATTTTTTTATTTAATTTCTATATAAATCAAATTATTATTTTTAACTTTTATTATAATTATAAGTGATGATATTTTTATTTATACTGCATAATATATCAATGAAAAATAAAGCTTTGTCCACTTTATTCTTGGTTTTCTTCACTGTAGACCTAGTCAAACTCGGCAGGGAATCTATTCTTTATTTTTTTCACTGTAGACCTAGTCAAACTCGGCGGGCGGATCGGTCGTAGACAACTGGAATCTACTTAACAACTGGTTCTTGGGGCAATTAAGAAAGACCCCGCAGTCTCTTCTTTAAGTTGTTTGTCGCGTGAAATTGAATTTTAATCTGTTTGGAAGTCCGTTGGCCTGAAGGAAGCTACCACTCTCTTGATCGTCCCTCTCTCGAGTGCTTCATTGCGATGATGTTCTTCCCTCAACCCACGACCAGACGTTTCACACACAATCTTAGACATGATTGGCGAAGCTCAAAGACGAAAGCTCTGTAAGGTAACTTCGCCGAACGATCAGAGATATATCAAACACCATGCCTGTCCTTTTCTTACGAATATGGACATTTATGAAACCGTGAACTTGACCTACGTAGACCAAATGCATACAATGTCCCCACCAAATGGTCCCCGGATGCATCCCCCAATTTCCTAAACACGGCATGCCAACTTCTAAAGCTCTTTTTATAGTCTTATTTGAGCATGCACGTTACCTAATCCTTCAGCTAAGATTATTCAACTTGATGGATTGTGTTAGGTAGATGCTCGAAATAAGCAATACTATCATAACTACATTTACGCTTAGAGTGAGTTTGACAATCATTTTGTTCCCAGAAGTTGATTCTGCTCAGAAATGACTCTTTTTATTCCGTGCTCGGAAATAATTTCTAAACATTTGAAAAAGTTTGGTAACTGCATAAAATTTATTTTTATTAATAATATTTTGAATTTTTTTTTCTTCTCCTTTCCTTTCCTTGGCAATGGCTAGGTCGCCAGCGCTAGGGATTGGCCAAGCCAGGGCCGATGAGGGCCACCCTCACTACCACTCTCGCTAGATCCGACAAAGGCGGCTCGCGGCTTGGGCGATGGTCGCCCTCGCTGGATTCGGCGAGAGTCGCCCTCGTTGGATTCGGCGAGGGTGGCCTTGGCCTAGGCCTCGAGCCACCCTCGCTGAATCTTGCAAGGGCGGCCCTCGTCCGAGCCGCAAGCTGCCCTTGCGACCCACATGCGAGAGCCGTGACGCTCTCGCCGGCCTTGGCTTGTGGCCAGTTGCTAGTAGTCAGTAGTCGGCGACCGGCCACAGGCCAAGAAGAAGAAATAAAAAACATTTCTTTTCCATTTCTGATTCTTATTTCTAGAATCAAGAACTTATGTTTTTTTGCTTATTGATTTTGTTCCAAAATTGATTCTGAAAATAAATTTTTATAAATTTGTGCCAAGGAACAAAAAATTTATCAAACAAATATTTATTCCAAAATTGATTTTAAAAATAAAAAAAATAAAAATAATTATTATTTAGTAACTTGTCAAAAGCACCCTTAGTCTTTCAACTAACATAGTCGTTAATAATTTCGAGCTAGCAAATTGAAGCACAATGAGTGCAAGCAGCAGTCTTGCTTACATTCGATATGCCCATTTTTGTTTTGGTTAAATTTACGATCCAATTTTGACGGAACCATTCAGATTCCTCCAGCGACTGTCCAACTTGTAATTTAATAACTACATTGACAGCAAGCGAGTTTAGAAATTCACAGCTGTCCAAGACTGGAGAAGAGATGTAAAAAACTATAGCTCTAAGTCAGAGGTGGCAGACATCATGAAGACTGTCTCGTGAGCAAAGAGCAATTTGAAAATTGTCCCACTTGTAGTCCAAAATTGCAGTGCTAAAAATCCTGTCAAACGAGTCAGCTTTTTTGGAAGACGTGAATGAAATAAAAAAAAAAATCGATCCGTGACGTTTACGTCAGTTTCTCTGTTTGAATGCAATAAAAATTTTAAAAAATTCGCTTCCCTGAAGAATCCTCTAGAATAGAGAAGAGACCTAATACTCAAAAAAATTTTAAACTTTAGTTTTTATTTCAATTATATCTTAAATTTTTTTTATCTCATAAAAAATCCTAAATTTTTACTTTTATCCCGAATCTACCACCGTTAACTTTTCCATCTAATATTACTATTAATAAATATTTTAATATTATTTGTTATTTTTTCAAATTTTTTTTATTTTATTTTATTTTTCCTTTCCCTTTCTTTTTTTTTTCCCTTCACCTTCAACCTCTGGCCGGCGAGACTCGACCTCATCGGTGTTGGGCGAGGTCGACCTCACCCGCCCCTAACAAGGTTTATCCTCACTATGGCTGGCGAGGCTCGGCCCCGCCGGCCACTAGCAAGGCTCGACCTCACCAGAGTTGGGCAAGGCCCAGCCTCGCCAAATCTAGCGAGGGCTTTGTCTCACCGACCGCTAGCTAGGCTTGACCTCGCCAGGCACGGTGAGGATGAACCTCGCTAGGGGCGAGCGAGGCTGATCTCGTCTAACACCGACAAGGTCGAGCCTCACCGACCCCTGCCTCTGGCCGATCGCTAGACCGACGATCGGCTAGAGGTTGAAAGTGAAGGGAAAAAAAAGAAAATGAAAGGAAAAAGAAAAGAAAAGAAAAAATTAAAAATTTTGAAAAAATAATATTAAAATAATTATTAACGGTAATATTGGATGGAAAAGTTAATAGTGGTAGATTTGGGACAAAAGTAAAAGTTTGGGATTTTTTATGAAATAAAAAAAGTTTATGATATAATTGGGACAAAGGCTAAAGTTCGAGATTTTTTTGAGTATTAAGCCTAGGGAAGAAGATATTCAAACGATATTCTTGAGATGTGCATGAAATCATTTTTATTTATCAATTTTTTTGTTTTTTTTTTTTAAAAAATAGGTTTGGAATAAAAATTCATTTGGTAATGTAATTTCATTTTTCTATTTTTATTCTAGAAATAATATTGGAACAGAAATTAGAAATTTAAAAAAATCTACTTTTCTATTTATGAAACAAAAATGAGAAATAAAAACTCTTCTCATCGCTCATTCTTAATACTAATCGGCCACCCCCTTGCCGCTTGTTATTGCCGCCTCTTGCTAGCGTCCTTCGCCGACCACCTCCTCCCAATGCCATCATTTGTCATTGACCGCCGCCCAATGCTGGTCGCCACCCGCCCATCACCGCCTCCCACCGTCCTTCGCCACCACCTACTGGACGTCTTTCGCTAGCCAACGCTTGCCAGCTGTCTCCTGCTTGCTGGCCGCCTTATGCCACCGTCCATCGTCGGTCGCCTCTTGCCACCAACCACTGTCCTCCGCCTCCCGATGCTTGCCGCCCACTAACGTCGACCGCCATCCACCGTCGACCACCTCTTGCCGCTGACCACTATCCTCCGCTGCCAACGCCTACCGCCACTCACCGTCCTTTACCCTCGGCCGCCGTCCACCATCGGCCTCCCCTTTTGCCGACCACCATCCCTCCCTTAGCTTTATCACCACTGCTCGCCTCCGCCGCCAGCCACCGTGCTCCATTGCCCATTGCTGGCCGCCACTTAAGACATCGGCGCCACCGCCGACCGACCGCCTTCGCCGCTTGACCACTGATGCCGGTGGCCATCCACCATCGGCTGCCATCCTTTGCCGTCGGCTATTGTTCTCCACCGCCCAATGCTAGCCACCACTGACGCGGTACACAGTGCTTTCTTTGCTAGCCACCGCGGCACCACCACTCAATGCCGCCCACCTCCGACGCCTCTCCGCCCGCCGCCGATCGGCCGCCTCCCATCGCCGGCCACCATCCTCCGACCCCCACCGCTACCTACTGTCCTCTGCTGGCCACCCAGAAGGGAGAAATTTTGTGTCATTATCAAACGAATTTTTATTTCAGAAACAGAAATTTTGTGTCGTTATCAAACACGCTTTTTTGCTAAGAAACTAGTTCATGTAATTGAAATAGAAAAGTCAATTTTTAGCTAGAAATTGATTTTTGGAACATAAATGTTATTATTCGCACCCTTAGTGACTTTGTTCTCTATTTCTATTTGAGACAATCCTAAGAAAAAGTATTTTATTCCATTGAGCTCAAAAATGCCCTATTAAGTTTCTTCCCAGATAGAAAGAGCAAGGAAACTAAGTCATGTAACAAAATCAAGCATGTTACATACTCCGATCATTTGTTTTTATTGCATTCAGAAAACATGGTAATGACTTCTTGAGAAAGTTTCAATTCTTCCTCGCGCGACTGACGTAACGTAATCTTTCTGTTTTGACATTCAATCTTTCAACAGCGGAGGCGGCGAGCAATGTACAGTAGGACGGAGAGCCGCTGTGCCTACTGCTGGGGACGTATTAGGATGCATTTGGTTGGGCCACACCATGATGTGGATTTCGATCCTGTCCGTTGTGTCGATAGCTGCGAAGAGGACTTATCTGATGTCACTGAGCTCCAAGCAGTGTATTAGCCCTTCAGAACACACATTAAGCTTCTTCCTTCTAATCTCGAGACCACAAGCAGGCGCCCAGCTGCATTGGCCTCTTTGTGGATGCATCCAAGCCCGGAGCGATTGGATGCTGATCGTTTGGTCGCGGAGAAGATGCAGATGAAGCCCTGCCCAGGGGAACAACTCAGATCAATTTCTGAGAGAATATCAACTAATAAAATGGTTCTATGATTGTGATGATTACCTTTGGGGTTCGTTTGATGTCTATTTTGAACCGGGTTTCTCCGGGTTCGGGGGCTAGTTCTACTGAAAACGAACATTGAGTTTGTTGTACGCTTTTGTTGATCATGATATCATTTACCAATATGACGGTTCATTGAAAGATAGGTATGAGTTGTGTCATAATATTCGTAAAAAAATTTGAAGTTGAAAGTTAACTTATAGTTTGCTTCATGAGTCTTATAAATCTAAGAACGATACAAGCTCCTCTCTGTGGGGGCAAACGTATAATAAAAGCATCTTAGCAAGGGAAGCGCGATGGGATTGTATCATTAATCACGGGTTTAGGGTCCCATTTGATAATAAAGGATACTTCGCCCCGTGTGCAAAATCGACTGGCTATAGCCAGTTATTTGTAGTTTACTTTGGTTGTTGGCAATATACGCATCCAAAAGGTAATTTATGAACTGTAAGATAATTTTAACATTGACAAATAGTTACCAACGTAAAATAATTTAGCGGCACCGAAATTAGTTTTACGAACACAAGAATATGAGTTACGAACATCATTTTGCATTTATGATAACATAAGGTATATTACTACGATTAGACTTCGTTAGCGATATACTAAGAATGAGTATAATTAAGATCGTCGAGGATTAGCACTCAATGTACTAATTCGATGGGAAGTTACTAGTTTAGAGGTGCACTACATCTTATGGGGTAAATTACTACTTTGAATTACTTCCTATAAGACTTATTATTTGTCTTCAGAGATGTTAATTACTACTTTGAAGGTAAATTACTCATTTTGTCACATGAGAATGCTTACACTTAGTAATTTCCTTCTTAAACAGTAAATTACCTCAAACCATCGTAGGTGATAATACTTGGTAATTGACCTAAAGCTATGGTAAATCAAATCAAGCAAAACATCTATCCATTATACATGCAAATCCCATCTTTTACATAGACTCAACATGCTTCATACATTTATTACTTCCACAAGCACGTACACACATACATGCATTCTCAAATGTATCGTATACGATTTGTCAGGCATCAAATCTTGTATGGCCTTATGGCTCCGTGCACTTCTTCTGGGACAACTACACTGTTAGTGGTCTGCCCTAGGAATCAATCAATGTTGATACTCTAATATTAGTTGTGGATTAGGTTGTGTCAGAAAAATCGACCTTCACTATACTTAGGTAGTCATAATGTTTTGCTAGAGACCGCTTATAACTTGTGAGCTAAAAGGGTTTTGAGCACACTGCTAATGTTTAGTGAACCTACAGGGCCGCACACAATCACGAACGGACTTAATATTTTCTGTACGCCTTGATCTACTTAAGAAGTAGATTTTAATTTATTATCTTATTTAAATTATCTATGCGATCGTGCGCGTTATGAGATAACGATTAAACGTGGGCCCAAATCGCGGGGCCCACTTATTTTGAACCCGCTAGATAATGAGATTGTATAAATAGACAGAGAATCGTTCTCTGTCTAGGGGTTTTCTTCGATACAGTATCGAAAATCAAAAGGCGTTCTAGAAAGAAACTTCAAGATCTTTCGCTAGCACGTGGATCGTTGGAGAATTCCGTTCGTGTGTGTGGATACCGGTAGAGGCGCAACACTTGGGGCGCTTATCCAGACACAATCAGTTATTGATTTATCTTCGATCTGCAAGAGATACGCTTCGAAATTCCCTTTCGATTTCAATATACACATGGATCCTGTCTAGGGTTCTATGTTCCGCGCGTTGATTTTTGTTGATGAACCCTACACACACTAGTAGCGATTTACAGCCACTAAACTATAATATCCTCCCGCTTCTGTTTCTTCAAGGCGCTAAAGACAAACTTCAGGACTTTGAGTACAAATTTAAGGGCTTTGCGTAACAATTTCAGGGTTAAGCGCAAAAGGTAGCACAGGACAAGAAGAGCCATCAATAAAGCCCATACAAGCACTACAAACGCAACTGTTTCATATGCAATTTTCTTTTTGTCGTCCGGTGTGGATGCTAATATATGCAAATGGCATTAGTCGCCACCGTGAAGATTATCGCAACCCACATAGTCAGCATTGAAATCCCTGTGAAGATCCAACACCGCTTTAAAGAAAGATCACTTATGAGAAGCATAATGATGCTAAGCGATGCGATGAAACTTATTGGATTACATACTATGAAAAACTGGTACATATGTGGGTACCAATGAGCCATTATAGAGTCGCTTGCAGTATGTGCTGAATGGGTTTTATCACCATCGAAACCATCTTTCCAAATGCCGCTAGGTGGGGTCAAACCTGCTTGGAATGCCATGGTAGCTAGCAATATCGCTACCATCATTAACGTCTTATGCATACTATATTGCCACATTCTCTTTCTTTCCGTTTTGTTTTCTTCTCTTAGGTGGATGGACGACAGTGACCTTGTTATTTGTATAGACTGTTTGTCCGGATGGGTCGTGATTCTCTAAAGTTTGAGGAACATAATCCGTAATCTCTAAGGCACTTTTAGTGCTTTCACCTTGTGTTAACAGGGCGAGTGCTGTGAAGCCTCTGGAGTTCGCAATGTTTGGGTTAACTCCTTTGTTAGTCAGGAAGAGTATAGTTTGCAAAGGAGTAGCACCAGAATGCACCAATCGGGGTCAAGTTTGAACTAGACAAGTTGAACTAGACATGTCGTACTTGTGACTATTATTTGATGCCTTCAAAAGGGAAACTCATCCCTTGTGGAATCTCTATTGTCATCGCTGGTTTTATGTTCCTTCTAATCTAGATAAAATTAGTATGAAAATAGCGTGTAGTGTAAAGTTGTCGTTAATTATCTGGATCAATGACTCCTTCTCTAAATATCATAACCTATGATGATTTTTAAATTTATATCCTTTAGCTTCCAAATATTTTTATAACATTTACATTTCCTAGAACCGCCTTTTTGGATGATAAGCTCACTGAATGTGACTAGTGCAGAGACTTGGTTGTATGAGCATACCTTAGTCTGTCGATATGCAGCAGCCAAATGCAAAATCGTGTTTCCATCTTTGTCCCTCGAGTTGATGAACTGATCATCCCCCAATATATCTATCAAAAGCTTCAAAGCTTCCAGTCTGTTGTGCTTCACGCATAAATGCAGGATTGTCTGGCCATGTTCAACGACACTACGGGCTGCATCAGGTCTCGCTTGAACCAAGACTTCCAACACATCCACATGGGCTTTTATGGCAGCCACATGAAGAGGGTTTCTTCCTTATATGTCGCGGACGAAACATATTTCAGAGCCGACTCTTAACAAGCTCGCCGCTATGTTAAGGTACCCTTTTGCTGCCACAAGATGAAGAGGCGTCGAACTCTGAGAATCTTGCTCTCTTGCCAGCTCAGCCTTCTGAGCTAGGACCTCTTCCACAAATCCCAAGTGCCCGAGCATGGCTGCTATGTGCAGACGATTCTCGGTGTGATTCCCATTCATGATTCTCTCGAGCAGCAGCTTATCTTTTGCGAGCAATTCAAGCAAAGAAGGCACATTTCCTTCCACGGCCGCTTCGTAGAGCTCGGACTCCATGGTTGGCTCTCTAAAAAGCGAGTTTCGAAATACTCACTCCTCCATTTGGGGACTTGAATATATATTGTCACAATCAAGTCAACCTTCCCGATGGGCTTGACGAGGACCGAAAACCGATCGGTAGATATTTCTTATGTGCATGTATGTGGCTCAGTCCACACGCTTGTCCTAGTGTGTCCCGTCGAGAATATATTGGGGAGGCCGGGCCCTTCATTGATTGCCAATTGCCACTTCTGGTATATGAGTCCCACTTTGTTCAAAATTTTCAGAATCCTCTGGGTTCTCTCGCCCCTCGCTTTCGTCTCCATTACTGACACACACACTCTCCCTCCTCGTACAAGAAAATATTAGGTGGTCCGAGACCGTCAAGTCAGCATGATCCCGGATCACTTATGAAGCACCATATCGTCCACGTGGTGCTTGTGGGGCCGGCTCGGCCAGATGGAAATTTCGCACAAAAAAATAATATTCATTCTCTCTCATTAGCCCTGCATGCTAACCCTGCTGGAAAAATATGCTCCAAATTGTAGAAGAAAAGAAACTTCAATTTCAAATGGGATGAACAACGAAGTCAGACTTTGAGGTGTGATATCACTTACTTTAAGGAATTATTTGCCCCACAATATTGCTAATGGCTACTGGTAAAAATCCTCCAATTTCACTACAAAAAAATCATTTTTTTCTAACGAAATTTCCAACGAAAAATTCTGGAAAATTCGTTGAAAAACGAATTTCCAACAAATTTTCCAACGGAAAAAAATTCGTTAGTAATAATTCGTTGCAAATTTTTCCAATGAAAAATTTAAATTTTCGTTGAAAATTTACGACGAATTTTTTTTCGTTGGAAAATTCGTTGGAAAACTTGTAGCTAAATTCGTTGGAAACTACAAATTTTTTTTTCGTCGAAAAATTGTGGAAATTTTTTTCCATAGAAAAAAAAAAATTTTAGACGCCGCAATGAGGAGGAGGGGGGGGCAATGGGGAGGAGGCGGGGCAATGGGAAGAAGGTGAAGGGGGAGACGGAGCGAGGGAGAAGGTGAAGGCGCAGTACAGAGAAGAGAGAGAGAGAGAGAGAGAGAGAGAGAAATGTGGAAATTGAAAAACGTGAGAATAACGAGCACGAAAATTTGAACAAGGTAGAAGTTAGGTTTTCGATGCAAAATTCGTGAGAAATTTCCCACGAATTTTGCAACGAAAATTGTACATACTAAAATAATTGCCCCGAAAATTAAATTTGTTGGAAAATTCGTTAGAAATTTTCAACAAAAAGAAATTCGTTGGAAATTTCCAACGAATTTTCTAACGAAAATTGTACACAATAAAATAATTAGCCAAAAAATTGAAATTCGTTGGAAATTTCCAATAAATTTTCTCACGAATATAAAAAAATGTTGAATAATACGAGGTTTTTTTTTTAATTCATCGGAAAATTAGTTAGAAATTTCCAACGAATTTTCCAACGAAAATTGTACATATTAAAAATAATTTTCCGAAAATTGAAATTCGTTGAAAAATTCGTTGGAAATTTTCAACGAAAATTGTACACAATAAATAGTTGCCCGAAAATTGAAATTCGTTGGAAATTTCCAACAAAAATTGTACACACTAAAATAATTGCCCGGAAAATTGAAATTGGTTGGAAAATTAGTTGGAAATTTCCAACGAATTTTCCAACGAAAATCGTACACAAAAAATAATTGCCCGAAAATTGAAATTCGTTGGAAAATTCGTTGGAAATTTCCAACAAATATTCCAACGAAAATTGTACACACTAAAATAATTACCCGGAAAATTTAAATTTGTTGGAAAATTCGTTGGAAATTTCCAACGAATTTTTCAACGAAAATCGTACACAATAAATAATTGCCCGAAAATTTAAATTCGTTGGAAATTTCGTTGGAAATTTCCAACTAATATAAAAAAAATGCCGAACAATACCGGGTTTTTTTAATTCGTCACAAAATTCGTTGGAAATTTTCAACAAAAAAAATTAGTCGGAAAATTCGTTGGAAATTTCCAACGAATAATTTTTCATTGAAAATTTCCAACGAATTTTCCGACTAATTTTTTTTTGTTGGAAATTTCCAACGAATTTTGCGATGAATTTTTTTTGTTGGAAATTTCCAACGAATTTTGCTACGAAAATTTTTTCGTTGGAAATTTCCAACGAATTTTATTTTTCGTTGGAAAATTTGTCCATAAATTCTTGACGAAAATTTTTCGTTGGAAAATTTTCGTGGCAAAAATGCGTTTTTTTTTGTAGTGTTTCTCCAGGGGCTCTCAAGGGAAACAATTAGAAAAGATGGCTATACATCTCTTAGAAGAAATGAGAAATTGTTGTTCTTAATGAACAAAAACGTTGAAAAATATTTATAAGTTGAACAAACACAACCTTTTGAATGTGGAGAAGTTATGTACGAACAGACACGACTTTCCAAAGGTTAAGAAGTTATGTCCGAATAGACACAGTCTTCCAAAGGTTGTAAAAGCGCCTAATGACAGTTAGGCAAAAGATAATAAATTCGAAATTAAAAAATAATTGTTACTCTATTGCGAATAGTCACACTGTTTTGATATGACAAAACAGTTATTTTATAATAATAAATTTGAAATTTAATAAATAAATAAAAATAATTATTGATTAGTGCCAAATCTTGTCCACGTGCACACTCACATTTTTTCGATGTGGGACAAAGCACCTCATTGTTTGTTTTACAAACAAACTACCAACAACCCCTCCCCCCCTCTCTCTCTCTCTCTCTCTCATTTACACGGATTTATTTCTTCTCTCTCTTTTTCCCCTTCGTTTTCGCATTGAAGAAGAAAACCCACCACATTTTCCTCTCTCGCTTTCAAATTTATTTTGAATCTCTGCGATTTTGGTCAGCTTCCTGGTTGCTTGGGCGCTCCCTCCGTGGCATTGTCGTTGCTCCGGTGATCTTTCGCTCTCTGCTCAGTGCCATATCGTCGAGAAAGGCGCCAGCCACAAGCAAGGTTCCCCTCTTCTCCCCTTCCTCGTGCCTGGAATCCTCGTCGATCCATTTTTTTGTGTGCCCACATTGAACGGCTTTGATTGGTCTTTTTCTTTTACTTTTCTGTTTGGGGGTGGTGGGTTCGGTACAAACTTCGAGGGGGCCGGGGTGTGGGGGAGGGGAGAGGGAGTCCCCTTATTGTTTTTTGCTACCATTGCTACTACAAATGAAAACAAACCCAAGTATGATGCTCTGTTCTAAAAGGGCTGCTAGTTAATTTGCTTCGTGCTCTCATTTGAAGGTTTGAAGGGGATGATGACTCCAAGCCAAGGGCAAGCGGCATTGCTCTCAAATTTCGCTCGGCTTCCTAGTTGCTCCACCCCTGCTCCGACGAAGCCAAGGCTTGGGTTCCTTGTCCTCGCTCTCTGCTCCAGCGCTCGCTCCATCTCTGCTCTAGTACACGCTCGCTCTAGAAAAAATCCAGCACTTGGTCCATCGCTTGCTCGCTGATCTTTTGCTCACTCCATCTCTACTTCGGCGCAGCTTTCTTTGCCCATTAGATGAGGTGCCTCAATTTGAACAAGCATGGAAGAAAAATGCTAGAAAGCATTTGCCTAGTTGGAGCAAGCATTTTGATGGTCTTGTTGGACGGGTGAGTATTGCTGCGAGATTTTCTTCTTCCAAGCTGCATCTTTTGTGTTAACGACATGCAAAGCATGACTATTTCAATTTCTTACTACCGTTAGAGATAAGCTGAATTCTATGGCGAATTTGTTTTGCTGTTAAAGGCCTTAACGTAACAATCTCAACATTTTGGTTGAACGTTTCATTACTTGTCTAGTGAGG
The DNA here is from genome assembly GCA_024733475.1 of Syzygium grande. Taxonomy (NCBI): domain Eukaryota; kingdom Viridiplantae; phylum Streptophyta; class Magnoliopsida; order Myrtales; family Myrtaceae; genus Syzygium; species Syzygium grande. Next base: position 34,640,476 of record JAMXDD010000008.1, on the reverse strand, counting down.
GTGGTGTTCTCGTTTCTAATATGCACATTTTGTTGGTGCCAACCATAGTCAAGCATCACCTTTGTCAGGCAAGGACCATGAAGAGAGGGCAAAATGATATGAATTTGTGTCTGAGCTATTATGGTTCACCATCATTGACAATAATTTATGAGTAGGTGCAAAATGGCGAGTGATCTGGAGCTTACGTGACCGAGAATCCGTTCCTACAATCTTTATGGTTGGCCTGGGATGAATGTATTGTTTGCTTATGTATTAAAATAGGAAGCAAGGTAATAAGGTTTATAAGCTAAAATGTAATTCTTTGATTTTCGACTTCAGTTTTGACCCCGAGGAAACAATGCTATGCATAGCTCTTGTGTGATGCTTGGACCTTTCAAAAGTAATGATATTGAAGAACTTTTCTTTACGTCTATGTACCATGTATTATTCATAACGTATCAAAGCACTATCGAAAAAGCAAGGAATATTGAGTGAGAGTTGCCAAATTTTACTATAGTTAGGACTTGGAAGTAAAAAGAATGGAGTGGGGGTAGGATTTTCACGGCACCAGGCATCGCATTCAGGCATTGTTATATTCATTCAAGTGGAAAGATATCATCAGTCAATGCTAGCCTCGCTTGATGATATCTTCCTTTGTTTCCAATGACCAAAATAAGACCAAATCACAGTGCATAGGAACGAGAACATTCCATGTCACATTTAAACTTCTAACTAGGTTCGAGTCCAATTTACTCTCTGAGAAGTGAGTCAGCCACTCCTATGCAATTGAATTAGATGGACAATAGAGAGAACCGCCTGGGAAGAAAAAGGAAGCACTATTGAGATTGATTTACCCACCTCTTCCAAAAATAGGACCCCTTCAACCAAAAAATAAATATCATTGATGTAATCACAGAAAAATGGATCCTCTTGGGACCACGAACAGTTATTAGTATGGACAAAAATCCCCCTACTTCTCATCTAAATCCCCCCCAAGAGAAGGATGGACATGCAAAAATTGGCAGCCCATGTTTATCAATTTGTAAAGACCTAAACTTAGCCAACACAGTGGTAGTCTTGTGTACAATATGTTTTGGGTTACATCTCTGACGAAAACATCAAAACATGTTGAGCAAACTCCTCTCATCAAACTTGTCTGTCCAGTTACCATTTTATCTATGCAGGAACAAAAGGATGGCGAAGGGAACGTGTAGACCTCACTCCTCCTATGCTCAAGGCCGCAAGCAGCCAATACAGTATGAGTGGAACACCTCTCTATTTCCTTAAACTCGCCATGATCTGCGTCAACAATTATATTGATAAGTTCACCACATGCAAGGCACCTTGTGCACCCAGGAAAAAACAAATGCAATAAGCTCTTGAAAGAAAGCATCATAAAGAGAACAAGCACGGGATTCTAGAGCTTAAAATGTATAATAATAGGACCAAAAATCTAGTAGAACATATATATAACTCACATACCTAAATCAATTTCTTTCGAAAGGCTTTCAAATGGCTTTTGACCATTGATTGCAATTCCTCTTTTGCTCTATGAAAATGGCTATCTTCACTTCCTGCATGAGGAGATGCAGCCCCATCAGAATTGAGGCTAGATCGGCTACTGGACTGATGATGCTGATCAGGAACTATAGTTGAGCCCATCCCTACACATTCGTCCAGAAGTGCCTGGCCAGAACTACTGAGAGTTTTGGACCACCATCTCAAGCACTATGCGAAATTTCACCACTGTCTACCACCTGCAAGTCACCGGACCACCGCCCACCCTCGATTATGACTCCAAAATGATGAGTAACATACAAAATGGAATACCAGTAAAGTGCAATCAAGTATTGTAAGAAATCAGTATTCAAGAGTCCTCGGTTCATGAGGAGGCACCGGACAAGACTCTAAAAGGATAAAAAAAGCATATTGAACCACGGTGACAAAAAACGTTAGTGAAAGATTATTGAGCGAACCCGATCACCACTCATTCAAAGCGACTCAAAATCGGACTTTGGTTCAAACATTCTGTCAAACACATGGTGCGCAGTGGGCGTTCGAGCAATTAAAAACTTGAACACACACCAAGACTTGAAAGAGACCATCAAAACACACTTGTCCAGCGACATACAGGCATAACAAGTTCAAATTCAATCAATTCAGAATTAAAATTTTCCATCTCAAAAGGATTGAAAAAAGGGTAAAAGAAATCAAGACTTCCAACATATCTCAGTGTTTAATTGGGCTTGGCAGAGACGTAGAACCAAAAAAACAATTAGAGTAATGCAAGTTTCATCATCCCTACCTGAATGAAGTGAAAATGGGATCCACAGATCTCGGCTGCCCCAGCAGATTAATGGGCGAAGGAAAGCTGCGCCGGAATAGAGACGGAGCGAGCGAGCGAGCAACGGACCGAGCGCCGGATTTTTTCGAGAGCAAGCGTGCGCTGGAGCATTTTGAGAGCGAGCGCCGGAGCAAAGGGCGAGGACGAGGGACCCGAACCTTGACTTCGTTGGAGCGGGGGCAGAGCAGAAGGAAGCCGAGAGAAATTTGAGAGCGAAATCGCAAAGATTCAAAATAAATTTGAAAGCAAGAGAGGAAAGTGGAGTGGGTTTTCTTCTTCAATGCGAAAACGAAGGGGAAGAAGAGAGAGAAGAAACAAATGCGTGCAGAGGAGAGAGAGAGAGAGAGAGAGAGAGAGAGGAGGGGAGCGGGGGGCCTAGCGTGCAGGGCTACTGAGAGAGATTGAATATTATTTTTTTGTGCAAAATTTCCATTTGGGCGAGCCGGCCTCACAAGCGCCATGTGGATCGCGGGGCGCTTCATGGAGAAAATATTGGGTGGTCCGGGACCTCCATGGAGGCGTGGTCCTGGACCACTCAGGAAGAGCCACGTGGTCCACGTGGCGCTTGTGGGGCCGACCCGCCAGGCCACGATTTTCTCCGCAAAAAATAATTTCCATCCTCTTTCCTTAGCCTGCACGCTAGCCCTACGTGCCCTCTCCCTCTGCTCTGCAATTCTCTCTCCTCTCCACTCCGTCCTTTCCTTTCCTCGTCAGAAGACGAACAAGAAAAGCAAAATATATTTCCTTTCCAGCGTCTCTCTCTCTCCAGCAAACGCGCTTTCAAATTTTGAATCTCTTTTTTGGGCTCTCAAATTTTGCTTCTCCGCTCGTTTCTACTCCGGCGTTCGTCAAGCTGCCGTTCCCTGCTCATTTCTACTCCGGCGTTTGTCAAGCGGCCGTTCCCCGCCGTCGCCGACGAAGCACATTAAGGCCGCCCTGGCGCGCTCGAAAGGGAGTGAGGCAGAGGCCGACCCGCCCCTCGACAAGAGCTTCGGGTTATCGCAGTTTTTGGTAGCAACAGCGAGCTTAGGGACGAGGTTGGGAGAGGACAATTTTTTTTTTTTTGGTCGAAGGCGGCAGCTCCCAAGGCAAAGGCTGCTGCTGCCGCCAGGTCCAAAGCAGCTGTGGTGTGTGTGAAGAGAAAGGCGGCCGAGAGCCAAAGTTGAAGCACGCGGCGAAGCTGGTGCAGACTTCTGCGAAGGCGACACCCTGTGAAGAAGGTTGCCCCGCGAAGCTGAAGACGACGCCGGTGAAGAAGGCCAAGAAATGAGTCGGTGCTGTGTTCTTTACTAGAGTAGGGGACGGTAATTTTGTAGTCGAACATGTTCATTCGCAGCATGAACCCATGTTATATGTTTGCTGTCCATTTTGTAGCCGAAAAGACAACAGGGGATGTAATTTTGTGGCGTTGTCTCATTCAACTGGGGAAGACCTTGTCTTGAATTACTTAGAAAATAGTAGCTGCTGATTCAACAGAGTGTCCAGTAGTCTTTTGTAGTCCTTCTTACTTCTATTCGAAGATCTGTGATGCGATTTTAGCATTTTGATTTCCGCTCGAAGAGGGTTTCGTGTTGCTTTGATTGTTTCTTGCTTTAATTGATGTAGGCTTCGGATCATACACAGATGTTAGGTTGTGGTTGTCGTGGGGTTACAGGTTCAGTATTGCTGTAGCTTCATGTTCCCTGCTCGGACGTCACATTCAGCATGATTCGAAACTGCATGATCCCTATTTGGTAATCTGATTTAGGTGAAAAACACTTGCTTATTGATCACCTCGGTATATGATACGACGCCCAAGGCTCTTCAAGCACCTGAGCACCGTGAGTCGAGCTTTTAAGTGGCAACAATTTACAATTTTATTCTTGTGACAAATGCTTTGTCTTTCTCTCAACTTTGGCCGATTAATCAAACACAGTAAGATATCGAGGATCTTCCAGTTTTGCTCAATATCAATAGGATTACAGTTTTGTCAATTTTTTTTTTATGTCGCTGAGTTGACTAACGAGTGTCCAACTAAGAACAACACTGCAAGTACTGATGGGGATGAATTGTGAGCAACCGGAGTTACGATCTAGTCCCAGCTAACGAAATTCAGTATCTTTGTAGTAAGTAGGTGATAATCACTGTAAGAAATGACTGAATTTTTCGTACAGGTACATAGGATTTCTGGACAATTTTCACTCCAATGGTTTCGGTTGATTCCCAAGTTGAAAGCTGCTCATTTTGTCAAGCACCCAACAAATGGAGAGCTAGATTTGAGAAAATGGTAGTCATACTAGACAGGAAGCGTCTTTAGAAAGTAACAAACCAAATTCTATTTGAACTGGTAACAACATGCCACAAAACAGCGTATGTTGTGTTATTGACTGAGACAATTAAGCATCGTGTTCGTGAATATGACCTTCAATAAGTTAATTTCATCAATCTATAACCAAGGGGGAGAGCTGAGGTCATCTCATGGAGCTTGGATTTTCCGGCAGTAAGACAGAACCATCACGAATTCTTTGGCCAAGATCCCGGCAGACGCGGTCACCCTCTTCAACGATGCCGCGGTCTGGAACCGTCTTCAGCTTCGCAGGGGCAACCTTCTTCACAGGGCGTCGCCTTCGCAAAAGTCTGCACCGGCTTCGCCGCGGGCTTCATCTTCGGCTTCTCGGCCGCCTTTCTCTTCACACACACCACAGCTGCTTTGGGCTTGGCGGCAGCAGCAGCCTTTGCCTTGGTAGCTGCCGCCTTCGACCAAAAAGAAAAAAAAAAATTGTCCTCTCCCAACCTCGTCCCTAAGCTCGCTGTTGCTACCGAAAAATTGCTATAACCCGAAGCTCTTGTCGAGGGGCGGGTCGGCCTCTGCCTCACTCCCTTTCGAGCGCGCGAGGGGCGGCCTTAATGTGCTTCGTCGACGACGGTGGGGAACGGCCGCTTGACGAATGCCGGAGTAGAAACGAGCGGGGAACGGCAGCTTGACGAACGCCGGAGTAGAAACGAGCGGAGAAGCAAAATCTGAGAGCCCAAAAAAGAGATTCAAAATTTGAAAGCGCGTTTGCTGGAGAGAGAGAGACGCTGGAGAGGAAATATATTTTGCTTTTCTTGTTCGTCTGCTGATGAGGAAAGGAAAGGACGGAGAGGAGAGGAGAGAGAATTGCAGAGCAGAGAGAGAGGGCACGTAGGGCTAACGTGCAGGCTAGGAAAGATGATGGAAATTATTTTTTGCGGAGAAAATCGTGGCCTGGCGGGTCGGCCCCACAAGCGCCACGTGGACCACGTGGCTCTTCCTGAGTGGTCCGGGACCACGCCTCCGTGGAGGTCCCGGACCACCCAATATTTTCTCGCTTCATGAGTGATCCGGGACCATGCTGACTTGGCAGTCCCGGAGGACCCAATATTTTCTCCGTCTCTCGTACTCTCTTCACTTCCTCTTTTCTTCTTCTTCTTCGTTCAAAAAACCAAAGGTCTTCTTCATCCAAGGTGTCTCTCTTCGTTCCAACCTCGCCACCGCCTCTGCCATCGCCTCTCCGATTTGTCATCCGCCCTCTCATTACCTGTCTCGGTTCCAGCCTGTGGAAGACTAGACGAAATGGTCACCATTTCTTGTCTTCTTCCTTCATCTTCTTCTCCCATCTCCGCTTCTTGTACGCCAGCAACATCATCCGGCATTTTAGCCGTAAGCCTCGCGGTGTTTTCCCGTCTCTGGGCGGCTATCCTGTCGCACTTGTGCCCTTTCCTCTGGGTTCTCTGCTCTTACCTCTCGAGGTCATATATGGCCAATCTTCGCCGGCAAGTAGGATTTCCTTGGCTTAGCCTAGCTTGGCGATGGGCACTGATTCCCAGCGGTTTCCACGCTCCCAATTCCTAGTACCCCCACACGCCCTTGGATAGCTCGCTCTTGTGTTTCACCAACTTCTCCCGCCACGACGGGTATTGGTACTCCGCAATCGCCTTCACCGCAGATTGGGAAGCTTTAAAAAAACTTCAAAAAATTATTTCACCTCGAAAGCACTGTGAATTAGCCTTTCAAATGAAATCCGCTACAAGGAATTTGGACTGAAGTATCAGACTATGAACAGATGGCCGGCTCCATGGTGACGTGGAGGGGCCGACCCACCCAATATTTTCTCATGTGGGGACGGCCATTTTCTGGAGAGTCTCGTCTCCATTTGGTTCCTATATAGGTCAAACGCCCACGTGTAACGTGTGCTAAGAATCGAGTGGATGCTCAATTGAAATAAACACTCAATAAAACACACTTCTCTGATTCGCTCTCTACGTTGCTTTATTCACTACACGCTCGCACATGGAGCATCTGCTCCATTTGATAGGATGCAAAGCCGGTTCATCACAGCTTTCTACACTTCTCCAACATGAAATCTCTCCCAAACTAATCATCCTCTCCATCGTGTCAATGGCTGTGGTGAGGACTTCTCTGATGTCGCGGTGCTCACAGCAGTGTATTAGCCCTTCACAGTTCACAATAGCACGCATTTGAAGGCATCAGGCTTTTGCCTTCTAATCTTGAGACCGCAAGTTGGTGCCCAGCTGCATTGGCCTCTTCGCGGAAGCGTCCAAGCCTGGAGAGATCAGCTGATGATCCTTTGGTCACGGAGAAGATGCAGATGAAGTCCTACTCAGGGGAGCAAGCCAGATCAATTTCTGCAAGAATATCAGCTGATAAAATGTTGTTTTTGGTGGGAGGGCATCACTCTCATGCGGAGGAAGCCCGATGAAATGCAAGCCTAAAGACTTGAACCCATACGATAACTTATATGGAGAAATTAATAGGATGCTATATATGGCCTAAATAAATAGGATTTCTCTCTATTTTTATGATGAAGTAGAAAAGAACGATTGACCTAAGGCAGTGGCAAGAGTGAGAGAGAGGTAGAAAATCTAGGAAAGAGGATATTGTCTGGTTTTCATTAAGCTGACGATCGGAAGTCGATTCATTGTCCAATTGCTTGCGACGCATAGTCCAATATCTTCAGGTTTTTCATGATTAGAACTGAACTTACCTTGTAGTGAGATTTGTCCTTGATCTCTTATGAAATTCACAGATATTGTCAAGAATGGTGTGCTTGATGTGGTTGTTGCTATGTACCTCTACTATTAGCTAGAGAAGATTTTTATTCACTCAATTTTTGTGTGATATGGGTGGACTCCGATCCCGTGGTTTTTCATGTTCTCACACCAAGAGATTTTTCACGTAAAAACTGCCTTGTTTTTGTGGGTACTTAGTATTTGTATTTTGGTAGATATATTGCTCTATTGTGTTGTTTCTTATTAGGTTTGCACAAGAGGGGAGAATTTTTTGTTCCGTTGTGCTCATCCGATATCGTTACAATTGTCATTGATCTCCCACAAATTTTATTATCGTGATGATTACCTCTTCGGTTCGTATGATTCCATTTTGAACCGGGATTCTCCGGCTTTGGGGGCTAGTTCTACTGAAAACGACCTGAGTAAGTGTGTTAGTGATCTCTGACAACAAAAAAAAAGGTGTGTTAGTGATCATTTCTAAACTGATATTTTGTTGATTATGATATTAATTTAACAATATGGTCCTTTGTAGGATAGGTATGAGTTGTGACGTAATATTTGTAGAAGAATTTGAAGTTGAAAGTTAACTTACAATTTGCTTCATATGTCTTATAAATCTAAGAACAAAGCAAGCCCCTCTCTATGGGGGCAAACGTATAATACAAGCTTCTTAGCAAAGGAAGCGCGACTAGATCGAATCGTTAATCACGGGTCTAGAGTCTCATATGAGAAAAAAGGAGACTTCAGCCCGTGTGCAAATTGACTGGCTATAGATAGTTATTTGTAACTGTAAAACAACTTTTGCATTTACAAATACTTACGAACTAAAAATAATTTAACAACATTGAAATTAGTCTTACGAATACATAAATATGACATGCAAGCATCATTTTGCATTTATGATACAGTAAGGTATGTTACTACGATTAGAATTTTTAGTGATTTACTAAAACTGAGTGCAATTAAGATCATCAAGGATTGGCACTCACTCGATTTACTAATTACAAGGGAAATTACTACTTTAGAGGTGCATTACATCTTTTGGGGTAGATTACTACTTCGAATTACTTCCTATAAGACTTCTTATTGTCTTAAGAGATAGTTACTACTTTCAGGGTAAATTACTCATTTTGTCACATGAGAATGCTTACACTTAGAACACGGTAAATTACCTCAAACCATCGTAGGTGATATAATACTCGGCAACTGACCTAAAGCTATGGCAAATTGGCGAACTCTAATAATCTGATTGCACTTATTGTTCGTGAATTTTTATTAAAAATAATGCATTCCTTAGCACTTTGTAAGTTGGGGATGTTGTCACTAGTAATTATCTATTGATAATATAATTTTGTTCAATTAGTCATAATTGGCAGTTCATTATAGTTAACGTATTTCAATTGTTAATAGTAACTACCCTTTATACTTCATAACTCGATGATGGTATTACTAAGTAATTGTCCTACCATAGTGTAATTTCCCTCAACAGGTCATAACTTGTACCTGGCGTTAGTAATTACCCCTCCAACAATTGTAATTTGCCGTTGTGATCTCAATTGCACCTATTGCGTGTACTTTCTTTTTTTTTTTTTTTGCGTAGTAACTTAGCTATATAGTTCGTAACAAGAAATTCCTATCACTTAGCTCGAGTGATGGTAATCTACCTTGGGAGACAGTAAATTGCCTCAAGTTATCATAAGCTCGGAGGTCTTAATGGTAGCAACTTCTCTTGAGAATAAGTAAGCCACCTAAAATTATTGTACCTTTCTCTTTCCCTATTCTTAGTAACTTTAATTAAACAATCACAATGTTTGTTGCAAGTTCGTAATCAAATAATCCATGATTGTCATAAATTCCCCCAATTAATGATAAACTCACAATTCTACTGGAATAAACTTCCTCAATGTCAATAAATTACCGCTTTAACGGGCTGGGTTGCACAAAATTGATTCCATGGCTGAGATTTTTTTACTTTAAATCCAATGTCATATTCTGTACGGACCAGTTGAGCACATCCCAATGCCATGGAATTTTCCTTTGCGGTAACCGCCACAAATCAAATCAAGTAAAACATCCATATATCACATATGTAATGTAAACTCCATCTTTTACATATATTCAACACGCCTAAGACACTTGCTCTTTAAACCAACACACACACACATGCATGCATTCTCAAATGTATCGTACATAAGTGGCTAACCGGCACACTGAAGAGCACATACTATATAGCATTCTAATCTTGCATGGCCTCGTGGCTCAGTGCCCTTCTTCTGAGACAAACACACCTATAGCGATATATAGCCACTAAACTATAAGATCCTCCCTCTCCCCTTTTTTGAAGGCTTTGCAGACGAATTGCAGGACTTTACGTGCCAATTTCAGGATTAGGCGAATTATGTGGCACAAGAAAATAAGAGACATCAATCTAGCCCATAACTGCACCGCAATTGCACCTGCAGTTTTAGCATTCCATTTGTCCTGCTCCGGGGAGAATACTCCTATGACGATGCCATAAGTTGCTGCTGTGGAGGTTATTGCAACCCACATAGTCATCATTACAATCCACGTGAAGATCCGATGCCGCTTTAAAGGAAGACCACTTATGAGAAGCATAATGACACTAAGCGATGCGATGAAGCTTATTGTGTTAAATATTATGAATTTCCCATGCTCATTCAAGTGCTTATCAAAGTTTTCAGTCTGGGTCATACTGGCTTGGAATGCTGTGGTAGCTACCAATATCGCCACCACCATTAGAGTCCCATGCGTACCCTCTTGCCACTTTCTCTTCCTTTCCTTCTTGTTCTCTTCTCCCACAGGTGGATGGAAGGCGGTGACCATGTTATTCGCATGGACTGTTCGTTTCGATGGATCACGATTCTCTAAAGTTTGAGGAACATAATCCACAATCCCTGAGACTCTTTCCGCGCTTTGGCCTTGTGCTAATAGGCCTAGTGCAGTGAAACCTCTGGAGTTCGTAATGTTGAGGTTTGCTCCTTTATTAATCAGCAAGTCGATAGTCTGAAGAGGAGTAATAACAGATTGTATCAATTGTTGTTAGGTTTGAACTAGACAAGCCCATGTCACATACTTTTCAGGATTAGCTTCTCTTCTAGTGTTTTTAAGTCCTCTAGTGTTTGTGACTATTATATGATGCTTTCAAAAGGGAAACTCATCCCTTGTTGAATTTCTTCCGCTTCTCTGTTTTATGTTCCTTCTAATCTAGATAAAATTAGTGTGAAAATAGCGTGGAGTGTAAAGTTGCAGTTAATTATCAATACCAATAACTTATTTTGTAAATATCACAACCTGTGATGATTTATAAATGGATATTTTTTAGCTTCCGAATATTTCTAGTACATTCATGTTTCCTAGGACAGCGGTTTTTTGGTGATAAGCTCACAGAATTTGACTAGTGCAGAGGTTTGATTGTATGGAAATACCTCAGTTTGTTTATCCACAGCAGCCAAATGCAAAATCGTGTTGCCATCTTCGTCCCTCGAGTTGATGAACTGATCATCACCCAACATATCTAACAAAAGCTTCAAAGCTTCCAGTCTGTCGTGCTTCACGCATAAATGCAGGATCGTCTGGCCATGATCGACGACACTACGGGCTGCATCAGGTCTCGCTAGAACCAAGCGTTCCAGCACATCCACATGGCCTTTCATGGCCACGACATGAAGAGGGTTTCTTTTGTATTTGTCACGGACAAAACATATTTCAGGGCTGACTCTTAACAAGCTTGCCACTATGTTAAGGTACCCTTTTGCTGCCGCAAGATGAAGAGGCGTCGAACTCTGAGAATTTTGCTCTCTTGCCAGCTCGGGCTTCCGAGCTAGGACCTCTTCCACGAAATCCGAGTGTCCGAGCATGGCTGCGATGTGCAGGGGACTCTCGATGCGATTCCCAGTCATAATTCGGTCGAGAAGCAGCTTATCTTTTCCGAGCAACTCGAGTAAAGAAGGCACATCTCCTCTCACGGCGGCTTCGTAGAGCTCGGACTCCATGTTTGCCTGTCTAAAGAGAGAGTTTCGGGATGCTCACTCCTCCGGTTTACTCACACCTCCGAGGTATGCTTGATGAAGACCGAACGGGGATCGGTAGATATTTCTTATTTGCAAACCTGTGGCTCACCTCCAGTCAGATTGTCTGAACCTGGTCAACACCTTGAATTCTTCACAAACACTGCCGTGGGAACAGCGGGCACTCGTTACTGAAGCACGTGGGTTATTGGCTCTCTTTACAAATTTAAAACTGCAATAGTGTAATAGAAATACCAACAGTATCACGGACCGGGTAGCAAAGACCTTTAGAAATAAAACACTCATTGATCACTAGTTGATTTGTCCTCCGTAGGCCCGTAGATACTTGCTCTGTTTTGAGACTCCAAAAGGAGTTATGTTTTTACTAGATATCAACGAAAAGTTTTTGATTCTGACCAAAAAACAAAACCTGTGGCTCAGCTCACCCGAATGTCCTTGGATGTCACGTAAAGTGCTGATAAAAAAAAAATCAAAGTTTCCGTAATGTAAACAGATAAGACATAACATAGGTTACGTACACCACTTTGGCAACTTCAAAAGATACACTACAAAAAACTAAGATTTTGCCACGAAAATTTACGATGAAAAAGTTTTCGTTGGAAATTTACGACGACTTTTGCAACGAAAATTAGCGACGAAACACTTTTCGTCGCAAATTTCCGATGATTTTTGCAACGAAATATTTTTCGTCGCTAATTTCCGACGAATTTTGCAACGAATTTAAATTTCCGGCAATTATTGCATTGTGTACTATTTTCCCACGAATTTTACCATAAAATTCAAACACCTAACATGATGGCTTTTTTTTAATTTCGTGGCAAAATTCGTGGAAATTTCCCACGAATTTTGCCACGAAATTCAAACACCCTTTATGTTGGTGGCTTTTTTTAAATTCGTGGCAAAATTCGTTGAAAATGTCCAACGAATTTTGCCACGAAATTTAAATATACGATGTGTTGTTGTCTTTTTTAAATTCGTGGCAAAATTCGTTGGAAATTTCTGACGAATTTTGCCACGAAATTCAAAACACCCGTTATGTTGGCGGCTTTTTTTAAATTCGTGGCAAAATTCATCCAAAATTTCCGACGAATTTTGTCACGAAATTTAAATATGCGGTATGTTGGTGTCTTTTTTAAATTCATGGAAAAATTCATTAGAAATTTCCAACGAATTTTGCCACGAATTTAAAGTTTCTGGAAAATTATTGCACTGTGTACTATTTTCGTCTCAAAATTCATGGGAAATTTCCTACGAATTTTGCCACGAAATTCAAAAACCCCTTATGTTGGCAGTTTTTTTTAAATTCGTGGCAAAATTCGTTGAAAATTTCCGATGAATTTTTCCACAAAATTTAAATATGCGGTATGTTGGCATCTTTTTTAAATTTGTGGCAAAATTCATTGAAAATTTCCGATAAATTTTGCCACGAATTTAAAATTTCATTGAAAAATCATTACACCTTGTACTATATTCGTGGCAAAATTCATGAGAAATTTTCCACGAATTTTACCATAAAATTCAAACACCCGTAATGTTGGCGGCTTTTTTTAAATTCGTGATAAAATTTATCATCATCATCATCATCATCATCGTCCTCATCATCATCATATGGTTGGTTTGATTATTCCACTTTTAGCATCATTTGTGCTTTAGATTTGGCGGACGGGTGAAAAAGCAGAAGTGGGGTCCATTCGTCCACTGCTGAATTGGCTCTGCTGTTTCTCCCTTGGATGCTTTGGGAGGGGAGCTGGAAAGGCAATGGTGGATTGGGTTCAAAACCTGAGCCAGTACGATTCTTGTTTGCACGTTTGTTTTTAAATGCGTTCATGCTCGGCACGAATGGTGGGAGAACTTTTATCTATCGTATAACGTGTTTTCTAAATTTTTAATTTATGTAATTATGATCCTAAATTTTGATTAAACGTGCAATACGATCCTTAAATTTTAATTTATTCCATGCATTGATTTGTAGACTATAGAGAATATTCAAAGATGACTTTACACATTAAATTAAAATTTAAAGATTATATTGAATAAATTAAATAATTCATGGGCAACATTATAATAAATTAGACCAAAATTCATGATTAATTGTATCATTTTTCCTAAAAAGAAAAAACTTGGTGCGCGTAACGAGTCACGTGGTTTCTCCGCTTTTTTGTGGGTATTTTAGAATTACAGGAATTTAATACGAACATGGACCCGTCGGAGCTGTGTAAACCTACTAAGATGCTCACAGATTCTTTTAATCAGTGTACATAGGAGCATCGAGCAGTGGGCTCGATGTGTATAACCTACTAACCTTCGGTCTCCGTCAACCTTAAATCCCGTTCAATATGGGATTTATCGAAAGTTAGAAAAGATCAGCAAATGGAAATCAACCAAAGTGAGGCCGTTTCGACCACGCGCGGCACGTGGAGGTTTGGTCGACCCGACCAGCGTATCCCAACCGGACCGGTTAATACTGAAAAAGGTTGCGAACGGGATTTAGGGTCAATTTGTTTAGCATAAACTAAACGATTTGAAATATATATTTTTTTAAAAATATTGGTCATACCACTTGAAATATTTAGCCAACAAAAAATATTTCATGATCGACAATAATTTATGCCCAAACTTTTTCTTGGACGATGAAACTATTTTCTGTTCAATACATTTTTTAAACAATACAAGCGGTTGCGTTTAGGAGAATGCTTTCGAAAACCTGAGTTTTCTGCGAAACAAATGGACCTTGTTTCGCGGTAAATAAAAAATTTTGAAAGACTTTTTCCTCAAAAAGATCGCATATTTTTTTATTGATCAATTATCTCGAGCGATTATTTTCAAGAAAATATTTTCACGAAACAAACATAGTCTAAATGCTAATATCACGGTGAATTTGTTTCTATTGAAATCGATTTCTAAAAAGTGATAACCGCGTATTAATATCTTCCATGCGACTGTTTCGTGTAGATAATAGCATCCATGTTGCACGACATTGTTGATATGTGGTGCCGTGTCACTATTTATAAGCACGCGTATCATGCCACATTGCGCAACCCCAACACATACCCTTTCAAAATAACGCAAGTTATCTAAATGGTTGCATTGAGCCCTTTGACAGTCCGCACAAAAAACTTATTCGGATAAATTTTATTTTTTATCGATACATTTGTTACCCGAAATTATTCATCCAAAAAAAGAAATCCAATCTAGACCGGTTCAAGCAGATTCCGAGCCGTCGAGTTCATTATCGGAATGCATTCCGGACTCCATTTAGAAATCATCTCACGTTTGACACGGAACATCCGTTAAATACCTAAAAATTTGTCATTCAGAATCTACCCTCCCCGTGACCTTATGCAAGGAAGAGTCGCCGACGGCCTCGTCGACCGATCAGAGCTTGTGAAGTCGAATCGTTGAATTGTGAATCCCGTCAGTCATCCGATCTAAAACTTGTCGACCTCGGTCATCGGCTTTAAACACGAGAAGTGGTTTTTTTTTTCTTTGCTCATCGCACTATGGACTCGACCACTAACACAGGGTAATTGGTACAAAAATGGATTTGGGTAGCTTGCCAGTTGCAAGTGGTTCCACTAGTTCAAATCTTTCCATTCATTTCTGTGGGCATGACCGGATCCTGCAGTACGACATCGGATCCACCGGCCCGCCACCGCAATCATACCCATCCTCCATTTACCCAGAAAAAGAAAAAGAGAAAAACGACAGAGCCGAAAAATCTGCCCATTTCATCGTTTATGTCGATCTCGTGCAGCAAACTTATGGCCACATATATTTGGCTGAGAGGAAATAATACTATCGGTTCTACGCTTAAGATGCGGATATTCATTCAGTCCTAAATTTTTCATAATCATAAAGATTCATGCGAAATTTCAATCTAATAATCATCCCAACCAATCTTCATTAGGAATCGATAACACGGTAGTGTATCACGTAGATCGGCTGACAATAATTGGATTGTCAGAAATTTGGGACTGAATTAATATCTATATAATAAATTCAGAACCGATGAATTAATTTACTCTTTTGACGAGTAATATCTAATCCACTAAATATTCGACTCCGTGTACTATTGAAAGCGCTAATTTTGTTTCATGCATCTTGAGCTGTCAAATTGCGATCGTGCACGTCCCTAAACTCCTAATCAAATTGTACGGCAGAAATTCACTTGAATTGACTTTGATGAACGGCATTATCGCCATCACAATTGTGATGGGCGGCATTATATTAAATTTAAAGATTATATTAAATAAATTTAAATAATTCATGGGCGGCATTATATGATTGGACCGAAATTCATGATCAATTGTGCCATTTTTCCTAAAAGAAGTAACTTGGTGCGCCTAACAGGTCACGTGGTTTCTCTGCTTTTTGTGGGTATTTTAGAATTACAGGAATTTAATACGAACATGGACCCGTTGGAGCTGTGTAAACCTACTAAGATGCTCACAGATTCTTTTAATCAGTGTATAGGAGCATCGGGCAGTGGGCTCGATGTGTATAACCTAATAACCTTCGGTCTCCGTCAACCTTAAATCCCGTTCAATATGGGATTTATCGAAAGTTAGAAAAGATCAGCAAATGGAAATCAACCAAAGTGAGGCCGTTTCAACCATGCGCAGCACGTGGAGGTTTGGACCCGACCAGCGTATCCCAACCGGACCGGTTAATACTGAAAAAGGTTGCGAACGGGATTTAGGGTCAATTTGTTTAGCATAAACTAAACGATTTGAAATATATATTTTTTAAAAATATTGGTTATATCACTTGGAATAATTAGTCAACAAACCCCTCGCTGTCAGGCCGAGTCCTCCCTCACAGATACCGCCGACCTCCCCAGCTACACCCTCGTCATCCTCCGCCTCATCGCCGAGCCCTCCGTCGACGAGCAAATTCGCCAGGCCGCCGCCGTCAACTTCAAGAACCACCTCCGCGCCCCCTGGGCCTCCTTGCCTACCCCCCACGACGCCACCACCGCCGCCGATGTCGAGGCTACCCCGGCCGCCTCCTCGGCCCCGATCCTTGACATCGAGAAGGAGCAAATCAAGGCCCTCATCGTCCCCATGATGCTGTCCTCGTCGGTCCGTATCCAAACCACCCATGGTGCGATTCCGACCGGGGGGGGTTGTCGCGGCCACGATTCCGGCGGGGAGGTCGCGGCCGTGATTTCAGCAGGGGGGTCACAGCCACGATTCCAGCGAAAATTCAATTTTATCAACGAAAATTCAAATTTACCAACGAAAATTCAAATTTTCCTTCCCAAAATTTGCGAAAAAAAAATTTCCAACGAATTTTTTTGTTCGTGGAAAAATACCGGATTTTTCAATTTCGTGGTAAAATTGGTCATAAATTTGCCACAAATTTTACCACGAAATTAAAAAAAGCCGCCTATGCCGAAAATTTTAATTTCGTGGCAAAATTCGTGGAAAATTTCCCACGAATTTTCTCACGACTCTATTTTCGTCGCAAATTACCAACGAAAAATTTTAAAAAAATTTCGTCGGAAATTCATTTTGCCACGAATTTTACCACAAAAAATTACCAATGAATTTTGCCACGATTTTTGCAACGAATAATTAGCAACGGATTTTCCAACGAACTTTCCGATGAAAATTTTGCAACGAAAAAATTTTGTCGCAAATTACCAACAAAAATTTGCAACGACGAATTACCAACGAATTTTTGTTCGTCGCTAATTTCTTTGGAAATTCGTTTTCCAATGAATTTTGCAAAATTTTTCGTTGGAAAATTCGTGGCAAAACGCTTGTATTTTTTGTAGTGGTACTGTTATAGTTTCTATCGAACCTCGACATCCTTTGATCACGTGTAAAGCAGCTACGCTCTACTCATGCAAAATGTTGTCGAATCACTATTCATTCACACAAACATGTATTTTATGTTGATAGGACATGAATTTCATGGATGCGTGACTCAGATAATTTCTGCACCAACGCTGGCTCAATCGGAATGAGCCGTAACCTAAGGCAGTTTCGGAGAAATTAGTCTACCATATGATTGTGTTAGGAAGATGATTACAAGTGGAGCCATGTTTTAAGCTCAATGCAGAGGCATTAGCCTTGCCATGCCTCCAAAGTTTATGCCAAAAGAGAGTTTGATCTTCGTTTTCTTACATTGAAATTTCAAAGATTGAAGGGCCATAAGTTTCTGATTGATTTGATCAGTGAAGTGATTACATGAAACACGCAAAACATATTCCCTTCCATTACAAATTAGATGAAGACGTCTCGGATGTTTCATTATACAATTTTTGAATAATTTTCAGAATTTCACATTCTGAAGAATACTGACACCTAACTAAATTCAAGGTACTTAAGAAAATTAGATTTTTCTTTAACTCTGGAACATGCCTCACTCTAATCAATTTCCTCGTGATATCATTATGCATTCCGATTCTAACATCATCAACACCTATAACATCGCACTCAAAGTTGATCCCTAATTGCACTTTACTACTATCCACGTATTTAAAAGTAG
The DNA here is from genome assembly GCA_024733475.1 of Syzygium grande. Classification (NCBI taxonomy): domain Eukaryota; kingdom Viridiplantae; phylum Streptophyta; class Magnoliopsida; order Myrtales; family Myrtaceae; genus Syzygium; species Syzygium grande. Next base: position 34,622,578 of record JAMXDD010000008.1, on the reverse strand, counting down.
TAAACTAGTTTTTATTTGGTATAGCATGAAACGAACAATCAGAATCCATAATCCATCCACTAAACGATGAATTATCAGTGATAGACAAGACATAATTAGCACTATCTAAATTACTGTCAATTATAGCTACAACATCATCCGCAAACTCAATTCTAATTCATTTACCCTTCTCATTCTTTAGCTTAAGTAATCCATTCTAAGATGCCCTCTCTTGCCATAACTCCAACAGACATCACTATCAATCCTAGATTGACTACGTTTGTTTGGGTTTATACTACTCCTGCTAACACATGTATTAATTCTTCCTCTATTTTCATTTACTAACACAGTCAATACAGGTTCACCAAATTCTCTTTTACGGATGTCCTCACTCAGAATTAAATCCCGAACACCATCAAACGTCAAACTTGTTGATCCAGAGAAATTACTAACAGTAGTAACAGTAGTATTCCATCTATCAAGTAATGAGGATAATAGAATCAAAGCATGTACTTCATCTTCAAAATCAATATCAATCGAACTTAATTGACTAGTGATCACATTGAATTCATTGATATAATCAACAACTGACGAACCTTCACTCATCTTTAAATTAAACAGACATTGCATCAAAAAGACTTTATTAATCACAGTGAGCTTCTCGTATATGCCAAACAGGGCTTTCATCAAACCCGCAATGGTCTTCTCTTTCGCGATGTTTAACGCGACGTTACGAGCTAACATCAACCGAATAACACTCAAAGCTCATCTATCCATCAATTCCTAGTCAACTTGCTTCATCATCTCTGGCTTTTCTCTAGATAGGGGCAAGTGCAGTTTCATCTTATACAAGTAATCCTTAATTTGCATCTTTAAGAAATCAAAATCCTTCCAATCAAATCTGTCGATTTTCACTTTTCCTTCTTCTATCGTCATCAATTCACTTCAAGTCAACCAAGCCTGCCTCTAATACCAATTGTTGCGGAAGCAAGTGATCAAATAGTAAAATAGACAGTATAAGGAAATAAATCTAACACCATATTTACGTGATTCAGTCATAGTAACCTACATCCACGAGAAGAATAACAACGAATTCCACTATAGATTAAGTGATACAACGGAGATCACAATCACATTCGAGTCACTCAAACACTGTCAGTGTTGTCTAGCTCCCAATTACACTCAATAACTCAAATAGTATTTATCCCATAATTTATCACGAAATAATCTTTCAATCTCACGAAGGAATTAACAAATCTTACTACAACATTTAATTATGCTTCAACACTAAAAAGCTCTCAGAGTGTAATTCACAAACAGAACCTTCTCTTTGATACTCTTCACAAAGAACATCCACTTCTTATATATTGGCAAGAATTGAAACCAAAATAGGAAACCTCTCTTTAAGAAACCTTCCCCAACTAGGAAACATTTTCCAATTAGGAAATCATTCAATTAGGAAACTTACTAAAATTAGGAAACTTTCTTATTCGGGCTCAAACTCGAGACATATTTTAACACTAAATAAACCACAATGAAAAAAAAAAAAAAAAAGAAAAGAAGGAAAGAGAAGAAAAGAAAAAATTGAAAATTGAAAAAAAATTATCCACATTAGCGTCAGCCATGCCACGTAGAATGGCCAATGTCCATGTCATCGATTTCCAAGCAAAATTGGTTGGATTGATTATATTAACAAACCTCAAAAGGTTTATGACTAAATTAACCAAATTGAAATATGTAGTACTAAATTAGCACAACTACAATGGGTTTATGACTTTTTTGATAATTTTCCTGCTCTATAGACCTAGTCATACTTGGAGACATGATTGGCTAAGATAAAAGACCATAACTCTCTCCAGTACTTTTGCCGAACAATCAGAGACATATCGATAACATTCCTTAATTTCCTTTTCACCCAAACAATCAGGGCTCCTGTTATACTCTGATTTGAGCCAGCACATTACATGTACTAATAAACATAAATTCATAAATACAAGAAGGTATCTATCGAGATTGGAACCATCAATTAGTGTAAATAATTTCACTAACGAAATCAATGATAGATAAAATTTTGAACCATGATTCCATTTATTAATCGAATTATCACATATATGAATTTATACACATTCGGTTAGAAATTTCGTATGCCTTAACACTTTTATGGCCTTGTGCTTCCTCTTGCATTCATGAACATCTACCAAAGTTCATCCAACTTTTATTAGAAGCGGGACTTCTTCAGATATGTTCATGTAAGTGAAGTTCCAAACTTATTACCTTATCTATGCCTTGCTAAATTCTTGAACTTCACTAGGAGTGTTTGCTTACACTTATCCTCTTGACTTTCCATGTGTAATAAACTTGTGTCCCAGTACTATATCACTGTCAAGATACAATAACTTGTTGTTACCCTTGAACTTTGAGAAATTTGTTAGAATTTGTAAAGTTGGGTTTCTACTGTACTTGACAATTATCAATTGGTCTAATACCCATTCCTTTGGCAATAGTGCTAATTAAACCTGTCAAGAGTCCTTTAATGAATGGATCAACTAAGTTATTATTTGTCCAGATCTAAATTACTAAAATAATTTCATCGGTAATTAATTGTCCAACATACACATGTCGCAAGCCATTTCCATTGTTTTTTTTTACCATATGCCTTAAACATTGTTGCCTCACTATTGCAATGCAAGGATATGGCTGCCATTGGTGTGGCCACAACTCTTTATCCAATAGTAAATTCCGCAGCCATTTAGCCTCTTTACGCCGCCGCCGATAGTTCTATAAATTCAGATCCATCATTGAATGAGCCATACATGTTTGTTTCTTTGATGCCCAAGAGACAGTACCATTTGCGAACTTGAAAATCCTTTCAAATGTCAACTTGTAATCAATTGTGCTGGTTATTCAACTAGTATTTGAATATCTTTCTAGTTTTGCTAGTTGTCTTTTATAAAATAGACCATAATGATCCTGTCGAGAAGCAGCTTATCTTTTGCAAGCAACTCAAGCAAAGAAGGCACGCTTCCTTTCACGGCGGCTTCACGGAGCTCGGACTCCATGTTTGGATCTCTTAAAAGGGAAATTTCGAAATACTCACTCCTCCATTTGGAGACTTGAATATACATTGCCATAACCAAGTCAGCCTTCACAGTAGGCTTGACGAAGACCGAAAAATGATTGGTGGATCTTTCTCATCTGCAAGTATTTGGCTCGGTTACATTTAGATAAGGTGGATGATTCCAGGAGCTTTATTGTGGGTACGTGGGGATTCGCCTGTCGGCCATTTTCTGGTGAGTCTCGTCTCCATTTGGTCCTATATAGTTCAAGCTCGCACGTGTAACATGTCCCGATTGAGCCATGGCGTCCGTTGATCATGTAAAGGAGCCACACTCTATTCATGCTTTTTGTTTTGGAATCCACTTCACTCGCACAAACAAGTACATTACTTTAAAAGGACACGCATTTCGTCAATATGTGTGAAATAATTTTTGCACCAACGCTCGCTCAATCAGATGAGCCGTAGCCTAAGCAACTTCGGAGAAATTACTCTGCCATATGGCTGTGTTGGGAAAATAGTTACAGATAAGCAACAGTGTCGTTAGCACATTAGGTTAGCACATTAGGAGTCTTCTCAACATGGTAATCCCAAGTGATTTTGAGCTTGCGAATAGTTTAAGCTCAATGTGGAGGCACCAGCCTTGCCATGCCTCTAAAATTCTGCCGAGGAGAGTTGATCTTCATTTTCTTCCATTAAAACTTCAAAGATTGAAGGATCATAAGTTTCTGATTGGATGCCCTCTCTTGCCATAACTCCAACAGACATCACTATCAATCCTAGATTGACTACGTTTTGTTTGGGTTTATACTACTCCTGCTAACACATGTATTAATTCTTCCTCTATTTTCATTTACTAACACAGTCAATACAGGTTCACCAAATTCTCTTTTACGGATGTCCTCACTCAGAATTAAATCCCGAACACCATCAAACGTCAAACTTGTTGATCCAGAGAAATTACTAACAGTAGTAACAGTAGTATTCCATCTATCAAGTAATGAGGATAATAGAATCAAAGCATGTACTTCATCTTCAAAATCAATATCAATCGAACTTAATTGACTAGTGATCACATTGAATTCATTGATATAATCAACAACCATTTAACCTTCACTCATCTTTAAATTAAAATGACATTGCATCAAAAAGACTTTATTAATCACAATGTGAGCTTCTCGTATATGCCAAACAGGGCTTTCATCAAACCCGCAATGGTCTTCTCTTTCGCGATGTTAAACGCGACGCTACGAGCTAACATCAATCGAATAACACTCAAAGCTCATCTATCCATCAATTCCTAGTCAACTTGCTTCATCATCTCTGGCTTTTCTCTAGATAGGGGCAAGTGCGGTTTCATCTTATACAAGTAATCCTTAATTTGCATCTTTAAGAAATCAAAATTCTTCCCATCAAATCAATCGATTTTCACTTTTCCTTCTTCTATCGCCATCAATTCACTTCAAGTCAACCAAGCCTGCCTCTAATACCAATTGTTGCGGAAGCAAGTGATCAAATAGTAAAATAGACAAGATAAGGAAATAAATCTAACACCATATTTACGTGATTCACCATAGTGACCTACATCCACGAGAAGAATAACAACGAATTCCACTATAGATTAAGTGATACAACGGAGATCACAATCACATTCGAGTCACTCAAACACTGTCAGTGTTGTCTAGCTCCCAATTACACTCAATAACTCAAATAGTATTTATCCCATAATTTATCACGAAATAATCTTTCAATCTCACGAAGGAATTAACAAATCTTACTACAACATTTAATTATGCTTCAACACTAAAAAGCTCTCAGAGTGTAATTCACAAACAGAACCTTCTCTTTGATACTCTTCACAAAGAACATCCACTTCTTATATATTGGCAAGAATTGAAACCAAAATAGGAAACCTCTCTTTAAGAAACCTTCCCCAACTAGGAAACATTTTCCAATTAGGAAATCATTCAATTAGGAAACTTACTAAAATTAGGAAACTTTCTTATTCGGGCTCAAACTCGAGACATATTTTAACACTCGTCGACCACAATGAAAAAAAAAACAAAAGAAAAGAAGGAAAGAGAAGAAAAGAAAAAAAATTGAAAATTGAAAAAAAAAATTGTCCACATTAGCGTCAGCCATGCCACGTAGAATGGCCAATGTCCATGTCATCGATTTCCAAGCAAAATTGGTTGGATTGATTATATTAACAAACCTCAAAAGGTTTATGACTAAATTAACCAAATTGAAATATGTAGTACTAAATTAGCACAACTATAATGGGTTTATGACTTTTTTGATAATTTTCCTGCTCTATAGACCTAGTCATACTTGGAGACATGATTGGCTAAGATAAAAGACCATAACTCTCTCCAGTACTTTTGCCGAACAATCAGAGACATATCGATAACATTCCTTAATTTCCTTTTCACCCAAACAATCAGGGCTCCTGTTATACTCTGATTTGAGCCAGCACATTACATGTACTAATAAACATAAATTCATACATACAAGAAGGTATCTATCGAGATTGGAACCATCAATTAGTGTAAATAATTTCACTAACGAAATCAGTGATAGATAAAATTTTGAACCATGATTCCATTTATTAATCGAATTATCACATATATGAATTTATACACATTCGGTTAGAAATTTCGTATGCCTTAACACTTTTATGGCCTTGTGCTTCCTCTTGCATTCATGAACATCTACCAAAGTTCATCCAACTTTTATTAGAAGCGGGACTTCTTCGTATGTTCATGTAAGTGAAGTTCCAAACTTATTACCTTATCTATGCCTTGCTAAATTCTTGAACTTCACTAGGAGTGTTTGCTTACACTTATCCTCTTGACTTTCCATGTGTAATAAACTTGTGTCCCAGTACTATATCACTGTCAAGATACAATAACTTGTTGTTACCCTTGAACTTTGAGAAATTTGTTAGAATTTGTAAAGTTGGGTTTCTACTGTACTTGACAATTATCAATTGGTCTAATACCCATTCCTTTGGCAATAGTGCTAATTAAACCTGTTGAGAGTCCTTTAATGAATGGATCAACTAAGTTATTATTTGTCCGGATCTAAATTACTAAAATAATTTCATCGGTAATTAATTGTCCAACATACACATGTCGCAAGCCAATGTCTAGATTTTCCATTGTTTTTTTTTTTACCATATGCCTTAAACATTGTTGCCTCACTATTGCAATGCAAGGATATGGCTGCCATTGGTGTGGCCACAACTCTTTATCCAATAGTAAATTCCGCAGCCATTTAGCCTCTTTACGCCGCCGCCGATAGTTCTATAAATTCAGATCCATCATTGAATGAGCCATACATGTTTGTTTCTTTGATGCCCAAGAGACAGTACCATTTGCGAACTTGAAAATCCTTTCAAATGTCAACTTGTAATCAATTGTGCTGGTTATTCAACTAGTATTTGAATATCTTTCTAGTTTTGCTAGTTGTCTTTTATAAAATAGACCACAATGATCCTGTCGAGAAGCAGCTTATCTTTTGCAAGCAACTCAAGCAAAGAAGGCACGCTTCCTTTCACGGCGGCTTCATGGAGCTCGGACTCCATGTTTGGATCTCTTAAAAGGGAAATTTCGAAATACTCACTCCTCCATTTGGAGACTTGAATATACATTGCCATAACCAAGTCAGCCTTCACAGTAGGCTTGACGAAGACCGAAAAATGATTGGTGGATCTTTCTCATCTGCAAGTATTTGGCTCGGTTACATTTAGATAAGGTGGATGATTCCAGGAGCTTTATTGTGGGTACGTGGGGATTCGCCTGTCGGCCATTTTCTGGTGAGTCTCGTCTCCATTTGGTCCTATATAGTTCAAGCTCGCACGTGTAACATGTCCCGATTGAGCCATGGCGTCCGTTGATCATGTAAAGGAGCCACACTCTATTCATGCTTTTTGTTTTGGAATCCACTTCACTCGCACAAACAAGTACATTACTTTAAAAAGGACACGCATTTCGTCAATATGTGTGAAATAATTTTTGCACCAACGCTCGCTCAATCAGATGAGCCGTAGCCTAAGCAACTTCGGAGAAATTACTCTGCCATATGGCTGTGTTGGGAAAATAGTTACAGATAAGCAACAGTGTCGTTAGCACATTAGGAGTCGGTCTTCTCAACATGGTAATCCCAAGTGATTTTGAGCTTGCGAATAGTTTAAGCTCAATGTGGAGGCACCAGCCTTGCCATGCCTCTAAAATTCTGCCGAGGAGAGTTGATCTTCATTTTCTTCCATTAAAACTTCAAAGATTGAAGGATCATAAGTTTCTGATTGATTTGATCAGTCACGGAAGGCCTAAATGGTACAAGGCGGGGCAATGAATCGCATAGAACGTATACCCCTGCCACCACAGAAATGGTTTTCTTATTTAGATGAAGAAGCCTAGGATGATTCTGTACACAACCTTTTGGACAGATGTCGTTCGCGGCTCTATAGACCTAGTCAAACTCAGCAGCACCGATCGGTTATAGACATTTGGAATCAACTTGTAGCTGTTTCTTGGGGGAATCAAGAAGAAACCCGCAATCTCTTCTTCAAATTTGTAATTTGTCAAATCGAATTTTAATTTGTTTGAAAGTCCTTGCTGTAGATTGCCCTTTAGGAAGCTACCATTCTCTCCTTGATCGTCGATTCTCTCGCAATGCTTCATTGCGATGATGTTCTTCCCTTAAACCACGACCAGGCAATTTTCTCAACTACTGCAGTGAAACAACAGCCTTTCCCATAGAAAAGCAACTCTCTTTTAGAAAAGTTTTGGCATGAAGTGGGCGTCCACGAAACATCATATTCTGAGTTACTCGTTCCAGTGACTTGACATTACAAAGAACCAATCATCTGCGCTATGCATTACCCTTATTCTTATATGCAAATATGTGGTCTATGCTGGGAAAACCTCATAATAGATTTTAAAGTTGACAAAACTATTCATATGTTTTATAAGTCTGATAAATGTCTTGAAGTATTTTGATTTAGGAAGTTATTTTTGAAAGAGAAGATATGACAATCTTAATCTTATTCAAGTTCAAATTGTAGAATTCACTTCAAGTAAAAGAGCTTCAGACTTTATACTGGAAATGAAGAACTTTAGACTCAAAGAGCTACTAATGTTCATATCTTGACACAAGTTTAGAACATAAGTTCATAATGTAACTCAAGTCCATAACGTGACACAGTGCAGAATGTGACACAAATTTAGAACATGATACAAGATCAAAATGTAAATAACGTTAGTGATCTGGTTTGGATTTTGCATTTAGAAAGATTTATTGACTCGATCTTGAAAATTGTTTTGCAATGGTTTAATATGCATGACATAGTACTTGAGGCCTTCACACAATGTTAGACGTGATTGGCTAAGATCAATGACCACAATTTTCTATCATACTTTTGCCTAGCAATTAGAGATATATCAACCCTACGTGAAAGTTACATTCGATAAGTCTGCCTACCAAAATAGTCGCAAATGGTTTTTAGCTAGCAAATAACTCAAGCACAATGAGCAAGCAGCAGTCTTGCTATTCATTTGATTGCCCATTTCTGTTGGAAAACCAATGTGCCTTAACGATTCTCGTGTGCCTACGCAAAGAGAAATGACCATAAATCGGAGAAGGGAAAGCCAAAATTGTCCGAATCAATTTGACTTATTAAGTTTTTTTCCAGAAAGAAGGAGCAAGAAAACCAAGTCGTGTGACAAAATTAGGCATGTTACATACTCGGATCACTTGCTCCACTGCATTCAGAAAACATGGCAAAGAATTCTTGAGAATGTTTTGATTCTTCCTCGCGTGACTTGTGTAAAAATTTTGTTGGCACGTAATCTTTATATTGACTTTCATTTTTTTAACAGCGGAGGAGGTGAACAATAGGACGGAGAGCCGCCGCGCCCATCGCTGGGGATGTATTAGGGCGTGTTTGGTTGGGCCAGCCCATGATGTGGATTTTGATCCTATCCATCGTGTCGATGGCTGCGGTGAGGACTTCTCTGATGTCACTGTGCTCGCAGCAGTATATTAGCCTTCAGAGCACACATTTGAAGGCATTAGGCTTTTGCCTTCTAATCTCGAGACCGCAACCAGGTGCCCAGCTGCATTGGCCTCCTCATGGATGCGTCCATGCCCAGCGCGATCGGCTGCCGATCCATCGGTCACGGAGAAGATGCAGATGAAGCTTTGCGCGGGGAACAAGTCAGATCAATTTCTGCAAGAACATCAGCTAATAAAACGTTGTTCTATGATTGTGATATTTACCTCTTCGGTTCGTATGATGTCCATTCCGAACCGTGTTTCTCCAGGTTCGAGGACTAGTTCTACTGAAACCTCCACAATTCCCGGTAAAAACCATAATCTTATCCCATGAACCATTTGGATAGTCATTGTCTGGTTATGTTGCTTCCCCAAAATAATTTCTTTTCCTGTGGGGATATTCTTGCCCTTAGTGAAAAGAAGACAGCAACTAAATTACTCACCATGCCAGGAATTAGAAGCTATATTGAAATGAAGGAGCTTCCACTAGATGCTGTGAAATGTGCATATTCTGATGATAACCTCTTCGGTTCGTATGATGTCCATTCCAAACCGCGTTTCTCCAGGTTCGGGGACTAGTTCTACTGAAAACGACCAAGGAGTATGTGTGTTAGTGATCAGTTCTAAACTATGCTTTTATTGATCGTGATATTAATTTACCAATATGACAGTCCTTTTTAGGTTAGGTATGAGTTGCGACGGAATACTCGTAGAGGAATTTGAAGTTGATAGTTAACTTACAATTTGCCTCGGAAGTCTTATAAATCAAAGAACAATGCAATCTCATCTCTGTGGAGGCAAACATATGATACAAGCTTCTTAGAAAAGGACGCGCGATAGGGTCGTATCATTAATCACGTCTAGGTTCCCCTATGATAAAAATGGAGACTTCACTCCGTGTGCAAAATTGACTGGCTATAGCCAGTTATTTGCAGCTTACTTTGATTGTAGGCAATATCCGCATCCAAAAGGTAATTTATGAATTGTAAGATAACTTTAACATTAACAATTACTTACGTACGTAAAATAATTTAACGGCATTGAAATTAGTTTTACAAACACAAAAATATGACTTACGAGCATCATTTTGCATTTATGGTACAATAAGGTACATTACCACGATTAGACTTTGTTAGCGATTTACTAAGAATGTGTATAATTAAGATATTCAAGGATTAGCACTCAGTCGCTTTAATTACTAATTACAAGGGAAATTACTACTTTAGAACTGCATTACATCTTATGGCGTAAATTACTACTTTGAATTACTTCCTATAAGACTTATTATTGTCTTAAAGATGTTAATACTTTGAAGGTAAATTACTCATTTTGTCACATGAGAATGCTCGCTCTTAGTAATTTCCTTTTCACACAATAAATTACCTCTAACCATCGGGAGTGATATATTACTTAGCAATTGTTGGCTAAACTCCCCATAATCTGATTGCATTTATTGTTCGAAAGTTGCATAAAAAATAGTGACATTCCTTTATACATCGTAAGTTAGGGAAGTTGTCACCGGTAATTATCCAGTGATAATGTAATTTTCTCTAATTGGTCGTTATTGTTAGTTTCTTATGGTTAGTATTTTTCCACGGGAAAATTACCAAAAAAAGTCAAAAACCTATTATATTTGTAACAATTCAGTTCCAAACCTTTCAATTGTGCCAATTTAGTCATAAACATTTTCACATTTTACTAACTGAATCTATCTAGCCAGTTTTGGCTAGAAAAAGCTAACGTGGACACTTGTCATCCTTCGTGATACGGCCAACGCTGATGTAAACATTTTTTTAATAATGTTTTGAATTTTTTTTAAATTTTTTTCTTTTCTTTTCTTTTTTTTTTTTTTTTTTTTTTTTTGGTTAAGGCTAGAAGGGTCACCGACATTGGGCGACGGCGTCGCGGTCCTCGCCACTCTGGGCAAAGGTTGAAATGCCCCGCAATGCCCTCATCGGCCACTAGGTGAGGGCTCCTTAACCCTCACTGTGGCTAGGGAGTGCTCGGGCAATGGCTACAGCGCCCTCACTAGATTTGGGCCAACCAATAGCGCTACAGTCCTCGCATGCCCAGAGTGAGGCCGCAACGCACATATTCGGTGAGGGCATTACGGCCCTCGCTTGTGGCAAGCGACCCTTGCCGGCCCTCGATCCAAAACAAAAAAGTAAAGAAAAGAAAATAACCAAAAAAATTATTAAAAATTCAAAAAATTATTAAAATATTATGAAAAAAAAATCACTTCAACGTCAACCGAGCCACATAGGATAGCTAGCGTAAGATAGATTTAATTGGTAAAACATAAAAAGGTTTACAACTAAATTAGCATAATTGAAAGGTTTAGGACTGAATTGGTACAAGTGCAATAGCTTTAGGACTTTTTTTTTTTGTAATTTCTTTGTTTTTCCACTGTTAAAAATAAGTTCCCTTTGTATTCCATGACTCGACGATGGAATTACTATAGTAATTATCCTACCTTAGTCTAACTTTCCTCAACAAGTCATAACTTGTAGTTCCTGGCTTAGTGAACATACTCCCAACAATTGTAATTCGCCTGAAATTGTCGTCATCTCAGTTGCAACGATAATTAGTACTTTCCTTTTTGGCGTGGTAATTGAGCTATACAGTTCGTAACAAGAAATTGTCATGAGAATGGGATAGTGAAAATTTGATATACACTTCAACCATCGTAAATTACTTGTTAATCCGTGTAAATGGTGGTTAGAAGTCTACTTCTGAAGATAGTAAATTATTTCAAATTATCATAAACTCGAAGGTTTCAATAACTTCTCTTGAAAATAGCAAGCTTTATTGCAACTCTCTTTTTCCCTATTCTTACTAAATTTACTTAAATGATTGCTGCAAATGGAGCCTATCCATAAGTGATAACGCTTTTGATTGCCGTAATTTTCCTCAATTAATTCTAAAACTTACAATTCTACTGGAACAAACTTCCTTAAATGTCAATAAATTGCCACTTTAATAGTCTCCGGCTACATTTTTTTTTAAACTGATCCCATGGCTGAGATTTTTGTATTTCAAATCCAATAAAAGTCATATTCCACACGGACCAGTTCAGCATATCCTACTGCCATGGACCGCCACATTGATCATTGTGGAGGTAGCCGTTGGCATGAATCAGATAAAACATCCATCCATTATCCATGTAGACTCCATCTTTTACATAGATTCAACACGCTTCAGACGTTCATTGTTTTCACAAGCACATACACACATTCATGCATTCTCAAATTGTATTACTGTACCTAACTTGTCTAACCGGCATACTATGTAGCATCTACTCTCGCACAGCCTTACGGCTCAGCGCACTTCTTCTGGCACAAGCCCACTTGTAGCGATATAGAGCCACTAAACTCCAACATCCTCCCACTTCTATTTCTTCAAGGCGTTGTAGACGAACTTCAGGACTTTGCGTACCAATTTCAGGATAAAGCGAATTACGTGCCACGGGAAATAAAAGCAATCAATCCAGCCCATACCAGCAATGCATAGCTACCTACATCTGCACTAGTCCATATATCCTTCTCTGGGGATAAGACTCCTATGACGTCGGCATAAGTCGCCGCTGTGGAGGTTATCGCAACCCACATAGTCAGCATTACAATCCATGTGGAGATCCACCGCTTTAAAGGAAGACCACTTATGAGAAGCATAATGACGCTAAGCGATGCAATGAAGCTTATCGTGTTGAATACTATGAAAAGCTTGTGCTCATACACGTGCTCATTAAATTTGTCAGTTGGGGTCATACCGGCTTGGAATGCAATGGTAGCTATCAATGTTGCCACCACCATTAGCATATTTTGCATACTGTCTTGCCACTCTCTCTTGTTCTCTTCTCCTACCGGTGGATAGGAGGCGGCGATCATGTTGTTCGCATAGACTATTCATCTGGATGGGTCGTGATGCGTTAAAACCTTTTTGGTATCAGGAAAAACCTTTTGCATTGATGCCAATTTAGTGTTAAACCTTTTTTGCCCTTCAGTCAAAACTCTTTTGGTGTCAATCACTCTGGCTGTGTGGAGAAACCAAAAAAAAAGTGGAAAAAAAAAAAAAAAAAAAAGGAAAAAATTAAAAATTAAAAAATATTTAAAATTATTTAAAATTTTATCCATGTCGGGCCACGTAATCTTGGCTGGTAGGCCTAGTGCTGTGAAACCTCAAAATTGGCCGAAAGTTCCTCATCTTCAGGTTTATAACCCTTGGCATCAATTTAAAAAGTTTAGATTAATTGGTACAAAAAAAAGGTTTATAGTCTGCAATGAGGACTGTTACAAAAAGAATTATACCAATTTTAGGGGTTTTCTCGAATGGATTTTGTTAAAGTTTGAGAACAAATCCGCCCAAACTGTTGTCTAAACCTTAATCTTCAGGTTTAATTTTCTGCAGAGGATTAACAACAGAATAGATTGTTTTCAGTCATGTTGTGTTTTTCAAGATTAATTTTGGTATTTGTATTTCTTCAAACTACTATTTGATGCCTTCAAAAGGGAAACTCATCCCATATTTAATCTCTTATGCTATCTATGTTTTATGTTCCTTCTAATATATTTAGTGTGAAAATAGTGTGAAGTGTAAAGTTGTAATTAACTATATAGACCAATGACTTCTTCTCCAAATATCATTACATGTGATGATTTATAAATATGGTTATCTTTTAGCTTCCGAATATTTCTAGGACATTCATCTTTACTAGAACCGACTTTTTTGTTGATAAGCTCACTGAATTTGACTAGTGCAGAGGCTTGGTTGTATGAACATACCTCAGTTTGTCTATCTGCAGCAGCCAAATGCAAAATCGTGTTGCCAGCTTCATCCCTCGAGTTGATAAACTGATCATCGCCCAAGATATCTATCAAAAGCTACAAAGCTTCCAGTGTGTTGTGCTTCACGCATAAATGGAGGATCGTCTGGCCATGTTCGACGACACTACGGGCTGCATCAGGTCTCGCTCAAACCAAGCGTTCCAACACATCCACATGCCCTTTCATGGCCGCGACATGAAGAGGGTTTCTTTTGTATTTGTCACGGATGAAACATATCTCAGGGCTGACTCTTAACAAGCTCGCCACCATGTTAAGGTACACTTTTGCCGCCGCGAGATGAAGAGGCGTCGAACTCTGAGAATCTTGCTCTCTTGCCAGCTCGGCCTTCCTAGCTAGGACCTCTTCCACGAAATCCAAGCGTCCGAGCATGGCTGCGATGTGCAGAGGAGTCTCGGTGTGATTCCCAATCATGATTCTGTCGAGCAGCAGCTTATCTTTTGTGAGCAACTCAAGCAAAGAAGGCACATTTCCTTTCACGGCGGCTTCGTAGAGCTCGGACTCCATGTTTGGTTCTCTAAAAAGAGAATTTCAAAATTCTCACTCCTCCATTTGGGGACTTGAATGTATCTGCAAGTATGTGGCTCAGTTCTCACGCGTCCTAGTATGTCCCTCACGTAAGGTGATGATTCTTGGAGCTTTATCGTGGGTATGTGGGGATGCAGCTGGCGGCCATTTTCTGGCGAGTCTCGTCTCCTTGTGGTCCTGTATAGGTCGAGCTCGCACATGCAACATGTGCCGATTGAGCCATTACATCCTTTGATAGTGTGAAGCAGCCACACTCCACTCATGCTTTTTGTTATGGAATCCACTTCATTCGCCCAAACAGGTCTATAACTCTGAAAGGACACGTATTTCATCGTTATGTGTGAAATGATTTTTGCACTAACGCTCGCTCAACCGGAGCGAGCCGTGGCCTAGGCACTTTCGGAGAAATTGTTCTTCCATATGGTTGTGTTAGGAAAAGGGAAAAGAATTGAAAAAGTCATAAACATTTTGCATTTGTGTCAATTTAATTTTAAACCTTTTTTTAGTGTCAATTCAATCTTAAACCTTTTGTCTTTGTGCCAATTCAGTCCTTCCGGCTAATTTTGACTAAATTTTACTGACGTGGATACCGGCCGACTTACGTGGCATTGCCAACAATGACATGAATAACTTTTAATAATATTTTAATATTTTTCATATTTTTCTTTTCTTTTTTCTTTCTTTTCCTTTCTTCTTCCTTGCCCATGCCAGGGCTGGTGAGGCTCGCCCTCGCTAACGACAACAACAGTGATGGCAAGCCTTGCCCAGCCGCTAGTGAGGCTTGCCCGCGACCTCGCGGCCATTGGCGAAGGCTCAAGCCCTTGCCAACGGCTGGGCGAGGTACGACCTTGCCCGATCTAGCAAGGTCGAGCCTCACCCATGGCTAGCGGGGCTCGACCCTCGTCAGCAGCTAAGCAAGGCACGAGCTCGCTAGATCTAGCAAGGTTGGGCCTTGCCCATGGCCGGCGGGGCTCCACCCTTGCCCAATCCGACAAGGGTGAGCCTCGCCAGCCCAATGTGAGGCCGCCCTCGTGGCCATTTGACCTCACCGGATGGTCGCGAGGGCAACCTTGCACTGGGCTGGCAAGGGTTGAGCCTCACCGGCCATGGGCGAGGCCCAACCTTGCCAAATCCGGCGAGGTTGTGCCTCTCCTAGCCACTAGCAGAGGCCGCGACCTCGTGGCTGCTGGCGAGGGGGAGGATCACCGTCGCTTGCGAGGGTGAGCCTCACTAGCGGCCGGCGGGGCTTGCCAACGCTAGCTTCTAGCCGGTCACCAGTCTGGCGACCAACTGGAGGAAGAAGAAAGGAAAAGAAAATTATTTGAAAAATTTGAAAAATATTAAAATATTATTAAAAAGTTGTCCACATCATTGCCGGCGATGCCACATAAGCTGGCCGACGTCCACATCAATAAAATCTAATCAAAATTAGCCGGAAGGACTAAATTGGCACAAAGACAAAAGGTTTAAGACTGAATTGACACCAAAAAAAGGTTTAAAACTAAATTGGCACTAATGTAATAGGCTTATGACTTTTCTGACACTTTTCCCGTTAGGAAAGATAGTTACAAATGAGCAATAGTATCATTTGTGGAGGCATCAGCCTTGCTATGCCTCTAAAATTCTGCCGAAGAGAGTTGATCTTCATTTTCTTCCATTAAAATTTCAAAGATTGACGGATCATAAGTTTCTGATTGATTTGATCCATCACGAAAGTCCCAAATGGTACTAGGCAGGGAAATGAATGGCACAGAACATATACCCCTGCCATACAGAAATGGTTGTCTAATTTAGATGAAGGAGCCTAGGATGATCCTGTACACAGCCTTTTGGACAGATGTCGTTCGCGACTCTATAGACCTAGTCAAACTCGGCAGCACCGATTGCTTATAGACATTTGGAATCGACTTGCAGCTGTTTCTTGGGGAATCAAGAAGAAACCCGCAATCTCTTCTTCGAATTTGTATTTTGTCAAATCGGATTTTAATTTGTTTGAAAGTCCTTGCCGTAGATTGCCCTGAAGGAAGCTACCATTCTGCTTCTTGATCATCGCTTCTCTCGCAATGCTTCATTGCGATGATGTTCTTCCCTTAAACCACGACCAGACAATTTTCTCAACTACTGCAATGAAACAATAGCCTTCCCCATAGAAAGCAACTCTCTTTTAGAAAAAGTTTTGGCATGAAGTGGGCGACCGTGAAACGTCATATCAAAATATGTGTCATGGTTCATCCATAGGTCCTAGGGATGTCAGGTAAGGGAACGATTCTTCGAGTTTGTGCGAGGAAACAGTCTATATATAAACAGAGGCTGTTTCTTCGTGTGCTCAGTGGATTCAGTCACAGATATGGCTTTTGCCCCATGTATGTCTTTCTGCATGTTTGCACACGTGTGTTCAGCAAGAATGATGAGCACATGAATCGACTAAATCAGAATTGAAGATTTTTGAAGAATTATGTACTTATATTAGACTCTTAATAGCGAGAAGTAGTGCCATGGTCCCCAGGGCCTTCACGCAATGTTAGACGTGATTGGCTAAGATCAATGACCATAATTTTCTACAGTACTTTCGCCAAGCAATCAGAGATATATCAACATCATTCCTTTTCTTTTCTTTCGAATATGGACACGTATGAACGCGTGACCTTGACCTACATAGACCAAATACAAATGGAAATTGGTCCACAAGAGTATCCCCCAATTCCCTAAACACAGCATGTCAACTTCAAAAACTCATGTTATAGTCTTATTTGAGCCTGCACATTACCTAATTCTTCAGCAAGATTCTTCAACTTTATGGATTGCGTTAGGAAGATGCTTGAAATGAGCATTATTGTCATGAGCGCATTTACGATTAGCCTTCCTACCAAAATAGTAGCAAGACTAACTTACATTTGAAGGTGTGATCAGCAAAAAGAAATGATCATAAATCGGAGAAGGGAAAGGCAAAATTGTCCGAACCAATATGACCTGTTAAGTTCCTTCCCAAAAAGAAAGAGCAAGAAAACCAAGTCATGAGACAATATTAAGCATGTTACATACTCGGATCACTGTCTCCATGCATTCAGAAAACATGGCAAAGAAATCTTGAGAATGTTTCGATTCTTCCTTTCGTAACGTGTATAAAAATTTGTTAGTGCGTAATCTTTATATTAACTCTCAATTTTTTAGCAGCGGAGGAGGTGAACAATGTACATTAGGAGGACGGAGAGCCGCCGCACCCATCGCTGTGGATGTATTGAGGCGCGTTTGGTTGGGCCACCCCATGATGTGGATTTTGATCCTATCCATCGTGTCCATGGCTGCGGTGAGGACTTCTCTGATGTCGCTATGCTCACAGCAGTATATTAGCCCTTCAGAGCACACATTTGAAGGCAGCAGGCTTTTACCTTCTAATCTCGAGACCACAAGCAGGTGCCCAGCCGCATTGGCCTCCTCGTGGATGCGTCCAAGCCCGGCACGATCGGCTGCCGATCCTTTGGTCAGGGCAAAGATGCAGATGAAGCCCTGTGCGGGGGAACAAGTCAGATCAATTTCTGCAAGAATATCAGCTAATAAAATGTTGTTTCTGTGATTGTGACGATTACCTCTTCGGTTCGTTTGATGTCCATTCCGAACCGTGTTTCTCCGGGTTCAGGGACTAGTTCTACTGAAACCTCCGCAATTCCCGGTAAAAACCATAATCTTATCCCATGAACCATTTGGACAGTCATTGTCTGGTTATGTTGCTTCCCCAAACTAATTTCTTTTCCTGTGGGGATATTCTTGCCCTTAGTGAGGAAAAGACAGGAATCAGTTACTCACCATGCCAAGAATTAAAAGCTATATTGACATGAAGGAGCTAAAATTATGAACAGATCTCAAGAGCTTGGCGAAGAATCTTCATGGAAGAGAGAATTTACCGATGTGACGATCTGTTCGGTTTGGATGTTGACAAAGATGAGAGGAATTCCTGAGGAAACTGATGCAGAGAACCAGGCCATGGACCGAGTTGTGGTGGCCTCAACGGTGTGTTCACCTGGCAGAGGCATTAACAGAATGGAGCAAACTACCGAAGACCATTGATCAGGCAAATACGTTCCGACTTTCGTCTTCCAGTCATATCGCATTCCTTTCTTCTTGAATCCTCCCGTGTCCACGTTCACCACCCGCCTGCTCATTTCTGCATCGTCAGATGGAAAGTCCTCATCTTATCCCTTTGCACGATATAACACCCACGCTTGTTCAAATGAATGTTCTATGAGGTAATATATCTACCAGCCATGATCCTAGCAGGACCATTGTCTGGATGAATGTTTGCAGCACATTAAAATTAATCTTGAACTGCCATAATTGGACTTTCATCTTCCTGATTTTGTCTCCCGGACCTCTTGCCCAGCAAAAGCATTCCGTGATTTACTATCGTGAAGTTTTAGTCTGAAGGCTTATGTTTTATCATCTCCAGAGGGAAACTTTGAACAAGTAAAACCAATCGAGTGCAACTAGAGATACTAAGACTTCAGTCCTCAACACGTTCAGTAAATGATGTGTCAAAATTCTAATGTTTGAAGAACCACTCAAAATCTCTTTCGTGAGATTACTTGGCAGTTGGCACTCACCAGATTACTTGGCAGTTGGCACTCACCACGTCTTTCGTAACGTCTAAACCCTTAACATCCAGTGAAGGTAGATTGAGGAAAGAAGGCACAAGTTACCTTGCAAGTCAGTACATTGTTCCAGGTTTAAATCTCCTAAAACCACTACATGTCTGTCGTCCGTAGCAGCTTGGATTGTGAACCTCCTCTGGAGCATCGCGCCCTTAAGAGGCATGATGCGCGCCCGGAGCTTAATCACACGGTCACCCCTCCTCACCTTCACCCACAAAGTCTCAGCCTGCTGGCTGATCTTGCTGAGCTGCAAGTTGAATTCCGACCGGGCCTTGGTCGGCACGAACACATCCGTGTCATCCTCCGCAAACCCTTCGATGATGTCCCCAGGCAGCGGCATGCTCTCATCCCAGTCCTCCTGCACCTCCTGCTTCACCCGTTTCACGCACAGCACCGTCGTCTGAGCGCTGCCCATGTTGTCTCTCCTTCCAAAAACACGCCAGTACCTCTCCATGGAAACACTATTCACGCAGTTTATATCCTAGAAGAGGTTTCGCTGTCTGTCCTAGAGAAGTTTGTGAGGATGTACGAACACTCCAAGGTCTGTGTTTAGGATTTCACGTCCAGATCATATATTCTCTCAACAGCTTGGAGACCCTTCCTATGCCATATGGTAACAGAGCCATGTACTTAATTAATTAGAATAATGACAAGCAAGCCGGCTAAGTTAGGTTACAAATTATTAAAATAGACCTGACCAACTTGTGCTGCACCAACAGCCGAATAGAGACCGTACAGAATTTCACACAAAAATGTTCTCTCCTCTTTCGAGGCTTAACAAGAAATTCTGATCACAGATTGAGCAAAATGCAAGAAAGAGTATCCATCTTGTCCTCACTTCGCTCACAGCGCCACTGTACACAAACAAAAATGTGCCGAAAGACGACAGCATAAGACTCATCAAGGTCTCAAAGTCTCTGCAGCGTAAGAATATATCCGACTTAGTAAATGTCGTACTACTCTGTTCTAGCAACTCCGTAGCGGATCTTGTCCAATTTTCGTTGCCATTCCTCGATCTCTGCTTGGGTGCGACTCCTTTTCAGTTCGTCTTCTCTCTTTAGCTGCTCCTTTAATTCCAAGATCTTTCTCTCGATACATTGAACCTGCAGAAAACCGAGATTTGGCTGAAGTGGAAAAATTTTGGAAGGGCAAATATCAATTCGAGAACTGAGAGAAACGAAAGGGAGTTAACCTTTCTATAAGGCCACCGTCCCACTCCACCTTTTCGGCAAATTTTCTTGACAACGGTAGGACATAAATGCAATCTTTCAGAAGCCTTTTCGATCGGAAGATGAAAGTAACCTCCGACATCTCCCAGTGTCATCTTTCCCGCTCTCTCCCTCTGCACTAATCTCAGCACATAAATACAGCCGTTTTAGAATAATGGACGAAAAAGATGAGTTCAATGCAAGCGACAAGTTCGTTATTCTAAAGGCCAAGTCCTAGAGTGTAAAAGATTGACGGAGTAATATATATTTCAACAGAATCCACACAAAAACTGTTTGCGAGAATAATTTGGCAAAGAACAGAACTCCGGATATCGGTTCCACTTATATACAACAGTCATAAGAGATATTCATTAAGAAATATGATTGTTTATCGTAGCATAAAAGGCTGTACAGAACACACATACACAATATATAATTCTAGAAAAGCAATAACCTGTGCTGCAAGCCCGGTTTTCAGAGATTTCGCCTGTCGTTTCTTCTGTTTTGGCCTCTCCGTTTGCTGGGGATTCTCTGCTTCAAACAAAGAAAAATACAAAACAATAAACAAAACACGTTCTACGACTTCAAGTCATTCAAAAGATTGATGGGAACTTGAATCTAATTACATATGTGCGGCTTTTAATGTTTTTTTTTTTTGGTAAAGAATGCGGCTTTTAAGGTTGTAAGTCGAAGAATTGCAAATAGATGCATCACCTGAAACAGTCGGAGGCGGAGGTAGTTGAAAATAATCGGCATTTACATTGCCATTAAAATCTATTCCCACGCACACAGCTTCGTAGAACATGGCCAGCGGGTCCTGGTACATGATGTAGCCAGCCAGTCTCCTTCCCTCACAGTATTGCTGCAGAAAATCCTTCACATTCTGTATGCTTTTCTTGCAAAAACTGAAATGGAAGCAAGAAGGACAGGACTATATTGCTGCATTATACATATTCAGAACTCTGATTTCCAAAAAAAGAAATGTCATCTAATTTTTTAAGGGCAAAGATTAATTGAAGTTCTTACTCAAACATTTGATACCGATGGTCACTGTTGGATGGTATTGCACCAGGATTGTGCTGAGTGTCCAGAATCGCGTGACTGACCATACCAACTCTTCCATGGAGTTCGAGTTTTGTGGTATGATTGGTTTCCACTAAAAATTTTCAAAGAACTTATGTTAGAAAGTGTCGCTGCAACAGAAATTAGCCAATAACACAACATTCGAACAACAAACACTGGAAGTGTCGTTGCAAAAAGTATTAGTAAATAGCAAAAACCATCAGCGCCTGATCAATCCCAGAACTTGTCGACTGTGTTCGACCATACCTGAACTACTCACACAGACTAATCATCAAGAAAAGTTTCTACCCTATTGAAAGAGTAATCGAACGCACCATGAGTATGAATGATCTCTCTAAGCACATGACAACAACTGCAATTGTATGGAAGTGGCGGCGCTGGCCAATTCGCGAGCAGCCTTGGCACGAAATAGTTCCAATCATCTGGTTGTGGATAGTAGCAATCCTCTGCGCCGCCACTGCTCATCCCCGAGGGACCCGCATGGGACGAACCAGCCCCATCGTTCCCACTACCACGTTGTCCACTAAACATGTGCCAAACGGCGGGATCGTCAAATGGGTCCGGGTCCCCAATGCCATCGTCGGGCAGAGGGGTGTTCTCATCGGACTTCGCAGCAAGTTGCGGATCAAACGGCGGCAGATCGTCCTCGAGACCGGGTTCGTGGTTCAGGAGGAGATACTTGAGATAGTCGTCACCGTACAGGTCATCGTCAGACTCGCTGCCCGGCGCTGCCGCCTTCGGATCCGCCATGCATGACTGACCGTCCGGAGCCGCTTGTATCGTGCGGATGGCGAGTCGTTCTCGAGCACCGTTTTGCCGGTGCTTGAGAGGATCGCTACGAAGGGAGAGACGTTTTGTTCTGTGTTTATAATCAAATAGAGTGATCGATGATTGGTGAGTGACTAGGAATTTTTGTTCCAAGGGTGCGAGTGGAATGGAAAAAGGGCGGGAAAGAGGCGGTTAACGACCGTTGCGACAGTAGCGGTTATTTTTTCCATTTTGGTCCGAAAGTTTTGAGTGTCGATCAGGTGGTTCGAGTCCCACGGCAGTGAGTCTTTGGACATTTTCCGAGAATTTCCCCTTTTTTTTTGTTTTTCAACGTTATTAATTATTAATTATGATGTGCAAATAAACATATAATTTTGTCGATTCTTCTAGGTGTCCAAATTGATGCACGATGTTCGACTTGGTAATTCGTATTCACGTATCATAATTAGGTTTCGTAATCATGTGATTCAAAAATGTTTTTTTTGAAAAGAACTTATGATATCTAAAAGTAAAAATGACACCATATATGATCATGAGAATAATGTATACGTTATTTCGATTATTCATCATAGTAGAACATTGAGAAAACAGTTGCGCACAAGATATATGTCATGATTAAGTGACACACATGAATAAATTTCTTTTCATAAAGAAATTCGTTTCATTTAGATATTATCGTGAAATTGATCAGAGTGAAAATTAAAGAGATATATCTTATTTCATTAAAAGAAAATGGTAACATCAAACAGGCAAATATATCTTGTCACTAGATATTGTTTATAATTTAAAGTGACTCATCTCATTACGTAAATTTCAAACTTAATGAATAAAGTCAGTTAATTTGAACAACAACAAAAAGAAGAATAACAGTTTATACCAAAACTCCACTCTTTATTTTAGCCATGACTCATTAATAACTAATGCAATCTGCTTGATGTAAATTGAAAAACACAGTATATCTCATAAATAACTTCTTCATATTGAATTTTATTTTCCAGGATGGAAAACTCATACAAAAGCAATAAAGGGAAGAAAGAAGGATAGTCTGGGTGGGTAGTTCTTACTATGGAATCGAAAATCGTTCATTAAAAACCGGTTCAAGAAATTTGAAACCAAGAACCACCCCTTTGATTTCATGCATTCACTGAGAACCGCACCACCGGTTCGGTCCGATATGATTCCTAGGTGGATCTATGAAATCAACCCTCAATTCCTATAAAATTGCATTTATCAATTAATATATATATATATATATATATATATATATATGGATAATTCTACTGGGTTGGAACCGGGAACTGGATTGGATATTCATCAGTTCCAGTAAATTAAAATCTGGAACCAGTTCGGTCAGTTTCTGGCTATTCCCAATTCCTTTGCACGCCTCGAAAAAGAAACGACATTCCGTTTCGTTTCCCGAACGACGCCGTAGCGAAAGTCTTCTTCTTCCTTCAACGATCAATGGACCAGAAAGCGAAAGTACAAAGGGAGACGGCGGAGAGAGATGAAATCGTCAGCGTCACTCTCGTCACTCCTCTGCTACAACAAAGCCTCGCTCTCTCGCTCCGCCTTCCTCCTCCCGAAGCCTCTCCACCGTTCCAGCTTCCTCGTCGGCGCCGGCGCCAGCGGCCCGGATCGCGCCGCGAACCGCCGTCTCGGCCTCCGAATCGGGACCTCCGGTTTCTCCACCGCCGCTGCCATGGCCGCTTCCTTCAAGCCCGAGCGAGCGAGGGCTCCGCCCGCGCTTCCCTCTGCCCAATCCTCCCCTCGCCAAGGCATGGGCTCAAACACCCTCGACTTTGATCATCACGTGACATCGAAATTTGACGTCTTTTTTTTGGGGTGTTGTGATTTCAGTTTAAGATCGGGCTGTGCCAGCTTTCGGTGACGGCGGATAAGGAGAGGAACATTGCCCATGCTCGCGAGGCGATTCGTGAGGCCGTGGACAAGGGCGCTCAGCTTGTTCTCTTGCCCGTGAGTCTCTCTGCACTAGGTAGACTTAGTAGATGTTTAGGTAAATGTAGCCTGTGTTGGATGAAAAGGGTCGTTGAGCATTTTCGTGTAGCTGCGGAAAGTTTGGATGTGCCTCCTGATTGCAAAATGATAAATTTATGGCTTCCAAGGACTTTGTATACCTTATCAAATGCCCTTTTATGAAGGCGTACGCTAGAAGAAAGTTTGGATAAGAGCAACTTGAGTGGGCACGTGTTCGTTTCATCAGTTTTGGGTGACTTTCTGTGGCCAAGTTCTTATTGATCCTTATGTAATTGCTATGTTTTCATACTGCAAACTTTGTCTTCCAGTAAAATCAGCCATTCTTTGCAGTCCGGGACGTTCTAAGAAAAAGGAGGGAAAAATTACGCAGCTTGCCTCATGATTTTGTGCACTCTGTACCAGGAAATATGGAACAGTCCCTATTCAAATGATAGCTTCCCTGTTTATGCTGAGGACATTGATGGAGGTTCATCTCCTTCAACTGCTATGTTATCTGAAGCTGCCAAGGCCCTGAAGGTTACCATAGTGGGTGGTTCAATCCCAGAAAGATGTGGTGATCGATTGTACAACACTTGTTGTGTTTTTGGCTCCGATGGAGTGCTGAAAGCCAAGCACCGCAAGGTGACTTTTCTTTCCTTAAGTAACTATGTATGGAACGTTTATTTGCATGAGTCTTCTGGTCTAGGAGGAAGTTGGATATGATCGATTAAAAAGGTAGTCACCAGCTTAATTGGTCCTAAAGTCTTTGTATGGCTGTGCTGTATAGAAATATAAAACATTCACTTGCATGAATGTACAGTATTGGATCAGGACTGTGGACCTTTTGTCGGCTTAAATAGATCGTGCAACATAGACACCATTTAGGTAGAATAATTGAAGGGTCACACAAATAATCGAATTATTTTTTGTCAATTTTTGGAGTTGACGGGACTGTGATGCTTTGATGTCCTATGATCAAATTCTGCCAAATCTTGTATATGTTGTGGGAAACCATCTTGTTGCTGCTAGTTCTTTTTCTCTTTTTCTTTTCCTTTTTGCTTTACCACAGCATGCCACTAGTTCTTGAATCAAATTGTGGACATGGTTATTGGATGCAGATACATCTTTTTGATATTGATATACCTGGGAAGATCACATTTATGGAGTCAAAGACTCTCACGGCAGGGGAAACTCCAACAATAGTGGACACAGGTAAAGCACGTCTTGAAATTTAATATGATAAAACGTTCCTTTGCCTATGAGTTCTGTCATGAAATTATAGATATCATGTTTGTACTCATTATGGTTGGTTATATTCACTCGTATTGCTGGAATTGTGAAGTTCTTCAAAGTTTGATCATGTAAATCAGTATATGGGAATAACTTTTAAACTTGAAGTTTTTCAGATGCAAGGTCATTTTGTAAGTTATTTGCTATATATAAATCTATGTTCGCATTATGAGTATCCTCAAAGTGCTGCATTTCATAAACTCTCTTGTGATTAGCGGAGGGTTATATTTTCCCCAAAATACAAGGTGAATCATTGTGCATGATTGACTGATTTAATAATACTAGACCTTACATGAGATTTATCTTGATAATGCTAGCATAATGTTACTGTGCCTTCATCTACACTAATATGTAATGTAAATGCTGAATTTGGAACTTGACACTGAAGATCGGTAGTGTTGCGGAGAGTGTATCGATAAATGGATTATCTTTGCTGAATTATGCTCACCTGAACATGGAAATGAACCATTTCTTGTTTTCCTTTCTTAAGTAGGCCCAAATGTTCACACAGATCTATGTTTAATGGTTTTGGATAGCTCTATCTGTTGTTTGAGTTGTTTTCTTTTCTTTTCTTTTTCTTTTGTGGCTCTATGCAGATGTTGGACGTATTGGTATAGGCATCTGTTATGATATTCGGTTTCAGGAATTGGCAATGATTTATGCTGCAAGAGGTAGGTTTTGTTTCCTCTTCGTCTATCTTGCATTTCCTACAATGCTGACTGCATACTGGTGCTGGGGCTGCCACTGGCCCAGTCTATGCAGTTTGAAAGTAAGAAGATTTCTGGCAGTAAACATGTGTGTCTTAAGTGCTGGACCTTTGGATTGTTTTCCTTTGATTTATTTTCGTTTTATCCCTTCCAATGATTTTTAAGTTGAACATCAGCAAACTAAGCCTTGCACAAAGGGGGCTTAGCTGTATAAATGCTTTTACGACATTGCTATATGTCCTCTATTGCTTTTTGTATAGAAGGTATCTCTTTGCAATATAGAGTCCTACTTAGCTAGTTTTTGCCTCCTCCACTATTAAACTGTTTTGAGTTTCTTTCCTAGATTAATGAGGTTTGCTATCGGTGTTGCTAATTGGCCTTTTATCGACAATATCATTCTACTAAATATATTTGCACTGATACATTGATAATAAAGTTATATGATGCTGAACTCTTGGTGTTCTATTCTGCATAAATGGATCTAGGTTGTTAGATAATATCCCCATAGTGTGGGTGTTCTAGTTTGTAGCACATTCTGGAATTGACTTTCCTTTTATTATCATGTAGATGGGGTTCAGAAGTGATTTGAACTTTCCATACACTTGAATTGCGCTGTTACTTGTTTGCACAGGTGCTCATTTGCTTTGCTATCCTGGGGCCTTTAATATGACCACTGGACCATTGCATTGGGAGCTACTCCAGAGAGCTAGGTAATTATACATTTCACCCAAGAACCTCTTTTCACTGTATTATGCTATTTGAAGTTGTTATTGTGCCATTTTTATGAATTTTCTTTTTCTTTATCATGTGTTTTTATGGCTTGTTACCCTGAATAGCAGGGAAATTTGTGTTGGAGATTGAAGAAATATCGCATGCTCTACAACATTTGGTTTTACATCTGTTTTGAGATTATACCAATTTTTAGTTTTGCATCCTTTATCAGCAATGATCTATTCTTTGGCCATCATCTTTAGATGATAGTTAGTTTTAATGATAGAAAAGGTGGCGCACTTTTAATGATAGAAAAGTTGGCCTCCAACGCATTATGAAATGCTTTCACTGTTGTAATATTTAGTATTATCTTATTGCATATAATTTCACATTTGACAATGTGGTCCATGTCATATTTAGCTTTATTATGACTATAGTGATCATTCTACTGATTTTCTTCTTCGTTTTTTCATAATGTGCAGGGCTGTAGATAATCAGGTATAGTAATGGGACTTGATCCTAGGTTTCTTGGCAATGAGCTCGATGGCATGGTTGCATATATTACTAGTTCTTGCAGTAAAAGCCCTATTGCTCATAAGTGACTACTTGCCCCCTGTTGGTACATCAGATCAATTACCAGCTTAGTGGGAGTGATTTCTGGATGGGAATGATCTGCTTTTGCTAATGAGAAGCAATACAATAATGTCATGCTATTTCAATATTTCAAATTAAGGTCATCGCATTTCCCTGGACCTTGGCAATGTTGTTTATTGCCAGAGTGGGGGAGGTCCTTTAACCTGATTTCTTTTTGTTGGTCTCTGAAAGATTGCTTGTTTCATTTGAAAGCATAAAATGTCCATACTTGTCCTGAATTCAATTGGCAGAGTTGATAGTATGATTTGTAAAATTGTCAGTATAGTGGTATGCAACTTTTCGTTATGTCTTACTTCCGTACTTGTCATGTCTGTCCCTTCTTTTTTCAATGATAAATTTTGCTCATTTTTCATCTGGAAAGAATTCTCTTGCCATGGCATCACAAGTTCTTCCCTTTCTGTGTCTACATAAGATATCAACAAAATATACAGAGCATCAGTGTCAATATGATGGGGAAAATGTGATATGCAGTCAGTATCATGATTTGGGATCCTCTAAAATAAAATATTGAATGTTTCTCATCTCTTTCTGAATTTTGAGCCAATCGTACTTTTGTCTCAACTGAAAATGCTTAGTCCTTTATTCAGGAGATTTCATGATGGTTGTGACTTCTCAAAGTGATGCTGTTTTTTTCGTGTCTCTGGCAATTTGTAATCTGCTTCTTGTTTGACTGAAACACTGATTTCAATGAGTGGCATGTTTCTCAGAACTCCTATATCTGAATGTCGGTATGTTTTTCTAGTAAATTTAGGATGTTTTTTAGTTAACCAGTTATATCAATGAATGACAGTTGTATGTTGCAACTTGTTCACCTGCTCGGGATGCTGGGGCTGGTTATGTGGCTTGGGGGCACTCCACTTTGATTGGACCGGTAAGTGTATACTTCTCAGTAGGGTTCAAGTAAGGGGTTTTAGTTATGAACCATCAAAAGAAGCCACAAAAAGCTGACTTGGAAGATTTCGTGTGATAGTTTGGACAAGTTTTGGCGACAACAGAGCACGAGGAGGCCATTATCATTGCGGATATTGATTATTCCGAGATGGAGATGAGAAGGTGATCTTTCTTTTTAGCCTTATTTTCATATTGCTAATTCTTGACATTTTCCATTTAGAAGGAAAGAGGAAACTGTCGAATGATTTTGCTGATTGAAATGCACAGGACTAATCTCCCGTTGGAGAAGCAACGGCGAGGGGATCTTTACCAGTTGGTCGATTTCCAGAGATTGAACTCCTAAGAAGCTTCTCCAGTACAGATGATCAAAAAATGGCCGTCCGTCCGGTGTTGTAATGGTTAAAGAAACACCGTACCAAACAGCAATTCCCAAGGGGGAATCTTCTTGTAATAAACTCTCTTATTTGCTCCCCAGGCAATGTCTAGCGCATTTGTATTGAACCGAGATCTTTCTTTTCCGATGCACTACGATTCGGTGGATGGAGTTGGCGAGCCACGGGGCCATCTTATGTTACATTCAACGGCTAAATACAATGTCCTAGCGTCGTTCCGCTTTCATCGGATGTCACCAAAGAGACCAAGCACAACGCTGTATAGGAATTCTAATTGAGAAAGAGCATTGGGGGAAGCAAGGAGCATGCAGTGCACGCGATGATGGTGAACCCCAACTCCAAGAAAGATCAGCCAACTTGGGCCCGAAAATCCTAGTACACGAAGTGCACGTGGCGTCACAGAAAACATGAGACTTCCCCCTTCGTCAGGGACTGGTTGCTTGCTAAGTCCTTCAAACAGGGGCAAATAATTCTACAAGCCCTAAGGAAGATATAGTTGCTTTATCATTCTCTGTCTCTTCTTCTATCTGCTCAGTTGCTGCTGCTGCTGCTTTTCTTGGGAAGAGAGCTCCATGCTTTTCTCGCTTGAAGACATTACCTCCTCGCCTCTACTCGACCCTTTTGCTTTGGGATCCCAATGCCACTCCCTCCACGTCTCTTTCAAAATATTCCCGTTCCATCTTTTCTTCTTTTATCCTTAATTTTTGAGTGAAATTACCACTCTCATCTTGGGTACACAACGTGTTTTCTTGCAATGAGGACGGTTGAATTGCCCTCTCGGGTATCTGTAACTTCTCGTGAAGTCATTTCCTTAAAATTATTAGCCGGCGCCAAATCGTAATGAATAAGTCTCGACCATTCCGTTGAAGTGTTTTATTGTGCTTTGCTATGGCGGGTCAATGGACTTTGATCCCTTGAGGAGCTTTAATGTCTTCTTTGTTATGTTCCTTGTTAAAGGATGGTTCTCCAAGTGAAGTGAATGATGGACCACATCATGCACGATCTTCCCCCACCCAATAGATCTGTACACGGTCGGGTCGGGTCGGGTCAATGCCTCGTCACGTGCTTATACATGTATGTTGGCATTGCGTTTGGGACACCCCCCCCCCCTCCTTAACCGCACATGCCAGAGGTTTCCGTCGTAGGGTTACAGCAATTAATGCGTCACGTACTGGTTTGTAGGGGTGGTCCTTCCGGGAAGGGGACCCCCAAGAGACTGTTTGCATGGATCCGATGGACGTGAGAGGCTGGCGGTTTTGGGAAAATTCTCGCATGGATCCGAGTCTACGAACCGAACCTTATCACGACCCTTATGTCATAGCGAGACCACGGAGACTTGTTGTCATCGACGGCCGTGATTTGCCCCGATATACGGTGGATCTAGCTCCTCGATTATCTTCTAATTAATATAAGAGTCAGGTCAATGGAGACCACCTACTGTACATAGGTGCACCATCAGTAAAGAGCCATTGCGCACAATATTCAAGTATGTTCAAATCCCGATCCAAAACACCCTAAATGATTTTCATATCTTTCTCGTATCAAATCGAAGTTAACCTTCCAAATAGCATCGATTTGCAAGTGAGCAGTAACCCGATTTGAATTACAAAAATTGGTCATTTTGAATGCTTCACTAATCTGGAATTCTCTTCACAAGCTTCCTTCTTTCTTTCTTTTTCTTCTTCCGGCCACGGCTCCTCATGAGCATTTAAGTGACCCCTTTGCTTCTCCACCGTCAAGAGAGTTGGGGCGATGCATGGAATGATGAAGATAATTCATGAACCAGCAGTGTCCTAACTAATGGGATGAATGAAAAGATGATGTGATTCTTCGACAAGGATAACGTATGTAGCAGGCAGAAACATGCCAGGACGTTTCCATCTCATAAGATATAGGAAGCATAAGCATTAATGGCGGTTGGTGCAAAAAAACATGAGTAAAATAATCATAAAATCCCACCATCTGATGATAGCCAAAAGCAGTATCGAAGATATCGCGCGGTGTCTTTGCTCGAATTCAACCTATGGTACTATGCACAATGAGTAAAACCAATAGCAATGCGATAGATTTATCAGAATTTTATATTATCGGGATTGAATTCAGCGATCACATTAAAAAAGATGACTACTAGAAACCTTCTCATCCGTACCATGTACGTTATCATGTAAGTGAAGAGGACATTTTCCTTTCTTTAAAGGATCTCATGGAACAATTGAATTTGGAAAAGAGTTGAAAGAAATGGTTTGATACTTTTATTTTTATTTTTCGAACCGAGAAATCCGTGCTTTGGGATCTAATTCATTTCGCTTCTAAGTAGAAGAGCCTGCGTAAATTGGTAATGCTATTTATCTTCCATATGTTGTTTCAGCATTAAAATTTGTATTCTACCCTGTGAAGGTACAACAACCTTCCTTAAGAGAATTACAAATCTTGAAACTGTCTTTCTCTTTCTAACGAATTCTTTGCATGGTGTATTTATTACCAAATTACTAAAAAAATGTCCTAAACATATTGCATTTATGCTAATTTTGTCATAAACCTTTCAATTAGACCAATTTAGTTGTAAATCTTTTGTCAATTTGCCAATATACTCCATCTAACCAATTTTGACTGGAAATAAGTAACGTAAACGCTGGTTGTCTAACATGGTTCAACCAAGTTGACGTGGATAATTTTTCTAATTTATTATTATTAATTATGATTTTCTTTCTTGCTTTCTTTTTTTTTCTTTTTATTTTTTTAAATGAGGTTGGCAACCCACGCTGGCGCTTGGCGAGGGCTCGTAAGCCCTCCCTGTGGCCAGCGAGGGCCACAACACCCTCGCCAGATCTGGACAAGCTCGCTCTTGCCGGCCACCACCAAGGCTGCGGATCGATGGAGGGAAATAAGAGAAAATGGAAAAAGGAAAAGAAAAAAATGAAATGAAATGACAAAAAGTCAGAAAAATTATTTAAAAATTACAAGAATTGTTCACGTTAGTGTTGGTGTGCCATGTAGGACGGCTAGCATCTACGTCAACGGTTTCCGATCAAAATTGGCCATAAGGACCTCATTGATAAATCGTCGAAAGATTTAAAACCAAATTGGCCAAATTGAAAGGTTTAGACTAAATTAACACAAGCGTAATGGTTTAGAATTTTTTTGGTAATTATTGCTAAACTTTATTTAAAAGTCGATAAGAGTTGATCATTCAATTTTTTTTTTTTTTTTTTTTGGTAAAGGTTTATGAATATAATTTCCAATAAACCAAATACAAACTAAGCTAAAGCACGACCTGTTAGGACAATAATGTCCAAATAGGGTTTAGGATTTTTAAGAAGAGCCGGAACTAAACAAAGGACTAGGAGACTAGGGATCTTTCAAAAATAGTAGGCGGGAGATCCCACTTTCTTTGGAATAGGCGGTTCCCACTTGAACTCTTCCCATAGATAAAGTTTATCTTTGACAACCTTGAGAAGGTGCTTACGCATGCCTATTGATCATTCATTGCATCTATCTTTAAACAATAAATGCCGTAAAACTAGAGCTCTCCTCCTAAAAGCAGCTCTCGCAAGTGTATACGTACACATTACACAGTGAGAGTTTCAGATCCAAAAGAACGAGATAGAGAATGTATATTCCAAGACATTTTCTTGAAACATTTTCCCTAATTTGTTCCGAGATTTACTTACCAAAAAAAGAAAAATTTTATTTCGAGAAAGATACGATTTCCGTATAATATACAATGTGAAATACTTTAGCCATTTTTCGATATCTATACAATTTCGTACATTTCCTCAACCAGTCTGTCGGGGGATTGGGAGACCCGTTGGCTTGAATCGCTTTAATACACCCTTTATGAATAGTGATCTAGTTGGATGGTCCTAGGAAAAGTTTATGATGTAGATGCACTCATTTACCCAAAAGATAATGTGTAGTACCCCCAAAATCTGGAAAATAGTGACTGCCAAAATGATCGCAAAACTTCGCGAAATCTCTGCCAACCGTCCGAGATAGCACTCACCCTCATGGATATGCTGGACTCTGACCTAAGACTAAACACGAGTTTATATGATAAGGAATGCATATGAAGGGCCTAGCAAATTTGAATTCATCACCTCATGCTCGATACCTTGTAAAATCTTGCAAAATCACTGTCAACTGTTATAAAAGTTCATACGGCTAGATGAAACCATGATTTAACATTTAAATATTGCTGTTAGTAAATTAGTTTAATTTTGATTATAGGTGCGCTATCAATTTTGCCACTCGCACCGTTTTTTTTTTGTTGGTATGAGATGCATGGACCTCCCATAGAATAAAAGTCCGGTTCCAAAAGAATGAGCACACGTTTTATTTTAGTTAGGCACATTGGTGAGATCAAATTCATGATGAATATCTGGATGATCGTAGATTGATTCACATTACCAAAAAAACGGGTTCTATCTTTCTTTGTTCATATATTTCATTTTCAATCACACTCGTGATTAACGAAATACAAATTCGGGCATTACCCACCAGCAAAATTAACTACAAGCATGCGCACGTGAAAATACTCGTTGGAAATCGAACCACCAGTCGAGAGAAGCTAGAGATGAAATTGATGACATTGTGACATTATACGAGGAAGGTAGAGACACAAAACCAATAAGACATGATTCAATTTTTGCGAATGAACAGCGTAAATTGTTCCTAACTTTCCTAAGCATGCTGCGGTTTTGGTGCTAAACATAAAAGGCAATGACGCGCCACGTCAGCACATGCCAAAACTGTCCATTACAAGAGCACAAATTGGGCCATGCATGCACGCTTTATAAGTAAAGCCTCCCCTTCCCCCTTCCCCTGTTCTTCCTCTCTTCATCTGCATCATCAGCCTCCTCTCTCTCTCTGCCTCTCCTTCTCTCTCTAGAGATGTACAGGTTCGAGAGGTCGCTGAAAGAGGAGAGGCATCTGCGGGAGATGAAGAGCAACAGCCCGTCTTTCTCGTCCACGCTCCTCGACGAGATCTACAGATCCATCGACGAATGCGAGCCGAAGCGCGAGCCAGAACGAAGGTTCCACAGGGAGGCGCCGTCCAAGAAGCAAAGCACCCGCGGCAGTGCTCAGGTAACCCCGCAGCCCGCCTCCTTCGCCGAGAAGCGCGGCAGCGACAAGGCCAATCCCGCGGCGGCGGCGGGCGCGAAGAGGGGCCACTTCTCGCAGGAGCTGCTCCGGAAGCCGAAGCACGAGCCCGACGTCGACAGCGACGGGCTGTATTTCAGCTCCACTTCCATTTCTTCCGATACGAGCTCGGGCGGGTTCTCGTTCTCGGACACCGAGTCCGTCAGGGGCGCGAAGACGACTACTTCGTCGTCTTGCTTCGCGCCGTTCAGGCTTAAGCCCGTGAGGACGCGAGTCGCCGCCAGAGGGGACGAGAGGCAGGGCGCTCCGTTTGGCGAACGGAGGGAGGGACAGGAAGACCAGGGCGGCGCCCTCAGGTCTGCGGCGTCGCGGATCTACGCCAACCTGAAGAAGGTGAAGCAGCAGCCGGTCTCGCCCGGCGGGAGGCTGGTGAGCTTCATCAACTCCATCTTCAGCACGACGCCGAAGAGCGCGAAGAGGTCCGATCCCGCCGAGGCGAACCTCGAGAGGAAGTTGAAGTCGGGGCAGGCTTCCTCTTCCTCTTCCGCTTCCGCGTTTGCCACTGTTTCTTCGCTCTCGAGGCCGTGCCTGAGCAAGCGCTCGCCCTCGACGCGGGAGCGGTTCCGCAGCGGGGCCAAGAGGACGGTCCGTTTCTACCCGGTGAGCGTCATCGTCGATGAGGATTGTAGACCCTGCGGACACAAATCCCTACATCAAGAAGGAGGAGGAGGAGGAGGAGGAGAAAAACAGAGCAGCTCTGTTTCCCTCACGGTGCCAAAAGCTTGGAGGATCGGGAAATCTCAGCCTAGAAAAATGGACCAAGATCGGAGCTTAAATCTGAAAGATCTGCTGATGGAGGAGAGCAGGCGATTCGAAGAGAATGCGAGAGAGTTCCTGAGAGATTATCGCGAGAATCAGAAGAAGGGTTTTGAGTTGAAGGGTCATTGTGAAAAAGAAGTAGAAGAAGAAGAAGACGAAGATGATGATGGTACGACCAGTTGCTCGAGCTCAGATCTGTTCGAGCTCGATCATCTCGCAGCGATTAATAACAAGTATAGTTCAGAGCTTCCTGTGTATGAGACGACTTATTTTGATAAGTGTCGGGTCAGCGGTAAGGGGTACAGACTGTAATTCTTCAGTTCGATCTCACAGAATGGAGTATGGGTGGATTTTGTTTTGTCCTTAGCTTGTTTCTCTCTCTTTTGTTCAATTATTGCCCTCATGATTCCTCTGCTCGCATTGCGATTTCATCATTCACAGATTACCACATTGCTTATAGGCTAAATGAAACGAGATTGGATGAAAACCCTGTCGACAAGCAACTTCACCAAGAGATTGTTTACACCTGATTTCATCTGCCTAAAGAAATTACTTAACTTTAGCGAGAAACAGTGAGGTGGGTGCACGAAAATCTTGGAGGAATGGAAGTGTCGGGGAGAGAAGGCGACAATGGGATTTCGCAGACGATGATTATGCAGCTGCTAATGTCCAAGATTTGTGGTCCCGGAACAGGGTCAAGTAAAATCCAAATTAGACACAAGTTTCAGCGTTTCCTTCCTCATCTGCTCTTGATTACGCTTTGTCTCGTTCTCTCTCTCTCTCTCTTCCTGCGCAAATCTGTCCCTTCTGCTTCAGCTCTCCAAACAAAGATGACGCGGGTTCCGAGACATCGAGAGCGAAGAAAGATGACAAATCTCATTAAACATTCTTGAATATCAGTCTTGGGGAGTACTCTAAAGATCCAAACGATGGTAAAGAAGGACAGAGAAGGGGTTGTTTTTTTCAGGGAAAGAGCATCTGGGGATGCGTTAATTCTTTGATCAAGATCTGGGAAATTTTTTTGGGCAGAGATGGTGACAGTTTGGATTGAACGAGGGCAAGAAAAGCAGAGGGAGAAAGAATTGAAAAGATTGGAAAAGGAAAAAAATTTAAAGAAAGAAAATTGGGGAGATTCCAGATTGCGATCACAAGCAAAAATCTGGAGAGAGAGAGAGAGACAGTGAATTGGGAATGGAGAAAGGGAGGGGCTTTTGCTTTTCTTTCCTAGACCCGTTGCTTCGCCATTTTGAGTTCGCATCGCATCTTCGTTTTCTCAGTACCCAAGAAAAGAAAAGAAGAAGCTTGTTTTTATTAGTAGGGTTTCCTCATCCCTCCAAAAATTCGAAAAAAAAATTATAAAAATATAAAAAAAAATGGGGAGGAGAAAAGGAAAATATAAAAAGTAACTATTTGTGCTCTTGTTTGATATGATAGGACTTGTGCCTACGTTCAAATACCGCGCCGCATGTACAAGTGTATATATTTAACGGACTAATAAGATTGCGTTCTTTATTTTAACGTACCAGTACCTGGATAGCCATCAATTGGAGAGAAAGTTTTTCTTCCGTCTCTCTTGAGAGTACCCTCGAGTTTAATGTCCCAAAGTTCAAACAAAACCTTTTAAGGTCTTACTCAGGATCGAATTTTCTTTTTTGTTAATAAATTGTAGGAAAATTTGAGGTGATTTTAGAAGTTGATGTTTACGTGAACTTGAAAGGTCTTATTATGAGAAAAACGTTTATGAAGATGTCATTCGAGCATGCACAATGACACGACAATATCCAAGTATGTTTCCTCGCCTATGCCCCCCAAAACAAAAAAAATATCTTTAATTAATTTAGCATAGGGTAGCAACTATATGCTAATTATTAAAGTAGATATAATCATCATAAGATTAATCAATGCGCAATGAGCATACATGCCGAAGTACACTAAGATGGCCCACTAGAAAATGACAAACTCAATTAGTCAAAATGTGGCATGATTAGAACCACCAGTTTGCAAAGGGCCCGACAAAAGAAAACTCTTTCCAAGGTTGCCGGTTGTGAAATCTTAATTTACAAGAAATATCCACATAAAATTGATGCTGAATTTCGTTGAAAAAGTACTCTTGGAACACTGGATAAAAGTATTAACTATGCTTTAAATTTTTTTTATAGCATGCTACATTTTTATATGCAACAAGTTGTAATGTGCATGGGATGCTGTAGTTTTTTTTTTTTTTTTTTTTGAGTATGCTGTTATCAAGGGTTTTAGGACACTTTTGTTAACAAATGCGTCTGCTGATTAATTTTCCTCTATGTAGTTGTAATTTTTAGCCCTTGAAATACCTCATACTTTAGTTTAGTGATGATGAAACGGACATGCATGGAGACTTATCGCGGAATGTAGGTCCTATTTCCCCACGTTATCATATGTAAATACTTTCTTGGCTGATCTATCTATCTTGATGTCGGCTTGCATCTTGTCTTACACGATTCGTCATGTTAGTAGGAGATTCTATGGACTCGGAGTTTGTTTACTTGAAGCGGACTTTGCTCGTCCACCGGAACATGTAGTTTTTGATCACTCAAAACTGACACATCATTCGTGTATAATACCCACCTAAATGAACCCGGAAAAAAAAAAAACAGATCTTTATCAAGGAAAATTCGGTATGTAAATTCATTAAAAAAAAAACCCAACTTTTGCTAGTGAAAGCATCATCTCCCCACCAATAATGAACAAACCAAATCTCTAATTTCCTTTCAAAGACATATTCCATATACTTATCATATTGCATGACAAGTCCAATCACCACTTAAGGTTATTGTAATTTCTTTTTTTTATTTTCCAAGTAATTAACTTCCTCCATGTTTTATTTTAGGATAATGACACAAATAGTCATTAAACTTTGATCCAATGTGCAATGTGATCCCTGAACTTTTAAGTTGTTCAATATGGTCCATAAAACTTTAGTTCAATGTGCAATGCGATCCATGAACTTTTAATTTATTCAATATAATCTCCAAACTTTTCGTACATGTTCGAGTTTAGTCCTTGAACTAGATTGAACATGTATCAAAAGTTCAGGGACCGCATTGAACAAATTGAAAGTTCAGAGACGACGTTACACATTTAACTAAAGTTTAGGGACCACATTGCACATTAGGCCAAAGTTCAAGGATTATTTGTGTCATTTTCCCTTAAATTTTCTACCCTAACACACATGAATAAAATCAATGGCGTTTCTATTAAAATTTCCCTCTCCATCCTAAGGTGAATAAGATGACAACTCAGTGAATATTCTAATACAGATACCAATAATTTATCCTCATATAACTATATTATTTTCCTAGGAATCTATTTCCTAGACATTCCAAACGATTCTCCAACGCAAGACTACACAGGGACTTTGGTCCGGTCAATTTAAATTGGAAAGACCGCAAGGAAGCCGGCAAGGAACATGTCGACCCTCTCCTTCCTATCATTCCCGAACAGCAGTGGTCCACTTCGAGTCTTACTTTATTTTTCACTTCTTCTTCTTCTTCTTTTTGCTTCTTTTCTAGTTGTTGCTTTTCCTTTGCAAGCATAAGACAGATCAAGGTATATATTCGATTCGGCGATCCCAAGAAGCATTTTCGCAAGTATATGTCGTCTGCTTTTCCTTTGGTTGATAAAGTAGAAGTCGATGTGATGAGCAATGTGAATGAAGCTGGTATTTTTTGCTTGGTCTAAAAACATGCAGTATAGTGCAACCGAAAAATGAAAAATGAAAAAAGAGCAAAAAAATTAAGGCGGGGGGCCCAAAAAGAAAATAGAGAAAAGAAAAGATGTGAAGATGAAACCACACCACAAATTGTGGTTGCGTTTCGATTCTTGTTGATGTTCGTGATCGTGTAACCTACTCTGCGGAAAGAGCAAAGCTAATACATAATTATTGATTAGATTCGTCGTGTGATCCTATTTGATATAAGTCCTCTTGAATCTATGTATGTGCAGTGTTTATTGACATGACATGTTCGACTATTTTTTGTGTTCTTTCAATTTCTGCTGAAGATCCCATGGAATATGCACATCATGATCGACCGAGTATAATTTCAATTGTTTTGTTCCGAAACAAATGCTAAGCAAGAAGATTAAGACATATCATATCAGGAGAGAAATAAGAAGATCCACCTCTTTCTTTGTCTTGTCCTATTTGTCTGAGAGGAACCAAAAAGGGGGAGAAGACTCTGGTGTATATACTTGAAAAGAGTATCGTATGCTCCATAAACTTTATAACACTATCGCGATGAAAATGGAGAAATTTCAAATCGCTAGATCAGATATATCATTATCAGTACATTAGTATCCACAAAGAAATCGACAAGTAGGGGCGATTTTTCCAAAGTTGAGATAATTTTTAAGGACGTAACCAGTTTATGAAACTATAATTGCCAAGGCAGGAGTTTCTACAGCAAAACAAAATTTCCTTGTCATCTTATTTCATGTTTCAAAGGACTTAAATGAGCATCTATTTATTTTGGTCCTACAAAATTTTTCCCACAAATTTACTGCTGCTTTTTTTCTTTTTTGCTTTTTACGCTTTAATGAAGTCACCGCCTTATTCGTCATTTTCCTCAATCATATGAATAATCGCCATTCTTGAAAAGCATGGTGCTTCATGATACCTAGTTTGCAAGTTGGTATCTAGAATTTTGTCGTCCTTCATCTCATTGAATTCATCGAAACAGTAAGTAACAATGTCCTTTGAACTCTATAATCTCGTGGCCATAATCACTTCGTTAGATGCCGATATAGGAGATGACGTGATAAATGGATAAGGTAACATAAGTGCGTGGAAAATAAGAAGTCTTAGGGTGAAAAGACAAGCGTAAGTGTATCAACAGGAAAAACAGTCCATGCATAAGTATGTCCGCCTCGTGTCGTAGTTCCCAAAGCTAAAAGAGATTGGATATACATAAAAAAAAAGATTGCTAAGCGATACAGTTTATAAGGCTCATGAAGCATAGCTTAACGTTTCTCTCTTCTTGATCCTACCCTGGCAATACTATAACCAGGCTATCAAGAGTGAGAATACACGTAAGATGAACGTTGGAGGCAACGATCGCCGGATGTCCACCCAGCCGTTTGCGTCCCGACTGTCGTGCGTGCAGAGTTCTCCGGCGAAACAAGGCAGCTCGGCTTCTCATCGGCTGTGGCGCGGGTTTTGCTGCGGGCTTAATGACTGTATCAGCATGGGCTCCAAAGTCTCCACTGGCCATCACCAGCACCAGCAAACGTCTGTTTCCAGATTACAGCAGCAGGTAAATTTGACGTGGTGTGATTTCTGTGGGACCATTATCAACTGTTTTTTCCGAAAGTCGATGAAAAAGAGTTTGACCATTGATGAAAAGAACGAGCTCAAACATGATCACGTTTACGGTCTCAGCAAAGTAAAATAACCCATTCACTTTTACTATCGTTGTTCTCGAAATTTTAGATTACAAGGATGTTTTAATGATATTTCTGGTGAAATGACTCGCTCAATTTGATTTGTGAATCGAAGGTGGAGGAATTAGAGAAGGAAGTCCAAAAGGAGAAGGAGCTTAGGACAATGTACAGGAAGAGACTGGAGAGAACCCAGGATTACCTCCGGTACTGCCTTCAGACAGCCAAAGACGGTGGCTTTCTTCAGCTAATCATCCGCCACAAGCACGACGACGAAGAACACAGCAACAATAACGACAACAATAATGCTACTGATAACAATAACATTAGCAGTAATAACAATTCTAACCAACGAGAAGAGGTCCTTGTCTCTCCTCAATTCTCCAATGGCAATGTCAGTCCTCAGCTTCCCACCATTACATTAGTGCAACCTGAGTCCGATATTTCAATCGTGGTTGATCAGGCCAGGATCAATGGTTGGTACATTGAGCCACATGAGGTGAGTTTTCTCATTGAATTATGTTCAATCATATGTTTAGTGGACATGGTTTTAGTGAACTTGCAAATCGATTCGAATCGACTCGACCGGTGTGTGTTTGCAGTGAGAAAGATCGCTAATCATGTAGCCGAATTCAAATGTTATATTGACCCGTCGTTATAACCTTGGCCCAGATCGAGCTGCAGGAGAAGATAGCCCGGGGGACCACTGCGGAGATATACAGGGCCGTGTGGCGGGGCCTCGACGTGGCAGTCAAGTGCATCTTCCCCGACTTCTTCCACACGAACCAGAGCGGCGCCGCCTTCTTCGCGCAGGAGCTCGAGACCTTGTCGCGGCAGCGGCACCGCTTCGTGCTGCAGCTGATGGGGGCGTGCATCGACCCGCCCGAGCGCGCATGGATAGTGACCGAGTTCCTGGGCTCGACGCTGAAGGAGTGGCTCCACGGGCCCGGGAACCGGAGGACGGGGGAGAGGGTGGAGCCACTGCCCCCGCTCGGGGAGCGGCTGAGCCTGGCCTTGGAGATAGCCCAAGCGATGCAGTATTTGCACGAGCAGAAGCCCAGGATGATCCACAGGGACTTGAAGCCCAGCAACGTCTTCCTAGACGATGCAATGCATGTGAGGGTCGCTGATTTTGGGCATGCCCGGTTCTTGGCAGATGACGAGCTCGCATTAACGGGTGAAACAGGTAAATTTCAAGAACATTTCTCTTGTAGCAAACATCATTTGGCAAGTCCAACTTAGTAAAATTACGTCCGCTGCTCTCTCGCGTCTAAGGGACTTATGTGTACATGGCCCCTGAAGTGATACGGTGCGAGCCCTACAACGAGAAATGCGACGTGTACAGTTTCGGGGTCATACTCAATGAGCTCGTCACCGGCGAACACCCTTACATCGAGACTGAATTCGGCCCAGCCC
Source organism: Syzygium grande (assembly GCA_024733475.1). Lineage (NCBI taxonomy): Eukaryota > Viridiplantae > Streptophyta > Magnoliopsida > Myrtales > Myrtaceae > Syzygium > Syzygium grande. The sequence continues at coordinate 34,581,047 of JAMXDD010000008.1, read as the reverse complement.
AGGTACTAAATTTCATATTCCAATGGGTTCTAATAATTTCCCATTTCCCCAATTCCAATGTAGCTATTGTCTATGGTTAAAATGCTTACTGTACATTCATCAACTTGTTACATCGTGTTATGCAAGCAGATTGCAGTAGAAGTAGCAGAAGGCAAGCTCAGGCCTGCGCTTCCGGATGATGAAGATGGCCAGCTTGAGGGGCTTGTCCAACTCATATGCCTCTCTTGGGACCAAGACCCTTCAATTAGACCGCCCTTTTCCTCAATTACTCGCAATTTGAAAGTGATTAAGCAGACGCTTACTGAAAATGCTTAGATTTTAGAGAGGGAATTAAAGCAAATTGCGATTCCCCGAGGGTGTTAGCCTAGCCATATGAAAAAGTACGCGACGCGGAGCCTTTTTGAGTTATGTTTAAGCGGACGGATATTTCGTTTGCTTTTTGAATTCCTAGGCATTGTTAAAATTGCAATTTAGACATCATTAGTCTGCCTAGCAAAGAAATGAGGAAGCGATCTTGAGTAGACACAAAAGATTTTGTCAAAGAAATTAATTAATCCGATTTAGAGCATTCACGCCCATCGAAAATTATCAGTGACGTGCCTATTGAAGAAATTCAATACAGCACAAAAATCTTTCAATCTTTGTAATTAAGACCTCAAAATCTTTGAAACAATTGCAATCAAGGTCTTCCTTATGAAAGTTTCCTGATATATCCTAGGGCATCTTATTTGGGTGCCGTTTGGACTATTTCCAACGTGGTGCTAGTATTCGCCATAAGCACTTAATTGACTTCTTTATTTAAAGGTTGAAAGAGCAATCACATACCGTTTGAAAGGCTCAAAATCGCACTACGAAAGCCAAACATACTGCTACTTTCCATGCACCTTTCCCCGTCGATTGTCTGTCCTCCATTTCCCCCTTTTTTTTTTTTTTTTTATTACTTCATGGCATAAACGCAGAGATTGAGCTATCTGAAAATTCATGGAACACGTCGCAAGTCAAGAACCGGTTACATTCGGATCTTTGACATGCGTAGTTAAGTCCTACCCAAGATGAGTTTACATCCATTTCCCGAATTGAAAAGATTCTTTAGGGTGTGTTTGTTTTTGTAGAAAACTCAATGACAAAGGAAAATATTTTCCGGAAAATCATTTTACAAGAATACGCTTAGTTTTCCTTTATTTGGTGATACACAATGGCAATTGTTTTCTCATATTTGGATTTTATTAGAAAATGATTTCAATCTCACGATTTTATTTCAAGCAAAAAAAAAAATCAAAATTTTTAATGTTTTTATTTTTTAAAAAAATTGAGTCTTGCCACCAGAGGCCGCCGCGAGCTCGCCGGCCATCGCCATGGCCAATGACCGCCTATGGAAGAAGAAGGAAGAAAATATTAAAAAAAAAGGAAATAAAAAGAAAACATTAAATAATAAATAATTTGATTTTTTAAAAATAATTAATTAATTAAAATGATTTTTAAAAATAAATAAATATTTGATTTTTTAAAATAAATATTTTTATAAATGCAAACATTTCATTAACTAAGGACTCCAACCCAAGTACCGAGGACGTGCGCTCGGACCGGAGGGTCGGGACTACAACTCGAGTATCGAGGACTTGAGCATGGCATTTATGGACCCGAGTTCGAGTGTTGGATCAACGGGTACGGGCACCAAGGGTTCGGGCTCAATCTCGATGGAACCGAGCATGGGTGCCGGGGGCCCAGGCCCTAGACACTAAGGTCTCAAGCCCGACTGCCGAGACTTGATCCAGAATATCAGGACCTGGGAACCAACATTGGGATTTTCGTGTCCGAACATAGAGTTTCGAGTCCAAGTGCCAATATCGAGTCATACACCGGAAAATGTTTTCCGGTTCTTTTAAAGAGGAAATCATTTTCTTGAATTTAAGTTTTGATAATGAAACATTTTCTATTGACACATTTTCCTAAGCAAACCAAACACCGGAAAATAAGGAAAGTGTTTTCTTGAAAAATATTTTTCACGAAACAAACGACCATTAATGTTCTAAATAACTGCGCCAACCATGAAGATTCATGCTTTCATGAGAATCCAAGAATGTAGAAGATTCTCGTTATTACCTGATGTGCTTGCCTTGATGCATTCGTGGGCGAGCTTTTCTAGGATTGGGGAATTTTTCTGGTTGAGTGAATGGAAATGGTGCGATAAATGATAATAGGATGATGGGAAAAGGATAAAAGATATGAAAGCTTCACCACCAATGCTTAAAGGCACTTACCCCTAATTAAGAATAGGAAACCGAGATGGGTGGTAGCTCATCACCAAAGCGTAAAGGATTTCTCTATCAATCAAGGATAAAAAACTATTTGATTCACCAATAATGATAACGTTGGATAAAGAATCGGATAAATAATTCAAATCATGTAAAGGGGTTTCCATATATTCATTAAAATCTACGTCGCTTTCGTTTTTATCCTATCAGCCGCATCGAAAAAACGAAGGCCAAGTGTCGATACCAAATAGAAGAAGATATATGATATCGAGAAGGCCCTACTCAAATAACGTGGAAGTCATCATCACCATGCAAAGCAAAGAGGCAGATGCATCGTGGGTTAGACTGAAGTGACATTACGCGTCACATCTTCACCTATCGTTTTCATGCGCTGCACCAAGTTTGCTGTTGTTTTGCTGCTTGGCTGCACCTATGGCGATCCATCGTGCATGGCACACCAGACATATGGCCCCATCCATCAATAAATGAGAAGCCCTCTTCGAACGATCGACGTTGAGATCGATCCCACCTTCAATGGAAGGAGGAAGAAGAGAGACCCGATCGAGACGTCGCCTGCCATTTGGTCGAGGAAAAATTGTCTAAAAGTTGTCGAATCTATTGTACGATGGTTAAATCGGTTATGAACTTTTTAATTGTGTCAATTTTAATCTGTAATTTTTTTACGATCCATCAACATAGTCCTTCCGATTAATTTTAGCTAGAAATTGATGACGTAAACATCGACCGTCCTATATAGCATGACCAGCCGAAATTACGTCGACGTAAACTATAATTGCAAATTTTTTGAATTTTTTGGGACAGCCCTTAATAGTAAAAAAAAAAAAAAAAAAAAAAAAAAAGAAAATAAATAAATAAATAATTAATTATAATTAAAATGTCACATCGGCATTAGTTGTACCACATAGGATAATTGGCATCCACTTCAGCAATCTCCGGCCAAATTAGCTGGAAGGACTACATTGGCGACAGATCATCAAAAGGTTTATGACTAAATTAACGTAATTAAAAGGCTTAAAACTGAATTGACAGTCGCAAAATAGATTTATAATTTTTTGGATAATTTTCCATATGAACCGATCACCTACCTTTTGTGCCCATCTCGATAGAGTAAATTCAATCAAGTAATTCAAACGATGCCCATCTCGAGCACCCTTTATACGCCTCTCGTCGCAAGTTCACTCCAAAACGTCCTCCTGAAATAATTCATCGAGAATGTTACGCAAGATGATCGTTCGTGACGTTACCCTTGGATCATTTCATTGACCACGAGGCCTCACGGGTCCCGCCACATGCACCTTTTAATTAGGATGATATGGCCCGATGCTCTTCCTATTATTTAATCGTACGATACTATGCCCTGATAGGGACCATTAACGTATCTTAAAGGGACAGGCTTATAGTAGATTTTTATTTCTTCTCTAGTTGGACTCTCTAATAATCCCATGCTCCATTATGAGATGTGGATGGGACAAATTGAAAGAAGTTTCATGTGACGGTGACCCAATATTATTTCTCAACCATGCACCTAGGAGGAACAAATTGCATTGAACTAGGTTGGACGGCAACCGCCGACGATGTAATTTGCTCGAGTTCAGAATCGAGCTCGAATGATCATTCTGATTAGTCAGACAATTATTCATGAGTTAGATACATGCAATACACAAAATGCGAGTAATTGGATGTATTTTCCTCGCGAGTGATTGATCGGTTTCAAATTTGTTATTGTATACCTGGGTATAATTAAGAACTTTCAAAATATGATCATATTACTCAACTTTTGTTTATGGTCGTAAACGTACATGCTACGTCCATGACCACTCTTATACGGATATTTACTGCGATCAGACTTAGAAAGATGTGCTCATCGGTCAAAGAAGGAGGAAAGGCAAGGAAAGATAAACAAGAACTCTCTGACCGCGTGCATCACGTTGGCAAGCACCTTATATAAAGAAAAGTTTCTCAGATTTTCTTCTCTTTTTTTTTCTGTTTGTATACTATTTTTTAAATATACCCTGTTAACAAAAGTACCATGACTAATTCATAATGAATTAATTAAAAAAATTATATGTTGTAATGCGTTGATTGTCAGGCATCGCACGGAATCAATATCTTGGAAAATCCAAATATGGTACACTAATCGAAACTCTTTCGATATTTTTATACTATGACGGGAATAACCCGCGATTGAAATCTCGATAAGAACAACAAGGAAAAGAAAAATTAGCGTGTTGAATTGCCCATCTCACTGTCCAAGTTCCGACAAAACGTGGCTTTATTGGGTCTTTGTGCTCATATGTCTTGTTTCTAATTTTAATGATAGGAATTATTAAATTTTGATTCATGAAATTATGACAGATGTGCTCACCAGTCGAAAATCGCTATAGTAAACTTTTCAATTATGTTAATTTAATCATAAAATTTTTGACGATTTGCCGATGTAGTCTTTCTGATTAATTTTGGCCGAATATTGATAACGTAGACATTGACCGTCTTACATGACATGGTCAATGCCAATGTAAATAATTTTGAATTTTTATGGGCCAGCCCTTGATAGTAAAAAAAAAAGAGAAAAGAAAAAAAGAAAAGCAAAGAAATATAAATATATAAAAAAAATTAGAAAAAAATTTGTCACATCAAAGCTAGTTGTGTCACATAGAACGGTTAATGTTTACCTCACTAATCTTCAGCCAAATTAGCCAAAAGGAATACATTGACAAATCATGAAAATATTTATGATTAAATTGACACAATTAAAAGAATTAAGATTGAATTGACTGTAATATAATAAGTTTTAGAATTTTTGGATAATTTTTCCTCTTGCCAATCACATATCTTCTGTGCCCATATCGATACAGTAAATTTAATCGAGCAATTCAACGGGTCCCCATCTCAAGCACATTTCCTACATCTCCCGTCGCAAGTTCACTTCGAATCATCCTCCCAAAAGATTTCATCGATAGAAAGTCACGCATGACGGTTGTCCGTGACGTTATCGTTTGATCATTTCGTAGATCACGCATACTCGCGGGTCCCGCCATGCCCCTACCTTTTATTTACTCGTACGATACTATGCCCTACTAAAGTACGAACAACGTGTCGCAAAAAGGCAGCTTAGTAGATCGTTCTCTCTTTTCTTGTAGGACTCTCTAACAATCTAATATTTTTTGGATTTTCTTTTATTTTGAAATTAAGACTAATCTATATGACATGCGATTTTTTGTAATTTTTATAGATAAGGAAAAAATCAAAGATAAGAAAAATATCATTCACCAAAAATATCGACAATTCAAAATTGGAAACATTATCTTAACTTGATATTTTCGCAAATACAGAATCAATATCCTAATCTTAGGGCTCTAATTTTCTAACCGCACAATCTAATAATTCCATCTAAAGGCTTATAGATAAAATCAAAAGATTACATTGCATTGCGGATTAGGAGATAAATTCTAATCAATATATGCCTAGCACTCAAAATATGCATGTTAGATATTGATAAACATATGTTAGGCAATAAATTATCCAAATCAAATTCGGATGAGATTTTACCTAATCTTGCGGATAATGTTGCTAAATTTGAACTTCGACGGAATCAGCTTGAGGTCACGAAGACGGGTGACCGGCGGTTCACGGCAAGGTGCGACTTACGGATGGTGCCTCGGCCAAGGGACGCATGGTCGAGGTTTGCTGGACGGCTCGCGGTGGTGCTCGTCGTGATGGCAGAGAGGGAAGTCTGGCTTCGAGGACTTCAAGAATAAAACTTTCGCTGCCCTTTGTATCATGTATCCCGCACGTATACGTGTTGAGCGTGTCTAAATGTAGAACAAGTCAAAGTGGTGATATGGACAATTCATGAGACCATTCGCGAGAGATCGTGAGGAATAAACAAAAGTGAGAAAAAAATATGTATAAGTCTTGATTTGCTCAGAGAGAAGAATCTTCCCCATGTGCTTTTCTCGTGATGTGGAAGTGGGAGCCTCCATGAATAATCTTTTCAGAAAAAGTGTAAAAAAAATCTTAAATCTTTTATATTAGTACTAATTTAGTCTTAAATTATTTTTTAATATCAATTCAATCCTAAACCTTTTACATTAGTGTCAATTTAATTCTAAACATTTTTTTAGGTGCTAATTCAGTTCCAAACCTTTTGCATTGATATCAATTCAGTTCTAAATCTTTTTTTTGTGCCAATTCAGTCTTTTTGGACAATTTTGGCCGAATTTTGCTGACGTATCCCCTCCCTCCTTCCTTCAGCCAATCGCCAGCCAATCGCCGAACCAGCGACCGGCCAGAGGCCAGAGGCCGACGAGATTGGATCTCGCCAAATCTGGCAACTCGTGCCTCGCCTAGCCGTCGGCAAGGCTCGACCTCGCCAGATCCGATGAGAGCGAGCCTCGCCATGGTTGGGCAAGGCTCAACCTCTTGCCAGAGGCCTTCGACCTCGCGACCTCTGGCAAGGGCTTGAGTCTCGCCCAGCCACGGACTGAATTGGTACAAATGTAAAATTTTTGGAACTGAATTGACACAAAAAAAGGATTTATAACTTAATTGGCACAAATACAAAAGATTTATAATTGAATTAGTACCAATGCAAAAGGTTTATGACTTTTTTGTTACTTTTCCCTTGTACTCCCCAGCCACCAAGATTTCTACTTTTGTCTTTTCTCTTAGGCTCCCAATTCCACCTTGGTTTGTCTCCTTTTGCAATAGAGCAAATCTTCACCGAGTGCTCTTCTGTCTTGTCTTCTTGTATCAATTGTTACTCTTGGCACTCAGGAAAGTGATCGCTGGAATTGTTGTGTCGAACCTCCTCAAGGTCTAAGCGGCAGAGCAATTTTGACCGACTTCAGCCGTGATCTCTTACGGAGAGAGAGACCGCAGGTATTGTTGTTTATGGACGTGAAGAGACCAAACGCAGAGAGCAATACAGAGAGTGGAAGCTTGGGGATGTGCGGTTGCGCGTGGCGGTGCCACCGTGAGCAGCGGCGGTGTGGGCTAGGAAGTGAACGGCGGCAGGAGCTTGCCCCCTCTAAGATCGTATTTTCCCTCCTCTCTCAATGTCGCTCTCTCTCTCTCGTGGCCGTGTATCTCTCTCTGTCTCTCCTTGTCAATGTCAGTGTTCTATTCTGTGGAAGCCTCCTTCTTGTCAATGTCAGATTCTCCCTTTTTTTAACCATATATGTGAGGAAGAAGAACTTTCAAGGTAAAAACAAATCTTTTCTTTCCTCTTGCAGATAAGCAAATATCTTCATTCTCGGCCAAATCTTGTCCACACTATTTATTCCTTCAAATGGCTGAGTAAAGAACGAATATTATGAACACTAATGCTTATCTCTTCCTTTTTTGTCATGGGACCAAAATTGCCTTCCCAAGTTTAATTTAAATAAACCAATTTTCCATCTCGGCACTCCGAAATTTTGACCACTAATATAATAAGTGAGCTTGGGCCAAATTCTAAGTTCCTGGATAATTCAATTAATCACATAACCTTTCACTTAAGTCCATCCACCGTCAATCCAATCAGAATGCCAACTAAATACAAGCGCTCCTAATATCTATATGATATACAATGCAATTTTAACATTTTTGTTAGGGGCTAAAGTTTAGTCCCTAATTTTTCTATATAATTATTCCTAAATGGGACGGCAAAATTTATGTGTCAACATTGGGATAATAAAAAACGCCTAAAACAACAGGCAATCTATTCTAGAAAGACACTCTAGAATTAACCCTGTTTTAAACTAGAAAATAAACTATCCTAAATTCCAATTTAAATTAAGCAATTATCCTATCTTCTAATTATATTCAGGATTTTCTAAACATTCAAAATTTTTAATTTAAACTCTAACTAATATTTTAAAGGAAACAAGATCAAACAAACAAAAAACCGGTCAAAATCAATCGACGCAATCCGCTCATCCTTTGATGAAGAAGGAGGCCACACATTGAACACACGGCCACAATTCCAAGAGAGGACCCTGCAGAGAGAAAAGTAAAAAAAGAAAATCGTGAGAGGGGTCTTGAAGAAGACGGTCACAAAAAGACAAGGGAGAGTAGTTGAAGCTTTGAGGAGACGGACATTGACAATTGAGAAAAGGGAGACTTCTCTCTGGAACCATAGAAAAAGACACAGAAGCTATCCACAAAGCTTGCACTCGAAAGAACGCACGCCCACTTCAGCGAGAATCGAGGAAGAAAAAGAGTGGTGGTTTCTTTCCTTGCAGGTTTTCGCTCGTGCCTTGTGCTGCCGCTTCCGCGCGTCTCCGCCCTTTCCTGCTCTACGGCCTCCCCGACATCCAGATTGCATTGGTTCAAACCATCGTTGTTTTGGTGTTTTCTTATTTACAGAATATCTAATGTCGACTCACCTTAGCTCAGTCCACCCGCGAAGACCGTCGTCGCCCACAGCCAGCCGAGTACTGCAGACCGCCTCTCTCCACGACGTGAAAGTTTTTGGTTTTGCAGGTCTTTCCCGAGGCTGTTCATCGTTGGGCATCGGACGAGTAATCATCGAAGACAGCTAGACGCCGATGATCTCTCTTCACTTGCTAGCCCAAGCCGAAATGTCCACACCATCTCATCAGCTTGTGTCGAGCAGCCCCAATGGCCGAGCCGCTACTGCGAGCCACCATCTGTCGAGTCCTGGGATCCGCAAGCTTGATCCGTAGTCGTTTTGAATTCGAAAAGTTATTCGCAAATTAGTTAAGATTATCTTCTCATTTGATCTTTTAAATTTATTGCCTATTTCGTGGAATTTTTGTTATCTTTGCGGTGATTATGCATATCCACAAGATTTTAAAAATCACAAGTTACGAAACTTTTCTAACTTAACAACGTGCTTGGATGGCAATCCGATCTCAGCTCACGAGATACTCGGCAGCATGGAAAATCTTTAATTCCATCCGTAACCACTTGGATACAATTATTGATTAGTTGGTGGAGTTAGGCTCTTCTTTGAGAAAATAATTATTCGAAACAAGATTAATTTCAAGCCCTTATTTGAGAAAATAATGGCACTTTAGGAACTTATATAAAATAAAATCCATTTCATACCTTTATTTGAGAAAACGAGAGCATTTCAAGTACTAATTTAGCAATTTCTCTTTAATTTATTTGTTGCAGAAAAGAAAAGGAAAATTTCTTTTTTGGAAAATACTATCAAAAACTTCAAATTATGCCACTTGTGACAAATTTACCCTGAACTTTTTTTTTGTGACACGAAATACCCTAAACTATACCACTTGTGATAAATTTACCCTAAACTTTTTTTTTTACACTAAAAGCTCCAAACTATACCACTTGTGAGACGTTTATCTCACAATATTTTGACCCATGGCCATTTTCGTCTTTTCTTTTTTCTATTTTTTTCTTTTTTTAATTATTTTCTTCTCTCTGGCAAAGGGAAGGCGACAAGGGCTGCCCTCGCCTGAGTAGGGCAAAGTCGCCCTCGCCGGTGTCAGAGAGGGCCTGGCTTCCCTCCGCTGGAGAGAGAAGAAATGTAAAAAAAAAGGGAAAAAATAGAAAAGGAAAAAAGATGAAAATATCCACGGGTCAAAGTATTGTGAAGTAAATGAATCACAAGTGGTATAGTTTAAGGTTTTTCGTGTCACAAAAAAAGTTCAGAGTAAATTTGTCACAAGTGACATAGTTTGAAATTTTTCGTGTTACAAAAAAAAAATTTAAGATAAATTTATTATAAATGATATATTTTGAAGTTTTTGGTGGTATTTTTTTTTCAAAAAAAGTATATGAGAATGATTGACCTAAAAGGTCAAGCTGTGTCACCCTCGCTGCCTTTTCCACCACAGGCCATTTTTGCTGTTCTTTGTTTTTCGTTTTTATAATGAATGCTGTTCTTGGAAAGCCGTGCATGGTTAATGTTTATCATTTTAAATACACTCCATCATGAGTTCTAGCACCGTCTGAACAAGAGTTTAATTAACAAAGTACAAGGGTTTTGTCTCACTTGGGTTTAGATCAGATCTCCAGCAGCCACTGATGCTGCTCAGTCTCTTTTGGGTGTTAGCTTCTTGCTCTGTTCTTGGCGAAGTGAGCTCAACGGAGAAACACTGGCAAGCCCGCGGTAGTCTTTGTTGAGGTACACGGGTTTTCTTGATCTCTTTTTTCGATGTTCAGTTTGACCTGACCCACTTTGAGCATCCGGCAGATCACTGTACTGTTCCGTTTCTTGATCGAGAATCGTCTGCTGCATAATCTGTGCCTCTTACTTTGTGTGTCCTGAGCTGTTGATGATTGATTAGAAGTTAAATTTGTTGGAAAGGGCTAAACTTTTACTGTGACTCGAGTGCTTAGAGTCGGTCCACGAGCTCAGTCTATGTCATGCATATTGTGTTGGCCTGCTGCTGTCTGTGCGTACGCAGTTCAGTAGAGGTAGATCTGCACTTGAATTCTCTCTTTTGGTTTACTCATGTGCTGTCCAGAGTCTGAACTTGACTGAAGCCTTGTAAGCGGTAAAGTTTTGAACTTTTGGAACGTGTCCTGAATCATGAATGGATTCTAGAGGAGAACGTCTAAAAGGCGGCGAAATCACCATGTCGGAGAAAAGGAATGTCAATGGAAATGAAGTAATTGTGACCATCTCGACTGAAGAGGAAGCAAAAGCTGTGACTGAGGGCAAGGGCCTAAAAGGGTCGTCGTCTTCCAAGGGGTTGGAAACTGCCGCTCCAAAACAAACCCGGGTGGATTCTCCCTGCCAGGCATCGAGTGAATCGAGCACCAGTGTCACAAAATCAGCTCCAATGAGCTGCCGGTCTCCCGAAATTGGCAGTCTCAGCCCTAGCCGGAATAAGCCGCCTAAAGCTCCCAATGCTAACGAAGCTCTTGTTAGGAAAAGGACCCTCAGCAGGTCGGTGTACTCGAAACCCAAGTCAAGGTTTGGGGAGCAACCGTGTCCTTTTGATGCCAGTATGTTTGAAGAAGAGCGCAATGCATTGTTGCAAGAATCATTTAATCGGGGATCGCCCAATAACAGATCAATGCGTTCAGCCGGGAATGTTCCCGTCACTCCGAAGACACCATTCATGGCATCTCCAGGACCACCTGGAGGAGGAGCTGAAGAGGAGGATGACGAAGAGATCTACAAAAAAGTCACTCTTGAATTGAGCAAAGCAAAGCATAAGAGGATAAAGACCAAGGCTTTGGTTGAATGGATGGTGTTTTTTCTCATTCTCGGGTGCTTGGTGGCTAGTTTAACGGTTGATCAATTGGAAGCATCTAAGCTATGGGGTTTAGAGATGTGGAAGTGGTGTGTACTTGTAATGGTGCTATTCTCTGGCATGTTGGTTACAAATTGGGTGATGCATTTCGTAGTTTTCTTGATTGAGAGGAAATTTTTGCTTCAGAAAAAGGTACTCTACTTCGTTCATGGTTTGAAGAAGAGTGTTCAAGTTTTCACTTGGTTGGCCTTCGTTCTTCTCACGTGGGTGCTGTTATTCAATCGAGGCGTCGGGAGGTCAAAGATTGCCAATAAGGTTTTGGATTGCATAACCTGGACTCTCGTCTCGATTCTTATCGGTTCATTTCTATGGTTCTTAAAGACTTTACTGCTGAAGATATTAGCATCGAGTTTCCACGTCACTACATTCTTCGATCGAATTCAAGAATCGATCTTCCATCACTACGTTTTGCAAACCTTATCTGGGCAGCCTCTTATAGAGGAGGGTGAGAGGGTGCGGAGAGAACCTAGTGTTGGCCACTTTAGTTTCAGAACTATGAAGAAAGGTAAAATGGGAAAGGAGAAGAAGGTGATTGATATGGGGAAGATTCATAAGATGAAGCAAGAGAAGGTTTCAGCTTGGACGATGAAGATGTTGGTCGATGCAGTGACAAGTTCGGGCCTATCTACCCTATCGAATACGTTGGATGAGAGCGCCGATGATGGAGGAGCTGAGCAAGCGGATAAGGAGATAACGAGCGAGATGGAAGCGATGGCCGCTGCATATCACATTTTCAGAAACGTTGCTGTGGCGGGTTGCAAGTGAGAAAATGAAACGTTTCAGCAGATTAAATGATTGTTTGGTCTTTTGGTAACCGTGTTGTATTTTGTGCAGGTACTTCGATGAAGACGATCTTCAAAGATTCATGATCAAGGAAGAGGTGGATCTTGTCTTCCCATTGCTTGAAGGAGCAGAAACTGGACGAATCGACATTAAATCTTTGACAAACTGGGTGGTCAGTCCATTTATGTTTAATTCATTGTAACTTTGTCTTGCTGCCTTTTTTGATGTAAAGAGCAGTTAACATGCATTGTGGCTCCACACTCTTCCTCTTCATTCTAGTGATCCGTCCTTTAGTATGTGAATTTGCCAAGAAGTGAAAGGAGATTTCAGTATGAGATACAATCCTTTTGCAGGTGAAGGTTTATCAAGGCCGTAAAGCACTGATACATGCTTTAACTGACACGAAAACAGCAGTAAAGCAATTGAACAAGCTTGTGACAGGAATATTGATCGTTATTACCATCATCATATGGCTTCTTTTGATGGAAATTGCTACAACCAAAGTACTAGTCCTGCTTTCTTCACAGCTTGTTGTCGCGGCTTTCATCTTTGGCAACACATGCAAGACAATATTTGAGGCTATCATCTTTGTATTCATTATGCATCCATTTGATGTTGGCGATCGATGCGTTATTGATGGTGTTCAGGTAACTCCCAAGAGAACCCATTCCGCTTTTATGTCGAGATGATTTCAACTTATAGCAATTCATATTTCTCATGACAGTTGATGGTGGAGGAGATGAATATCTTGAACACTGTCTTCTTGAAGCTTGATAATGAAAAAATCTACTATCCAAATTCGGTTTTGGCTACTAAACCTATAAGCAATTACCACAGAAGCCCTGACATGGGTGACAAAGTGGAGTTCTCGATTGATTTCATGACTCCATTGGAAAGAATCGGAGCAATGAAAGAGAAAATAAAAAAGTAAGTTGATGGAGTCGCTATGATTTCCTTCATTTCTTATTACCAATGTAATGGCCGATAGAGACTTTTTCGCTGCGGGACCGTATGAAAGATTTCCTAAAGCCATTTCTTTTAATTATTCTTGTCAGGTACTTGGAGAAAAATCCACAACATTGGCACCCGAACCACAACGTGCTTGTGAGTGAGATCGAGAATGTGAACAAGATTAAGATCGGGCTCTATGTCAATCACACGATGAACTTCCAAGATTACGCAGAGAAGGGCAGGCGGAGGACTGAACTAGTCATTGAGTTAAAAAGAATTTTCGACGAGTTGAATATTAGATGTAATCTCCTTCCTCAAGAGGTCCATCTGTGCCAGAGTGAGAATAAGAAACAGGCGTGAAGGGTGGGCGATGATTGCGTTGGGCTGTTGAAGTCTCTGACAATCTGGCAAAATCTTAGTCCGCTTACTGGTAAATGAGATGCCTTGTTTTTTCCATAGATTGGGCTTACGTAATTGTTCTTTGCACGTAGCAATGGAGCGAGGCCTACGGAAGACGGTCGTATTGCCTCAGGCGTGCGAGGTGTGTCAAGACTATCAATAGACCAATTGATACGCGATGACTGGGGATTGCAAAGCATACCTAAAACTTGTTCATCCTTTGGATGTTTTGCGATAGGTTTTTTGATATTTTGGCTTGGTGAATCGGTCGTGGTTAGATTTTGAAACATTAAGGCCAGCAGGTACGAACGATGTCAGTGAATGTAATCTTTCTTTTATTTGCCTCAAGTATGAGTTATTGCTCAGCCAAATGTGTAATCTACCAAAAGCTGCGATGGAATGACTGCATTTCAAATGTTTGTTTGCCCGTGAATGCCCGCTCAGATGTGCCTTTACGTGTGCATGCACTCGGAAAAGTTCATTTCCGGCTAAAAACCCTGTTTGTCTGTGCATGTGGACAATAGAAATTGGAGTTTGTGATGTGGCTGCATTATCGATGATCACAGGCATTGTGCCGATCCGGTAATTTGGCTGAAGCAGGCGCAAGGCATGAGCACTGTCTATGTAAATCTGTGAAGTTACGCAAGTTCTCTTCTATGCAATATGCAATCAATTGCGATCGGCTCATTTCAAATATGTAAGTATCTTGTCTGCGCTCAAATAATGGGAAAGAAAAACATTGAATATGCCAAGAGAGGTCTCTAAAATTCAGAAAGGTGACAACAATGCTGCGTACAGTAGAGGTATGAACAGAACAGATCATGTTTCATTTTCTCGGTGTTATTTTGAAGGTCCTAGGTTATGAACAATCTTCTTCTCTTCTAGGAATCCAAGATTTGATACCGCAAGCCTCCACAGTGGAATTATAAGCAAACGATGGTTTTGAAATTTTGTCATCAACAAGGGCAAGTACTACTTACTAGGTGACTCTTCATTATTTTGGATAACAGCTGAAAGCATCTTCCGGCCAGATTATTTAAAGCGGAAATCTCCATTAAAATTCGTAGCATAATCTAGTAGAACTAAGCGGTAGCGTGAACTATGAGAAAGTTACATTGAGGCATTCAGTACTGTAAGAACAAAACATCATGCTGAGGTAATGACATGATCAGAACTGCCGATTAAGCTACTGGGATCTCAATGCTGGTGGTCAGCACCGGTGGAATATATTCCTCTTCCTTCGGGGGGATGGATAGTCACCAGATCAGGCAATGGAGTCGTTGGTCCTTGCTTGCCCTTGGGATCCCAGTCAAGCATGATCTTGACCTTGATGCCAAAGCACGCCCTGATCCAGTCAAGAGAAAAAGGATTAAGATTTCACCAGGTGCTAGCCTAGGCAATATGGAGCAATTACCAACTTGCAAATGATTCTTAAGAAAAAAAGTGAGGAAGGGTGTGTTGCGGATTTGAAGAAGGACGTCTCACCTGTCTTAGAAGAACATGCCTGGCAGCAGAGTCAATATACTCGTTGACAGGCTGAACTTCGATTTAGCACGTTGAGCACGTAGCTTCCCGCTCACAATGACCTGCACGAGCACCCGAATCTCAGAACTTCCTGAAGCTTTAGTACCAAAAAACATGGAGGGGAAGGCAAAAAACAGAGAATAACACGATCATTTCCATCATAAAACAGTACCTCACATCCCTTGGCACCACTCTCCATCACAAATCTCAGAACACCATAGAAAGCCCTACATAATAATCAACAAATTTAATTCTCACCAAATGGTAAAGCATCAACGAATCTTCCCAAATGATCCTCAGAGGTAAAAAATGGCTAAGTGGTGTGCCATTTAGAGCTGCGTCATGCACCTCAGAACAGCCAGGCCTCCCACGAGCTCGTCTCGCAGAGACTCCGCCTGAGCAACGGCACAGAGGCCCCTGTCGTTACCTTTCTTGGCACATCACTCCACACCATTTTCAGGGAACTTGAAGGGTTTCTGGACAACAGAAGTCAGTTCCCGAATCCTTCTCAGGGACTCATGTGTACATGGTGCCGGAAGCGATGCGGGGCGAGCCTTACAACGAGGTGGGATATTCTACAGGAAGTGCATGATCTACCAACTGCACGAATTGCTTGGGTGGCCTTATGAAAAGAAAAGCGATTTCTTGATAAGTCTCTGGCTCGAAAGCTTCAACTCAGACCTTAAAAAATGGCAATCAGCCCATGGCCACATACTTATGTGCCCGCACTCAAGTCGGCTCTCATTGCAATCAATTCTCCGATCTCACACAAGGATCTGGTTATTTATGCCTTATCCGGATTACCACCGCTTTCGTCTCCACAATCACTAATAGCACAACCAATATCCGCTTTGATGACTTCAAGGCGTAGCTATTGTAGCATTCGCAACGGTTTCATCAATTGCATTCATCTACCGATACCAAGGCTTTCTTTATTGCTTATCAATCTTCGAATGATCAGCGCTCATCCTTCAATGGTCGTGGCCGTGGAAAGGCAAATAAGGGCTTGACCGACTATCGTTGCCCCTAGAAGACTTGAGATGGGATTAAGTGTGGTTAGAAGATGGGGAGAAAACTTGCTAGGTCCATAAGAGAGAATGGGACCCGTACCCAAAAAGGGCCCTTCCTTTCTTGCCTAACCCTAATGCCCGTACTCCAAGAGCGAGTAGCCCTTCATGAAATTGCAGTAGAGGCGTGAGCAGTGCGACGAGTACAGCTTCGTGGTCATACTCAACGAGCTCGTCACCAGCTAATACCCTTACATCGAGACCGATTTCAGCCCTGCCCAGGTACTACATTTCATCTTTCAATGGGTTCTTAAAATTTCCCCAATTTCAATGTAGCTATTGTCTATGATTAAAATGCTACTGAACATTCATCGACTTTTTACATTGTCTTATGCAAACAGATTGCAGTGGAAGTAGCGGAAGGCAAGCCCAGGTTCGCGCTTCCGGAGGACGAAAATGGCCAACTTGAAGAGCTTGTCCAACTCATATGCCTCTCTTGGGACCAAGACCCTTCAATTAGACCGCCCTTTTCCACAATTACTCCCAATTTGAGAGTAATTAAGCAGACGCCTGCTGAAAATGTTTAGATTTTAGAGAGGGATAAACATGAATTGCGATTCCCCAAGGGTGTTAGTCATACGAAAAATTATGTAACACGGAGTGTTTGAGTTATGTGTAAAAGGGATAGATATTCCGTTGCTTTACACGTTTCCTAGTGTTTTGCCGATGAATGTCCTTCGACAAAATATCTTTCACCAAAGTTGGCCCTTCGGTTTTTAGAGTGAATTGGGTTTTGTATCGGTTTTGAAAAGGAAGAGTTTGGTTCTAACTAAATGAAACTGAAGATAAAGTAAACAACGAGTGCAAATAAAAGTAAGTACAAATGCGAAAGATAACTTGCGAAATTGAATAGTTGTGTTTTTGATTGATTCATTGCGGATTCTTTACGACATTCTTTTGTTGGCTAATTAAAGCCAGACAGAACAAATAATCGTCGCAGCGGTTATCTTTTAAAAAATTTAAAAGTGTTTCCAAAGCCTTCGGGATATGGCTCGGTAACTGTACTGTTATCCACATTGTGATTTAAGGTTTTGAACGTCTGTCTTTATCCATCATCCCAATTTTTGAATCGAGAATTATCATAAACTGTCAGTAACTGTGATTGTTCTTATCTATGAACTAATCCTGGGCCGACAACATTTCCTTTTTGGGCTTTATCAGTTCGCGGCGGCCCATATAGGTTATTTTTTTTTAGTGTCAACACCTACCATTGTTAACATTGCAATTTAGACATCATTAGTATGCTTAGCAAAGAAAAGCGGAGGTGATCTTGAGCAAACACAAAAGATTTTGTTAGAGAAATCACTTGATCCGGTTTTGAGCATTCACGCCTGTTGGAAATTATCAATAAAATCGAAGTAAGTCTTCCTGAAGAAATTCCATATAGCACAAAAATCTTTCAATCTTTGTAATTAAGACCTCGGAGTCTTTGAAACAAGTGCAATCAAGGTCTTCCTTATTAAAGTTTGCCGATTTTTCCTAGGGCATCTTATTTGGGTGCCGTTTGGACTATTTCCAACGTCGTGCCGATATTTGCTACAAGAAATTAATTGACTTTTTTAACAAAAGGTTGGAAAAGCTATCGTACCAATTGAAAGGCTTAAATCGCACTATGAAAAGCCAAACGTAGCACTACTTTCGATGCACCTTTCTCGTCGATTATCTGTCCTCCATTAATCCTTTTCTGTCTTTTCAATACTTTGGGAACTAACACAAAATAATCCGAAAGTTCATAAATTACATTACAAATTATGAATCGGTTACTTTCAAATATTTTATCTTAAAATTGGATTCTACCCTAAAAGAGTTTGCATGCAATTCGTGGAAAATCAAATAGGTCGCATCCATTTTCTGAATTGAAAAAATTTCTTTAACGTTTCGATTAGCTGCGCCAACCATGACCATTCATACTTTTGTGAGAAAAAAAAAAAGATCTGCGATGGTCCCCTCAGCAACATCAAAATGGCAAAGCATCAAATACTAAATAGAAGAAGACATGATAATATCGAGAAGGCTCCACTCAAATAAACTGAAGTCATCCTCACCGTGCAAAACAAAAGAGGCAATGCATCACGGGTAGGCCGAAGTGACTTTGGGCGTCACCTTTCGACCTCTGTCGTTTTCAAGCCTCCCTCTAATGCGCAGCGCCAAATCTGTTGTTGTTTTGCTGCTCAGCGTTGGTGGTCCATCGTGCATCGACGCCAGATATGGCCCCCATCCGTCAATCAAAAGAACCCCACTTTGGACGATTAACGTTGATCCATTTCGCCTTTAAGTTTGAGATCATCCCACCTCCAATAAAAGAAGGAAGAAGAGAGACGCGGTCAAGACGTTGCCCACCATCTAGCCGAGAGAAATTGTCCAAAAAATCTTATACCTATTGTACGGCGATCAATTTAGTTCCGACCGTTTCAATTGTACCGGTTTAATCATAAATTTTTTAATAATTTGCCAATATAATCCTTCATATCAATTTTAGCCGGATATTGATGACGAGGACGCCGGCCATCCAACGTGGCATGACCCACACTGACGGGAACAAATTTTGTAATTTTTTTGAAATTTTTGGGCCAGCCCTTAATAGTAAAAAAAAAAGAGAAAAAAAAAGAAAGTGATAAGTTGACTCAAAGTACTAAAATTTGTTACGAAAGTATAATTGAGTCATAAAACTTGTCAAATTGATGCAATCGAGTCTTCCATTAACTCCGTCCAACTTGACTAACAGAAAATGCTGACGTTACTTTTTTTAATATTTTCTTTCTCTTGTATGGCGATAATGTGGCAAAAACATAAACATAAAACTAAAACGATGTCGTTTTAATTCAAATATGATTTTTAATATAAATTTTATTTAAATTAAATTAATATAAAAAAGACATATGGGTGAGAAACTAGGCGGCCCCACCATTGTCGGAAAGGGTCGCCAATGGTGGGGGATGGTCGGCGCCACTGCCGATAGTAGGCGAGGATCGCCACTGGTCGAGGCTCGACAACCCCGGCTGACCATCCCCCACCATTGCTGACCCTTCTTGGCGATGGTGGGGTTGCGGCGATTTGGGCTTGGTTTGAAACCCCATCTTTTATTTATTTATTTATTTTATATATTTTATTTAGCTTATTTTTTTAATTTAATTTAAATAAAATATATGTTGAAAATCATATTTGGACCAAAAAGACGTTGTTTTGGCCACGTCATCGCCATATAGAATGGAAAAAATATTAAAAAAAACTAACGTCAATATTTTTCGTTAACAAAGTTGGATGGAGTTAACGGGGGTACTCGATTGCACTGATTTGAAAATTTTAGGATCTGATTATACTTTCCGTTTGTTCTATTCTGTGTAGCCTCCTCCTTGTCAATGTCAGAGTCTCCCTTTTATATGTGAGGAAGATGAACTTTCAAGGTAAAAACAAATCTTTTCTTTCCTCTTGCAGATAAGCAAATATCTTCATTCTCGGCCAAATCTTGTCCACACTATTTATTCCTTCAAATGGCTGAGTAAAGAACGAATATTATGAAGACTAATGCTTATCTCTTCCTTTTTTGTCATGGGACCAAAATTGCCTTCCCAAGTTTAATTTAAATAAACCAATTTTCCATCTCGAAAATTTCAACCACTAATATAATAAGTGAGCTTGGGCCAAATTCTAAGTTCTTGGGCTCAATTAATTCAAAATCACATAACTTTCAAAATCCATGTACGGTCCAATCGAATGTCAACACCAAATGCAAAGCGCTCCTAATAACTATATGCTATGCAATGTAATTTTAATATTTTTGTTAGGGGCTAAAGTTTAGCCCCTAATTTCTATGCAATTATTCCCAAATGGGGCCAAAAATTTAGGTGTCAATATCGGGATAATAAAAAATGCTTAAAATAATATGCAACCTATTCTAGAAAGACACTCTAACTTATCTTAAAATGACCTCCTTTTTTATTTTTTTATGAAAATTCAAAATTCTAAAATGCCCTAAATAATATAGGACTAGGATTACCCCTATTTTAAATTAGAAAATAAACTATCCTAAATCCCAATTTAAATTAAGCAATTATCCTATCTTCTAGAAATATATTCAGGATTTTTTTAAACATACAAAATTTCTAATTTAAACTCTAACTAATATTTAAAAAAAAAAAAAAATCAAACAAACAGATAACCGGTCAAAATCAATCCATGCAATCCGCACATCCTTTCATAAAGAAGGAGGCCACACCATTGAACACATGGCCACAATTCCAAGAGAGGACCCTGCAGAGAAAAAGTAAAAAAAAAAAAATCGTGAGAGGGTTCTTGAAGAAGACGATCACAAAAAGACAAGGGAGAGGCGTTGAAGCTTTGAGGAGACGGACATACAATTGAGAAAAGGGTGACTTCTCTCTGGAACCATAGAAAAAGACACAGAAGCAATCCACAAAACTTGCACTCGAAAGAACGCACGCCCACTTCAGCGAGAATCGAGGAAGAAAAAGAGTGGTGGTTTCTTTTCTTGCAGTTCTCGCTCGTGCCTTGTGCTGCCGCTTCCACGGTCTCCGCCCTTTCCTGCTCTACGGCCTCCCTACATCCAGATTGCATTGGTTCAAACCATCGTTGTTTTGGTGTTTCTTATTTACAGAACATCTAATGTCGACTTACCTTAGCTCAGTCCACCCGCGAAGACCGTCGTCGCCCACAGCCAGCCGAGTACTGCGGACCGCCTCTCCACGACGTGGAAGTTTTTGTTTTGCAGGTCTTTCCTGAGGCTGTTCATCGTTGGTCATCGGACGAGTAATCATCGAAGACAACTAGACGCTGATGATCTTTCACTTACTTTTGTCCACACCATCTCATCAGCCTGCGTCGAGCAGCCCCAATGGCCGAGCCACTATTGCGAATACCATCTGTCGAGTCCCGATTTTGATCTGTAGTAAATTTGAAAAGTTATCCGCAAATTAGTTAAGATTATCTTCTAATTTGATCTTTTAAACTTATTGCCTATTTCGTAGAATTTTTGTTATCTTTGGACTGGTTATGCATATCCGCAAGATTTTAAAAATCACCCAAGTTATAAAACTTTCCTAACTTAATAACATGCTTGGATGGCAATCCGATTTCAAACCACAATATACTTGACAAATTTCAATTCTATTCGAACTACTTAGAAACAATTGTTGATTAGTTGGTTCCATTAAAAATGTTTAATTTAAGTTTAGGGACTACATTGAACATTTCATTTAGTTCATGGACTAAATTCAACATGTACTAAAAGTCCAAGGATCATATTGAACAAATTAAAAGTTTATAGATCAAATTGGACAGTAGGCTAAAGTTCATGAACGACATTGAATAAATTAAAAGTTCATAGATCAAATTACGTATTAAGTCAAAATTTGGGGACTATTTGTGTCATTATCCATTTTTATCCCTTGTTGGATGCTCTAATAATCTCATGCTCCTTTATGAGATAAGGATAGGACTAGCTGAAAGAAGTTCATCCGAGTATGACCCAACCTAATTTGCTGAGAAGCAAGACATTCAACTAAGCACCTACGTGGAACAAATTGCATTAGTATTAGATTGGACGGCAACAGTGGACAATATAATTTGCTCGAATTTCAAATCAAGATTGAACAACCATTCCAATTAATCAGACACTTATTCACGGAACTAAATTTAGGCAATATATGAAATGTGAGTAATTGGATATATTTTTCTTGCGAGTCATCCATCGATTTCAAATTTATTATTTTAGAACCAAGCATGATTATGAAATTAAATAGCTCAACTTTGTTTGTCCTTTCTGAATATCCGACAATTGTCTTTGCGATGGCAATAAAAAGAAGACGTAAAAGATTTCAGGTCATGGACATACTTGACGACCACAAACACTCTTGTACGAACAGATACTGTCGTCGGACTTCGAAAGATGATTTCATCGGTCAAAGAAAGAAGGAAAGGACAAATAAACAAGAACTCTCTCTCACTACATGCATCACGTTCATAGGCGCTTATTGTGCGAATCAACGGTTCCTCTTATATTAAGTTGAGTGATTTATCTGATTAATTTCGATAACGAATGAGACCTAAGCCTGCTAACTAATTATGTGAATGTGTTCTTTAGGGCCAGCTTCTTAGAGGGACTATAACTGCTTAGGCCAAGAAAATTTGAGGCAATAATAGGTCTGTGATGCCAAATAAAGGGAAAATTTCAAAAAGAGGCTTATGGTGCCCTTATTTTTTAGAATAAGAGCATGAAATAGATATTGTTCTAAAAAAGGGCATGAAATGGCATGATGATTTCAAATAAGAGCATGAAGTGGCAATGGTAGTTTCAAATAAGGGCTTGACCTCGTTGGCTAGCTAAATATTCGGGCCGATGAATGTCATTATTGTCCAAAGACAATTTTAACCTAAATTTTAGTAAACTTATATTAATTTTTGACAAATTTATTTTAAAAAAACACAGGTGGGAGGGTTGGCGGCCCTCCCCGAAGCGCTAGCGACCCCGACAGCCATGTCCGACGACCCACCAGTAATAGGGCCGCAGCCATAGGCAGGAGAGCTATCCCCAACCCATGAAATTGGTTTTTCTGTGTGTTTTCTTTTTAATATTTTTAGCTTTTTTTTTTTTTTTTGAGTTTGTCTTTTTTATGGATTTTTTAACCTAATTTAAATAAGATTTTGTGTAAAAATTAGGATTTGGATCAAAACGACGCCTGTTTTAGTGCTTTAATCAACTTTAACGCTACATAGGATGCCATGTGGGAAAGATAAAATATTGAAAAAAATCATGTTAGCATTTTTCGTTAATCAAATTGGACAAAGTTAAAAAATCAAGTCCTGGGCAAGGGCTTACAAGTCCACGCCAGCCATTGGCGAGGGTCACCTTGTCTAGGTCCTCCCTGAATGCAGGCGAGGTGAACCTCGCCCAGATTTGGTGAGGGTTGGCCTTTCTTGTGGTGGGGAGGGTCACCCAAGCGAGGTTGGCCTTCGCCTATGGCTTTCGAGAGCGGCTTTGTGAGCCCTCTTCGGGTATTGCTAGCCATCACTTGAAACCGGTCATCGGCGAAAAGGAAAGAAAAAAACAAAAAAAGGAAAAAAGAAAGAAAAAAGGGAAAAAAAAAAATAAAAAGTAAATAACGAAAATGCCTTTGACCAACCAGAAAGAGGTTAGACCATTCTTTGTTACTGACATGACCACTTTCAGGCCCTTATTTGAAAGAAGATGCCTTTCTGATACTTATTTGAAACAAGATCCACTTCAAGCCATTATTTGAGAAATTAAGGACACTCCAGGCTCTCATTTGAAACAAGGTCCAAAATTTTGAGAAAATGAAGACACTTCAGGACACTTTAGTGCATCATGGTTCATTGCATTGCTCGGAAACTGGACCGGACTAGATCGGTCAGTCCCGTCCCAAGAGCAGGTGGTCAGATCCTCGGTTCCAAAAGCTAGAAACTGTCATTCTTGTCTGGTTCCCAGTTTCTGGGTGAAACTAGATTGGACTGGAAATCGATCACCCTTAGTTAATACCACGAAAAATCTTAAACCGGTACCCTAGTGATAAATTTACCTTTTACTAATTTTTGGATCTTGAAAACTCCAAACTGATACATGCTTGATATATTTACTCTCTTGTTAGCTTTCGTCAAATATTGCCATTAAATCGCTGACTTGGATTGGATCAGCTGTCAGCAGCCATTGATGCTCCTCAAGAGTCTTTTTGATTTCAGCTTCTTTGCTCTGTTCTTGGCGAAGTGAGCTCAACGGGACACTGACAAGCCCGCGCTAATCTTTGATCTCTTTTT
The DNA here is from genome assembly GCA_024733475.1 of Syzygium grande. Lineage (NCBI taxonomy): Eukaryota > Viridiplantae > Streptophyta > Magnoliopsida > Myrtales > Myrtaceae > Syzygium > Syzygium grande. The sequence continues at coordinate 34,557,023 of JAMXDD010000008.1, read as the reverse complement.
CCGATTTTCAGTTTAACTTTACCCATTTTGAGCATCCACCAGATCACTCGACTGTTTCATTTCTTGATCGAGTATCATCTGCTGCATAATCTGTACCTCTTACTTTATGTGTCCTGAGTTGGTGATTATTGATTAGAAGTAAAATTTGCTCGAAAGCGCTAAACTTTTTCTCTGACTCAATTGCTACAGTCAGTCCGTGAGCTCAGTCCTTATCTTGCATATCGTGTTGGCCTGTCGCTGTCTGTGTGTACGCATTTCAGTAGAAGTAGATCTGCACTCAAATTCTCTCTTTTGGTTTACTCGTGTTCTCCAGAGTTTCAACTTGAATTGAATCCTTATAAGCCGTAAAGTTCTGAGCTTTTGGAACGTGTCCTGAATCACGAATGGATTCTAAAGGAGAACGTCTAAAAGGCGGCGAAATCACCATGCCGGAGAAAAGGAATGTCAATGGAAGTGAAGTAATTGTGACCATCTCGACTGAAGGGGATGCAAAAGGTGTGACTGAGGGCAAGAGCCTAAAAGGTTCGTCTTCCAAGGATTTAGAAACTGCCACGCCGAAACAAACCGGCGTGGATTTGCCCCGCCAGGCATCGACTAAATTTAGCACCGGAGTCGCAAGATCAGCGCCGATGAGCTGCCCATCTCCCGAAATAGCGAGCTTCAGCCCTAGCCGGAATAAGCCGCCTAAAGCTCCCAATGTTAACGAAGCTCTTGTTAGGAAAAGGACTCTCAACAGGTTGGTGTACTCAATACAGAAGTCAAGGTTTGGGGAGCAACCGTATCCTATTGATGCTAGTATGTTTGAGGAAGAGCACAATGAATCGTTGCAAGAGGAGGATGACGAAGAGATCAACAAAGAAGTCACTCCTGAATTGAGCCAAGCAAAGCAAAAGAGGATAAAGAACAAGGCTTTGGTTGAATGGACAGTGTTTTTTCTCATTCTGGGGTGCTTGGTGGCTAGTTTAACGGTCGATCAATTGGAAGCATCTAAGCTATGGGGTTTAGAGATGTGGAAGTGGTGTGTACATGTAATGATGCTATTCTCTGGCATGCCGGTTACCAATCGGGTGATGCATTTTATAGTTTTCTTGATAGAGAGGAAATTTTTACTTCGGAAAAAGGTACTCTATTTTGTTGATGGTTTGAAGAAGAGCATTCAAGTTTTCACTTGGTTGGGCTTCGTTCTTCTCACATGGATACTGTTATTCAATCGAGGTGTTAAGAGGTCAAAGATTGCCAATAAGGTTTTGGATTACATAACCTGGACTCTTGTCTCGATTCTTATCGGTTCATTCCTATGGTTCTTAAAGACTTTGCTGCTGAAGATATTCGTATTGAGTTTCCACGTCACTGCATTATTTGATCGAATTCAAGAACATCTCTCCCATCAATACCTTTTGCGAACATTATCCGGGCGGCCTGTTATAGAGGAGGCTGAGATGGTGGGGAGAGAACCCAGTGTCGGCCAGTTTGATTTCAGAACTATGAGGAAAGGTGAAACAAGAAAGGAGAAGAAGGTGATTGATGTGGGGAAGATTCGTAAGATGAAGCAAGAAAAGGTTTCGCTTTGACGATGAATATGTTGGTTGACGCAGTGAGAAATACAGGCCTATCTACTGTATGGAATGTGTTGGATGAAAGCGTCGATGATGGAGGAGTTGAGCAAGTGGATAAGGAGATAACTAACAAGATGGAAGCGATGGCCGCTGCATATCACATTTTCAGAAACATCGCTCAGGCGGGTTGCAAGTGAGAAAATGAAACGGTTCAGCAGATTAACTGACTGTTTGGTCTTTTGGTAACCATATCCTATTTTGTGCAGCTACTTCGATGAAGAAGATCTTAGCAGATTCATTATCAAAGAAGAAGTGGATCTTCTCTTCCCATTGCTTGAAGGAGCAGAAACTGGACGAATTGACTTAAAATCTTTTACAAACTGGGCGGTCAGTGCATATATGTTTAATTCATTGTAACTTTGTCTTGCTGCCCTTCTCCAGGTAAAGAGCTGTTAACATGCAATGTGGCTCCGCATTCTTCCTCTTCATTCCAGTGATCTGTCTTTTAATATGTCTTTTAACATCCATTGTAACTGACTGTTTGGTTAAAGCATATATCAAGAGATTTCAGCCTGAGATACAATCCTTTTGCAGGTGAAGGTTTATCAAGGCCGTAAAGCGCTGGTATATGCTTTAACAGACACGAAAACAGCAGTAAGGCAATTGAACAATCTTGTGACGGGAATATTGATCGTTATTACCATCATCATATGGCTTCTTCTGATGGAAATTGCTACGACCAAAGTACTAGTCCTGCTTTCGTCACAGCTTGTTATGGCAGCTTTCATTTTTGGCAACACATGCAAGACAATATTTGAGGCTATCATCTTTGTATTTCTTACGCATCCATTTGATGTTGGCGATCGTTGTGTTATCGATGGTGTTCAGGTAACTCCCAAGAGAACCCATTCCACTTTTATGTTGAGATGAGTCCTACTTATAGCAATTCATATTTCTCATGACAGTTGATGGTGGAGGAGATGAACATCTTGAGCACTGTCTTCTTGACGCTCGATAATGAAATAATTTACTATCCAAATTCGGTTTTGGCTACGAAACCTATAACCAATTACCGCAGAAGCCCACACGTGGGTGACAAAGTGGAGTTCTCGATTGAATTTATGACTCCGTTGGAAAGAATCGGAGCAATGAAAGAGAAGATAAAGAAGTAAGTTGATGGGGTTGCTACAATTTCCTTCATTTCTTATTGGCAATGGAATGGCCGATGGAGACTATTTCGCTGCAGGACCGTACGAAAGATTTCCTAAAGCCATTTCTTCTAATTATTCTTGTCAGGTACTTGGAGAAGAATTGGCGAATTTGGCACCTGAACCACAATGTGTTTGTGAGTGAGATTGAGAATGTGAACAAAATTAAGATCGGGCTCTTCGTCAATCACAAGATGAACTTTCAAGATTACGTAGAGAAGAACAGGCGGAGGACTGAACTAGTCATCGAGTTGAAAAGGATTTTCGACAACTTGAATATCAGATATGATATCCTTCCTCAACAAGGGGTCCATCTGTGCCAGAGTGAGAATAAGGAACAGGCGTGAAGGGCAGGGGATGATTGTGTTTGGCTTTTGAAATCTCCGACCATCCTGGCAAAATCTTCAGTCTGCTTGCTGGTAAATGAGATGACTAGGTTGTTTCCATAGATTGGGCTTACGTCATTGTTCTTTTCACGTAGCAATGGAGCGAGACCAACTGATACACGATAACTGGGGGTTACAAAGCATACCTAAAGCTTGTTCCTCCTCTGGACGTTTCGTGATAGGTTTTCGATATTTTGGGTTGGTGAATCGGTCGCCATTAGCCTTCGAAATATTGAGGCTGGCAGGTATGAACAATGTCGGTGAATGTGATCTACCTTTTATTTACCTCAAGTACGAGTTATTGCTCAGCCAAATATGTGTAGCCTAACATAAGCTGCGGTGGAATGAATGCATATCGTGTATATGCTTGCCCATGAATGGCCGCTCAGATGTGCCTTTGCGTGCGCATGCGCTCGGAAAAGTTTAGGTTCCAGCTGAAGACCCTGTTTGTCCGTGCACGTGCATGGGTACGATAGAAATTGGAGGTTATGATGTTAGGCTGCATCATCGATGATCACGGGCATTGTGCCAATCCGGTAATTCGGCTGAATTGGGTGCATTGCATGATTACCATCTTACTAAACCTGTGAAGTTCCAAGCTCTCTTCTATGCAACATGCAATCAAATTGCGATAAGCTCGTTTCAAATATGTGAAGTATCTCGTCTGAGATCGAATAAGGGGAAAGAAAAACATTGAACGTGCCAAGAGAGGCCTCTAAAATTCAGAAAGGTACTAACCTCAACGTTAATGACAACAATGCCGCGTATAATAGCGGTATGCACAGAACAGAATCATGTCTTTTTCTCGGTGTAATTTTGAAGTTCTAAGGTTTTGAACAATCTTCTTCTCTTTTAGGAATCCAAGATTTGATACTGCAAGCCTCGACAGTGTAATTATAAGCAAACGATGGTTTTGAAATCTTGCAATCAACAAGGGCAAGTACTACTTACTAGGTGACTCTTCATTATTTTGGATTACTGACAACATCTTCCGGCCAAATTATGCAAAGCAGAATCTCCACCAAAATTCGCAGCATAATCTCTAGGAGAACTAAGCAGTAGCGTGAGCCATGAGAAAGTTACATTGAGGCATACAGTACTGAAAGAACAAAACACAATCCTAAGGTAATGACATGATCAGAGCTGGCAATTAAGCTACTGGAATCTCGATGTTGGTGGTCAGCACCGGTGGAATATATTCCTCCTCTTCCTTCGGGGGATGAATAGTCACCAGATCAGGCAATGGAGTCATTGGTCCTTGCTTGCCCTTGGGATCCCAGTCAAGCATGATCTTGACCTTGATGCCAAGCACACCCTGATCAATTCAAGCGAGAAAGGAACTAAGATTTCACCAGTTGTTGGCTTGGCAAGATGGAGCAATTACCAACTCGCACATGATTCTTCAGAAAAAAAAGTAAGGAAGGGTGCAGTGCGGATTTGAAGAAGGACGTCTCACCTGTCTTAGAAGAACATGCCTGACAGCAGAGTCGATATACTCGTTGACAGGTTGACCAGAGGATATCATGTACCCATCCTTGAACTTCATCGATTTAGCACGTTGAGCACGTAGCTTCCCACTCACAATGACCTGCACGAGCACCCAAATCTCAGAACTTCCTGAAGCTTTAGTACCAAGAAAAATGGAGAGGAAGGCAAAACAGTAGATAACACGATCATTTCCATCAAAAAACATACCTCACATCCCTTGGCACCACTCTCCATCACAAATCGCAGAACACCATAGCAAGCCCTACATAATAATCAACAAATTTAAACCTCACTCAATGGTCAAGCATCCACGAAACTTCCCAAATGATTCTCAGAGGACAATGAAGTAGAAAAATGGCCAAGTATAATGAGTGTATAATGGGTGTCGCCAACGATTTACAAGTAAGATTGCCGCATTGCAACAATGTGAACAAAACCTGAAGATGGTCTCCAAGCTTTAAAACCTTTAGACGTAGAAGACTCCCACTACAAGCACTCAATGAGAAAATAACATCATCACATCGAGAGAGAGGCAAGCCCATGTCATTCAAAAGCAGGGAGAATAAGCCCCCGAGAACTGGACACCGAACGATCTATGCATAGAATAAAACCTGTTGGGCGACTAACAGATGCAAAAGTATATGCATCAGAAAATTTTTTTGCAGGTACAAAATAAGCTGCACATCGATCTATGCATGTTCCTCCGATCAAATGGAAAAATAGACTCAGGCAATGGTAAATCTAAATGATTCCACAAGATGGCTGAAGAAAAGAACCCTCTACTTTCAGCCATTCAGATTTGTCCCCCTTCAGACCTAGAGGGGCTAACTTAATGAAGAAATATGATCCATATGAAACACTAAAGTTCTGAGAAAACACAAGAAGATAGAAGCAGGAGCGACTAGGCTCACATATCATTAACTCAGGTACATACCTTAAATCACACAACAGTTGTTTCATGATGACAATAATGTATTACTGATGCTCAAATAAGCAGTGCCAGCAGTGAGGCCAACATCCACATGCTTTTCTCACAAATAACTTTTGCACGTGGTGAAACCAAAATTCCCACAAAATAAAAGGGAACCATAAAATTTGACAGTCCTCAGACATGAGAAAGGTACTGAGAAAGCAACTAACTCACTCTAGAGATGGTTTAGAAAAAGAAAACGGGAAGGTACCCAGATAGTTCGCTCAAAATTCATTATGAAGACAAAGATTCAGCAGCAGTGAATGAAATGCACTACAATAGATAAGACCAAACAACACAATGAACAATGACTAAAACTAAGCAAAATATTCACTTCAGAAAACTAAAGGCAAATGGAAGTGTAGTCAGCACAAAGAAAAAGAAGGTGATGATTTTTTTTTGGCAATCATATGAGTGGGGTGCCATTTAGAGCTGTGCCATGTACCTCCGAACAGCCAGGCCTCCCAGGAGCTTGTACCGCAGAGACTCCGCCTGAGCAATGGCACAGAGGCCCCTGTTATTAACTTTCTCGGCATATAACTCCACACCATTTTCAGGGAACTTGAAACGTTTCTGGACAACAGAAGTCAGTTCCCGGATCCTTCTACCTTTTCTCCTGTTAGAACAAGAATTACGCAACATTTTACTAACACCGATCCAAACAAAGTGCTCAACCTTGAATTTGTTTGGTACTCTGTCAGTATTAATATAAAAGATTCACAATGGGGTCATATTGCCGTCATCTATTTTTCGTTTATTCTAAAAGTAATAGCTTGTAAGTAAATGGAAGGAGGCATCGGAGGTAATGCAAAGGTAGAAACGGAAGAGAGGCAAGACAAGGTCATGCTCAGGAAGAAGATGATAAGCAGGCCAGAGATTATTCAGTTGAACTCCACCCAGGAAGAGAAGCAGCTGAAGATGCTTCAATTCGGACCTAGGAAAAGTCCCACTATTTTCTTTTGAACAAGCGTTTCAAAATCCTTAATTGGAGTACTGTCACAATTGTATTTGTAAATGGAACTGTTGGCAACCTTCTAACTCTCAAAGTTAATATAATTAAAAGGCTGAAAATACCAGTCGTGAATCTCCTTGTGTCTATCCCATTAACTTCTTTTCCAAGGAAAAAGCGAATGCATTGAGGATACAATCATTCGAGCAGAACTTTTACCGAGCACATTTTGCGTGCGAGTGGCTCTAATGATGATCTCAGTCCGCATGGGGGTGACCCTTACTTCAACCCCAGAGTATCCATCTTCAGCAAGCTCCCTGGTGAGAACCTCATTAAGTTCTGCGAAGAAGACTCCATCTGCCACAAACTGGTGGAACAGAATGTAACGGACAGTTCATCAGAAACACGACGGAATTGGCAACAATAGCCTCCTATCAAAAGACATACAGACCCCTGTTCAATTCACCCGAGAACAAAAATTGTCATGTCACTGAAAGAAGCGGAAACATTTTCGTCAATGAGTAGTATTGCAAAACTTCCAATCCCTTTTCAGCCAACACAATAGAGGACATCAACGGCTATAATAAAACCATGCCTATCACCGATGCTACGATGAGCTAACCCCAGCTTCCATAGCTCACACAGAACACACCCATCTGTTAATTTACTGGGAAAACCAAACAAAATTGAAACTGGAGCTTTTGTTCCCAATTCTGGAAGTCTTTCAAAAGCTAACGCATGACAGCACCAGAAACCACAACCAACAACTCCCCCAAGATAATCAATTCACATGAGCTGGAAAAGCAACACTCAATCCACGCATTTTCAGCTGAACTTCGCCAAAGAATCACGGCGAGCAACCGTGCGGATAACGAATCAAGAAAGCTCGATGCTTTCATTTCCACGACCGAGGAACGCGAGAGAGCGAACGGGAGAAAGAACCTTTCTTTTCTTGCTGATTTGAGTCGCCATGCTTCTTCCTGCAGGGATCGAGCACGCTCGAGCTCTCTTCCTCGGCGATTTAGCAGCTACAGCAGTTACTACCGCTGGTCCTTCTCCTTCTTCTTCCCCTCCGCCAAAAACCCTAATCTTGATTCTCGATCGATCGACATCGATCGAGGGGACTGACACGTCGGGTGTTGGGCCTTAGCCCATCAAGCCCGGCCCAATACGAATGATCGTGCGAATTTACGAATATACCCCTCAAGGCAAGCCTGCCTGTTCGGGGAAAAGCATCTCTCCTTGCTTCTACTAACTTTATTGAGGATTCGACCAAAAAAAAATTTGTTGAGGACGAAATATACTTTGTTAGTTTTGGAAAAATTACATAGGATATTATTAAGCACACTTTTCATTACTCAAGCCCTTTGCAAAATATCGACGTTCACTCGAGAAAAACAAATAAAAAGGACGACAAATGATATCTGCCGACATGCTTTTTTTATCATTCCAAATTTTGTAAATGAAAAACACTCGGCAGTGATATGTTGAATCAATTTTGAGGAGCTTTGAATGAAATCCCAACTCCAAATCCAAGTCCATTATCATGACGATACGGTAATGAAGTTCTACGGTGTTGTTTTTGGCAAAAAAAATGTCCACTATAATAAATGTCAACACAATTACTAAATATCGTTTTCACATGTATTTTTCCAAGGAATTAAAATCCCCCAATTTTCCTTCAATTTTTTAAATCTTAATTTGGGCATCTAGTCTGTCTGTCTATCTATACTTCCATATTTTTGGTCCATTTATATCCGATATCCATGCTTCCATATTAATGATAAAGCAAATATTCGAATTTAGCGTCTATCCTAATCATCACAAAAGATGCTCCTGATTTCCATGCCCTTTTATCATTTTATTGAGATACGTTCTCACAGATCAAACTCTATATCACCCATTCAAAGGATCAAACCGCCTAAAACACTACATGATGCTTGTATGTAAAATCAAAATGCAACGGTCCAACTGTAATTCTTAATTTCACTTGTTATGAAAAACTACCCATAACCCCAGACACCCTACTGCCAATCTTCTACTCGACGACATCTTTAGTAAACCTTATGAGTTTTTAACATGCGAAAAATTTTTCATGCTCTCGCATGCCCAATTACACATTTTTTTTCAGATGTCAGCATCTACTAAAAACTGGTTTTATTCCACAAAAAAAAAAAAAAAAAAATGAAAAACCGAATTTCGCCGGGTTACGTAACGTGGATGGGCCCCGAGTCCGAATCCATCCAAAAAGCTGCCGCATAAAAAAAAACACAAAAAAAAAAAAAAAATGAAAAAAAGTAAGCGAAGTATAAATACCCCCGAAACCAAGTTTCCCATTCGCCTTCTCGCTTCGGCTTCTTCCCTCCTGGTTCCTCTGCCTCGATCTCGCTCTCCCTCTGGGGTCTTTACGTGCTAGAACCTCTCCGAAACCTTCGCGTCGTCGGGCCCCTCCCTTCGATCGCGGCGGCGAAGATCCTCATCCATGATCGCGGGCAGCTCCTGAGCAGGCCCCCTTCTCTCCTCGCCGCTCGCTCCGGCGATGGCGATCGCGTTCAAGTTCAGGAGCGCGGCGCACTTCGACACGCTCGACCTCGGGGACGGCCGGCCTTCCATCTCGGTCGGCGACCTCAAATCCGAGATCCGACGCCTGAAGAACCTGCATGCCTGCTACGGCTCCGACCTCCGCGTCTCCGACGCCGCCACCGGCGAAGGTACGGGGCCTCTTTTCCGCCGGTTCTTGTCTTTTGCGGTTTCTCTCTCTCTCTCTCTCGTAGAATCGCGTGATCCGGCTCAGCGTGAGCGCTTTTCGAACGGGACGGCGCCCGGAGGTGAGGTGAGAGTCGGTGGCAGATTACGTACGAATGGAACGAGAATGACGAGGAGTTGGTGGCAGATTAGTATAATTTGTGGGGGGAATTACGTATGAATGGAACGAGAATGACGAGGAGTTGTGGTTGTATCGTGAATTAGGCTGGGG